>CM059781.1:26644091-27844091 GCA_030435695.1 Brachymystax lenok tsinlingensis | reverse complement strand
AGGCCTTTCTACTGACTCTGAAAAACACCAAAAGAAAGATGCCCAGGGTCCCTGCTCATCTGCGTGAACGTGCCTTAGGCATGCTGCAAGGAGGCATGAGGACTGCAGATGTGGCCAGGGCAATAAATTGCAATGTCCGCACTGTGAGACGCCTAAGACAGCGCTACAGGAAGACAGGACGGACAGCTTATTGTCCTCACAGTGGTAGACTACGTGTAACAACACCTGCACAGGATCGGTACATCCAAACATCACACCTGCCCGAGTTACACCAGGAACGCACAATCCCTCCATCAGTGCTCAGACTGTCCGCAATAGGCTGAGAGAGGCTGGACTGAGGGCTTGTAGGCCTGTTGTAAGGCAAGTCCTCACCAGACATCATCGGCAACAACGTCGCCTATGGGCACAAACCCACCGTCACTGGACCAGACAGGAACGGCAAAAAGTGCTCTTCACTGGTGGATGGTCCGTCATGGTCTGGGACGGTGTGCCACAGCATCATCAGACTGAGCTTGTTGTCATTGCAGGCAATCTCAACACTGTGCGTTACAGGGAAGACATCCTCCTCCCTCATGTGGTACCCTTCCTGCAGGCTCATCCAGACATGACCCTCCAGCATGACAATGCTACCAGCCATACTGCTTGTTCTGTGCGTAATTTCCTGCAAGACAGGAATGTCAGTGTTCTGCCATGGCCAGCGAAGAGCCCGGATCTCAATCCCATTGAGCACGTCTGGGACCTGTTGGATCGGAGGGCGAGGGCTAGGGCCATTCCCCCCAGAAACGCCCGGGAACTTGCAGGTGCCTTGGTGGAAGAGTGGGGTAACATCAAAGCAAGAACTGACAAATTTGGTGCAGTCCATGAGGAGGAGATGCACTGCAGAACTTAATGCACATCAGATACTGACTGTTACTTTTGACCCCCCTGTAGTTCTGGGACACATTATTCAATTTCTGTTAGTGACATGTCTGTGGAACCTGTTCAGTTTATGTCTCAGTTGTTGAATCTTGTTATGTTCATACAAATTTAGTTTTCTGAAAATAAACGCAGTTGACAGTGAGAGGACATTTCTTTTTTTGCTGAGTTTATAAAATACTCTGCTTACTTCAAAGGTTGTCAAAAGTTGTCAAATCAGTAAATCAAGTTGAGTTGAGAAAAAAGATAACAAAAGATTTGTAACATTATAATATACAAGTTCATACAACCCAACATTTTATGTAAGTCTGGAAACAAATCTTTTAAATTTGAAAAGGCTTATATTTTTACAGTGAGATTGTTTGACAGCTTCTCATGAGCCAGTAACAAACAATAAAAGAGATGTTCACTTTTGAAACTCCCACTCCCATGTGTCCCCTCCCAATTCCACCCCTGCTAGTCGAACCACTTGGTCTTTTAACTGACATAAAAAAAAACATGCAAATGGACATGACTAAAAATAATAAGATTGTGTAGTGTACCTGCTCAACAGTTCTGATGACATCGTCCATTCTAGAATCAAGACTTCTAGAATGGACATCATCACTTCTAGAATGGCCATCATGCCACGATTTAATTGTTGTTGGTTATTTCAGTAAAACAGTGCATATTTTTTAATTTTTATCTAAGAACATGTCACATATTTGAAACGACTGCAGTTTCAGAAAAGTAAAATGTTCCATGACATAGTTTCTCAGAGCTGTCTAATCCATGTATTTGAGTGGTGGGGATATGTGACACGATTATATAAGGAAACATGATTAAGTGTGTTAAACGTTTAAGGATACATTAAACTTCTAATTATTTGCATTCATTAACACATTAACGTTGACAGCCCTGCATTCTGAATAGAGCCTACTTGCAAGTATGTATGCACACTTTCTGTTTATGTTAAGGTAGTCCTTGTGCCTTCCTATAGTACTTGACCATCCAACTATTTTGGTAAAGGCAACATTAGTAACTGGGATGAAACTAGCTAGCTTTAATTATGAATTTATGTAGAATTTTTGTAAAAATTAAGAAACAATTGTTATACTGTAGCTGTAACTCTGTCGATGTGAATACAATTCACCTACATTTTTGCTGAAAACGTGGGTTAAGCAACCATATTGCAGAAACTTGAATAAGTCATTTTAAGGAAAATCCCCAAAATGCTCCTTTTTCATTCTATTTTCTTATTATTTCTATGTATTATATAGCTTTTTTGTATAACAATATATTTTGTAGTATTTTTTAGTAGATTACTCTGATGTTTAAACATTGTATGTGGCATTTAAATAAAAATAAATATACTGTCACTCATAACTTATCACTCAAACTCAGAGTTTTATTGCTTTCCCTTCCATGAATAGTCCCACAGAGACTAATCAGAAATACATTTTTCATACAACATTGGAGCATTTACATAGACATGTTGTCCATGATACGTCTCATGCTCATGAACCTCATGCCACCGCTCATGCCTCCCATTCCCATGCCCATATCCCTGAAGCTCCTGTACTCTCCAGGCCTCATGTACATCTGCCTGCCTCTGAAGTGGGGCTGCTCGTACATCAGCCAGTGGCCGTCCATCACGTTGCAGGACTGGCAGTCGGACATACGGTGACGCTCCTGGATGGAGTCACAGTCGTCCATCATCTCGTGCATCTGACCTCCGAAGTTCTCTCTCTCGTAGATCCTCATCCTGAAGTTTCCACAGTGCTGTTAGGAGGAAAGTACAGTATAGGGTTACTTAATTGATTGGTGAAATAATCAACAAACTCATGTTGTAGGAGAACACTACCATTAAAACATTATTTTCAAAGTCTAGATATATATAAATTGTCAACCTACCATGGGGATCATGCGGCAGGACCTGATGCACTCACTCATTCCCATCATGCTCATGTAGTCGGAGTACTCTCCCTTTCTCATGAAGTACTGGTTTCCCATGAAGTTGGGGCGATCGTACACCATGAAGTTGCCGCTCTCCACCCTGCAGGAGTGGCACCTGCTCAGGTAGGAGGTCAACTCAGGGCAATCGGAGCTGGTCTCATAGGAACGACCCTGGAAGTTCCTGTCCTCGTAGAAGACGATCTAGGGATTTAAATGTTTTAAAAAAAAGTTTCATAATTGAACCTTTATTTAGCTAGGCAAGTCAGTTAAGAACAAATTCTTATTTACAATGACAGCCTAGAAACAGTGGGTTAACTGCCTTGATCAGGGGCAGAACAACAGATTTTTACCTTGTCAGCTCGGGATTCAATCCACCAACCTTTCGGTTACTGGCCCAAAGCTCTAACCACTAGGCTACCTGCCGCCCCAAATAATCCACAACTTTGAATGACAAACATTTTGTCAGTAATACTGTGATAAAGAGCAGAGGAGCTACAATTGATAATGCACTACTGAGCTATGATAATGAACTACATCTGCATTGAACTACATTTATACCTGAAACTCTTTCTGACATTATGAAATTGTTGTAGATGTCAAATAGTCTATCACATAAGGTATGCAACGTAGATCAAAGAAACCGAGGGCAAAATATGTTAATTTGCCTACCTTGCCCATCATGATGATGTTTGTTCTTCAGGACTGCGCTGTGACTGCACTGAATTCCTGTCTGTTTTAACCCCTACCTTTATACCTGACCAAAACCAAAATAATCTGTGGCCTCTCATTGTGTAAAGTCCTGACACAGCAACACAGCATAGGGGCCTACTTCTCAGTGTGGCCTTTAAATGGTTATTATCTGTCTCTGTATGCTTTTCTGTCACAGATGCATGTGTGGCCATATTGTGTTCAACACATAAAGAGTAAAACAGAAGCTTCTGAACATCCTGCATGTATATGTAGAATACATTGTCATACATTCAGGTCTAAAATTATTGTCACCCTTGATATGAATGAGCAAAAAATACTATGAAATAAATTATTAAAATACTGAGCTATATTGTATGCTCCCAAAAATAAAAAAATTATATTATTTTATACTAATACAATTGCTCAGAGAAGGAGATTTTGTTTAAGAAGTAATACTTTATTTTCTCAAAAAGCTGGCAAAAGGATTGGCACTCCTAAAGATTATTATACACTGAATATAAACGCAACATGAAACAACTTCAAAGATTTTACTGAGTTACAGTTCATATAAGGAAATCAGTCAATTGAAATAAAGAAATTAGGCCCTAATCTATAGATTTCACATGACTGGGAATACAGATATGCATCTGTTGGTCACAGATACCTTAAAAATGTAGGGGCGTGGATAAAAAAAAACTGTCAGTATCTGGTGTGACCACCATTTGCCTCGTGCAGCGCAACACATCTCCTTCGCATAGAGTTGATCAGGCTGTTGATTGTGGCCTATGGAATGTTGTCCCAACCCTCCTCAATGGCTGTGCGAAGTTGTTGGATATTGTCAGGAACTGGAACACGCTGTGGTACACGTTGATCCAGAGCATCCCAAACATGCTCAATGGGTGACATTTCATTTTATTTTCAGCTTCCAGGAATTGTGTACAGATCATGGGGCCTTGCAACATGGGGCCATGCATTATCATGCTGAAACATGAGGAGATGGCGGCAAATGAATGGCACAACAATGGGCCTCAGGATCTCATCTTGGTATCTCTGTGCATTCAAATTGCCATCGATAAAATGCAATTGTTTTCATTGTCCATAGCTTATGCCTGCCCATACCATAACCTCACCGCCACCATGGGGCACTCTGTTCACAACGTTGACATCAGCAAACCACTTGCCCACACGGCATCATTCACATTGTCTGACATCTGCCCGGTACTGTTGAAAGCGGGATTCATCCGTGAAGAGCACACTTCTCCAGTGTGCCAGTGGCCATCGAAGGTAAGCATTTGCCCACTGAAGCCGGTTACGACGCTGAACTGCGGTCAGGTCAAGACACTTGGTAGGATGACAAGCGCACAGATGAGCTTCCCTGTGACTGTTTCTGACAGTTTGTGAAGAAACTCTTCAGTTGAGCAATTCCACAGTTTCATCAGCTGTCCGGGTGGCGGGTCTCAGACGATCCCACAGGTGAAGAAGCTAGATGTGGAGGTCCTGGGCTGGCCTGATTACACGTGGTCTGCAGTTGTGAGGCCGGTTGGACCTACTGCCAAATTCTCTACCATACGGCTTATGGTAGAGAAATGAACATTTAATTCTCTGGCAACAGCTCTGGTGGACATACCTGCAGTTAGCATGCCATTTGCATGCTCCCTAAAAAAAATTGAGACATCTGTGGCATTGTGTTGTGTGCCAAAACTGCACATTTTAGAGTGCTGTTTTATTGTCTCCAGCACAAGGTGCACTTGTGCATGTTGTTTAAGATTGATGTTCGCACCCCCGTGGAAATTTAATTAGCATAATTGTAACGACTCTAAGAGCGGTGGGTGTGGAGTCAGGCACAGAGAGCAGAGTAACGGTACAACCGTCTTTAATGTGTCCACACAAATACAATGTCCAACGCCCAAAACACACAGGCGAAAACAAGACGGCATACAACAAACACAATAGTAGCCCAAAACATGGGACAAGTACATGCGCTCTCAAAAAACAGAAAACAATCCCGCACGAAAGGAGGCGGGCTTTACCGGCTTAAATAGCCCTACTAACCAAAACGAAAACAGGTGCAAACAATCAGGAAAATGAACAGAAAGAAAATAGATGATCGGTGGCAGCTAGTAGGCCGGTGACGACGACCGCCGAAAGCCGCCCGAACCGGCAGAGGAGCCACCGTTGGTGGAAGTCGTGACAATAATAAAACAAACTCGATAAAATTCTGCCAGTTTAAGCTCAAGATATCTGTTCTTGCATTGGATGTGTCTCAATCCACCACAT
This sequence comes from Brachymystax lenok tsinlingensis, assembly GCA_030435695.1. NCBI lineage: Eukaryota > Metazoa > Chordata > Actinopteri > Salmoniformes > Salmonidae > Brachymystax > Brachymystax lenok. The sequence continues at coordinate 27,838,274 of CM059781.1, read as the reverse complement.
CCGCCGATGTCGCACTTCCTCATCTGCGGTGAAAGTTAACAGAGTTAGAGTGGGATTTGTCAGACCATGAGACATCCCGAAATCAGTCTTCTCACAAAATTGTCTCTAGTGTCCGAATGGTTTGGCCTACAAAACTATTATGATTTAACTGCAGTGTAGGTACATTATGTACTTAATAAAAGTATGTACCTACAGTCCACTGCAATTATACCTGCCTATATCTACCATGTAAATACCAAAATGATTCCTTGCCATTAGTGGACAGGTGATGAAAGTAAAATAAAAAATCTTCATAGTTACAAAGTGGGAATCTGAAGTTTTGTATTCCCAAAGTGGGAATACATGTACAAATATTATAATATTATATTTTTATGATGTACCTTTTTATAATGTACTTAATGTACAGGGTTCACAGGATGACGGAAAGGACACAAGATAATTTGGATAACAAAGCATGCACTCTATCACGTAGGAACGATCTGCCTTCAGTTAAAGCATTACAATGTTTAATACACATATATTAATCACAATATTTCACATCGTTTGTCTGCAAAGTCCACTTGATCAATAGTTATTGTTCTAGTATTCTATTGTGCCACTGGTACCAATGACATCTACAGTACCAGGGTGAACCTTCCAGAATGACAACCATCTCTACAGCACTCCACCAATCAGGCCTTTATGGTAGAGTGGCCATACGGAAGCCACTCCTCAGTAAAACGGGCTCAGAAAAAACATACATGACAGCCCGCTTGGAGTTTGAAACCAAAAAAAAGCATTCCACCACCATGCTTCACCCTAGGGATGGTGTCAGGTTTCCTCCAGATGTGAAGCTTGGCATTCAGGCCAAAGAGTTCAATCTTGGTTTCATCAGACCAGAGAATCTTGTTTCTCATGGTCTGAGAGTCTTCAGGTGCCATTTGGCAAACTCCAAGCAGGCTGTCATGTGCCTTTTACTGAGGAGTGGCTTCTGTCTGGCCACTACCATAAAGGCCTGATTGGTGGAGTGCTGCAGAGATGGTTGTCCTTCTGGAAGGTTCCCCCATCTCCACAGAGGAACTCTAGAGCTCTGTCAGAGTGACCATCAGGTTCTTGGTCACCTACCTGACCAAGGCCTTTCTCCCCCCGATGGCTCAGTTTGGATGGGCGGCCAGCTCTGGGAAGTGTCTTGGTGGTTCCAAACTTCTTCCATTCAAGAATGATGGAGGCCACTGTGTTTTTGGGGACCTTCAATGCTGCAGAAATATTTTGGTACCCTTCCCCAGATCTGGGCCTTCAGCACAATCCTGTCTCGGAGCTCTACAGACAATTCCTTCAACCTCATGGCTTGGTTTTTGCTCTCACATGCACTGTCAACTGTGAACCTTTTACAGACAGGTGTGTGTCTTTCCAAATCATGTCCTATCAATCTAATTTACCACAGGTGGACTCCAATCAAGTTGTACAAAACATCTCAAGGATGATCAATAGGAACATGATGCACCTGAGCTCAATTTCAAGTCTCATAGCAAAGGGTCTGAATACTTATGTAAATACGATATTTCTGTTTTTTATTTTTAATAAATCAGCAAAAATGTCTAAAAACCTGTTTTTGGCTCTGTCATTATTGGGTATTGTGTGTAGATTACTAAAGATGTGTATTTATTTGATCAATTTTAGAATAAGGCTGTAACGTAACAGCATTTTGAAAAAGACAGTTGTGAAGAGGGCACGACAAAACCTATTCCCCCTCAGGAGACTGAAAAGATTTGGCATGGGTCCTCAGATCCTCAAAAGGTTTTACAGCTGCACCATCGAGAGCATTCTGACGGGTTGCATCATTGCCTGCTATGGCAACTGCTCTGCCTCTGACCACAAGGCACTACAGAGGGTAGTGCGTATGGCCCAGTACATCACCGGGGCCAAGCTTCCTGCATCCAGGACCTCTATAGGCGGTGTCAGAGGAAGGCCCTAAAAATTGTCAAAGACTCCAGCCACCCTAGTCATAGAGTGTTCTCTCTGCTACCGCACGGCAAGCAGTACTGGAGCACCAAGTATAGGTCCAAGAGGCTTCTAAACAGCTTCTACCCCCAAGCCATAAGACTCCTGAACAGCTAATCAAATACTATTTGCAACCCCACCGGTGCCCCTGCATATTGACACATTGACTCTGTACCGGTACCCTCTGTATATAGCCCCACTATTGTTATTTAATTATTTGTTTTTCTTATCTCTTACTTTTTGGGGGGGGAATTTTCTTAAAACTGCGTTGTTGGTTAAGGGCTTGTAAGTAAGCATTTCACTGTAAGGTCTACACCTGCTCTATGTGGCGCATGTGACAAATACGATCTGATTTGAAAAGTCAAGGGTTCTGAATACTTTCCAAAGGCACTGTATATTTTCAGAAAGGCACAACACAAAATAGAATTGAATAGAATAATTCAATAGTATTGAGAAATCCTTTGGCGCCACGAAGGGCACTAGGGGAGGCTTGTATACCAAGCAAACTTCCTTAAATCCTTTCTCAAAGGCTTCCCAACCCTGCTTATGTTGATGGTATTTTAGGAAATACAATAACTCAGTCTCTTGAACTAAATAGATTTTCTTAATGAGTACATAATGCTTGCATTTACTTCTGAGTGAAGTCCACACACTACTGTTGACTCCAAGTGATCTAGCTTAGACTAGGGCTTCTTGTACTTTAGACCTAGTCCTAGCTGAGACACTTCAACATGAATGACTGCAAACCTTTTTGAATGATGGTTTTAGGTCAATTTTAAGTATAAAGATTTCAATGTAGTACCAACAATGAAGTTATAATCACAATTGTGTGCATTTTCTGTGGCCAAACATTGAAAATCTTAGCAACAGCTGTCAGAGATTGCAACCACAGGTATCAGAGAGTAATTTCCCGCAACGTAACAAAAATAGTGGCCGACCCATACCCATACATAGTGTTCTAGTGAACCGCTGTTTTCTTTTTGTAGTTGGCACAGTTGGCGGTGCGCCAACCTCCATCTCTACTTCTAGGTCATGTACATATTGTTTTTAATTATAAAACATAGTTAACCATCCATGATCATCAAAGCCATAAGTAATTGACATGTTTCATTTACTACAGTATACTAATTCATTAAAACATTATGCAAGTACTACTAGAAGTAATAATATTGAACCTGCTTTCGTTTACAGTACATTTCATGGTGATGACTCAGGAATTTAACACACTGTGGTCACATATGCTGCGGACATCTAACAAGGTATAAAAGGGCAAGGGAGCCACTAGCATTTACAGTCAAGCTTAAAAACCAACAGCCACCATGACCATGGGCAGGGTAGGTGGCTTTTAAACTATTTTCTTAATCATTCTAACTAAATGAGTGCTTTAGATATGTGTTCACTGTACCTTACTGTTGCAATAGGTGTTGTATCACATTCTTACAACTTGTCATGCAGATCATCTTCTACGAGGACAAGAACTTCCAGGGTCGTTCCTATGAGACCAGCCAGGACTGCCCTGACATGTCCTCCCACCTGAGCAGGTGCAACTCCTGCAGGGTTGAGAGCGGCTGCTTCATGGTCTACGAGCGCCCCAACTTCATGGGACACCAGATGCTGGTCAGAAGAGGAGAGTACCCTGACAACCAGCGCCTAATGGGCATGAGCCAGAGTGACTGCATCAGATCCAGTCGTATGATCCCCATGGTAAGGAAAAGAGAGCATTTCTTCCTTTAAATTACAAAGTAGGCTTTCAAAAATGTCAGACCTTGGAATGAATACAAATTGTTTTAAATTCTCCACCAACAGCACAGAGGCTCCTACAGAATGAAGATCTACGAGAAGGAGAACTTTGGAGGTCAGAACATGGAGCTGATGGACGATTGTGACTCCATCCAGGATCGTTACCGCATGTCTGAATGCCAGTCTGCCCAGGTCATGGATGGCCACTGGCTGATGTTTGAGCAGCCCCACTTCAGAGGCAGAATGATGTACATGAGGCCCGGAGAGTACAGGAGCTTTAGGGATATGGGCATGGGTGTCAAAGGCATGAGGTTCATGAGCATGAGGCGTATCAATGACATGTGCTAAATCTTCTGGATTGTCAATAAAACACATTTTTTAAATGGTATCTACCATGTCTTACTCACTACATACACGCTCTTCAGTCTGAAATATCACTTTCATTTTATAAAATATGATATCATAAGACATACTATACAGTGCTGGTCTGTGCAAATCAAAATGTCCTAAAAGCAGCCATTAGACATCCAAGCACCATTGTCTTCAAATAGTATGTTTTAAAAAATATGTTGATAATAAAATAGAAAACTGTAAACCTAAAAGTGCAATACAATCACTAGCTGTAGCTTGTGCTAAAAGTATGTCTTACAAGTACAGTTGAAGTCTGAAGTTTACATACACTTAGGTTGGAGTAATTACAACTCGTTTTTCAACCACTCCACAAATGTCTTGTTAACAAACTACAGTATTGGCAAATCGGTTAGGACATCTACTTTGTGCATGACACAAGTCATTTTTCCAACAATTGTTTACAGACAGATTATTTCACTTAAAACTCACTGTATCAAAATTCCAGTGGGTCAGAAGTTTACATACACTAAGTTGACTGTGCCTTTAAACAGCTTGGAAAATTCCAGAAAATTAGGTTGTGGCTTTAGAAGCTTTTGATAGGTAACTGACATCATTGGAGTCAATTGTAGGTGTACCTGTGGATGTATTTCAAGGCATACCTTCAAACTCAGTGCCTCTTTGCTTGACATCATGGGAAAAACAAAAGAAATCAGCCAAGACTTCAGACAAAACATTGTCTGGTTCATCATTGGGAGCAATTTTCAAATGCCTGAAGGTACCATGTTCATCTGTACAAACAATAGTGCGCAAGTATAAACACCATGGGACCACGCAGCCGTCATACCGCCCAGGAAGGAAACGCGTTCTGTCTCCTAGAGATGAATGTACTTTGTTGTGAAAAGTGCAAATCAATCCCAGAACAACACCAAAGGACTGTGTGAAGATGCTGGAGGAAACAGGTACAAACGTATCTATATCCACAGTAAAACAAGTCCTACATCAACATAACCTGAAAGGCCGCTCAGAAAGGAAGAAGCCACTGCTCCAAAACCGCCATTAAAAAAAGCCAGACTACGGTTTGCAACTGCACATGGGGACAAAGATCGTACTTTTTGGAAAATGTCCTCTGTTCTGATGAAACAAAAATAGAACTGTATTTAAATGTTATTGCTAAGTCACTGTTATACTCCACTTTTTTCATCATGTACGTTACTTTACAAAATTGCTATTTATTGACTACAGCTCAGCGTTCAACACCATAGTGCCCTCAAAGCTCATCACTAAGCTAAGGACTCTGGGACTAAACACATCCCTCTGCAACTGGATCTTGGACTTCGTGACGGATATGTTTAGACATATTTACAGAACGAATGGGGCTCTATTGCAATGCTGACATTCTACAAAAAGCGTAGATTTTAAATGTTCCTTCACATTCAACTGTATCTGTCTAGTCATCAATAGCTTCTTACAGCATCAACTGTGACATGAATTAGAGACATTTGTTCATAAAACAACACAAGCAAGCCAAACCTAGAGTACCAGTCGAAAGTTTGGACACCTGCTCATTCAAGGGTTTTTCTTTATTTTGTTTTGTCTTGATGACGCTTTGCACACTCTTGGCATTCTCTAAACCAGTCACCTGGAATGCATTTCAATTAACAGGTGTGCCTTGTTAAAAGTTAATTTGTTGAATTTCTTTCCTTCCTAATGCATTTGAGCCAATCACTTGTGTTGTGACAAGGTAGGGGTGGTATACAGAAGATAGCCCTATTTGGTAAAAGACCAAGTCCATATTATTGCAAGAACAGCTAAAATAAGCAGTAAGAAATGACAGTCCATCATTACTTTAAGACAATCAGGAAAATGTTAAGAACTTTGAAAGTCTCTTCAAGTGCAGTTGCAAAAACCATCAAGCGCTATAATGAAACTGGCTCTCATGAGGACCGCCACAGGAAAGGAAGACCCAGAGTTACCTCTGCTGCAGAGGATACGTTCATTAGAGTTACCAGCCTCAGAAATTGCAGCCCAAATAAATGCTTCACAGAGTTCAAGTAACAGACACATCTCAAGATCAGCTGTTCAGAGGAGACTGCGTGAGTCAGCCCTTCATGGTTGAATTGCTGCAAAGAAACCACTACTATGGAGTGCTGCATCAGATGACCTGGCCTCCACAATCATCCGACCTCAACCCAACTGAGACGATTTGGGATGAGTTGGACCTCAGAGTGAAGGAAAAGCAGTTAACAAGTGCTCAGCATGTGTGGGAACTCCTTCAAGACTGTTGGAAAAGCAATGTGCAAAGCTGTCATCAAGACCAAGGGTGGCTACTTTAAAGAATCTAAAATCTAAAATATATTTTGATTTGTTTAACACTTTTTTGGTTACTACATGATTTCATATGTGTTATTTTATAATTTGATGTTTTCACAATTATTCTACAATGTATAAAATATTAAAAATGAAGCCCTTGAATGAGTAGGTGTGTCCAAACCTTTGACTGGTACTGTTTATCCATAGGAAATTATAGCTACAGCTGGTTTAATTAGAAATCCAGTTGAAGTATAATTTAAAAAAAAATATTGTATCGAGTTATATGGATCACTGGGACTTTCTCCTACCTGAGGGATCATACAGCAGGAGAGGACAAAGTCACTCATTCCCATACGCATGTAGTCTGAGTACTCTCCCCTCCTCAGAAAGAACTGGTTTCCCATGAAGTTGAAAAGGTCGTATACCATGAAGCATCCACTCTCCACCCTGCAGGAGTTGGTGAAATATCAGAGCAGTCGCTCATGCACTCATTAGAGCAGCCCTGTAAGTTATTGTCCTCGTAGAACATTATCTGCAAGAGACCACACATCAAATGTTCAATTCCCTGTCTCAAGTAATTTGCTAAAGTTCTGTGAAGTTCTGTTACTAATACACAGGATTAGTGACACTAAGCCTTTGATTTCATCACGCCCCAAAAGATCACCCTACTATTAAGCAATAAGGCCCTAGGAGGTGTGGTATATACCACGGCTAAGGAATGTTCTTATACATGACGCAACGTGGAGTGCCTGGATACAGCCCTTATCCATGGTATATCGGCCATATACCACAAAACCGAGGTGCCTTATTGCTATCATAAACTGGTTACCAAAGTAAATAGACCAGTAGAAAATATTTTTGTCATACACATGGAATACGGTCTGATAGACTACGGCTTTCAGACAATCGTCATTCATGGCTCAAACCACCCGGTTTATAATATGTAATAAACTATGATGATCTAAATATCCATCCTTACCTATCTTTATTCCATTTCAAGCTATCTCCAGTACTTTTCCATTAGGTGAATCCAAGATTGGGCTGTGCTAGAGGACTGACAGCCTGACCCAGAGCTGGCTGATATGTGCACACCTTGTTTGATGTTCTTTGTGGGATTCTGTCCAATGACCTGAGGCTGCCATTGGGATTTATACTTTATACGCACCGTAATGTTTTTATTTTATTCACATTTTCTGGAACCTGATGAATAAGCAGGTCTGCAATCACTGTCTTTCTTTTTTGCTATCACGACTCACAACGAGGGAGTGCCCAAGGGGCTGAAGACCATCTGAAGACACAGGGAGGAAGCAGGAATGTAAAGAACATAGTTGATTTCTTAAAGTAACTGTCCAGTGAAAATCATATTCTGTTAACTTATACCCAAATAATGTTGAATAATGACTCCTCCTATACTCGTATGTGTGGCAAAAGCATTGGAGGAAATAAAAGCCCACCTCAAACTTGTATTTCAAACAGACCATTTAAAACATGGTTTCTATTTCCTCATTATGTATGATGTCATACTCCTGAGGAGGATGAGCTGGCCAATTAGTGGTCTAGTGGAGGATGAGCTGGCCAATCAGTGGTCTACTTGCGTGAATATTTTTTATGACTGGTATACTCCCACACCATTCTGTTGTTGGGGAACTCCCACATCATTCCAACACAGAAAAGCTGCTTTTTAACATACTTAATAAAAAAAAAAAGTAGAAGTAAAACCATGCTGTAGGTCATATTTAATTGAAATCTAGAAACTGGACAGTTACTTTCATGTTTAGGAGTCTACTGTTTTTGAATGCCGTACAAAAGCACAAAATGATGGTATTTATGAAATATTATGTTAATAATCAGCTAATTTTGGGAAAGTGAGTTTAAACATTGAACCGTCAATATCAAACGAATTTATTGCTCTCTTTATCAGGAGAGAGACTTGTCTATAAAATACAAACGTCAGTCCCAATTCCCACAGTAAGTGACCCTAATATGTGGGAACTGTCATAATGCAAATCTCTGTTTAACTCCATTGTCTATGATTGTGTTGTCATGTGAGGTTTTGTAAACAAACAAAGTATAGTTTCAATACTTTCAAAGCTATAATTTCAATCTCATGGACAGTCAATCCTTGCATCCATAGCTCTGTTGTTACGTTTCCACAGCCCCATCCCCCATACAAAGCCAAGTGGTGGAATTGCCATTGGGCTAAAACAAACTCAGGATTGTGGCTTCAATCAAGGGCATGCTTCAAAGTACCAACAACAGTCGTTCAAGAGATTAAGGGGGCTCAGCCTTTACAAATGTGTTTTTGTAAGTTAATGTATTGAAGAACATAGGCTTTAGCTCAGCAAGCTTATACACTCCTGTGGTGGTCAGCAGACCCAGGTTTGAACCCAGATGGGTCTCTTTGTGAAGGAGGTTTGAACCCAGATGGGTCTCTTTGTGAAGGAGGTTGAAGTGGATCGGAGGTGGTTCATTAAAGTACAGTCATTGATTTTTGCCTGAGACGTAAAGACGTCACTAAGCTCCCTGAAGTAACACCGGCTTACAGGGGACCCACATAGCAAAATCACAAGTATTAAATCAACACAGTGTTAAATGTAACACTCAAAAGTGTCTATATAGTGCCATACCACACAGAGTTAATGTTATTGTTTCTGTCTCTGGCCAACAATATTTGTTGTAATCACTTTCCACTGGTGTTAAGTGTTAAAAATATATTTAATCATGGAAAGGAGGTAATGTTACCACTCAAATTCATAGACAGAGATATGGATGCAAGAAGACATGGTCCATAAGATTATCAGGAAAGTTTTAAACATTTTGAGGCTATACATTGTTTGATAACAAATACTAAAAGCTCTGACGAAGGCCTTTAGGCCGATAAGTAAAGCTTATTAAAGAGCAGTGATACTAGCAAGAGCAGTGTGCTGGTTTCTTCTTTCCTTTTCTTTTTTTTCTCTTGTTGACAAATACTAAAATTACAACAAAAACAAACAATGGCATTATTCAGCTTTAGATTGAGGGTTAATATCTGTAATCTGTGGGTTCAGAATGGTTTGTTATAGAGTCACAAAGACCCTATAGTCATCCAGGAACTCTCTACTCTGACTGCACATAGCCCACAGAGTTCCATACAGACTTTGTCATTCTTGAAATATCTCAATATTTGTTCCCGATCTGAATGAGACATAAATTGAAGGATTGAAGAAAGTAATTCATAGTGGTCACACTTGCAACCTGAGAAAATATTCTTGTTCTGGTTCAGAGTTTACATTGTGTCAATCATTTAAGACAGTTTTCTTTACAATGCATTGCCATGCTCTTTCCTCTGTCTCTACAGTAAATTAAGAGCACATCAAGAGCCACAAGAGGATCCCATCAACGACTACTAAATTATGACTCGATAATGACAATTGGGATGAAAGTTCAGTCATTATAGCTTCTACAACTTCAGACTTGCAAAACGAGACAGTTCCTGAACATGATGCTCAAGACAAAATAAAATATTTTAGTATTTTAGATCGAACAATACTAGATGCCAATAGAAACCAATAAAGATTCCATGATAGCAGATGGCTTGAAAGCAATCCATATAATGCATTTAGGGGATAGGCTGGGAGAGTTGGCCTTTATAACTTTCACATCACAGTTCTGGCAATTCTTTGATACGGAGCCATTGCATTGGTACAAAGGGAAATTAAACTTGAACAAACCATTTTGCTGATATGCAAATCAGACTAATTTGCTTAACAAAGGCTTTCCCTTGTCGGCACATTCTGCATTTGGATATAAACCTCAGCAGTACTGCTGGTGAGTGGGAGGTGAGCAATAACAATAAAAAATGGGGAAGGTACGAAGGAGTCTTTAGATTACATTGATAATATCATAGAAGATATGTAAAACGTGTATGAGAAACTTTGCTCGACAGAAAAAGTGCTTATACTTTTAGTTATATGTTTATCTGCCTTGATTTGACTATTGAAATCAGAAGTATAATTTGACTTTGATTAGATTTTTTGTCACTTCTGTAACTTCAAGCAGCATTGTATGTATTGCAGCTTGGCAGAGGAGCAACCATTACAGCCACATATTGGAAGAAGTACTGTATAAAAGGTATGGCTTGTATCTTACCAGGCTTTTCTGTCTCTATCTCTCTTCCAGATTGTATTCTTTGAGGATAAGAACTTCCAAGGTCGTAGTTATGAATGCAGCAGTGACTGCACAGACCTGCACTCCTACTTCAGCCGCTGTAACTCTATCAGGGTGGAGAGCGGCTGCTGGGTTCTGTACGAGCGCCCCAACTATGCAGGCTACCAGTACATCCTGACCCCTGGGGAGTACCCTGACCACCAGCAGTGGATGGGCTTCAACGACAGCATCAGATCCTGTCGCTCTATCAAAAACGTAAGCCTAAATACCAAAAGTAGTTTGAAGATGGGACTGACGAAGTTCATAATCAGTCCCCAGGAAATAGTTTATTGATTTGCAATACATTTTTTGCTTTTTGACACGTTTTCTCGATCTTTAATGTACACATTTTACATCAGACAGACATCACTAACTTATTTTTGTTTATTTTATGCTTGAATATTTGGGTTTTGGCAATTAGGATGTTAAAATGTGTCTGACCAGATTTGGATGCAGGGCAATGCCCAGCTTGAATGGAATGCCCCAGGGTGCACCAACCAGGCAATGATCAGTCAAAAGCCAACAGACAATAAGGATAGATAAAAGGCTCATGTTTTGGCAGCAGTTTGCCTCATGTCCAGGCCCATCTACGTCAGTTTTTGAAGGAAACTAGGACAACAGCCAAAAAAACAATTTAAAAAGGCATCCCAAATTTGTAACATCGTTTTTGGCATACAGATGAATGACAATTCAAATAATTAACATAATTACTTTGATATGATTAATTAAGGATATTTGCATTTATATCTTTTTGGTTGTATTTATTTTGCAGGTCTATGGAAATTCCTACAAGATCAGATGCTATGACAGGCCAGATTTCGCTGGCCATATGGCAGAGTGGAGTGAGGACTGCCCATCGGTCCACGAAGCATTCAAGTTCTGTGAGTTCCACTCTGCTGTGGTTATGGACGGTGCCTGGGCATTCTACGAGCTGCCCAACTACAGGGGGCGCCAGTACTTCCTGGAGCGCAAAGAGTACCGTAACTTCACGGACTGGGGCGCCACCTCCCCTGTCGTGGGCTCCTTCCGTAGGATCACAGAGTTCTAGAACCTTACAACCTCTAGAGTTCTAGAGCCTTACAACGACCCCTTTCCCAGAAACCTCTCTGCAGTGCCTTATGACACCCACTTCTGTGTGAGAGTGTTGCAGTCTAACAAATAAAACCCTGTCTGATCCGCATACACCCCATTGTCTTCATTAATTTGACATGGGAATCATCGGGCACAGGTACTATATGTCAACACCAGTAGATCTACTCACACTGTTTTCTTTAGGAATCTTCGCCACCATATAAACAACTCTAAAATAGAATGGAACAGAATGAAATACAATCCTTTATTGCCTTCCAAGGAACAAAGTCTTTACACAATCCTATAGAAGATACCCATACAAATGAACACACAAACAGTTTGTAACATGGTACAGTGTCATACAATAAAAAGCCAGTTAAACAGGTACAGTATAAGGGGCAGTGTTACGTTCCCTAAAGACAACCCTAGATGTCATCGCTCAACAGAAAAGGGAACTAACAAAGCAGTCACTTTGACAACCAAACCAAAACAGAAAGTGTTTCAGACGGGTTCTGAAAGAAATCCATGGGGGTGTCCACTGAATGTTGGCAAAGGAACTATAAAGGGACCTAAAAGACAACCGCTATGGATGCCCATTCGAATTTCCTCAGAAAAGACTAACTAAAATAAAAAACGTACAAAAATGTAGGATAGGGAGTTACAAAAAATATAGACCAAACTAAACAGGGGATTAAGATTAAGGCTTTGTTTGGCTACCTAAAGTGGAAGCGCTAATTTGAGGTGTAACTCCCAGCTGTACTGGGCTAGCAGGTAAATACCATCTGGGCCAGCACTGGTGAAACACATCATCACTAACGAGATCACTCTCTGGGCCAGGACAGGTGTAACCCATTTTAACGAGGTAACCAACCTCAAAATGGAGAGAAAACCCAAAGCCTGTAATAGCACGCACAGCAGACAAATACAATTCTGAATTAAAAGTTGGATGATAAGACCCTTACATGTTTCAAATCAAGACGCATTACAATGAATCAGATTGTATGCGATTTTGCATTACTTTACCACTCAAAGACTTCGAAATAAAATGCTAGCATACCATGACGTCTCAGCACACAACACAACTCATCAAGAATAGGATTAAAAAGGAAGTCTGAACAATGAACACACTCCCCATATAATATTTCAGTTTAGAAACAAGGGATATTCAATACAACGGCCCATGTCAACATAAGCCCTTGTCACTGTGACAGTTTACATATTACATGTGATGTACTACAACAACTTCATCTAGGATAATATTCCAATGTTCTGACTGTGAAACATGTTCACTTTGATGTTACACCTGCATCGTCATTTATCTGTGTTGATCCAGGATCGTAATTTAATTATGTTTATCCTGTATTCAACCCCCTGAGTCGATACATGTTAAAATCACCTTTGGCGGCGATTTACAGCTGTGATTCTTTCTGGGTAAGTTTCTAAGAGCTTTGCACACCTGGATTATACAATATTTGCACATTATTACTTAAAAATTATTCTAACTCTGTCAAGTGATTGTTAATCATTCCTAGACAGACATTTTCAAGTCTTGCCACATATTTCAAGCCGATTTAAGTCAAAACTGTAACTAGACCATTGGGAACATTCAATGTTGTCTTAGTAACCAACTTCAGTGTCTATTTGGCCTTGTGTTTTAAGTTCTTGTCCTGCTGTCTCCCAATGTCTGTTGGAAAGCAGACTGAACCAGGTTTTCCTCTAGGATGTTGCCTCTGCTTAGCTCTATTCTGTTTATTTTTATCAACAACAAAAAACTCCCTAGTTCTTGCTGATGACAAGCACACCCATAACATGATACAGCCACCACCATGCTTGAAAATATGAAGAATGGTACTCAGTGATGTGTTGGATTTTCCCAAAACATAACACTTTGTATTCAGGAGATAAAGTTAATTTCTTTGCCACATTTTTTTTAGCAGTTTTACTTTAGTGCCTTTTTGCAAACAGGATTCATGTACAGGCTTTCTTCTTTTCACTCTGTCATTTAGGTTGGTATGGTGGAGTAACTACAATTTTGTTGATCCATCTTTAGTTTTCTCCTATCACAGCCATTAAACTCTGTAACTGTTTTAAAGTCACCATTGGCCTCTTGGTTAAATCCCTGAGCGGTTTCCTCCCTCTCTGGCAACTGAGTTAAGAAGGACACCTCTATCTTTGTTGTGACTGGGTGTATTGATACACAATCAAAGTGTAATTAATAACTTCACCATGCTCAAAGGGATATTCAATGTCCTTTTTTTACCCTTCTATAGGTAACCTTATTTGCAAGGCATTGGAAAATCTCCTTGGTCTTGGTGGTTGAATCTGTGTTTGAAATTCACTGTTTGACTGAGAGACCTTACAGATAATTGTATTTGTGGGGTACAGAGATGAAGTAGTCATTAAAAAATCATGTTAAACACTATTTTGCACACAGAGTAAGTCCACACAACTTATGATGTGACTTGTTAAGCACATTTTTACTCCTGAGCTTATTTAGGCTTGCCATAACAAATGGGTTGAATACTTATTGGCTGAAGACATTTCAGTTTTTCATTTGTAATTCATTTGTAAAAATAAAAAATATATACAAATAGATCATGGTGTATTGTGTGTAGGCCAGTGACACACAATCTCAATTTAATACATTTTATATTCAGGCTGTAACACAACAAAACGTGGAAAAAGTCTAGGTGTGTGAATACTTTCTGAAGGCACTGTAGCTACAGTATGTCGATCCTGGATTGTAATTGAACTGTGTTGTCCCTGGATCTGTCTATATGCATTTTGTGAATCAGTGCAAAAACAATTATAACAAAAATGTGTCCTATTAATTTGAGATAGCTACAATCAGAATCATAAAACTACGTTGACTTACAAAAGTTGTTAGAAATCTGTCTTGGAGTTGTGCTAGTGGGCTGTTTGAAACTGAGCTACGTATATGGATGAAGAAATACAGAGGGAGACTGCAGCAATTAACATCAACTTTTACCTCTGCACAAAATAATTGAGGGTTTCATCAACAACGGCATGAAGGCTAACAGTTAGCATTGAAAGTGGTATACTGATAACACAGGACTGCATTTGCATGAACTGTATGAACTGCATATAGAATCATATTTGGCCTTTTTAAGACTTTGTGTTTAAGACATGTGCTTTTGGGTTTTGTATGAGTGGCCTAGAAACTACTACCTCCCTTCCACTATAAGGAAAGGTTGCTCATATCATATTGAATACATAGACAAGAGGGCATTTGTATTCCCATAAAGACAGAATCATGTATTTCATTTCTTACAAAGTTATTACAATGCATCACTGCTGGACTTTAGTTTCAATATTTTATTTTCATTTGGATGTGAAGATAATAAGGGATTATCTAGAATAAGGGATACTGAAACAGAGTAGTACAGTTGTAACATTTAGTTGTTTGTCCATTCGTTACAGACAGCCTGTTAAGAGCCTGTTAAGTCCTGGCCTAAATGTATCATGACATGGATTTCCATGGGTTAAAACATACAGTGAGACTCATTCGATTTCCCATCAGATTTCTTTGTTTAACGTTTATCTCAAGCTACCCTTGGCGGCCCTGGATTGTTTTGGATCCCACATGAACTGACAGAAATGTGGCACTTTCTACCTGCTATTGTGTGTGGATCAGTGAATCAGTGCTTTAGAACAATGCGTTGAGCCTAGATAAATATTTGAACAGCTGATTGAAATATCTGATTCACTTTGTGCTAACCATGTGCTTGGTGTTATTGTCTCTGCCATCTATAAAGAGTATACTTGCAGGCCCTGAGCTTTAGTGTCGTTTACTGTGCCTGGTATTCTGAACTCTGAAGAGATGGAGAAGGTGAGTTGTGTTCCGGTGGAGATTCATATAATGAATGAGCAACTGTTCCATAGTTTCATAGTTCTGTAATTCTGGAACTATATGGAATTCAGAAATGTAACACGCTGTCTCTTCCAACAGATTGTGTTTTATGAGGACAGGAACTTCCAGGGGCGGTCCTACGACTGCAAAGGAGACTCCGCTGACCTGCATGGCTTTTTCGCTCGATGCAACTCTTGCCGGGTGGAGGGCGGCTGGTGGGTCCTCTATGAGCGCCCCAACTACATGGGTTACCAGTACATCGTAGGCCCCGGGGAGTATGCAGACTACCAGCACTGGATGGGGTTCAACGACTGCATAAGATCCTGTCGGGTCATCAAAAAAGTAAGTCATGTCATTTTTTTTATAGAGAAACATGATCATGGCCTTATTCAGGCTATCAGAACTTAGGTAGGCCCATACATTTCAGAACTTCATAAACAGCCAAAAATGACACATTCTTTGACGTTTGATCAACTTTTTCCCAGACCACTGGCCCCTACAAGCTGAGGCTGTTCGAGAGGCCCAACTTCGATGGCCAGTCCCTGGAGGTGACTGAGAACCTGCTCTCTGTCCAGGAACGTTTCCACAACCGCGAGATCCACTCCTGCAAGGTCCAGGAGGGTTCCTGGGTCTTATTCGAGCACCCCAACTTCCGCGGCCGCCAGTACCTGCTGGAGAGGGGGGAGTACCGTCGCTACACCGAGTGGGGAGCTCTGCATGCCACCGTGGGCTCCATCCGTCGCATCACAGCCACCGGAGAGAGATGATTGTAGTCGCATGGTGTGATTCGAATAAAGTTTGCTGATAAACATGAGCTTGTTTCGGAGTATGATTGAGGTCACATGGAAGTTATGGAAGAGCATGGAACTTTTATATCAAAAGGAATATATTATAAACACAGTGGTCAATATCTTAGTAAATATAAATATATTTGTATAATAACAGTTACTGGAATCCAAGAAGTAAAAACACAGAATGTTACTCCGAGAATAAAGCCACAGTGTGTACGTTTTCCGGTCATTTCAATTAATTAAATATCCTTGATTTGAAAGAATAGTTAACACTTTACTGTAAGCACTTCATGTACTGTATGTATTCATAAAGCGTTTATAACTACTACATAAGAAATGATCAAATCTGTCATAGGCCGTTATTAACAACATGAACAATGGCAGAAGATGTTATGAAGTTATTTATAACGGCCTATATGCCTGGCAAATCTGTTGTCACATGCTCTTCTATCAACTGTAACAAGTGACTCAAGTATACAGTTGATGTCGGAAGTTTACGTACACCTTAGGCAAATACATTTAAACTAAGTTTTTCACAATTCCTGATTTTTTATCCTAGTAAAAATTCCCTGTCTTAGGTCAGTTAGGATCACCACTTTATTTTAAGAATGTGAAATGTCAGAATAATAGTAGAGGGAATGGTTTATTTCAGTTTTTATTTCTTTCATCACATTCCCAGTGGGTCAGAAGTTTACATATACTCAATTATTATTTGGTAGCATTGCCTTTAAATTGTTTAACTTGGGTCAACCGTTTCGGCTAGCCTTCCACAAGCTTCCCACAATAAGTTGGGTGAATTTTGGCCCATTCCTCCAGACAGAGCTGGTGTAACTGAGTCAGGTTTGTAGGCCTCCTTGCTCGCACACACTTTTTTAGTTCTGCCCACAGATTTTCTATGGGATTGAGGTCAGGGCTTTGTGATGGTCACTCCAATACCTTGACTTTCTTGTCCTTAAGGCATTTTTCCACAACTTTGGAAGTATGCTTGGGGTCATTGTCCATTTGGAAGACCCATTTGCGACAAAGCTTTAACTTCCTGACTGATGTCTTGAGATGTTGCTTCAATATATCCACATAATTTTCCTTCTTTATGATGCCATCTATTTGTGAAGTGCACCAGTCCCACGTGCAGCAATGCACCCCCACAACATGATGCTGCCACCCCCGTGCTTCACGGTTTGGATGGTGTTCTTCGGCTTGCAATCCTCCCCCTTTTTCCTCCAAACATAATGATGGTCATTATGGTCATTATTTTACTGTGGATATGGATACTTTTGTACCCGTTTTCTCCAGCATCTTCACAAGGTCCTTTGCTGTTGTTCTGGGATTGAATTGCACTTTTCACACCAAAGTACATTCATCTCTAGGAGACAGAACGCGTCTCCTTCTTGAGGGGTATGACGGCTGCGTGGTCCCATGGTGTTTATACTTGCGTACTATTGTTTGTACAGATTAATGTGGTACCTTCAAGTTTTTGGAAGGTCTTGGCTGATTTCTTTTCATTTTCCCATGATGTCAAGCAAAGAGGCACTGAGTTTGAAGGTAGGCCTTGAAATACATCCACAGGTACACCTCCAATTGACTCAAATGATGTCAATTAGCCTACCAGAAGCTTCTAAAGCCATGACATCATTTTCTGGAATTTTCCAAGCTGTTTAAAGGCACAGTCAACTTAGTGTATGTAAACTTCTGACCCACTGGAATTGTGATACAGTCAATTATAAGTGAAATAATCTGTCTGTAAACAATTGTTGGAAAAAGTATTTGTGTCACGCACAAAGTAGATGTCCTAACCGACTTGCCAAAACTATAGTTTCTTAACAAGAAATTTGTGGAGTGGTTGCAAAACGAGTTGTAATGACTCCAACCTAAGTGTATGTAAACTTCCAACTTCAACTGTATCTGCATACGACTTATTTTAACTTAGCCTAGTTGACTTGGATCTCTTGACCACATATACAGGCACAGCATTTTAACATCTTCCCTGCTTCCACTAAAGAAAGTAAACAGTTCATGCAAACAACTAGGCTAATAAAGAATTCTTCTATCTGCCTAAAATATTGTCCTTGCCTTAGTGGGTTGTAGATTTTAGTTCTATAAAATAAGCGGGTAGCTTCTGACAAGAAATTTGTGCTAAATTCCCAGGATGGCACACCTTCTGTTATAATTGACCGCTTTGACAACCAAGGGCTCTCTTTGTAAAAATACACTTGTTGTGTTGCCTTTGGAATCCACAACATCAATTTAGGTATCCAAGTACTTTGCTTGAGAGAATTTTAAAACCTGATAGAAATATGCAATATGCATGGGTAGAAATTATTATTAAGTCCAAGCAACTATGAAGTTGGGCATAAATTGCCTAACTAAGAAATTGGAGGATACATAAAAGAATATACCACAAGTGCTGCATTAACCTTTATGAAACACACTTTACTAGGAAACCCTTTACAAGTGTTAAATGATAAATAATGGTGGATCCCTGGTTGTGACCCCACTCTCCAAAAGTGTCTCAGGGGGAGTGGGATATGTAAAAAACACATTTCCATTTCACACCACACACTTGTACAGGTTACACACTTGTGTGAAACAGGACAAATATAAGCACCCCCTATTTGCATTGTGTGATTGTCATTTAGATGCTTGCCCAATGCTGAGCATACACGTGGTCAGAGCCATGACGCCTTTTCTCAGGTGTGAAGGCATTTAGTGTTACTGAATTCAAGAAGAGTGATCAGAAATTACAATCCATCTACTGAATCTGAGTTAAAAACTTATTTGGGGTCGGTGTCCCTTCCACGGGACGATTGAGCTAACGTAGGCTAATGCGATTAGCATGAGGTTGTAAGTAACAAGAACATTTCCCAGGACATAGACATATCTGATATTGGCAGAAAGTTAATTTCTTGTTAATCTAACTGCACTGTCCAATTTACAGTAGCTATTACAGTGAATGAATACCATGCCATTGTTTGAGGAGAGTGCACAATTTTGAACATGAAAAGTTATTAATAAACAAATTAGGCACATTTGGGCAGTCTTGATACAACATTTTGAACAGAAATGCAATGGTTCATTGGATCAGTCTAAAACTTTAGACATATACTGATGCCTTCTAGTGGCTAAAATCTAAATTGCACCTGGGCTGGAATAATACATTATGGCCTTTCTCTTGCATTTCAAATTTGATGGTACAAAAGAAATACAAAAGAACGGATGGTTTTTTCTTTGTATTATCTTTTACCAGATCTATTGTGTTATTTTCTACTACATTCCTTTCACATTTCCATAAACGTCAAAGTGTTTCCTTTCAAATTGTACCAAGAATATGCATATCCTTGATTCAGGGCCTGAGCTACAGGCAGTTAGATTTGCCATTTTAGGTGAAAATTGAAAAAAAGGGGCTAATCCTTAAGAGTGCCCCAATGTTAGCCAACTCCAACTCTAAATGTGGTAGATGAACGGTGGGGCATTGGTGTTGGAATCTTGAGGTGTATTGAACTGTAAGGACATTCAAGACTTCATAAATACTGATCGGAAACAATAATCTATCTACTCTTTCTGGGTAACTCGATGTTGGCCGACTCTTTCTACAGTAGCCTAGATGGAGGGCGGGGCATGATGGGTGTTGGAAATGCACCAGTTCCATTGCAGATGTTAAAGCTTACAGAACAGAGCCGTTTGGCCCAGAAACCAACTTCATAGAGGCCATCACACAACCAGCAGCCTGGAAAACAATTTAATTACATCAATAAATAATTATCTGGAATCAGGCATTGTAAGATCAAAAGGTCAACCTGTATACAGTCAGTCACTGGGTAAACATTGTATAAAAACGGCACACTTTTAAAACAATTGCTGCATCAGCTATTGTGCCGATATAAATGCTGAGGCTATTCAAATGACAATGATTCCCCTGGCATTGCATTTCAATGTCCCACATATATAAATCTGGCCCATGGCAGTGGCGATACCGCTGTATGTGAAAGGAGGTATAAACATTGAGTTATCAAAAAAGTTGGAGATAAGCCCCAATCATGGACCGCATCGGAAAGGTATGTCATTTAACAGTCATTTTCCTTTTTGCCCGACTCTATATTCGCACCTAATTGGGTTGCAAAAGTCCAGAAACTTTCCAAAAGTTACCTGTTTTTTAAGAAATCCTGGTTGGAGGATCCCCGGAATCAGGAGGGAATGAGCAGAGAAGGAATTATCCAACTTGGAATCCTCCAACCATGATTTCTAAATAATATGAAGTTTGTGAAAGTTTCAGGAAATTTTAAACCACCTAATTTACCTTGCATACTCCCACCTACTAGCCTGGTCAAGCAAAGTGACCGCTCACATTTAGTTTTACTTGAAGTTAAAGAAAATGTGAGCTACCGCGAGATCAGTCTGGTTTCACAAGCTACTGACCTACCCTATTTTTAATCCACAGATCGTCTTCTATGAGGACAAAAACTTCCATGGTCGCCACTTTGAATGCAGTAGCGATTGCCCTGAGCTGAGTTCCCACTTTAGCCGCTGCAACTCCATCCGTGTGGAGAGTGGGAACTGGGTGTTGTACGAGAGGCCCAACTACCTGGGCACTCAGTACATTTTGACCAGTGGGGAGTACCCAGACTACCAGCGCTGGATGGGCTACAATGACAGCATCAGGTCCTGCCGTGTCATCCGCAACGTGAGTCCTATCAAGGAGGCCAAGGGTTTGGCTTGAAGATTGGGGGCCATGCCGGGCAGTATTGGTTTGGGTTAATGCTGATAGAGAATACAATTATCTCCTTTTTATTTCTCCCCATCTCTCTCTCTTTCTCTATACCTCTCTCTCTACCTCTCTCTCTCTCAATCACACACGTGTATACATACAGGTTGGCACACACAAACCTGCGTGTCACAACATACAGTGGGGAAAAAAAGTATTTAGTCAGCCACCAATTGTGCAAGTTCTCTCACTTAAAAAGATGAGAGAGGCCTGTAATTTTCATCATAGGTACACTTCAACTATGACAGACAAAATGAGGAAAAGAAATCCAGAAAATCACATTGTAGGATTTTTAATGAATTTATTTGCAAATTATGGTGGAAAATAAGTATTTGGTCACATACAAACAAGCAAGATTTCTGGCTCTCACAGACCTGTAACTTCTTCTTTAAGAGGCTCCTCTGTCCTCCACTCATTACCTGTATTAATGGCACCTGTTTGAACTTGTTAACAGTATAAAAGACACCTGTCCATAACCTCAAAGAGTCACACTCCAAACTCCACTATGGCCAAGACCAAAGAGCTGTCAAAGGACACCAGAAACAAAATTGTAGACCTGCACCAGGTTGGGAAGACTGAATCTGCAATAGGTAAGCAGCTTGGTTTGAAGAAATCAACTGTGGGAGCAATTATTAGGAAATGGAAGACATACAAGACCACTGATAATCTTCCTCGATCTGGGGCTCCACGCAAGATCTCACCCGGGGTCAAAATGATCACAAGAACGGTGAGCAAAAATCCCAGAACCACACGGGGACCTAGTGAATGACCTGCAGAGAGCTGGGACCAAAGTAACAAAGCCTACCATCAGTAACACACTACGCCGCCAGGGACTCAAATCCTGCAGTGCCAGACGTGTCCCCTGCTTAAGCCAGTACATGTTCAGGCCCGTCTGAAGTTTGCTAGAGAGCATTTGGATGATCCAGATGAGGATTGGGAGAATGTCAGATGAAACCAAAATGGAACTTTTTGGTAAAAACTCAACTCGTCGTGTTTGGAGGACAAAGAATGCTGAGTTGCATCCAAAGAACACCATACCTACTGTGAAGCATGGGGGTGGAAACATCATGCTTTGGGGCTGTTTTTCTGCAAAGGGACCAGGACGACTGATCCGTGTAAAGGAAAGAATGAATGGGGCCATGTATCGTGAGATTTTGAGTGAAAACCTCCTTCCATCAGCAAGGGCATTGAAGATGAAACGTGGCTGGGTCTTTCAGCATGACAATGATCCCAAACACACCGCCGGGCAACGAAGGAGTGGCTTCAGAAGAAGCATTTCAAGGTCCTGGAGTGGCCTAGCCAGTCTCCAGATCTCAACCCCATAGAAAATCTTTGGAGGGAGTTGAAAGTCCGTGTTGCCCAGCGACAGCCCCAAAACATCACTGCTCTAGAGGAGATCTGCATGGAGGAATGGGCCAAAATACCAGCAACAGTGTGTGAAAACCTTGTGAAGACTTACAGAAAACGTTTGACTTCTGTCATTTCCAACAAAGGGTATATAACAAAGTATTGAGATAAACTTTTGTTATTGACCAAATACTTATTTTCCACCATAATTTGCAAATAAATTCATAAAAAATGTGTGATTTTGTGATTTTCTGGATTTTTTTTCCTCATTTTGTCTGTCATAGTTGAAGTGTACCTATGATGAAAACATTAATATGCAGGTGTATCTTTTTCATTTACGCTGTAGTTGAGTGTTAGACTAGTTTATTACATGAATCCTAACGTGCAATTTCACAGCACAAATCTGTAATCAGATATGCAATGCTTTAAAAAAAGTAAAGGTTATGAGCATGGGTATACAAATATGAAACGACACAATATATGTATACTGTGTACGTGCATATCCTAAATACAAATCCTATTGGGTATTCCATCCCTACCACCCACCCTCTCCCCAGACCTCTGGCAAGTTCAGGATCCGCCTTTACGAGCGTCCTGACTTTGCAGGTCAGATGATGGAGTTCAGCGAAGACAACCCTAACCTCCCCGAGCACTGGCGTCACCCCGAGGTGCACTCCTGCAACGTGATGGATGGCGCCTGGGTGTTCTACGAGCACCCCAACTACCGCGGCCACCAGCACCTACTGGAGAGGGGCGAGTACCGTCACTTCAACGACTGGAGGTCCAATGTGGGGTCCATTCGCCGCGTTCAGAACCTTTAGAGCTGCCTCACAATATGCCTGCTTATAATCATAACTGTTATTTGCACATTTATTAATAAAATGAAAAAGTTGTGCTCCAATGAGAGATGGCCCTTTCTGTTCTTTCATTTGACACCTGCATGTCCTCATCCCTAATGGTCTTCCTCACTGCTTTCACTACTACACCCAAGAATTATAATTTAGAAAACAGCGCATTCTTTTACATGGAGATTGACATATCATTCGAAGGAATAGTAATCTTGACTAGATAAATTAACTCAACACCTGTGACGTCACAAACTATTGGTTATATTTACTGTAAACTGAGACTCTATAATGGTGGTTTCTAAAACAAGGGGTATATTTTATTAATAAATTTACTTTAAAAGGTTAAAAAAAAATGTCACTTCAATTAACTTCAGCTGTGAACATTTTGGATGCCGCAACTATCAAGACTTATCGTAGTCAGACTATCAGACTTTAAAGACTACAGCAGACTATCAATACTTATTGCAGTCCAACAAGACTTTTTGCAGACGATCAAGACCTTTTGCAGACTAGCAATATTTGTTACAGACCATCAAGACTTATTGCAGACTACAAAAAATGTATCTTAGACTATCAAAATGTATTGTAGACTATAAAGACTTATTGCCAACAATCAGAATAAATTAATCACTTTATATTCTAATTTGACTTAGTGAGTAGGTGCTGCCAGCAATAGACAAACAGTACAAACAGAATAAAGACACAGTCAACATACAGGATATACAATATAAATACAAAAAACATAAAACATAAAACTCTGGAGTAAAGCTGATTTACAGTGAGGATATACAGAACAATTTACAGAGGGAATATATCTATATATGCAGAGGAAGGGATGCTGCCAGGACAAATACTTTATATACAGTGTAGTGCAGACGTGTACACGTGTACATAGTGCAAATGCAGTATAGTGCAATCAAGACTTATTTCAGACTATCAAGATGTATTGGAGACTATCAAAATCTATTGGAGACTATCAAGATACAGTGAGAGAAAAAAGTATTTGATCCCCTGCTGACTTTGTACGTTTGCACACTGACAAAGAAATGATCAGTCTATAATTTTAATGGTAGGTTTATTTGAACAGTGAGAGACAGAATAACAACAAAAAAATCCAGAAAAACGCATGTGAAAAATGTTATAAATTGATTTGCATTTTAATGAGGGAAATAAGTATTTGACCCCTCTCAATCAGAAAGATTTCTGGCTCCCAGGTGTCTTTTATACAGGTAACGAGCTGAGATTAGGAGCACACTCTTAAAGGGAGTGCTCCTAATCTCAGCTTGTTACCTGTATAAAAGACACCTGTCCACAGAAGCAATCAATCAATCAGATTCCAAACTCTCCACCATGGCCAAGACCAAAGAGCTCTCAGAGGATGTCAGGGACAAGATTGTAGACCTACACAAGGCTGGAATGGGCTACAAGACCATCGCCAAGCAGCTTGGTGAGAAGGTGACAACAGTTGGTGCGATTATTCGCAAATGGAAGAAACACAAAAGAACTGTCAATCTCCCTCGGCCTGGGGCTCCATGCAAGATCTCACCTTGTGGAGTTGCAATGATCATGAGAACGGTGAGGAATCAGCCCAGAACTACACGGGAGGATCTTGTCAATGATCTCAAGGCAGCTGGGACCAAAGTCACCAAGAAAACAATTGGTAACACACTACGCCGTGAAGGACTGAAATCCTGCAGCACCCGCAAGGTCCCCCTGCTCAAGAAAGCACAAATACATGCCCATCTGAAGTTTGCCAATGAACATCTGAATGATTCAGAGGACAACTGGGTGAAAGTGTTGTGGTCAGATGAGACCAAAATGGAGCTCTTTGGCATCAACTCAACTCGCCGTGTTTGGAGGAGGAGGAATGCTGCCTATGACCCCAAGAACACCATCCCCACCGTCAAACATGGAGGTGGAAACATTATGCTTTGGGGTGTTTTTCTGCTAAGGGGACAGGACAACTTCACCGCATCAAAGGGACGATGGACAGGGCCATGTACCGTCAAATCTTGGGTGAGAACCTCCTTCCCTCAGCCAGGGCATTGAAAATGGGTCGTGGACGGGTATTCCAGCATGACAATGACCCTAAACACACGGCCAAGGCAACAAAGGAGTGGCTCAAGAAGAAGCACAGTAAGGTCCTGGAGTGGCCTAGCCAGTCTCCAGACCTTAATCCCATAGAAAATCTGTGGAGGGAGCTGAAGGTTCGAGTTGCCAAACGTCAGCCTCGAAACCTTAATGTGACTTGGAGAAGATCTGCAAAGAGGAGTGGGACAAAATCCCTCCTGAGATGTGTGCAAACCTGGTGGCCAACTACAAGAAACGTCTGACCTCTGTGATTGCCAACAAGGGTTTTGCCACCAAGTACTAAGTCATGTTTTGCAGAGGGGTGATGAAAATCAATTTATAACATTTTTCACATGCGTTTTTCTGGATTTTTTTGTTGTTATTCTGTCTCTCACTGTTCAAATAAACCTACCATTAAAATTATAGACTGATAATTTCTTTGTCAGTGGGCAAACGTACAAAATCAGCAGGGGATCAAATACTTTTTCCTTCACTGTATATTGCAGAATCATACTGTCAATGTTTGGCAAAGCATTTCACTCTTCTTTGTTTCCTGACGGTCTATTCTCTCATTGAGCCAGCATCTACTGTACATTGCCTCCTAGCCTGGTTATCAAAGGGAAGCTATCCCTCAATCATGCAATACCCCCCTCTACTGGAAATGCTCTAACAAATACTTTCATTACAGAATTTCAGGGGATTATTTTTTTGTTGTTGTTATTTTATTACCCATTTTCTCCCCAATTTCATGGTATCCAATTGGTAGTTACAGTCTTGTCCCATCGCTGCAACTCCCGTACGGACTTGGGATAGACGAAGGTCGAGAGCCTCGCGTCCTCCGAAACACAACCCAACCAAGCCGCACTGCTTCTTGACACAATGCCCACTTAACCCGGAAGCCAGCCGCACCAATGTGTCGGAGGAAACACCGTACACCTGGTGACCGTGTCAGCGTGCATTGCGCCCGGCCCGCCCCACAGGAGTTGTAGTGCAGTGGTGCAGTGCCCCTCGGGAGGCCGGGGGTGAAATTAATATTGAATAAATTACTCAATGGGAGCACTTCCCTTGACTTCTGGCCAATACAAATGTTTTCTGTCAGTAACATGAAATGCTATAACGCTTTAAAATAGCACAAAATCTTGTAGATAGAGATCGAGTGTAATGTATCGTCTCTGTTTGTAGGCACCAGGTGGGAGTGTTGGATAGAGAGGGTTGTGTGTGATGCGTCAGGTCAGGGGGTAGGCCTACGTGCGTCCGCAGAGCGTGTAATGTGGTATGCCAGGAGTGCAGCACCGTTACCATTGAAGGTGGTCAATAAGCAGCATGCAGTTAAACCTTCTAACAAAAAGGTCAGACCACCGTGCTGATGACTCATGGGATTTGCCAACAAGGGCCCATAGCATGCCAGTCCTGCTTTGTGCTGATGTGAGCAGGCACAGGGCTATCTGAAACAACACAGGCCTTATCAACACAAAGGCCCCCAGCCAGCACTTTCCCACAGCTGGGTCACTGACCTCCACTGTACCCTTGTTTACCTATACCCGCCTCTTCTAGCATGTGCAGAGGTTCAGAAAGACAGACAAGCTATACAGTGCCCCCTACTGTTTGGTTTGGTGTGTCACATCAGGGTCATTTCGTTGTCCCATAATGTCGTCCATCCAGATGGGGGAGCCAGCCATGCTTGCCCTGGTCAACAACTGGGAGGGAATACATTTGAATTGCCAATACAGGGAATGTTACAGTGTTTTGACTTTGGGCATGGATAAGAATACCTTCCAGGATGATGTATCAATCCAAAGCCATGTCACCAGGCCAACTCAGGTGTAAATTACCTGGTACCTGTGGGATCTGCCACTGCATCTCATGCCAATGGAGCATCTCTGTGTCCAATGGAGACATCTGACACAGAGACGTAGCAGGTTGCCACCATAAGATCACAGCTTGGGGAATTAGGCTACTCTACAGAGCCTTGCTGCTACTCATCTTCCGCTGGGGAGCAGGGAATGACAACTGACACAGAAGGAGCCAGCCATGCTTGATTGGGACCACACCCCAATCCTCTTTCCTCCATTCAAGATTCAGGCCAACATCCCCCATCATCTCTGAGCTATTTATTTGTTGGGGTCAGTCTTCGGGACCCACAGCTGAAATGAATTACTTAATTCCTATTGGAAAGAATGTGAAAATACATTTACCAGACCAGAGAGTTTCCATGTATGGCTGTGATGGATGGAAGGGAAAATAAAGGAAATTAGCTAGAGAAAGAGAGGGAGAGCGAGAAAGAAAGAGAGAAAGAGAATCTGAAAATAAAAAAATTTGAAGAAAAAAAACATGAGAGAAGCAAAAAATATAGATAAGTGAGAGGTGGTGAGGTGACTCCTTGACAAGGACCTAACCATCTCTGTAGGTTGACTGAGTACGACCAAAGCAACAGTGTTACATATCTGCTTGGGACAAGATTGCCCCAAGTTTAATAACTGACAACATTATTATTTTACACTAAGAAGTTAACAATGCAGCCAATACAATACAGTTACAATACAGACACGCTGAGGTACCTCTTATAGGGAGGGTTTTGACCCCAAAACTGACGCCAAGCCGAACCCGACATCAGCTATTCTCAAGATCAGCTCTCTTTGCAATAACCTTAAAAGACTGTTCAATAAACGATGACCGTCTAGGCACGTAACACAAGGGGATATAATGAAAGTCATATTTGACTAAAACTGATTTAAGATGATGAGGTCCAGTGTTACTAGAATGTCTCTGGTCCAAAATGATGCTTTGATGAGCTTTGATAAAAATGATCTTGGCTATAAATAGCCATACAGTATATACATACTGCAATATTTAGTGTGGGTGATAGTTTTTGAAGTATCAATGTTTTATGACAAATGCAATATGTTTTTTTTATGGCAGGGTCCCTTTTTCAGCTGAGATTTTTGTACAGTAGTTCATTGCAAAATCAAACCATCTAAACCACATCCACTTTTCAGCCATCTGGTCCGGAGATTTAATTAAAACAAACATTGTTGCTCATGAAAAGCTTTTCATTAGTATCATGTCACTCACAAACCCTTCTTTGGACGGGTGCAGAAAGAGATGAAACAGAAGTAACCCTTTTCTCACACACTGTTTAACAATGACGTAATAATGGGAGCCATGAAAGTGCCTTTGTAAACAAAAGTAAATAAATAAAATGTTTTAATTTGGCAGACTAATGTCGTTAAACATTTACGATTTACGAACTCAATTACAATGTCCATTTTAAAACCGGCGTCTATCATCCCCAGAGACTGACAAAAGAGTTATGGGGAATTACTTTGGAACGAAGGGGATGGGAGATAGATACATAGTTGCGTCATTTGTCTGCTATGGCTTGTGATCAAAATATTCTCCCTAAAAAGCAAACAAGGGTCACACAGCCCTAATTAATATTTAGCTTGCTGCTGATAGTGTTCTTAAAATAGTCTTCAGTCCATTAAGGTGGACAGAGGTGCATCGATCTTAACTATTTATAAGCAAGTGCTTATAAATTGATCATCTGACAGTGCCACTCTCCCTCCATCTCTCTCTCTCAGTTTTTCTGTTAGTAAGAGAGGAGCGGCCATGCTGACTTACTGTACTTCTGGACATGCATGCAGACAACTGCCATCTAAACTAGTTTTATCTAGTGTAAGAACCATAGAGTGAGGATGCATCAATAATTCTAGAATTGATTCAGTGTTTTGGAGGCCATGTGGTTGAGGTCACATTTGGTCAGTGTGCTGTGGATTGTCTGCCCATCATACTCCCAGCTGGCAGTGACAACAACCTCCCTGCCCGCCACACAAAGGCATGCTGGGACATTAATTAGGGCTCCTGGCCCAAGCAGGGAGGACGTCCGTCCTCTCTCTCTCTCTCTCTCTCTCTCTACACAACCACCACTCTCTGACAGTGCAGCTGGAGAGTGGGATGATTAGGAGTCACAGTTCAGGATTATAAGCATGTGTCATTAACAAAGGGGATTTGTCCACAACACTAGAATAGTGACAGATAGTATTGGAAACACATTGCATGTTGTCGGTTGTCATGTGTGCCAAGGTGGGCAGAACAAGCAAGGAGGGGGGCAGAGTCAAGCACGAGCTAGCAAGATCCTATTGGCACGTTCTAGCATCATCTGCATATTTCCGTTAGGGAAGTGCGTATGTGCAATAACTTTTTTTTACTTTTGCAAAGGTTGAGTTTACAAACCTTAGACCACTCTGTTCATAACAGATTTTAGTTTTGGAAAAGAAAACTGTATTGAGATCAAATGTTTCATCAATGAGAAAATTTCCAGAATGACGGTCAAAAACCATCTCGTTCAATCTTATGTTACCATATATGTTAGTGAGTGGAAACGCCAAGTGGATGCTTCACATTTAAACATCCAGTGAAACATCTGTCTCATTGTTCTATCCGTGGTAGAGCTCTTTAAGGTCAAGCTTTGTCTGATGGTACACCATTTGCAATGTTATTTTATCACCAATAGGTGGCAGCATTGCTCATTACAGTCCTTGACTGTTGGTTGACTTTGAACATGAATACATTATGACGTCTGTCCAAACTGTGCACCTTCAAAGCATAATTCTTGCATAGTAGTCTTACCATTCTATATACAGAGTTGTGACATTGCTCAGTGTTCAAGTCAGCAAAGTTAAGATGTATCCCTGTCAATACTGTATGTGTCATATCTGTACTGTATCAGATAGGCATCCTGTAGCTCCATTTTACAGTAGACTTGCTGATTTATGTCCTTATCAAGCCATACAACACAACCAAACTGAAACAAGGGTGAGGTGTAGCCTATAATTATGCAGAAACAGCAATATGACTGTCTGACTTTGTCCTTGATCAAGGCAGTCAATAGACAACTCAAATTACAGTCATCTTCCTCTAGCTATTGATCCTACACATCTCTATATCTCTATATCTCTCAGTCATGCAAGCACACATGCACACACACACACACTAACCTTTGTGCAAAGGATTTACCAGAGGCAGATGTGACGTCAACAAACCTGAATAAAAGAATTGCCATGGAAACCCATCTCCCTCCTCCTTTTTTCCCCATCCTGCTGGATCTTCAGGCATGAATGCAGTGCTCCTCTGACATCAGACTCTTTTCAACACACACATTACATAAAGAAATTGATCACATTTTCTTACATGCATGATGTAGGCCTAGTACATGATCTTACAAAACATCAATTATTAAGGTTTCTCTCCCTTACCACTTACCGGAAATCATTTATTCACTTTCTTATGGTGTGTAGGTCTATTAGACACAGTTTTATAAATGTACGACCAATTTCAGAACGCCATTTTGCAACATTCACTGTGACTGCATCACCTTGGGTATGGAGCGATTTTAGTGGCAATAATTCTTAATTTGTATTAGGATATTGAATTTGAATGTAATAATTTGTAATGCACAAATTGAATCACTGAATTCGTAAATTGAACTTGTATTTCATGATTTAAAACTGAATTGAATGAAAATTGCATTCAGTTAAAAAAAATTCTATATCAAGTTAATATTTATATACAGTGCCTTCAGAAAGTATTCATACCCCTTGACTTATTCCACGTTTTGTTGTGTTACAGCCTGAATTCAAAATTGATTAAATATTTACTTTTTCTCAACCATCTACACACAACACCCCATAATGACAAATTGAAATCATGATTTTAGACATTTTAAATTGATTGAAAATGAAATACAGAAATATTTAATTGACATACTGTAAGTATTCCCCCATCCTGAGTTAATACATGTTAGAATCAACTTTCGAAGCGATTACAGCTGTGAGTCTTTCTAGGTAAGTCTCTAAGAGCTTTGCACACCTGGATTGTACTATATTATTTTTTTAAATTCTTCAAGCTCTGATGGTTGTTGAGCATTTCTAGACAGCCATTTTCAAGTCTTGCCATAGATTTTCAAGACAATTTAAGTCAAAACTGTAACCAGGCCACTCAGGAACATTCACTGACTTCTTGGTAAGCAACTCCAGTGTATATTGGGCCTTGTCTTTTAGCCTATTGTCCTGCTGAAAGGTGAATTAATCTCCCAGTATCTTGTGGAAAGCAGACTGAACCAGGGTTTCATTTAGGATTTTGCTTGTGCTTATAGCTCCATTCCATTTATTTTTTATCCTGAAAAACTCCCCAGTCCTTAATTACAAGCATACCCATAGCATGATGCAGCCACCACTATGCTGAAAGACATAGAGAGTAGTACTCAGTAATGTGCTGTATTGGATTTGCCCCAAACATATTACTTTGTATTCAAAACAAAAAGTTTGCTTTGTCAGTTCTCCTATCACACTCATTAAACTCTGTAACTGTTTTAAATTCACCATTGGCCTCATGGTGAAATCCCTGAGCGCTTCCCTACCTCTCCAGCAACTGAGTTAAGAAGGACTCCTGCATCTTTGTAGTGACTGGATGTATTGATACACCATCCAAAGTGTAATTAATAACTTCACCATGCTCAAAGGGATATTCAATGTCTGCATTTTTTTTTTGACCTACCAATAAGTCAAATCAAATAAAAGCTTGTCACGTTCGCCAAATACAACAGTGAAATGCTTACTTACAGGCTCTAACCAACAGTGCAAAAAAGGTATTAGGTGAACAATAGGTAAGTAAAGAAATAAAAACAACAGTAAAAAGACAGTGAAAAATAACAGTAGCGAGGCTATAACAGTAGCGAGGCTATATACAGGCACCGGTACATGTAGATATGGTTAAAGTGACTATGCACATATGGTAAACAGAGAGTAGCAGTAGCGTAAAAGAGGCATTGGCGGGTGGCGGGACACAGTGCAGATAGCCCGGTTAGCCCGAATGATGCCTGTTTGCCAATGTGCAGAGGCACTGGTTGGTCGGGCCAATTGAGGTAGTATGTACATGAATGTATAGTTAAAATGACTATGCAAATATGATAAACAGAGAGTAGCAGCAGCATAAAAAGAGGGGTTGGGGGGGCACACAACGCAAATAGTCCGGGTAGCCATTTGATTACCTGTTCAGGTGTCATGGCTTGGGGGTAAAAAATGTTGAGAAGCCTTTTTGTCCTAGACTTGGCACTCCGGTACCGCTTGCCATGCGGTAGTAGAGAGAACAGTCTATGACTGGGGTGGCTGGGGTCTTTAAACATTTTTGGGGCCTTCCTCTGACACCGCCTGGTGTAGAGGTCTTGGATGGCAGGCAGCTTAGCCCCAGTGATGCACTGGGCCGTACGCATTACCGTCTGTAGTGCCTTGCGGTCGGAGGCCGAGCAATTGCCGTACCAGGCAGTGATGCAACCAGTCAGGATGCTCTCGATGTTGCAGCTGTAGAACCTTTTGAGGATCTGAGGACCCATGCCAAATCTTTTCAGTCTCCTGAGGGGGAATAGGCTTTGTTGTGCCCTCTTCACGACTGTCTTGGTGTGTTTGGACCATTCTAGTTTGTTGGTGATGTGGACTTCTAGGAACTTGAAGCTCTCAACCTGCTCCACTACAGCCCCGTCGATGAGAATGGAAGCGTGCTCGGTCCTCCTTTTCCTGAAGTCCACAATCATCTCCTTAGTCTTGGTTACGTTGAGGGATAGGTTGTTATTCTGGCACCACCCGGCCAGGTCTCTGACCTCCTCCCCTTAGGCTGTCTCGTTGTTGTCGGTGATCATGCCTACCACTGTTGTGTCGTCTGCAAACTTAATGATGGTGTTGGAGTCATGCCTGGCCATGCAGTCATGGGTGAACAGGGAGTACAGGAGGGGACTGAGCATGCACGCCTGGGGGGATCCAGCGTTGAGGATCAGCGTGGCAGATGTGTTGCTACCTACCCTCACCACCTGGGGCCGGCCCGTCAGGAAGTCCAGGATCCATGCGGTAGTGAAGACACCTGCCAGTTGGTTAGCACATGCCCGGAGCACACATTCCTGGTAATCCATCTGGCCCTGCAGCCTTGTGAATGTTGACCTGTTTAAAGGTCTTACTCACGTCGGCTACGGAGAGTGTGATCACACAGTCGTCCAGAACAGCTGATGCTCTCATGCATGCCTCAGTGTTGCTTTCCTCGAAGCGAGCATAGAAGTGATTTAGCTCGCCTGGTAGGCTTATGTCACTGGGCAGCTCGGCTGTGCTTCGCTTTGTAGTCTGTAATAGTTTGCAGGCCCTGCCACATAAGACGAGGGTCGGAGCCGGTGTAGTACGATTCAATCTTAGCCCTGTATTGACGCTTTGCCTGTTTGAGGGCATAGCAGGATTTCTTATAAGCTTATTGAAAGCGGCACCTTGAAAGCGGCACCTTGAAAGCGGCAGCTCTACCCTTCAGCTCAGTGCGAATGTTGCCTGTAATCCATGGCTTCTGGTTGGGGTAATGTACGTACAGTCACTGTGGGGACGACGTCCTCGATGCACTACTTGATAAAGCCAGTGACTGATGTGGTGTACTCCTCAATGCCATCGGAAGAATCCCGGAACATGTTCCAGTCTGTGATAGCAAACTGTAGTTTAGCATCTGCTTCATCTGACCACTTTTTTATAGACCGAGTCACTGGTGATTCCTGCATTAATTTTTGCTTGTAAGCAGGAATCAGGAGGATAGAGTTGTGGTCGGATTTACCAAATGGAGGACGAGGGAGAGCTTTGTACGCGTCTCTGTGTGTGGAGTACAGGTGATCTAGAATTGTTTTAATGTAAATTAGGTAGAACTAATTTAAGTTTCCCTGCATTAAAGTCTCTGGCCACAAAGTGCGCCGCCTCTGGGTGAGTGGTTTCCTGTTTGCTTATTTCCTTATACAGCTGACTCAGTGCGGTCTTAGTGCCATCATCCGTCTGTTGTGGTAAATAAACAGCCACGAAAAGTATAACTGAAAACTCTCTAGGCAAGTAGTGTGGTCTGCAATTTATCACAAGATACAAATATGCACAGACCCCCTTGTCTTATCGGAGTGTGCTGTTCTATCTTGCCGTTGCAGCGTATATCCCGCTAGCTGAATATCCATGTTATTATTCAGCCACAATTCCGTGAAACATAGGATATTACTGTTTTTGATGTCCCGTGGTAGGATATTCGTGATCGTACCTCGTCTAATTTATTGTGCCCTTCTTTGTG
Organism: Brachymystax lenok tsinlingensis; assembly: GCA_030435695.1. Classification (NCBI taxonomy): domain Eukaryota; kingdom Metazoa; phylum Chordata; class Actinopteri; order Salmoniformes; family Salmonidae; genus Brachymystax; species Brachymystax lenok. Next base: position 27,803,825 of record CM059781.1, on the reverse strand, counting down.
AGGCATTGAAAAACCTCCCTGATCTTTGTGGTTGAATCTGTGTTTGAAATTCACTGCTCGACTGAAGGACCTTAGACATAATTGTATGTGTGGGTACAGAGATGAGGTAGTCATTTAAAATCATGTTAATAGGGCTAGGGGGTCCCGCTAGCGGGACAACTTCTGGTGAAGCTGGAGGGCGCGCGCAATTCAAATAAATAATCATAAATATTATGGATTTTAAATATTTATGTACATATAAGTGTCTTATATCAACTGAAAGCTTAAATTCGTGTTAATCTAACTGCACTGTCCGATTTACAGTAGCTATTACAGCGACAACATGCCATGCGATTGTTTGAGGACGGCGCCCCACATCAAAATATTTCATAAATTCACAAATAACGATTAAATATTCACTTACTTTCACTAATCTTCCTGATTTGTCATCCAAAGAGTCCCAGCTATAACATGTAGTGTCATTTTGTTAGATAAAATCCTTGTTTATATCCCAAAAAGTATGTTTAGTTGGCACCATCGATTTCAGTAATCCACTTGTTCAACTTACAGAGAAATGAATCAGAAAATCTACCCCTAAACTTTGTTTCAACAAGTCATAATACATGTCTATTTACTCCTCAGATACCCTAAAATGTAATCAAACTATAATATTTCTTACGGAAAGAAGTATGTTCAATAGGAAATCGATTTTAGCAGGTGCGTAATGTCTTCATGGTGCGCGCAAACACGGAATTTCCAAGACTGTGTCCTTCTGCTAAAACTGATATTTCTTATTCGTTTTTGAAGTTACAGGCCTGAAGCCTTGAAAATAGACTGCTGACACCCTGTGGAAGCCATAGGAATTGCATCCAGGGAGCTAATTTTCAATATGACCTTACTCTTGCATTTCTAAGGATGGTCTCTTCAAAAACAATAATTTCCGTTTGGTTTTTCTATGGATTTTCTCCTACCATATCTATTGTGTTATATTCTCCTACATTATTTTAACATTTCTACAAACTTCAAACTGTTTTCTATCCAATGTTACCAATTATATGCATATCCTGGCTTCAGTGCCTGAGCTACAGGCAGTTTACTTTGGGCACGTCATTCAGACAGGAAGTGGAGAAAAAAGGGGCCTAGCCCTAAGAAGTTAAACACTGTTTCCCAAGCTTGTTCAATGAACCATAAACAATTAATGAACATGCACCTGTGGAACGGTCGTTAAGACACTAACAGCTTACAGACGGTAGGCAATTAAGGTCACAGTTATGGAAATTTAGGACACTAAAGAGGCCTTTCTACTGACTCTGAAAAACACCAAAATAAAGATGCTCAGGGTCCCTGCTCGTCTGCGTGAACGTGCCTTAGGCATGCTGCAAGGAGGCATGAGGACTGCAGATGTGGCCAGGGCAATAAATTGCAATGTCCGTACTGTGAGATGCCTAAGAAAGCGCTACAGGGAGACAGGACGGGCAGCTGATCGTGCTCGCAGTGGCAGACCACAGCACAGGACGTAGATTTTTTTGCTGAGTTATAAGCTATTATGACCCCATTCCTGAAAGCTTAGACTCTCTGGAACATGGGCCTGCCATTTGTTCCCATCACAGGCCCTGCAGCACATGTTACAATCAAATCAAATAGAACTTAATTTGTCACATGCGCCGAATACAACAGGTTACCATGAAATGCTTACTTACAAGCCATTAAACAACAATGCTTAAGAAAATATTTACTAAATAAACTAAAGTAGAACAAAAGCAACAAAATAACAACAAGGCTATATATACACAGGGGGTGACTATGCATAGTTAATGCAAATAGTCCGGGTAGCCATTTGTTGAATTGTTCAGCAGTCTTATGGCTTGGGAGTGGGAGCTGTTAAGGAGCCTTTTGGACCTAGACTTGGCACTCCGGTACCGCTTGCCGTCCGGTAGCAGACAAAAAAGTATATGATTTGGGTGGCTGGAGTCTTTCACAATTTTTTGTGCCTTCCTCTGACATCGACAAGCATAGAGGTCCTAGATGGCAGGAAGCTTGGCCCCAGTGATAAAGCTCTCGACCCGCTCCACTACAGCCCCGTTGATGTGAATAGGGGCATGTTCGGCCCTCCTTTTCCTGTAGTCCACAATCAGCTCCTTTGTCTTGCTCACATTGAGGGAAAGGTTGTTGTCCTGGCACCACTCTGCCTGGTCTCTGATCTCCTACCTATAAGGAGTGTCACAAAATGCAATTTGGCCCCCATAAGAATATAGTTAAATAGCCCTGTCATAGCCCTCACAGCCGTTCCACTCCCTATTTAATCTTGCGACAGACTGGATTCAAACCAGGACTCTGTTAGGCCACTTAGCTCCCTGAACTCATACCTATAGGCTTTAGCTATCAAGCACCCCCCCAAACCCCACCCCACCGCACCACTCCTTGACCTCATACTCAGAAATCACAGCACCAATATAACTTACTGGGTTTGAAATTAAGCCTACGGCAGAACAGCAACACTTTTTGTGGCAAACCGAAGCAGACAGATTTGTGCGCCCCCATTTAATGAGAGTGCAACAGAGTTGGTTTGGTTATCCATGCATGTGATGAGCAACCTTGCGTGAGACCTGATAGATGTGTTAGTTTGACTGATGGGGTTCTAACCCAGGTATCCTGTGCGCCAAACTTTTCAGGACTCAGACAAGTTAATCATGTTCCAGAGAGTCTAAGCTTTCAGGAATGGGGTCATAACAGCTTATAGCCAAAACGGTCCAAACGCTAGAGCCAAATTCATAGGAAGAAACTAAATTCAACATGCCACATTGGCTTCAGAAACTGCCAGAAGATTCTGTTTATCTGTGCTCCTCTACCTTTTCTGGCTGGCAAAGTACCCAGATTCTGTCTCTGATTTTGAATATGAATTTAAAGAACTGAATTTGAAAACTGAATCTGAATGCATCCGAGAAGTTGAATATGTGAAACTATTAATCTTTAAATTATAGTTTGTTAATATCTACCATATTGAAACTGAATATATAAATATTGAATTTGAATATTAAATTAGATTCATTTGAAAACTGAATGCAATATTAATTCAATTTCAAATCATGAAATACGAGTTCAATTTTTATATTCAATGATACAATTTGTGCATTACAAATTCAAAAAAATTCTATCAAAACTATAGAATTCATAGAATTTCTGTTGGCACTGAAATATCTCCATACCTGGGACTTACTATGCGGGAAAATGATTGAGACTAACTACACAGACAGTCAACCAGACACAGCAGGACATTTCAAACAGTCAATGAATGGGTTGAATTTCTTCTACAAAATGTTTTGCATTTGTTACCTGAGGTTTAAATGCCACGTTCTAGACAACTAGGAACTCGAAAAATAAGCTCAGAATGGGAATTTATTTTTGAACGGTCATCCAACTCGGAATTCCAAGATGGGAACTCTGGTCTCTTTCTAGAGTACCAACTTGCCGACCTGAAGATGACAGTCATCATGATTTTACCAATTTTTTTTTCAGATTTCCCAGTTGTCTTGAAAGCACTATGAAATGAGCCACTTACGATTTCTAACATGGCATCTTCTTGTCATTGTTGCTAGCTATCTGAATGTTCAGAATCATAACAACTCACACCTTCCTGCCACTTCAATGCGTGCGCATCATTTCCATGAAGTTGTCAGACAATCCATCTATACAGAACAATAGTAATGGCGTATTTTTGTAGGCACCATAGTGTCACGCCCTGATTTGTTTCACCTGTCCTGTGCTTGTCTCCACCCCCCTCTAGGTGTCGCCCATCTTCCCCATTATCCCCTGGGTACTCATACCTGTGTTCTCTGTTTGTCTGTTGCCAGTTCGTCAACCAGAGGTTTGTCTCTGCTCCTGCTTTTTCCCAGTCTCAAATCTTTCTGCCCTACTGGTTTTGACTCTTGCCTGTCCTGACCCTGAGCCGCGTGCCTGACCACTCTGCCTGACCTCTCTGCCTAACCTGTGACAGCATGGGCAACCCATAGGAATCCACACTCAGTTGACTACATTGACCACTTTAAAATGGTGGAGGCCCTCAATGACAATGTCCATGCTAAAACACAGGCTAATGAGATCTTTACTTTATTCAATTTTAAAACATACAATCTTCCTTCAGTGAAGGCGCTCAAACATTTACATTGCATTCAGTCATCTGGCAGACACTCCCATCCAGAGTGACCCACAGGAGCAACCAGGGTTAAGGCTTATGAGATCTTATGTGTTTTGCTCTATTATTTAATCTTCACCAGCTAACATCACTTTTGGTGAATTTTTTTGGATTTATGTAATCAAAAAAAGCACATAAAGGCTTCATAATTAAAAAGGTCATTAATTCTAGTCATATCTTATCCAGAGCGACTTACAGTACAGAGCGACTTATCCAGAGCGACTTACAGGGGGCGGCAGGTAGCCTAGTGGGGGCGGCAGGTAGCCTAGTGGTTAGAGCGTTGGACTTGTAACCGGAGGGTTGCAAGTTCGAATCCCCAAGCTGACAAGGAAAACAATCTGTCGTTCTGCCCCTGAACAAGGCAGTTAACCCACTGTTCCTCGGCGCCAAGACGTGGATGTCGACAAGGCAGCCCCCGCACCTCTCTGATTCAGAGGGGTTGGGTTAAATGCGGAAGACACATTTCGGTTGAAGGCATTTGGTTGTACAACTGACTAATAATGGTGACTTTGACTTTGACTTTGACTTTGACAGTAGTGAGTGCACATATTTTCATATTTGATCATACTGGTCCCCCATGGGAATCATACCCACAAACCTGGCATTTCGAGGTCCATGCTCTACCAACAGAACAAAGATCTCCGAAGCATGTGTTAACCTACCTCAGACCTTATTTTCAGCATTTATCCCAAAACCCTATTCTTTCCCCATTCATTTTCCACGTAGGCATGACTGAACGAACCAGAGGCAACTCATTTCCAGCTCCAGTCATTACAAGGCTTGACATCATCTTTTATATGATCCTAGTTCATCTGAGATGCTCCTACCATAATCAACCGATGACTGGCAATCTTGCTTTTCACTTTGATTTTGTCTTTTTTCTTTAATTCAATTGAGATGATGATATGTATCAGCATTACACGTCTTGGATGATCTTATTTAACCTTTATGTATACAGGTTAAACATATGTTTTTGTAGTGATTGTAGTAACATTGATTGTACAGTAAATGCCTCAGAGCCTTTTTAAGTAACACCACAGATGGCATTCATTGTATCCTACCTCGTCCTCGCTTTCCCGCTTGATTATATATTGCCTGCCAATCTAAACATTGGTTTATATGGGATGAGGAGCAGAGCAGCCAAGGCTGTAGGGCTGCAGAGTGTCTGCTTGTGCAGTGATGCTGCCTGCTGTCGCTGGGCTGGCTCAGAGTGTTTATAGTGTGTGGGGGGGACTCCTAGGAGGCTGCTATTTTTAGCACTGCTTTCATCATTCCTCTCTGCTCTGCGCAGCGTGGAAGGAAGGGATGGTGGGAGGGAGCCGCGGGCTGCATTCTAATGAATATGACAGCTGAATCTGGATGGCGGCTATAAAACAACTCTTTCTGTATGGCTGCATGTGTGTTTTGTGTGTGTGTGTGTGTGTGTGTGTGTGTGTGTGTGTGTCGGCTGTGAAACAACTCCATCTGCAAAGGGGGAATGAGCTAGCATTCCAATCCATGGAATGAGCTAGCTGAGGAGGGGATGGGAATTAAGAACCAATCTATGGTCCCTTTCATTTCCTTTCCCTTGTTGTTTTTTGCATGTTGTTTCCTCACTGTTTCTTTATGCTGCATTGAGAGTGAAAGTGCATCACACAGTCAGGATGATGTAATGGTGTTGGAATTGTATCTGTGAACGACTACTACAGTAGAACAAGCCATGTTTACTGTGTGTCTTGTAGAGAGACACATTGGAACCCCAAGCAGTGACAGGGTTTATTGTGGAGGATGGCAGACAGCTTTATGTAGTACAGTCTTGTGTAATGCGTTCAGTGATACTCTCGCTGCCCTGCCAGTGTTTCTCCTCAGGTTGCCACAACAGACGGTAGAGTGTTCTGTCTGCTCTTTCTGATTTTTAAAATGACGTAATAGCCCCTTCACATATCACTTTTAAACAATACACTTCATAACAAACGTTGTTGGCATACGAATGAAAACATCACAAGACAAAGAGTAGGCTAATCCTCCCTTTCTGAGGTTGTGACCAGATGGGTAGGATACAAAGCAGGATAAATTAGTTAGCCAGCTAACTTGTCTAAATATTATAAAATAACTTTGTATTTTCTGAAAGATACTTTTGAAATGGGCATGGTCTACTCAACAACCAAAAACACATATATAAATTTAGCTTTCTTAATTAACCTGAAAACCAATAGTTAGTTCTGGTTGATTGTCAAAGTTAGCTGGCTTATTGATTTTGCTTTGTAGTATATCCCTCAGCTCTGGTATATAGATGTGTGCTGGTTGAGGCTCTTGGCTGTAATTAGAAACATGTCCTTAGCATTAAACACACATACACACCTCAACCCCTTATGGAGGGCCATGGGAGCATGAGACCTCTAGGAGAGAACACTCAGTCCATCCTCTGTGTGCGTATTTTTGGATGTATTTAAAGTGAAGCTATAACATGTCCTGAAGAAATCACCATGGAGACAAATGGCAAAACAAGCAAATAATGGAAACAAAGTTCCCTCAGTCGAGGCCTATTGTTAGACCTCTGGTCTGAGGGAAGAGAACAGATATGTATTTGATAATTAAGAGTGGTGTGTTTTGAACCTCTGCTCCTGTCATTATTGCCCTCTGTTCTGTTTGTCCAGGTCTTGTAACTGGAGGTTTTTGTTCTATCTGAAGTCTTAATTTAAACTGGAAGGATTTATAACAAGAAACGTTACCAAGCAGAACTATTCTCGGCAAGGCAAATTGAGTTTGCAGACAAGTCCGACCTCCCGAAATGCCTCAGGAGTCAGCAGCATGTATTTGTCTGCCTGGCTGTGGCTCGTGGCAGGTTGCATCACAGGGTAGAAAGCAGGGACAGTTATAACAGAGCCGACACTCTCTGTGACGAAAATGTCCTCATGAGGACCAGGCTAGATGGATGATAGACAGTCCCTGCAGTGAAAGCTAAATAGACACATTACACCTTGTCCCAGATGGCTCCATATTCCCTATATAGTGCACTACCTTTGACAAGGGCCCATAGCGCACTATATAGGGAATATGCTGCCGTTTGGGAGGCACACACTGAGATTTTCCATCATGTGATGAGAGTGCCGAGGTCGATGGGCAATCTTGCCAAGGCCCTTGACTGAAGAATATCCTGCTGGATGTTATGTGGCTGTTTGGGTGAAACCACGGGCTAGTTAAAAGAAAGTTGATATCTTTATCTTTATTTTCCCCACCACCAACCTCATCTCTCTTTCAACACCTTATTTTTCTTTGTCTCATTATATCCCAAACACTCAGTACCTAGGTTTACATCTAATTCTAAACTCGACATAAAAACAATACGTGCAGTTTCCATCAAATTGACTTGTTACAGATAAAAGGCTGTGCCTGATGATGGAGTGCACATAAAAAATTACTTGTGCGGTTAAATTCCCATGTACCGAATAAAAAATACAAGTTAAATGGGTTTCCACCGCATTTTCAACTCTACTGATGGTTTTCACACAACACAATGTTGCTTGATATAAAGCAAAAGTGCCCACTCTGGTCTGGTCTTGGCACGTGTGCTCTGGCCAACAGCTCGCTGATACAGTGTGGTTATAGCCTACATGATGAGATTATTTTGGACAAAATAGCTCGATTATTTGTCACAAACGGCAGACAAGCATCGATCATCATGTCACCAGAATAAGTTATATTTATTTATTGGAAAGGAGCATCAAGCTCATCACTGTGCACTTTCACCACCCTGTGAAGTTCAAATCAAATCAAAGTTAATTTGTCACGTGTGCCAAATACAACAGGTGTAGACCTTACAGTGAAATGCTTACTTACAGGCTCTAAACAACAGTGCAAAAAAGGTATTAGGTGAACAATAGGGAAGTAAAGAAATAAAAACAACAGTAAAAAGACAGTCGGGCCAATTGAGGTAGTATGTACATAAATGTATAGTTAAAGTGACTATGCATATATGATAAACAGAGAGTAGCAGCAGCGTAAAAGAGTGGTTGGTGGGGGCACACAATGCAAATAGTCCGGGTAGCCTTTTGATTACCTGTTCAGGACTCTTATGGCTTGGTGGTAAAAACTGTTGAGAAGCCTTTTTGTCCTAGACTTGGCACTCCGGTACCGCTTGCCATGCGGTATTATAGAGAACAGTCTATGACTGGGGTGGCTGGAGTCGCAGAGGGTGGTGTTTAGTCCCAGGATCCTTAGCTTAGTGATGAGCTTTGAGGGTACTATGGTGTTGAACGCTGAGCTGTAGTCAAGGAATAGCATTCTCACATAGGTGTTCCTTCCAGGTGGGAAAGGGCAGTGTGGAGTGCAATAGAGATTGCATCATCTGTAGATCTGTTTGGGCGGTATGCAAATTGGAGTGGGTCTAGGGTTTCTGGGATAATGGTGTTGATGTGAGCCATTACCAGCCTTTCAAAGCACTTCATGGCTACGGACGTGAGTGCTACGGGTCTGTAGTCATTTAGGCAGGTTGCCTTCGTGTTCTTGGGCACAGGGACTATGGTGGTCTGCTTGAAACATGTTGGTATTAAAGACTCAGTCGGGGACATGTTGAAAATGTTAGTGAAGACACCTGCCAGTTGGTTAGCACATGCCCGGAGCACACGTCCTGGTAATCCATCTGGCCCCGCAGCCTTGTGAATATTGACCTGTTTAAAGGTCTTACTCACGTCGGCTACGGAGAGCGTGATCAGACAGTCGTCCGGAACAGCTGATGCTCTCATGCATGCCTCAGTGTTGCTTGCCTCGAAGTGAGCATAGAAGTGATTTAGCTAGTCTGTTAGGCTTGTGTGACTGGGCAGCTCGCGGCTGTGCTTCCCTTTGTAGTCTGTAATAGTTTGCAGGCCCTGCCACATAAGACGAGCGCCGGAGCCGGTGTAGTACGATTCAATCTTAGCCCTGTATTGACGCTTTGCCTGTTTGATGGTTTGTCGCAGGGCATAGCAGGATTTCTTATAAGCTTCCGGGTTAGAGTCCCGCACCTTGAAAGCGGCAGCTCTACCCTTCAGCTCAGTGCAAATGTTGCCTGTAATCCATGGCTTCTGGTTGGGGTATGTACGTACAGTCACTGTGGGGACGACGTCCTCAATGCACTACTTGATAAAGCCAGTGACTGATGTGGTGTACTCCTCAATGCCATCAAAAGAATCCCGGAACATGTTCCAGTCTGTGATAGGAAAGCAGTCCTGTAGTTTAGCATCTGCTTCATCTGACCACTTTTTTATAGACCGAGTCACTGGTGCTTCCTGCTTACATTTTTGCTTGTAAGCAGGAATCAGGAGGATAGAGTTGTGGTCGGATTTACCAAATGGAGGACGAGGGAGAGCTTTGTACCCGTCTCTGTGTGTGGAGTACAGGTGATCTAGCCATTTTTTCTCTCTGGTTGCACATTTAACACATTCACATGCACATTCATCATAACATACTGTATTTGATCTGTAGCATAACAAACTGCATGCTTTCCCGAGTCATTCCCGAGTCGTAGTGGGAGGACCACACAGCATATCATCGCGTGACTCCAAGTTTACTTTGATAGGAGGGTTATTATATCAATACTTGCACATAAAGGCCTTTCCACCGTAATTTATCATATATATTCATTTTACAGACACGAAAAGATCCCACATTGTCTAGCGTACTTTGTTTTGTCGACATTTGGAAAGTTTACTGAAAAATTTGCTGTTCCCATCAGGCCTGTGGTGAAATGTTTTATTCGACATGCACTTTACTTGCATAACAAAGGTTGGATGGAAACCTGGTTAGTGATTTCAAAGGATGTTGCTGTTTTGTTTTAGTCTTTGTAAATGTGACTTGGATTCACCCAGCCAATAACACAGTCAGATCATTTAAAGTCCAATTGTACTCCTTTATTGGTATACATATAACTGTGATGAGAGAGAAAAGAAGAGCCTGGTTAAGGTCATCATCCTTCTAAATACAGCTGCGCTCGTCTTGTTGGAATGTGTGTGAATTTGATTTACAACGTGGAATAACAGAGCAGGTTAGGGCAGATGAGTCAGTTTCGTCAAAGAGAAGGAGCCCGCTACTGTTTATTCAATTTATCCTGGAAGACAAATAGTGGGATTGCCCACAAAAAAAAGAAAAAATGATAAAAAGAATAAAGAAAATAGTGGGATTTTGCAGTATATTCCCTTGCCAGTGCCTGGCTTCTCTGGACTCAATGGTCCCTGCCTCTGTGGTCTAAAATAAGAGTAAAAGAAAAGTGTCCAATAGCCTCTGCCTAAATTAAAGTGTACAGTACAGCTGGTTAAATTGCTCATCCACATAATATGGCTTGTTATCTATCCAAACAATGTTAATCAGCCTTACTAGCCAAAACTACTTCTCTTATATACATCCATTAAACTGTACATTGGTGGCTAGAATAGAAACGCTATGTGAAACAACCTGCACTCCACACAGACACAAAAGCATGCATGGAAGCACACACACACACACATACACACACACTAGACACAGAGGACGATTGATGGTGTGTTCCAAAGAGATTGGAGACAGGGGTAATCGTGTGGGACACTACAGAGCGTCTCTCTCTTAAGTAGCTGTAGTTACTCTGACGAAGATGACAAGGTGAGGGTCGCCGGAGCGGGTGGGGCTGAGCGCAGGCGGATATGGCTCCTGTGTAGTGATGTTTGTCTGCAGGGAAATAACAAGGAGATGTAGGGAAACAATGACCTCTTTCTGACAGGAGATAATTAGTGCGTCCCAAATGGCTCCCTATATAGGGCACTACTTTTGATGAGCCCTATGAGCCCTGGTCAAAGGTAGTACACTACATACACTAGGTAATGGGTTGCCATTTGGGACAAAGATAATGACAGAAGTTGGCTCCCCAGGTAAAGCAGGCAACGAGGATGGTACAGAAGAGGATCATTTTAGAACATTGTTAGCAGCATTATTGTTGTAATGGCCTAGAGTGGCTGGGGAGAACACCGTGGGTGAAAAACAGAGGAAAGGAGGGAGAGATAAAGTATTTCTGGACAGGGTAGGGAGGTGTGTGTTCTTGTCTTTATTTATGTGAGCGTGTGTGTGTGTGTGTGTGTGTGTGTGTGTGTGTGTGTGTGTGTGTGTGTGTGTGTGTGTGTGTGTGTGTGTGTGTGTGTGTGTGTGTGTGTGTGTGTGCGAGGCTGCTTTTAGTGACAAAAGTGAAAACGTGAAATGAGGAATGGAAAATGCACTGAATATTAACACATCAATTTCAAAGATTTTACAGAGTTACAGTTCACACAAGGAAATCAGTCAATTTAAATAAATAAATTAGGCCCTAATCTATGGATTTCACATGACTGGGAATACAGATATGTTGGTCACAGATACCATCAAAAATGGTAGGGGCGTGGATCAGAAAACCAGTTAGTATCTGATGTGACCACCATTTGCCTCAAACATATCTCCTTTGCATAGAGTTGATTAGGCTGTTGATTGTGGCCTGTGGAATGTTATCCCAATCCTCTTCAAAGGCTGTGCAAAGTTGCTGGATATTGGCGAGAACTGGAACACGTTGTCGTACACGTCAATCCAGAGCATCCTGTTTGGGTGTGCAGGCCATTGAAGAACTGGGACATTTTCAACTTCCAAGAATTGTGTACAGATCCTTGCGACATGGGGCCATGCATTATCATGCTGAAACATGAGGTGATGGCGGAGGATATATGGAACAACAATGGGCCTCAGGATCTCATCACGGTGTCTCTGTGCGTTCAAATTGCCATTGATAAAAATGCAATTGTGTTCATTGTCTGTAACTTAAATGCTGGCCTTCTAGGCAGAGTTGCAAAGAAAAAGCCATATCTCAGACTGGCCAATAAAAATTAAAGATTAAGATGGGCAAAAGAAGACGGACTCTGGACAGAGGAACTCTGCCTAGAAGGTCAGCATCCCGAAGTCGCCTCTTCACGTTGAGACTGGTGTTTTGCTGGTACTATTTAATGAAGCTTCCAATTGAGGACTCTAGACACTGTTTCTCAAACTAGACACTCTAATGTACTTGTCCTCTTGCTCAATTGTGCACCGGGGCCTCCCACTCCTCTTTCTATTCTGGTTACAGCCAGTTTGCGCTGTTCTGTGAAGGGAGTAGTATACAGCGTTGTACGAGATCTTCAGTTTCTTGGCAATTGTTCACATGGAAAAGCCTTCATTTATCAGAACAAGAATAGACTGATGAGTTTCAGAAGAAAGGTCTTTGTTTCCAGCTATTTTGAGCCTGTAATCAAACCCACAAATGCTGATGCTCCAGATACTCAACTAGTCTAAAGAAGGCCAGTTTTATTGCTTCTTTAATCAGAACAACAGTTTTCAGCTGTGCTAACATAATTACAAAAGGGTTTTCAAATGACCAATTAGCCTTTTAAAATGACAAACTCTGATTAGCTAACACAATGTGCCATTGGAACACAGGAGGGATAGTTGCTTTTCTTTAAAAAACAAGGACATTTCTAAGTGACCCCAAACTTTTGAACGGTAGTGTATATATGTCCCCACCACTTCTAAAACCAAAGTTACGCCCCTGGTAATGATCATGCCGTTAAATCAGCTTCTTGATATACCACACGTTTCAGGTGGACGGATTATCTTGGCAATGAAGAAATGCTCACTAACAGGGATGTAAACATATTTGTGCACAAAATGTGAGAGAAATAATCTTGTTGTGCGCATGGAACATCTTGGGGATCTTTTATTTCAGCTCATGAAACATGGAACTAACACTTTACATGTTGCGTTTATATTTTTGTTCAGTATACATGAACTAACAGTGCAAACACAGTTCAGAGACAGATCATACATCGGACACTGACCATCATACTACTACAACACTATGTTTTATGGTCTTTTCTGACAAGAAAATTGTGGTTGTCCCCTGTTCGGTCTCTGGCTTGTTGGAACAACAGAGTGCTTGTTATGAAGTTGTGGTTGCTGTTGCAGACTGGAGTTTGGGAGGAGGGGAGTTAGTGTACGATCTCTTCTTTTTCTTCTTCTTTTATACCATCCCTGTGTATCTTATCCATCTCCCGTGTGCATTCTCTTTTGGCTTTATGATTTACTTGGGTACGAATTGAGCATTCGTTGGGAGATTGCATTGGGGCAAATCTGATTAGGGGTTGGAATGATCTTCTAGGAAATATGATAACTTCTTTTGGAAATGCATTCAACCAGTATCCACTCCCCTCATTATAGAATTGTATGGTCATTAGGTTCAACTGGAAATTGGAAAGAAATGTAGGCAACCTTAATCTATTTCCAGGCAATAATACTCTGATGGCAATGTTGTGGTCTATCAGATCAGATAATAAGTGTAACAATGTGTTTGACGTATAGAACATCCTCTGCCAAACCGAGGGAGAGGAAAATGACCATGTGAGAAGTGAGCACTCTAATCACAGAGAGAAAAATGATTTACATTGGTCGTGACAAGATCCCAGTAGAGGAGATTCATATCAGGCCAGCGCAGGATTTAATCAGCGAATTAATCTACTCAGTAAGTATGGATCAGTATGGATTAAGTGTTTTTAAGTGTGTGTGCGTGCATGTGCATGCGTGCGTGCGTGTGTGTTTTGGAAGGGCTGAGGGACTACGTTGTGAAGAGCCTGCTTCTTTAGTAGATTGATTCATATTTTAGGGGAATGTTCATCATGATTTGGTAGTGCGTGACGATTTTCAAATCCGACATTTAAAACTGATGCACCCATTGCATTGCATCCATGCAATGGGTGCTTTCTACTTTGTGCTTTTCTTCATTGTTTTAAGAGAATTCTGTTCTTTTGCATTCATACTATATCCCTTCAGTACATTTTGAGAAAGGGCCAGCAAGTCAAAATTTAAATCGCTTTTTTCCTCCTTATTCTTAAATGGACAATCAGTCTTAGTTCCAGTCAATAACGGTACAACAAACCCACAAGGCATTTAAAGGTCCGGGAAGGTACCGTTTCTAATGCACTGTGGTGAAACCACAGGACAAAGTCAGCTGTCTAGAGATGAATACACTAATATATCTGGTGTATTCTCCCTGCCAAGCGTGGGTAGTTGGTACAAATAGAGCGTTTTAATTAAAAACTGCTGAGACAGTGAACCAGGATGAAGACAGGCTGGCAGAGCAGTGCCAAGGTTTCCCACACATAGCCTAGCCTACACACTAGGCTTGGGTGATACACAGTTTATACCGTATACAGGTTTTTTCGAAAGACCAACACTATGATTTTCAATACCGTAACAAAATAAATAAATAAATATATAAGGGATAAGTGCCTCTATTTTGTACATTACCTTGGAAATAATTAAAGACGCAGTCCACCTCGTCCCTTTACAGAGTTAATTTTTCCAAGGTAATGTACAGAACGGAGGCGTTTATCCTGTCTATACCAAAGTTGCCAAAGAAAACAATATGAAAGCACACATTTAACAGTAGAAATACTTTCTTCATTGATATTTTCATTTTTTAAAACAAATTCATACTTTCTCATCTTTTGGTTGCTAGCGACGCGACCCAGTCGTTTGTTCGATTAGTTCGATGTTTCCTGACGCGACCCAGATGTTCGATCTTTATGTTCAGTGACAATGTTCTTATCCCTTGCTGCTAGCTAGCCAGCTAGCTACGGCTAACACAGTCACGACCTCTGCAGCCAGAATAACAGCAAAGCTTATTCTGTTGTGTTTGTTTAGGCTGTTTATCCCACTTATACCACAGGTGCCAAAGAAAACAACACTAAGCACACATTTAGCGGTATAAATAATGTTTTGTAGATATTTTCATTTTTATAAGCAAATTCACACTTTCTCATCTTTTGGTTGCAAGAGACGCGACCCAGTTGTTTGTTCGATTAGTTCGATATTTATGGACGTGACCCAGTCGTTCGTTTTTTATGTCCCGTTGCCATGCTTGCTGGCAACAATTTTATCTCTTGCTTGCTAGCTAGCCAGCTAGCTACGTCTAACCTGTCAGGTGGATGGATTATTTTGGCAAAAGAGAAATGCTCACTAACAGGGATGTAAACAAATTTGTGCACAAAATTTGAGAGAAATAAGCTTTTTGTGAGTTTAGAACATTTCTGTGATCATTTATTTTTACTCATGAAACATGGGACCAACACTTTACTTTACACTATATATGTTTAGTGTATATTTTGGGGGGGGTGACCCCAACTCGCAGGGGCTGTGGGGGTGCGTGCTACTATAAAAAATCTAAGATTTAATTCTATCCAGCTCAGGGCTCCAGCTATGCATTTGGTTTACTAACTTGCTAGCTAAGTGGCTAGATCAAGCTAGATCAAGCTTCTTGGTGACAGCAGAGACATTCAATCCCCTTCTGCGTAAAAAAAAATCAAGCAACCAAAAAAAGTGTGCACTTCTGGTAATACCATATACCCTGGTACAGAAATGGTATAACTGTATGTAAATCTGGATACAGCCCAATCTTACTACACACCGCATCTGTCACTCGCCTCGCTGTGATTCATTGAAGGAAAATTAATAACAGAAACTACATTATTTCTATGGGCCCAGAGGAATTCTCTAGTCTAAACTTTTGTATGTCTTCCATTCTGGTCACTCTTATTTAATCACGATTGTCACTGCTGGGGATAACATAGGGAGAGAAATTAACACAGTGCATGTCCGATCTTTGTTTTGTTTCGGTGAGTTTAACAAATAAACATGTTTTTCTCAACCCGGCACGCTGATCCTTGAAGATCGTGACACTGAATGTATATATCCCCTTCCTCTGGACGTGATTATCCAAATGTCATCACATGTTTATTTGGGTTGATTGGCTGGCAAGGTAGCCCGTTCATGTTAAAAGGGTGTTGATGTAATTTGGTAAACTGCTGTTTACCAGGCTGACCAGATGGCTCAAAAAAGGACAGAGAAATTACACTGTAACTTGACTGCATGTGTTTCTTCTGTCACACAGGCCATCCACAGCCATGTAATATTATGAAGCATTCTTTTTTAGGATGTTTTAAGATGTTTCTCCTCTATAAACCTGTCCTATACCATGAAGCATGCATTTTGGTGTATATTGTGGATATTATAGTATCTTGTGTGCATAGTACCTCTATGATGTTAATATGTCCATCCATTAATCTACTGTGCTGTTTGATTAGTGTTCATCATGATTTTCCAATATTTCCCTGGTTTTATAGCCGTGCAACACGTCACATCGTTATGCACGTGTCCATTGAGATGTTTTCCAGCGCGTTGGCCTCCATCTCTGCGCGGCCAAATCCAGGGAGATTACCGTTGTTATGGTTACGGAAAGCTGCTGAGGTAATTCGGCCAGTTCGTCAGGTTGGACAAAGGTGGGCAGTGTGCTTCCCCCTCTCTCTCTCTCTCTCCTTTCCCCCCTACCTTCTTCCATTCTTTCCCTCCCCGTCTCCAGTGAGGAAATTTAGGAAACCAAAACATCATTGATGGGTTGGTTACAACATAATTGATAAATAGTAAGGTGATTAAAATGAGTTTGTACTCTAAATCTCTCTTTCACATGACACATTTTAGAAGTGAAGAATTGGAGAAAAAAAACAAGTGGGTTCTTTTGGGTGCATTTCCCTCCACTCCACCCCACCCCCCTTCAAATTGGTAATCAAGTCCCCTCCATAACGATGGTTGGAAGCATGGTAATCACATTATAGCCATATTTACTGGCATGGGAGGGTCGGGCTGGACAGACAGGGTGTATATTTACTAG
Source organism: Brachymystax lenok tsinlingensis (assembly GCA_030435695.1). Taxonomy (NCBI): domain Eukaryota; kingdom Metazoa; phylum Chordata; class Actinopteri; order Salmoniformes; family Salmonidae; genus Brachymystax; species Brachymystax lenok. The sequence continues at coordinate 27,786,954 of CM059781.1, read as the reverse complement.
GGGGCAGCTGGAACACATCAATAATCGTGAGCGGAAATGCAAGGAAATGTTCCTAGGATGTCTTTCTAACCAAGTGTATTTGGTTCCCATTAATTTGGGACATTAAACCAGGCAGCTAATTGTCCATTAGGCCTTAATGTATTTTTTTTTCTTGCAACGCCAGTCCTGGTGTGTCTTATGATGGCAGTGTTGTTGCCATTGACAGGGCAAAGGCTACACACTGTAATAAGACAGAGAGAGGCAGCAAACTAAAATACGAGTTGCTGTGACTTAATTTATTGGGTAGACCCCACTTTAGCCATTTCAGAGCAAACTCAATGGCTCAAGTACCGTTCTCTCTCTCTCTCTCTCTCTCTCTCTCTCTCTTGAAATGGTCAACGAAGATAGTGGGTGTGATAAGCATCGACCATAAATTAATCAAAGAGTTGTCTATCTATGATGCAGGTTGTCCTCGAACTGGTGCGTTCTGCATTGTGTGCATGTACCTGATTTGAAAATGCCATTGGGTTGATTTGAATGGCAAATTTGAGGAAGTACCCATCGTCATGACATTTCAATGTTTGAATAGAGGTAGGCTATCTGTGCCACATGGGGGCATTGTCCTTGTGAATATGAAGGGGCTCCCACTCAAGCCCTAGTGCACGATACATGCCAGATAGGGTTGGGGTCAGTCCCATTTCATTCAGTGAATTCAGGAGGTAGACTGGTTGAATATTTCCCATCAGTCTATCCTTAACTGCTTGGCTGTGGTTGTGCTGCAGGACTGCCCTGTTCAGTTCTTTTCTTGAATGCCAGGTGCAGCCTAACTCAATAATTCATCATGTAGACTACTTTGAATGGCCTTGAAAGTGTTTCAGGGGAGCAGAAAAAACTGTTTATTAAATACTACGCGACTGCATAAAGAACGCATGATACAATAGGGGCAAAAATAGACAAAAACAAAATGCTGTGTAGTAGAAATGTTGCAGAAGGGTAGCAGCGCATGTTAGAGGTATTGCGGTTGTGTGGGGTCTGTGTTTACCTAGGGCATGCTTTTTTGACTTTTTAGACTAAATATTTTCAGACTAAATCTCTTCACTTGTGAGATAAGGTGAGGTTGCAGCCTTAGAACTGCACCTCCCCCCTCTCCCCTTCCTCCCCCCTCTCTTCTCTCTTACCCCTCAACCCCCCTCGCCTCCCCTACCTCTCCCTCTGTCCTCTCCTTACCCCTCCCTCCCTCGCCTCCTCTACCTCTCCCTCCCTCACCCTCCCCTCCCCTTCATCTGTCCTCTCCCTACCCCTCTCCTCCCTCGCCTCCCCTACCTCGCCCTCTGTCCTCCGCCTCCCCTACCTCTCCCTCTGTCCTCTCCCTACCCCTCCCTCTCCATCTGTCCTCTCCCTACCCCTCCCCTCACCTCCCCTACCTCTCCCTCTGTCCTCTCCCTACCCCTCCCCTACCTCTCCATCTGTCCTCTCCCTACCCCTCCCCTCGCCTCCCTTACCTTTCCCTCTGTCCTTCGCCTCCCCTACCTCTCCCTCTGTCCTCTTCCTACCTCTCCCCTACCTCCCCTGCCTCTCCCTCTGTCCTCTTCCTACCTCTCCCCTACCTCCCCTGCCTCTCCCTCTGTCCTCTCCCTACCCTCTCCCCCTGTTACACTCAACACTGTTTATCTTTCCACCGCCACCACAGCGGCCTCTCAATAAACAGCAGCATCTTCAGTTCAGTCGTTCCATGCAAATACACACAAACCCCCAAAAGATATGATTACGAGAGTAGCAAACACACTCAGTGGGCTGGATTGACTCTCAGCTGCTGTTGCAGCCAAGGTGATAGTAAAAACAATATGAGGAACTGTGGAAAAAGCAGTTAAATGATACAGCCTACTGTAACTAATCATGGCCCAACACAATGTTTTATTACATTACCAGCTAAACAATGGTTATCTATGGAACTGTAAATGGAAAACCCTCATTGGGTTATTTTTCCGTTGGACTACCCACACACACACAGTGATAAAATCTTAAACAGAATGGGCGATATCACCAAACGGATAAGGAGTGCCTTGCGCAAATGTGGGTGTTACTTGACAGTTGATTACGTGTGATGTTTTGTTATGCAAGTTATGAAGTTGTCAACCAAGAGTCAGAAGCACCAATTCAACCAATGATAAATCTTTAGAGTTGCTCCTCCACATGCTTTATCTTGAGTCTTGACAACCTCTGCACTATCGAAACAACCTTTGCTTGAGGGGTCTAATGCACTTGAATTTTTTTATGCAATTTATGCATTTTTTTTAATTAAAGATTGAATAATTGAAACTTGGGTGTTTAATTATTAAGAGGTGTTCAGGAAGCCAAGGTTGGAAGGATAGGGCCAGCAATCCATAATAAGGACACTGGCAGTTATTAGAAGGAATATATTTTCAATAGGAGTTATGGGGAAGGAGGAAGGAGACAAGGCTTGGCTAACTAGGCCTGTACTTCCTGGAGTCCTGCATGCTACTTATACTTGGACAAGTCTTCTCATTAGTGTAGGTTGTCTGCGTGTGTGTTTGTGTGTGTGTGTTTGTGTGTGTGTGTTGTTCTTGTGTGTGTACGTCACCAGGTGCCCATCCTCTCCAGGGACACGGGATTCCCTATAGCCTCTAAACTTAGTGTCACTTACGTCAACTAGATCCACTCACTCACTCACACACACACCTCCTCACCTCCAGAGGCAGGGGTCAATGTTTGCCAAAAAAAGCCTTTGGGTTGGACAATATTAAAGAATAGTTGATGGAAAACATAGTTAAAAAAAACCTTCATCAATATGCTGCCTTGGCTTTATTGATCGCCTGGGTGCAGCCTATATTTAGACGTATAGATGTGTAGTTGTATGTAAAGAGATTGAGCACTACCATTTATGGCTAGTTTTATAGGTTTGAATACATTAGCAGGGCTTGACATTAACCTTTTTAGCCACTTATCTTTCGGACAAGTAGGACTGATGTTTTTCTTGTCTGAAAGCTCACGTCACTAAAAATAAATGGTTTGTAACGCCACTTATTTTGTAAATGGTTTGTAACGCCATGGGCCAAAAATGTGACTGAAAATTGTGTTGTATGATGCAAGGAGCCACTTTACAAAATAAAGTGAATTATTATAATTATTATTACCATACAGAGAATCAGACAACATGTAGGCTACCCTTTGCCTAGAGCTGGGCAATAGGGCCAAAAAGTCATGTCATGATAAATTTACCCATTGAGCTCGTTAACTTTTAAATGCACAGTTACCTTCCATTAGTGGCAGAAAAGTTGACATACTTTATCCAGTGCCAAGTAGGACATGGGAATGGGAATGCATGGTGGATATTTTGTCAAAATAGGATCCAGAATGATCAGATTTATTTTGGGGTCTGAAGAGATACATTTTCCTGAATATTTTTGGTGCATGTTTGCCTAGGCTATAGGCCCCATGCTACATACTGTATTTCAGGAAGTGGGAACGCAAAACATGTTAGCTAGATTGCTAACCTTAAATACAGTGGTGTAAAGCACTTAAGTAAAAATACTTTAAAGTACTACTTAAGGAGTTTTTAGGGGTATCTGTACTTTACTCTTTATATTTTGGACAACTTTTACTTTTACTTCACTACATTCACTCCATACATTTTCTTGACACCCAAAAGTACTCGTTACATTTTGAATGCTTAGCAGGACAGGAAAATGCTCCAATTCACGCGCTTATCAAGAGAACATCCTTCGTCATCCCTACTGCCTCTGATATGGCAGACTCACTAAACACACATGTTTCATATGTAAATTATGTCTTTGTGTTGGAGTGTGCCCCTGGCTTCCATAAATAAATAAAAAACAAGAAAATGTCGCCATCTGGTTTGCTTAATGTAAGGAATTTGAAATGATTTGTTATTTTACTTTTACTTTTGATAACTAAGTATATTTTAGCAATTACATTTACTTAACATTTTCTTGTCACGACTTCCGCCGAAGTCGGTGCCTCTCCTTGTTCGGGTGGTGTTCGGCGGTCGACGTCGCCGGTCTTCTAGCCTTCACCGATCCACTTTTAATTTTCCATTTGTTTTGTCTTGTTTCCCCACACACCTGGTTGTCAGTCCCTCATTACTTGTCATGTGTGATTGTTTATTTGTCAGTGGCACGTTTCCAACTGGTTTGCGCCAGACCGGGAATTTTGTACTTTGTGCTGCAGCACTTTTCCCTGTAGGCATTTGTTTGTGTAACGCTGTTTGCGTTCAGTTTGTACTGTGCCACAGTAAAGTGCTTTCGTTTCACTATCTCTGCTCTCCTGTGCCTGACTCTCACGCACCAGCTACACACACGTATCCTGACATTTCTGATGATCAATTAGCCTTTTAAATAATAAACTTGAATTAGCTAACACAATGTGCCATTGGAACACAGAATTGATGGTTGCTGATAAATGGACCTTTGTACGCCTATGTAGATATTCCATAAAAATCTGCCGTTTCCAGATACAATAGTCATTTACAACATTAACAATGTCTACACTGTATTTCTGATCAATTTGATGTGATTTTAATGGACAAAAAAAAGTGCTTTTCTTTCAAAAACTAGGACATTTCTATGTGACCCCAAACTTTGAACAATAGTGTATATTTAAAACCAAATACTTTTAGACTTTTACTCAAGTAGTATTTTACTGAATGAGTTTCACTTTTTCTATTAAGGTATCTTTAATTTTACTCAAGTATGACAATTATGTACTTTTTCCACCACTGCTAGAATATGTGATATTGTTAATAGATAGAAATTACTGTTACAGAACCTTGCAAAAGAAACAGTGCCTTGCAAAAGTATTCATCCCCCTTTGTGTTTTTCCTATTTTGTTGCATTACAACCTGTAATTTAAATTGATTTTTATTTGGATTTCATGTAATGGCCATACACAAAATAGTCCAAATTGTTGAAGTGAAATGAAAAAAAATTACTTGTTGAAAAAAAAAAAAAAATATGAAAAGTGGTGCTTGCATATATATTCACCCCCTTTGCTATGAAGCCCCTAAACAAGATCTGGTGCAACCAATTACCTTCAGAAGTCACATTATTAGTTAAATAAAGTCAACCTGTGTGCAATCTAAGTGTCACATGATTTGTCACATGATCTCAGTATGTACACCTGTTCTAAATGCCCCAGAGTCTGGAACACCACCAAGCAAGCGGCACCATGAAGAAGACCAAGGAGCTCTCCAAACAGGTCAGGGACTAAGTTTTGGAGAAGTACAGATCAGGGATGGGTTATAAAAAAATATCTGTAACTTTGAAAATCTTATGGAGCCCCATTAAATACATTATACATTTTTTTAAAGAATATGGCACCACAACAAACCTGCCAAGAGAGGGCCGCGCACCAAAACTCATGGACCAGGCTTGGAGGGCATTAATCAGAGAGTCAACAAAGAGACTAAAGATAGGAGCTGCAAAGCTTCTCAGCGGAGATTAGAATTTCTGTCCATAGGACCACTACTTAGGAATCATTGGAGCGCTAGCGCCCCATTCCCGACACTACCCGGGGAAATGTAAGGCGCCAAATTCAAAATCCAAAAGTTGAATTATAAAACATTCACCAATATACAAGTGTTGCATAGTCATCAAAAACTTAGAATCTTGGCAATATCACAGAGTTGTCAGATTTCAAAAAGGCTTTACGGCGAAAGCACAACATTTGATTGTTTGAGGATAGCACCTCTCATATTTTATGCATTAGCATAAATCCATAACCAGCACGGGTCTCACAAAACACATATAAGAGCTAAAATAAATGGCTTACCTTTTGATGATCTTCTGCTGAGGACAATCTGAAGTGTCCAAGGAAGACAATTCATGTTTCTTTTGTTAGAAAAAGTCATTGTTTATATCCATAAATCTCCGTTTGGTTGGCGCGTTATGTTCAGAAAATCCACCGTCTAGTCGCCCATTGAACCGTGAAGAGAAAGCGTTCAAATTATACCTATCAACTTTGCCCAAACAAATCAAACATCATTTATAATGTATCCTTAGGTATCCTTTTATGTATATTAACGATTATATTTCACACGGATAGTATCCTAAACGATATAAAAGGTAAATAAAGAGGAACGCACACACGGTCTCGCACACCAAAAACTGAAGTGACTTCCTGGGTCCTCTTACCAATTCTTATTCTATTCGGCTCTGTTCCATGATAAACGCATGAAACACTGTCTAAAGACTGTTGACATCTAGTGGAGGCCATAGGTATTGCAATCTGGGAGCTATTTCACTGAGAATCCCATAGGCAGCCATTCAAAATGAGGGTCAGTCACAAAAAAAAAAAATCTGGACAGAAATTCCTCGGGTCTTTGCCTGCTATATCAGTTATGTTATACTCACAGACATTATTTTAACAGTTTTAGAAACTTCAGAGTGTTTCCTATCCAATAGTACTAATTATGTGCATATCCTAGTTTCTGGGCCTGAGTGGCAGGCATTTTACTTTGGGCACGCCGGAACCGACACCTCTGCTGCCGCTCCCTAATAGGTTTTAAGCCGTACACTCGACAGAGCTCGGATTTACGGAAGAGTGGCCAGAAAAAAAGCCATTGCTTAAAGAAAAGAATAAGCAAACACGTTTGGTGTTCACCAAAAGGCATGTGGAAGAAAGTACTCTGGTCAGATGATACAAAAATTGAGCTTTTTGGCCATCAAGGAAAACACTATCTCTGGCGCAAACCCAACACCGCTCATCACATTGAGAACACCATCCCCACAGTGAAGCATGGTGGTGGCAGCATCATGCTGTGGGGATATTTTTAGTCGGCAGGGACCGGGAAACTGGTCAGAATTGAAGGAATGATGGATGGCGCTAAACCCATCATTAATTAGCTAAATATAAGGCTAATACTGCATTGAATTTATTAGCTGAGGTAGACTAGGACATCTACCTATAGGGCTACAGTATATATCAATCTAGAACAGGATTATCTATTTTGGATGCAATTTGAATGGAGTTGATGGAGAGAAAGAAGGACTGAAAGAGTGCCCGCATGTGCACTGATTTAGAGCAACGATATTTATTCGAGTGATAGGCTGTTTTAAAACTCTGCAGCTGCAATAAAAACTAAAAACTTTACAATTAAAAACCAAGGTGAATTTACTATCATCCTATTATTATATTTTGCCAAATCTGATTAACATATATTACGCTACTTTCCATGATGAGGACAGTATGTGTTACGACATTACACAAGCTGACGGTTTGACCACATAAAATTGTGGCGAATTACACATCCTTTTTACCTCAGATTGGTGATGCTAGTATAATAGTTTATAGTTAACACGATGACACAAGATCAATTGCTTAAAACAGATCAATATCTTTAGTTTTGTACTGTTGATTTTGTTGTACGCACTGCTATGTATAATTCTCAAATGGCACTGATAATTCGGGGTGGTCGCACACACCAATACACTGATTTTACAGTCAAACTATCAATTAAATAGCAGCCAACAGTTTCCTATGGTGGGTTGTGATTCCTTGAAATTAACTAACAGAAAAGTCTTTTGTTCTCTTTTCCGTGATGGCAGCCTCCCAAAATCAACATCCGCCATTCCAAACTATAGATATAAGCCTTCTGCAAGTTTTCATCTAACCAACCATGTGTAGGTAATTCCAAGTTTCCGTGTGGCCTTTAAACAGAACTACACACCAAACATTTGCCCCCTGTTCTGTTGATTTCAGCATGATATCGATGGAAGTGATTAATAAAAAAAGATTTGCGTTACACTGACCCACTTGAATGAAAATGCAAGACTAGCTGTAGCTAGCTGTCTTCAACAAATTCTCCTCTAACCAGTAATGTTCACATTGCTCCCAGATCCTGTGTGGTTTTTGAGTTTTAACAGGATGTGCAAATTCATCTTCCCCCTCTCGCGCAATTGATTTCAACGTGATAATCAATGAGGGATTGACAAAACAGTGTTGCTTTTCTCTTTCTGTTTTGGTGACCCACATACCTATCAATATACAACATTCCAAAATGTAGCTGACTGTTTTCTGCAGGTTGTCCTCTAACCAGTGATGCTTCCATGTGTTTTTTTGAGTTGTAGTAGTTTCAAAGGCACATATCCCCCCTCCCCTTAGTTGATGAGTGATTTTTTGCCACTTGTCAAGACAACAGGGTTTTTGGTGCGTGTGCAGTTTGTAAGGTGCTAATTAAAAAGAATATATATGATTACTATTGTTGCACATGTAAGTGTAGATAATATATTTTAGGTTTAGGTTTTCAATATATCACAAACTGTTTCTGCATATTGGTTAATGATTTAGACACTTTAAAACTATGTTTTGACTTTGGGCTATTTATGAATATGTGTTGTCAACAGGAAGCAGCGACAGCACCAGTTTTAGGAATATAAATAGAACTTTTAACATTCTTTTCCAATGGGATTGTACTTAATCAGGTACAAATGTATTTATTTTGATGATATACTGTACCAGAAATCAACCTAAATGGGTTTGCCCTGGATATTGGTAGGTTTATATAGGCTACTTGATGTAGGCATATTCACCACAAATGGTGCGCATAATCTCAATGACATGCTCTGTTTGTAAAGTGGTGGTATTTCCTCAATACCGAGTGTTGTGAAATAATTGTTATACTCACATAAAGCTCACAGTACAACAGTAACAGTAGATGTTTTAAAAACTGGGTTTTTCCCCAAGTACATTGTGAAATCTTGCTTAACCTTTGTTTGCTTGTGCTTATCAGAATGCATGGGGCAGGGCAGATACAGAATATAGTACATGACAATGACATTAATACATGCTAGTAGCTAAATAGTTAACTACTGAGTTTAATTGGCTATCTAGTTAGTCTGTTGCATATCTATCATTATTTATTTTATAGGATACTCTACCTGCTGCCGCGGTGACTCTCTCTCTCTCCTCAAGGAACAGCCTGCTCGTTTCATGAGAATCCGAAACCTGTTTGCTGACAAAAACATTGTTATAACTGTGCAAATAACTCACTAACTAGCAAGGAGTATCAACGAATGTACACATGTGATTGCAAGCAACTCTGCGCGCTGAAAGATCACTTGTGCCTCTCAATGCAGCACAATAATTACACTCCCCTGTGCTCTGCAGAGATTGGGAGAACAGTGCACAACACATCGCATCTGGAGGATTGTCCATTCGGACAACTTAAATCTATATTCTGCATGCCCACGTAATTTTTCCATATAGCAATGATAGGAGAGACCATGTGAGGATATGACAGTGCCGAGTAACCTTTTATCTAATTTCACTTAACGTGACACTTGAAATCCAATCGATTGTCATGAATGTGAATTGTGAGTTCAGTTTCTCCTTTGCTGTCTAGGTTGTTTCTAGTTTGCACACACACACAAATCAAATTGTATTGGTCACATAGATGTGATTAGCAGATGTTATTGTGGGTGTAGCGAAATGCTTGTGCTTCTAGCTCCGACAGTTCAGTAATATCTAACAAGTCATATCTAACAAATTACACAACACATACCCAATACATACAAATCTAAGTAGGAAGGAATTAAGACTATATACATATGGACGGGCGATGTCAGAGCGGAACGGACTAAGATACAGTAGAATAGTATAGAAAACAGTATATACATATGAGATGAGTAATGCCAGATATGTAAACATTAAAGTGACTAGTGTTCCATTCCTTGAAGTGGCCAGTGATTTCTAGTGTATGCCTATAGGCAGCAGCCTCTAATGTTCTAGTGATGGCTGTTTAACAGTTTGATGGCATTGAGATAGAAGCTGTTTTTCAGTCTCTCGGTCCCAGCTTTGATGCACCTGTACTGACCTCGCCTTCTGGATGATAGCGGGGTGAACAGGCAATGGCTCGGGTTGTTGATTTCCTTGATTATATTTTTGGCCTTCCTTTGACATCGGGTGCTATAGGTGCCCTGGAGGGCGGGTAGTTTGACCCCGGTGATGCGTTGGGCAGACCGCACCACCCTCTGGAGAGCCTTGCAGTTACGGGCGGTGCAGTTGCCTTACCAGGCGGTGATACAGCCCGACAGGATGCTTTCAATTGTGCAGCTGTAAAAGTTTGTGAGGGTTTCAGGTGACAAGCCAAATGTCTTTAGCCTCCTGAGGTTGAAGAGGCTCTGTTGCGCCTTCCTCGCCACACTGTCTGTGTGGGTGGTCCACACACAAACAACACAGACGTACAAACAGTTTGATGACCTAGCTTCCTGTCTCTCCCCCTGCCCTGTTCCCGTGGGGGGTCCCGGCCACTGGCTGCTCGATGTGCCGGATATGGATCTCATAATTGGCTGCAGTGTAATGTATCTGCATGACTGGGCTCAGACTGGCTATCACTCAGCTGGGAGACTCATACATTATCACAGGTAGAGCCATGGCCCTACTCTGGTGAGGGATGGGTGTATTGGGACTGTGGTCGAAGTGGTTGTATTACGTACTGGATTGTGTAATTGTATTTTCAAAATATCAAATCTGTCACCTAGTAAGTTGTAGTTTGGCATTAGTTAGCCAGTAGTCATTATAGTACCTTCTCCCACATATTACTGGTAAGCATTATTTAGTGAGTTTTAGACATGATAATCCTGTGAAACTAAACTGAAGATCTCAAAGGCATCCAACACACTACTCAGCGGGTCAAACATTTACATTCCAATATCTTATAGTAAACAAATACATTGTTCTTCTGTTTTTCCTCTCAACAAACCCTCAAACAAACAAAAGCATCCAATTTCTCCCTGTGCACACTTGCTGTAGCTATTTTATTGTGGCCACTTTTCACGAGATGGTGTATTCTCACACCTACCAATCCATGGGTGTTCAGTTCAGATCACCTACCCTTGACTGTCTGATTGAACCATTTTCTTCCAGGTCTGCTCTCTCTGTGAGCTCTGTGGTCCAGTCTGAGGTGCCAGGGAACCACGCTGCTCTACCATGTGTTACTGGGATTGCTAGAGGTTTCAGTCACAGTCAAACCCCCCCGCACTGCAGGGATGCACACGCATGCACATGTACGTATGTACCATGCACTCCCATACTGTATGCATGCACATATGATAACACATGCACACCCAAACACAGCCACGCTCAAGGTCCTAAACGATATCATAACCGCCATCGATAAGAAGCATTAGGTTAGGGGGGTGGTAAGGCCTATTTATTGCCTCCCTTATCTTACCTCATTTGCACACACTGTATATAGACTTTATTTTTTACTGTATTATTGATTGTATGTTTGTTTATTCCATGTGTAACTCTGTGTTGTTGTATGTGTTGAACTGCTTTGCTTTATCTTGGCCAGTTGTAAATGAGAACTTGTTCTCAACTAGCCTACCTGGTTAAATAAAGGTGAAATAAAAAAAATAAAAAAACAGGATATTGCAGCCACCACTCAAGAAGTAGGAGGAAGTAAGAGGCCATAGATCAACGTACATAGGGATGTATAGGGAACGTAGGGACACGCAATCTCTGTTACAACAGCAGCAGGTTCTTCCCACGACAATCAACCCCTCACCACAGTCATCTCCCTGCCCCCCCTCAACCCCTGTGTGTGTTTGTATGTGGAAATGCATGTGCATGTGAAACATTATTGATTGTAAACTAAAACTGTGTTTGGTTTCTGGGTTGTGATGTTATCGGCGTTACTCACTTGAAAAAGAACAGACACTTTAGAATAGGAACACGGCAGGAAGTGAAACAACACACACAACATTACACCACCCATACACAATGACACACACACACACACCATGACATGCCCTTTAGAGCATTTGATGACAGTGTGCGTTAAGTGCTGTCATTCACACCTGTAGTTTATAACTCAATGTTTCTATTATATTATGTAGACAGTATTATGTTATAAAGTTGTACATCCAATGTCACTATTATGTACAGTATTTACGTTTCATGATTGTCTATTGTCATTTACATCTTTGTATATATATATATATATATATATATATATATATATATATATCTTTACAGTATATTCAATTTCTCATATGTTATATAAAGTTGTTTATCCGGTTCTTGTTCTAGACCCTGAACCCATACAGTAGTTGGTTTTGTCACCCTATATAGTGACAGAATAGGGTGCCATTTAGGACACATCCCACATACAGTGCCTTCAAAAAGTATTCACACTCCTTGACTTTTTCCACATTTTGATGTGTTACAGCCTGAATTTAAAAGGGGTTTAAATTCAGATTTTTTGGGTCACTGGCCTACACGCATAATGTCAAAGTGGAAACATGTTTGTCGAAATTTTCGAAAAGTTGCATAGACTTACTTTGTGTGCAATAATGCTTTTTGAATGACTACCTCATCTCTGTACCCCACACATCCAATTATCTGGAAGGTCCTTCAATCGAGCAGTGAATTTCAAACATAGATTCAAACACAAAGACCAGGGAAGTTTTCCAATGCCTCGCAAAGAAGGGCACCTATTGGTAGATGGGTCAAAATAAAAAAGCAGGCATTAAATATCCCTTTGAGCATGGTGAAGTTATTAATTACACTTTGGATGGTGTATAAATACACCCAGTCACTACAAAGATACAGGCATCCTTCCTAACTCAGTTGCCGGATAGGAAGGTAACCGCTCAGGGATTTCACCAAGAGGCCAATGGTGACTTTAATTAAAACAGTTACAAATTTTAATGGCTGTTATAGGAGAAAACTAAGGCTGGATCAACAACCCTGTGGTTGTTCTATAATACTAACTTAATTGACAGAGCTTTTTTTCTTGACTACAAAGTGTTATGTTTGGGGCAAATCTAATATAACACATTACTGAGTACCACACTCCATATTTTCAAGTATAGTAGGGGCTGCATCATGTTATGGATATTTTTGTAATTATTAAGGACCTGGGGGTTTTTCAGGATAAAAAAGAAACGGAATGGAGCTAATCCTATAGGAAAACCTGGTTCGGTCTGCTTTCCACCAGATACTGGGAGATTAATTCACCTTTCAGCAAGACAATAACCTTCAACACAAGGCCAAATCTACACTGGAGTTGCTTACCAAGAAGACAGTGAACGTTCCTGAGTGGCCGAGTTACAGTTTTGGCCTAAATCTACTTGAAAATCTATGGCAAGACCTGAAAATTGTCATTATGGGTATGGTGTGTAAATGGGCAAAAAAATACAAAAATAATCAATTTTGAATTCAGGTTGTAACACAACGAAATGTGGAATAATTCAAGGGGTATGAATACTTTCTGAAGGCACTGTAAGCTCTCCAGAGGAACTGTATTGTTATGATGTTTAGTGGGTGTTGCGTGGGAGGCAGGCAGACTCCATTTAGTGCGGTGACACTTCTGTAACATTTGGAGAAAACCACCCGATCAGACACGCCTCCCAAACCTTCCCAAGACGTTTAGACACTTAAAGGTCATCAACGACAGAGTCCACACACATGCCCAGTGCCCCCACCCTTATTAGCCAACTTGAACTTAATGTGTGAGGCTGGGGGAGGTTAGGGTGCAAGTGGTGTCGTGAGAGAGTCGTGAACAGCACTGCAGTGAATCAGAATTGACTGATTTGAATTGATTAGATAAATATAAGTAGTAGCCAGCTCCAACGGGAGACACCATTACATACAAAATTATCGAGGATAAAACACAATAAAGACTGGAAGCTTATTTCCATTGTCCTCTTGGCAGCAAGATGGCAGGTGGGCAACGCGAGCACTTTACACTCAATTCAATGAAAAACAACAATAGTAGCACCAATTAAAAATATTTACAATTTACAACAATATCAACAGCCCAGAGCCCGTTTAAGAGACACCTCGTGAAAGAATACCCCTAATCAAATCACCATGTTATTTCTCAGTGACACATTACAGGTATACTCATATGACAGTTTTCTGGTAGGATAGTAAACTGTTCCACAGAACAAGAAGAAGCTTTGAGGTTGTAACTGAAGCAGTAACCTTTCTTCTACTTTCCTTGACAGTTGTTGCATCATGGAGCTTTGCCTACAGGTTGTCTACCAACATGAAGGACTTGAGCTAAATAAAGTTCTCTAAGAGTAGAGCTGTACTGTAATTGCAGCTTTGCCAAAAAAGAAAGAACAAGCCAGATGAAAACAGTCTGCTTTTGATCAGGCAGGCGGAGCACTCTGGAGCTATTTGTATCCCTTTGTCTGCGTCTCAAAGAAAGCAATGGACTGTTGGTATTACTAAAGCCCCTTGCACTCTGATAAACTTTAGGCTGGCTGAGATTCGGGTGATAAGAACATATAGCTTTGGCTGATATTCAGAGTGGTAAGAACATAGCTAATATTTGAGCTGATAAGAACATTATTTGGCTGATATCCAGGAGGGAAAGAAAACCCTTATTTTTATCCTCCCAATCTGACCTTTAATTTAAGTTGCATCATCACTCATGACATTTTAACAGCCTAGAATCTTCTGAAAGTCTCACTGAATATCAAAACATTCTTTAGAAAGCGGTACAGACTTTGGATAAAAGTTGTTTTTTCTGATGCTAAAGCATTTTACTGGCACTGTGGAGGAAATCAACAAAGCCAATGTTCCTTTGAGTATGTATTCACCCCCCTAGGGCATTGTGACTGTTGCCTGTTCAGGGGCTCGTTCTGGTTGGGACGAGGCGTATTTAGGGCATTGTGTATGTCCTTCTACAGAGCACTCATGGTGTAGGGCTGTTCTCTCTGTATACTACCACCCTTCTAGGTGCTTGGCATTATGCCCCCTGCCTACCCACGCTATTAGAAAGGTGCTATCTAGAACCTAAAAGGGTTCTTCGGCTGTTCCCATAGGAGAGAGAATCCTTTGAAGAAACCTTGTTGGTTCCGAGTAGAACCCTTTTGGTTCCAAGTAGAACCATTTTGTGGTTCTACCTGGAACCAAAAAGGGTTGTACCTGGAACCAAAAATGGTTATGCTAAGGGGACAGCCAAAGAACCCTTTCGGAATCCTTTTTTCTAAGTGTGCATGGCTACTTGTATCACTTTAGTTCTTGTTTTGTTTGGCTGATGTCCTTTTAGTTGTGTCAGAGAAATAGCCATAACTCTCTGAAAAATTACAAATGTATTGAGTTTATTTATTTATAGGAACTGTCCAGTGTTTCCAGATTTCTATGAAATATGACCTATAATTAATTACAATATGAGTGAAATACGTACTTTTTCTTTAAGTATGAGTGGGTGTATATCGGTCCTAAAAAATATTCACACGAGTAGACTGCTGATTGGCAAGCTCAGCCAATGAGGCAGAATGACATAATTCTCTATGAGGAAATAGCAAGTTTGAGGTGTTTAAAAAAAAGTGGCCAAATGGTTTGGCCACAAATACAAGTAGAAGACGAGTCAACATTATCTGGGTATGAGTTAACAGAATATTAACTTTTAAAAGAAAGATTTTCACAGATACTTTAATGAAGCTGAAATAAGTTCAGTGTACGATTAATTGACAAACAAACAAAGAGATGAGGTAGTGAGAAGACAACAGAAGAGATTGCATGCTCTCTCCTGTTTCTCTGGGTATACATTATCCGTTTTTAGCTCGTATTTGCCAGGAAATAATGCAGGATTTCTGTAAAATGAGCATCAACGTGTGTGTGTGTTGCTGTGCGTGTGTGTGACGATGGTTGTTTTTGAGTGGAAGACCCACTTGAATTTTCCCATGAATTGTATTTTCTAAGAAATGGCCTGCACAATAGGCCAATACATTGAAATTACATATTTGGAATTCTCTGAGATATACTACCAACACACAGGATGCACTGTGAGTGTGTGAGTGTGTGAGGGAGGGAGGGAGGGGAGATGGGGAGGGAGAAGGAGATGAAGAAGGGGAGGGGGAGAGGGAGAGAGAGAGGCACGAGCTCTAGTGGTTTACAGGGTAGGGAGGCTGGAGGCGCTGTGGCAAAGCAGTGTCGATAAGTGAGAGAGAGAGAGAGCGCGAGAGAGATAAAGAGAGAGAGATTGATGGAGAGAGCGGGAGAGTGAACAGCTCTATGTAAACAGGGTGTCAGAAAAGAAAGCGCAGGGACGTTTTCAGCCTGCTAAGGCTGGGAAAAGAATCACATAGGATCTGCAAAGCAACACTCACTAGGGCAGAGAGAGAATTTGAGAGACGAGAGAGAGAGGGAGGAAACTGAACAGAGAGAGTCGGTGACAGTGATAGAGACAGAGAGCGAGAGACAGAGAGAGAGGAAGCTATATAACAACAGAGAGAAGGAGAGGAACTAAGCAAGAGGGAGAGAGAGGAAAAAAGCTGAATTAATTCAGGCTGAATGGGAGGGAGGGATGTTGCTGCCTCGGCCGGGGCTCCAGTGCCTCTGCTGTGCCTCTCTGTGTAGCTGGAGCTGTGCTGTGTAGCTGTGGCTCTGCTCTTTGTAGCTGTACCTGCCTGTTTGTGTTGTGAGGGGCTCGCTGCTCTGCTCACGGGGGAAGGGAGTGCAACCCATGCCCCGGGCTGCTTGGAACGGACTGCCTATCAACCCATACTGAAGGAACACACACACAGACAGCAAAACTACTGGGATGGGCAGAGGTATGGGACAAGCTATGATTCTCTGTATCTCTATCTCGGATTCTGTCACTATGTTTCTCTCTTTGTTTATCTCCATGTTTCTCTCATTCTCTGTTTATCTCTTTTCGCAGACAATCATTGTCCATTGATAATTACTTTCTGACCAGCCCTTGACCGCTTTCTCTCTCTCGCCATCTGTTTCGCTGGAATGTATGCGTGTGCGTTTATTTGTCCATCCATCTTGCCAAGTGCCTTTCACTTTCACTCGTTCTGTTTTGTCCTAAGTAACAGTGTGTGTGTTGATATCTTGGTTGTTGTGGTCAGTCATTTTAGTGACAATGATGCTAAAACTTGTTTCGGTCTAATGGGAGCCAGTGTGTGTGCTTGTGCTGATTGTGGATATGATGGATGTATGGGGAATATGGTGGGGCCATAAAGAAACACAATTACTCTGTCATTCCACTGAACTCACCCTACTGTCCTTTCTCTCAGACACATCAAGCTGGATTTATTTGTTATGTATCTTATATTTAGCCACGTTGGATGATTTCTAAGACGGATAGTCGTGTTTTGAACATATTTGTAGAATGTCTACAAACACAAAAATGTGGATGAACAGTAGGGGAGAGTGGGGTAAGTTGAGCAATTTTTTTACATTCAGCATCACTCCGTCAAGGGAAAAATAGTATTCTTTCTATCAAAGATATCTACATATATTTCAGGATGTTGTGAATCCCTGTAAATAATCAGAATTATTGTAAACATTACAGTTTTGAAAAAATTGCTTGTCCAAAAAAAGTAATCTCTTGGCACAACTTACCCCGGGTATGGGTAAATTGAGCCGCAGCACAGGGTAAGTTAAGCAGTCTACACATTTCTGTACTGAATTAAATATTACCACTACTTTTTTAAAACCATGCCCATCTTTATTTCCCAAACACAGTTCAAAACAATCACAATCCCTTTTTCGTCTTTAAATAATTTTAAGCATATTTGAACACAGGCTTAACACCTAAAACATCTTATAAAACACTTATAACACAGGCTCTATTGTTACCTCATATTCCAGCGATAATGCCTTGCATTACGCCTGGGAAGAAAACACTTGCTCAACTTGCCATTGGTTCAACCATTGGCTCAACCTACCTCATGGCCATTGGCTCAACTTACCCAAAGGTAAACATTTTGACTGTATTAGCCCACACAGCTACAGGAATGCATTTTCATGTTAGGTTTAGGACTTCATATTGAAGCTTATATTGCATCCCCCTAACTGATGTTTAGAACAATCTTAAAATGATCTACTTTGGTTTAGATACGGGCATCAGGAAACCTCTGACACGATACATTAATTTGACTTGGTGAAAATCCGTTTTTTTTACTTAACTTGCTTAACATTTTTTCCAAGTGGTTTCTTCACTTTACAGACTCCATGAAACTATGACCTCTTCCTAAATATCTTGTCAAATGATCCATTTTGTATATGGTTTGCTAGAAACAAGGGTGGCTCAACTTACCCCCATTTTGTCATGGTTTATTTCTCACAAGAGCAATTTCACACATTAAAAAACATGCAGCACATTCTTGACTGTGCTGCTGTGAGAGGGGTCGAGTGATAGCTGTCACAGAATTTCCAGTCCTCCCCTCTGTTTGTCAAGGCTGTCACCGTTTACCTTGAGCTTTGCTTTGCTCTCTCCCTCTCTCTCTCTATCTCTCGCTCTCTCTCGCTCTCTCTCGCTCTCTCTCTCTACCATGTGATTCAGGCACCAGACTTTGATCAAATCGAATCAGCGCTCTTAATTACGCCCCATCATCCAATTACCGAAAGCAATGGTTATTCACGCCCGGACCGGATGCCTGATTCGCAGGCTGGGTAATAAACAATGTAGGATGCTTCTGTTCTTGCACGATACACCGAGTGAAGACCTGCCTGCCTACAGAGACTGAAGAGGAACGAGAGTCTCATTCACCACTAGCTAATTGACTATGCAGCTCACGTTCTCAGAGCTCAAATCAAACCAAATCAAATTGTATTGGTCACATACACATGGTTAGCAGATGTTATTGCGAGTGTAGCAAAATCCTTATGCTTCTAGATCTGACAGTGCAGCAGTATCTAACAGGTAATATCTAACAATTCAACAACAAAACCTAATATCTAACAAATTCCACAACAAAAGTGGCAAAGTGGACAAGTTGAGGAATGCTATGATTCCAACTGATGGCTCCATGTCGTATAACCTTATAAAAGACTGTATCATGAAGGAAAGGCGATGCAGTTTCAAATTTAATCAAGTAGAAAAGGAAGAGGTAGAAAGGATGCTGTTGTCTCTGTCGGATGACAAGTCGCCTGGTACAGATAATCTAGACGTCAAATTGCTTAGAGTTACAGCCAAACAAATATCTACACCAATCTCTCATATTTTTAATAAGTGCTTGATGTATGGGGTGTGCCCAGAAGTCTGGAAAGAGTCAAAGGTTATTCCACTAGCTAAGGATAATAGATCAGCATTCACTGGTCCTAATAGTCGTCCTATAAGCTTGCTGCCTGTGTTAAGTAAATTATTGGAAAAAATTATATCTGTACAAATCAAGGATTATTTTTCATGCAATGGTCTGATAATGGGTTTCCAGCATGCATATAGGGATAGGCATTCTACGAGTACAGCCTTAGCACAAATGACAGATGATTGGTTAAAGAGTATGGATGACGGGAAGTTAGTTGATGCGGTGTTGCTGGATTTCAGTGCTGCTTTTGATGTAATTGATCATGAACTGTTACTAGGAAAACTCAAATGTTATGGTTTTAAGGATGCAGCTCTATCCTGGATGGAAAGCTATCTATCCAGGTGAAGGCAAAAAGTGTTATTTAATGGTAGCTTTTCAAACAGTAAAGATATACATTGTGTTGTTCCTCAAGGAAGCTGCCTAGGCCCACTGCTTTACTCTATCTTTACTAATGATTTACCTTCAGTAATGAACAAAGCAATGGTGGTCATGTATGCTGATGACTCTACAACATATAGTGCAGCATCAGAATGTAATGAGTTAACAAATGTACTGAGCAGTGAACTAAGAATGGTGTCTGAGTGGGTTGATATGAACAAATTAGTGTTGAACATTTCTAAAACTAAGTGTATTGTATTTGGTTCAAGATATATGCTTGCTGATGACCCCCAATTGAATTTGGTGATTAATAGAATACATGTAGAGCAAGTTAAAAAAACTAAGCTACTAGGCGTTATTTTGGACGCAGCTTTATCATGGTCAGAACACATAGATAATATTGTAATTAAAATGGGTAAGGGAATTGCTGTTACAAGAAAATGTTCAGAGTATGTAACATCTAGTACTCTGAATCAGGTGATTCAATCCCTGGTCCTTTCTTACTTAGAGTACTGTCCAGCTATATGGTCATCTGCAGCAAAGAAAGATATAAAAAAAGCTCCAAATGGCTCAAAACAGGGATGCCAGATTATCTCTTCATTGCTCTAATCAAATGAATATTATTAAAATGCATCAGAATGTTTCATGGCTTCACGTTAAAAACAAATTACTATCTAGTCTTTTGATTTTCTTTAGGAATGTTATATTTTTCAAAAAACCACAGTACCTTTCAGTCCAATTAGTACATACTAGCAACATGCATAACCACCAAACCAGACAGGCAAATTCAGGGCAGCTAAAACAACTCAAGCCAAGGACAAATCGCCTTAAATCTACGGTTTTATATAGAGCTATAGCTGAATGGAACTTATTACCAATCCATATTTCTCAGGCAAAAAGTAAATCTACCTTCAAGAAAAAAAAAAAATAACATTTAATGTGATAGACCATGTGACTGGATAGGAAGTGGAAAGTAACAACTGAATGGTGGATGTGTTTCCTGTCAGGTATTTTAATCGTCTGTATTGTCTACTTGTTGAATGTTTGTGAAGTCTTGATTGTGGTTGTTTGTAATGTCTTGTTAGTTGGTGTTGGACCCCAGGAAGATTAGCTAGCGTTATGGCGTTAGCTAATGGGGATCCTAAAAAAAATTACACACAATCTAGTAAAGGAATAGGATAAGACTATATAAGTATAAAATATATGGATAAGCAGTGACAGATCGGCTAAAATGCAATAGATAGTAAAGAATAGATAGTGAAGGATACAGTATACAGTAGATACGTACATATGAGATGAGTAACGCAAGATATGTAAACATTCTTAAAGTGGCATTAATAAAGTGGCTAGTGTTCCATTTATTAAAGTGGACAACAAAAAATGGCATCCCAAATGGCTATTTTCTATGTGGTGCACTATATTTGCTTAGAGCCCTACAGAAGTAGTGCACTGCCATTTGGGATTCAACCAAAAACATATGTTAAGCCCAGTTATCATAAAAGGCAAATTTGCCCATCTGCAACCATATTATTAGAATGAGAGGTTCTACGCCCATTCTACTCATTTCTAATTGTGTGGTTACAGCCGATCATCTTTGCCTGTGAGTGGGGAATCCTGTTCTACTCATTCTAATTCTATGGCTGTAACTAATGTTGGGTAACATGTTGTTGCTTTCTCTCTTGGGAAGTTTATCAACAGTCCTAGGTCAAATTAACCTCTTAGGGATCCCTTAGGGATCCAATCCCGTGAACGGGATCGATTTTGACAACATCCGGTGAAATGCAGAGCTCCAAATTCAAATTACAAAAATACTCATTTCAAACATTCATGAAAATACAAATGCTGCACACCCTTTAAAAGCATAGACTCCTGTTAATCTAACAGCATTGTCAGATTTCAAAAAAGGCTTTATGGCGAAAGCAGAACATTGGATTGTCTGAGGACAGTGCCCCACTCAAAAACTCAATTAGCATAATAACATAACCATCAGAGGTGTCACAAAACTCAAAAATAGCATAAAATAAATTGCTTACCTTTGATGATCTTCCTCTGATGGCATATCAAAGCGTCCAGGTTACACAATAAAAGGTCCTTTTGTTCGATAAAGTTCCTCTTTATATCCATATAGCTCCGTTTGGTTGGCGCGTTTTGTTCAGTAATCCACCTGCCCAAAGGCTTTCATCCATGCAGACAAACGATATCCCAGTACCCGTAAAGTTTGTCGAAAAAAGTCAAACAGCATTTATAATCAATACTCAGATACCCTAAAATGAATATACACTATAATATTTCAGACGGAATATAACCTGCTGAATAGAAGAGAAAAAGAACTGAGCGCGCATTCCCTGTTACGCCAAAATCCAAAACAGGACAGTTGACGTGAACTCAGGAACAAGTGGTCTTACTCCCTTGATTTTCATGATTGAACGTTCAAACCTTTTTCTAAAGACTGGTGACATCTAGTGGAAGCCATAGGAACTGCAATCTGGGGGCTAAAATACGCTGCTTTGAATAGCATGCCAATTGAAAACAGTGTGACATGACTGATTCAGACATCCCGGATGGATTTTGCTCAGGTTTTTGCCTGCCATATCAGTTCTGTTATACTCACAGACATTATTGTAACAGTTTTAGAAACTTCAGAGTGTTTTCTATCTAAAGCTACTAATTATATGCATATCCTAGCTTCTGGGCCTGAGTAACAGGCAGTTTACTTTGGGCACGTTTTTCATCCAAACTTCAAAATACTGCCCCCCTAGCCCTAAGAAGTGCCATGTGCAATGTCTGATAATAGTGATTTCATTATAATAGTAGATAATAGTGATTTCATTTCAAACTATTACAGACTACAAAGGGAAGCACAGCTGAGAGCTGCCCAGTGCCACGAGCCTACCAGAGGAGCTAAATAACTTATATGCTCGCTTTTCGAGGCAAGTAACACTGAAACATGCATGAGAGCATCAGCTGTTCCAGACGACTGTGTGATCACACTCTCCGCAGCCGATGTGAGTAAGACCTTTAAACAGGTCAACATTCACAAGGCCGCAGGGCCAGACGGAAAACTAGGATGTGTACTCCGAGCATGCGCTGACCAACTGCCAAGTGTCTTCACTGACATTTTCAACCTCTCCCTGTCTAAGTCTGTAATACCAACATGTTTCAAGCGGACCACCATAGTCCCTGTGCCCAAGAACACTAAGGTAACCTGCCTAAATGACTACCGACCTGTAGCACTCACGTCTGTAGCCATGAAATACTTTGAAAGGCTGGTCATGGCACTCATCAACCCCATTATCCCAGAAACCCTAGACCCACTCCAATTTGCATACCGCACCAACAGATCCACAGATGATGCAATCTCTATTGCACTCCACACAGCCCTTTCACACCTGGACAAAAGGAACACCTATGCAAGAATGCTATTCAAATGACTACAACTCAGCTTTCAACACCATAGTGCCCTCAAAGCTCATCACTAAGCTAAGGACCCTGGGACTGAACACCTCCCACTGCAACTGAATCCTGGACTTCATGACGAGCCGCCCCCAGGTGGAAAGGGTAGGTAACAACACATCCGCCACGCTGATCCTCAAGACAAAGGAGATGATAGTGAACTACAGGAAAAAGAGGACCGAGCATGCCCCCATTCTCGTCGACGGGGCTGTAATTGAGCAGGTTGAGAGCTTCAAGTTCCTTGGTGTCCACATCACCAACAAACTAACATGGTCAAGCACACCAAGACAGTCGTGAAGAGGGCACGACAAAATCTATTCCCCCTCAGGAGGCTGAAAAAATTTGACATGGGTCCTCAGATCGTCAAAAGGTTTTACTGCTGCACCATCGAGAGCATCCTGACGGGTTGCATCACTGCCTGGTATGGTAACTGCTCGGCCTCTGACCACAAGGCACTACAGAGGGTAGTGTGTACGGCCCAGTACATCACCAGGGCCAAGCTTCCTGCCATTCAGGATCTCTATACCAGGCGGTGTCAGAGGAAGGCCCTAAAAATTGTCAAAGACTCCAGCCACCCTAGTCATACACTGTTCTCTCTGCTACCGCATGGCAAGTGGTATCGGAGCGCCAAGTCTAGGTCCACGAGGCTTCTAAACAGCTTCTACACCCAAGCCATAAGACTCTTGAACATCTAATCAAATTGCTACCCAGACTATTTGCATTGCCTCCCCCCACGCTGCTGCTACTCTCTGTTATTATCTATGCATAGTCACTTTAATAACTCTACCTACACGCAAATATTACCTCAATTACTTCGACACTGGTGCCCTCGCACATTGACTCTGTACCGGTACCCCCTGTATATAGCCCCGCTATTATTATTTACTGCTGCTCTTTAACTATTTGTTATTCATATCTCTTACTTTTTGTTGTTGTTGATATTTTTCTAAACTGCATTGTTTGTTTTAAGAGCTTGTAAGTAAGCATTTCACTGTAAGGTCTTTTTTAAACCAGTCAAGCGTAATTGGACACAATAGTCGTAACTCATGGTTCATACATGTTTCTCTTGGGTACTCGATCTAATGTGGTGTCACAATGTCACGACTTCCACCGAAGTCGGTCCCTCTCCTTGCTCGGGTGGCGTTCCGCGGTCGGTTTTCTAGCCATCGCCCATCCACTTTTCATTTTTCCATTGTTTTTGTCTTGTATTACACACCTGGTTTCAATCCCACAATTACTTGTTCATTATTTAACCCTCTGTTCCCCCATGTTTGTTTGTGAGTGATTGTTTGTTTGGTAACACGGTCCGATATTGTGGGCTCATTATTATTTGAGTTGTATTGTTATATTGTTGAGTAAATACGTTGATTAGTCATATCTGCTGTCCTGCACCTGACTCCGCTACACCAGCTACACACAGGATCCTTTACACACATGACTTCCGCCGAAGTTGGTCCCTCTACTTGTGGGTTACGTTGCCGGCTTTCTAGCCATCGCTGATCCTCTTTTCATTTTCCATTTGTTTTGTCTTTGTTTTATACACACCTGGTTTCAATTCCCCAATTACATGTTCATTATTTAACCCTCTGTTTTCACCATGTTTGTTGTGCGTTATTGTTCTACTATTATGTCAATCCATTTGGTGGGCTTGGTATTTGTTACTACTTTGAATATTTTGAGTAAACTACGTTGTGTTGCTCATCTCTGCTGTCCTGCGCCTGACTCTTTTTGTACCAACTACACCAAGCATTGTGACGTGTGGAGTTGTGCTGAACTATCAAGTTAGTTGTTGCTTTTGTAATGAACAACCCATCCTGTGAATTTTTATATTCAGAGCCCGTAGTAAGATACTCTACATGGCTAAATCTAAATTATGTTTTTATGTTCCATAAAAACCCTCTTACCTTTGACGTACAGGTGTTAATTTTACTCATATAAATGTTTGCCTCTCAGTCTGGTTGTCTCCCAGCCCCAGGCCTCTTCAGAACCAGCCCTCCCAATGCTGGAGCTGGTCAGAAGGGATAAGGAACAACCCGAGTCTGAAGATGTGAACTGGTTATGCTTGCCCATGCATGGCCTTTAGTATCTAGTACAGTATACTGTAGCTTGGCTTCACCACCACCATGACAGGCACAGCTCCACGATTTTATACCAATCCCCCCTGTTGCCATGACACCCAGCAGCCCCTCCATAAATAATTGTGGTATTTCTGAGCCTCCCCCCGCCCTCAAGAGAATAGAGAGCCCTAACGGCCTGGCTGCGGAGCTCTGATGCTTTCTCAGCTAAGGAGGTGCACAAGGGGGAGAAAGCTGAATAAAAACAGTCAGGCTACATTTTGTGTGATGAGGAGTTAAGGGAGGCACTAAGTACAATATCCTATTTAGAGAGATGACGGAGATGAGTTGTGATTACATGGATGAGAGGTGCTAATTCTGTGTTTGTCTCGGATCAAGAAGAAGGATTGTGTGTGTGTGTGCATGTGAGCGTTATCGTGCATTTCTTCATGCATGCCTTGTGTGTGTGTGTGTGCTCGCGTGCATGTGTGTGCTTGACTGTTTCTGCATCCTGTCTGACGTACCGACAGAGCGAATCATGGACAAATACCATTTATGGGCAAAGTCCAAGCTCCCTCAGTCCAGGGCCCTAAGGTTGACCATGCTCCAGTTCTCTCACTAAACTAACAGGAGATGAAAGATTTGACTTGAACTTTGCCTTTGGTCTGTACCCCTTTCCTCATGTCTTGTCAGAACATCTAATGAAATTCAGTCAAACCTCCAATCCACAGTTATCGGCACAAGAGTGATGAGCTGCTATACTGTAGGTGATAATGAGCCTGGCTGAGTCAGGAAGGACGATCAAAGAGCAGGGCTCAAGTGGTTCAATCCCTATTAGTCTGACCTGTATACCCTACTACACCCCAGTGGGCTGCTGGATGCTCAATTAATAAGGCGGAATGCCTTTTCCTCTGTGTTTCAATCTGGGTGTGTGTGTCATTCAAATGTACTATTAGTCCCATTCAAATTGAGTTATGGCAAGGCTGTTCATAGAGCTTCATAGAACTGATCCTAGATCGATGACTGTGAATGTTTGAGAAAAAACTAAGATATTACATATGTTAAGGTGTTGCCTATGTGGTCTTCACAAAGGATGTCGAAGAGCTGTGATAGGCAGATAGGCCTGACACACAAACAGACACACAATAACCCACCGGATGAAGTACACACACGCAAAGCAGGTGGCACCCAAATAAACAGTAGGGGATTGCAGGTGTGCGCAGGTCAGACCCATTCGTTACGAATGGATGTTCATGGTCTTTCCAAGATGGCGTAGCAGTTGGACGTTTGTTTTTCTCTTGTCCCATCCTGTCCCGTCTATACTTAGTTTTCCTTGTTTTTTCGTGTATATTTTTCATATATATTTTAATATCACTTTCCATCTACGGACTGAATATACTCTCCTGCAACCCGCCGTACCCAATGCGGTACGGAACTGCTATTTTATACTTAAGATCTGAAACCCCATCAAAAGCTAACTTGCTACCAGCTAACTGGCTACTAGCTAGCCACAGCCCAGTAGCTATCTAGCTATCTAGAGCGCATCGGACTGCTAGCTTAAGAGGCCCATCGGACAATTTCCTTGGCCACTATACCTATTCTGACAATTGGACTGGTTTACCACACGGAACCCTGCTGATTCGTCTTCTGAGCCGGAACACAAGCTAGCCAGCTAACTAGCTACTAGCGAGTAGTCAGCTAGCCACTGCTAGCGGTCATCAGCTACCTCTAGCACGGACAACTCTCGCCAGTCTACACAGCGCGACTCAAACCAAAGCAAATCAGACGTATTTTTCTCCACATCTCCAGATTTCCTACCGCAAGCCCTGAACCTTTTTCACCTGGGTCATGGCAGCTAGCTAGCTGCTACCCGGGTGGCCACTCCTGGCTAACGTCTTTGTCCCGAAGCAAGAACCAATTAGCCTGGAGCCAGCCTGCTAGGCCCATCTGCTAGGTGCATCTCCCGGCTAGCCGTAGAGGTCCATCAGCCACTCCTTGGGCTTCAATACCCATTTTGCCAACTGGTCCGGACACCCGCCGACCCATCACGACTGCACCATCGACGTGATTCACCCGCGGGGCTCTTTCTCAACTGGCTCCGCCATCGCAACGTCCCCATGCCCATCTGTTAGCATGCTAGCCGCGGCCCGCTAGCTGTCCAGAGCACATCGGACTGTTAGCTTAAGAGGCCCATCTTTGGCCACTATACCTATTTTGCCAATTGGCCTGGTTTACCACACGGAGCCCTGCTCTCCATATGCCGACAGAACAACACGAGGGTGCCAAAACTTTCTTCCGTCACAATGTCCCTCCAAGGCCCTTCTGCTAGCTTTTAGCCCCGGCCCGCTAGCTGCCTGAAGCAACACACTGGACTCCTATGACCATTCGGCTACGGATGCCTCTCCCTAATGTCAATATGCCTTGTCCATTGCTGTTTTGGTTAGTAATTATTGCCTTATTTCACTGTAGAGCCTCTAGCCCAGCTCAATACGCCTTAGTTAACACTTTAGTCCCACCTCACACACATGCGGAGAAATCACCTGGTTTAAACGATATGTCTAGAGACAATATCTCTTTCATCATCACTCTATGCACAGGTTTGCACAGAGATAGCCTGCAGAGTTCTGTCTTACTATCCAGGTCTGTACCCCCAAAATTTGAGCTTCTACTCTTAAAAATCCAGAAACTTTCCAGAAACAAGTCTCTCACCGTTGCCACTTGCTATAGACCACCCTCTGCCCCCTACAAATCAGCTAGACAATCCTCTCTTTCTAAAAGTATCTGCCAAAATTGTTGCAACCCCTATTACTAGCCTGTTCAACCTCTCTTTCGTATCTTCTGAGATTCCCAAAGATTGGAAAGCTGCCACAGTCATCGCCCTCTTCAAAGGGGGTGTCACTCTAGACCCAAACTGCAACAGACCTATATCTATCCTACCCTGCCTTTCAAAGGTCTTCGAAAGCCAAGTTAACAAACAGATTACCGACCATTTCGAATCCCACCGTACCTTCTCCGCTATGCAATCTGGTTTCAGACTTTGTCATGGGTGCACCTCAGCCACAATCAAGGTCCTAAATGATATCATAACCGCTATCGATAAGAGATATTACTGTGCAGCCATATTCATTTACCTGGCCAAGTCTTTCGACTCTGTCAATCACCCCATTCTTATTGGCACACTCAACAGCCTTGGTTTCTCAAATGATTGCCTCGCCTGGTTCACCAACTACTTCTCAGACAGAGTTCAGTGTGTCAAATCGGAGGGCCTGTTGTCCGGACCTCTGGCAGTCTCTATGGGGGTGCCACAGGGTTCAATTCTCGACTCTCTTCTCTGTATACATCAATGATGTTGCTCTTGCTGCCGGTTATTCTCTGATCCACCTCTACGCAGACGACACCATTCTGTATACTTCTGGCCCTTCTTTGGACACTGTGTTAACTAACCTCAAGATGAGTTTCAATGCCATACAACTCTCTTTCCATGGCCTCCAACTGCTCTTAAATCCAAGTAAATCAACATGCATGCTTTTCAACCGATCACTGCCCGCACCTGCCCGCCCGTCCATCACTACTCTGGACGGTTCTGACTTAGAATATGTGGACAACTACAAATGCCTAGGTGTCTGGCTAGACTGTAAACTCTCCTTCCAGACTCACATTAAATATCTCCAATCCAAAATGAAATCTAGAATTAGCTTCCTATTTCGCAACAAAGCATCCTTCACTCATGCTGCCAAACATACCCTCGTAAAACTGACTATCCTACCGATCCTCGACTTCGGCGATGTCATTTATAAAATAGCCTCCAACACTCTACTCAACAAATTGGATGCAGTCTATCACAGTGCCATCCGTTTTGTCACCAAATCCCCATATACTACCCACCACTGCGACCTGTACGCTCTCTTTGGGTGGCCCTCGCTTCATACTCGTCGCCAATCCCACTGGCTCCAGGTCATCTAGCCTTTGCTAGGTAAAGCCCCGCCTTATCTCAGCTCACTGGTCACTATAGCACCACCCACCCGTAGCACGCGCTCCAGCCGATATATCTCACTGGTCACCCCCAAAGCCAATTCCTCCTTTGGCAGCCTTTCCTTCCAGTTCTCTGCTGCCAATGACTGCAAAAATCACTGAAGCTGGAGACTCATATCTCCCTCACTAGCTTTAAGCATCAGCTGTCAGTGCAGCTCACAGATCTCTGCACCTGTACATAGCCCGTCTGTAAATAGCCCAACCTACTACCTCATCCCCATACTGTATTTATTTTTTTATCTTGCTCCTTTGCACCCTAGTAACTTGCACATTCATCTTCTGCACATATACCATACCAGTGTTTAAATGCTATATTGTAATTACCTCGCCACCATGGCCTATTTATTGCCCTACCTCAATTATCTTACCTCATTTGCACTCACTGTATATAGATTTATTTATATAAAAAAAAAAAGAGTTATACTGTGTTATGTCTGTGTATTCCATGTGTAACTCTTTGTTGTTGTATGTATCAAACTGCTGTGCTTTATCTTTGCCAGGTAGCAGTTGTAAATGAGAACTTGTTCTCATCTAGCCTACCTGGTTAAATAAAGGTAAAATAAAAATAAATAAAAAATAGTGACCTTATACAGTGAGGGAAAATAGTATTTGATCCCCTGCTGATTTTGTACGTTTGCCCACTGACAAAGAAATGATCAGTCTATAATTTTAATGGTAGGTTTATTTGAACAGTGAGAGACAGAATAACAACAAAAAAAAATCCAGAAAAATGCATGTGAAACATTTTATAAATTGATTTGCATCCCTCACTGTAGGTTCAGGGTCAGTGCATATCAGAGATAATTGCTTGCTAATATTATTTAGCCATGATACCTGAAAATGTATTTTGCAAGCTATGAAAGAATCCCTGACATTTTTCTTTTGGTGAGTAGCTGTTTGAGGCTCAGCATTTTAGCCTTGTAGACCGCAATCAACGTGCAGCAGAAGACTACAGAGAAACTGTTGTATAATACAAAAAATGTATCTTTATTCCTTCTTTGTCTTGCTTTAAACACTAAGTGGGCTACAAAATTGCAGTTTAGTATTTAGTATTCAGTTGTTTGGAGTTTGGGCTGTTATGCTGCAACGTGCAGGCCAGGCAGACACAGGCTGTTGTGTTGTGTGGTAAGTCAAGCTGAATCGTTTTTTATTAAGATTTTCTTTGCTCAGAAAGTCATCTGGACCTCGAGCTTGTCTGTAAACAGAAACTTTAGGTGCAACTGCCATGGCAACTGCCAGTCAAAGTTCCTTCCTCAAACAACTGTAATTTTCTTTCCTCAATTGCCCTCTCACACACTGAGACCATTAGGGTTATGGAAAGAGTTAATGTCACTCACTCCATTCAGTCAAGTCCGGACGAATTTTCCTCATTCAGTGTATTTATTGAATTGGCTGAATTGAAATTAATTTGACCCTTACCCTGGTTACGGTCGGAAGCCTTTGACACAGTGACACTTCAGTTCAGCACTTGCTTGTCCTCTTTCCTGAGTGCCCCACTGTTGACATGGTTTTCTTTTGTTACCCAGTAAATGGGTTATGTCTTTGCCAGACCAGAGGTTATTCATATTTCTGTTGACATGCGGACCTGTTTACTATCTGTAGCCCCTGTTCGCTGCTCTCTTCCCTACACACAGGCACACACACACACACACAAAATAACAAGTGGAATAAATAGACAATGAGTGACGATAACTTGGCTATACAGTATACACAGGGTACCAGTACCGAGTCGATTGGCAGGGATACGAGGTAATTGACTAATGATTAGAGCATTGGGCCAGTAACCGAAGGGTCGATGGTTCAAATACCCCAGCCGACAAGGTGAAAACCTGTCGATGTGCCCTTGAACAAGTCACTTAACCCTAATTTGCTCCAGTGGCACCATACTACTATGGCTGACCCTGTAAAATAACACATTTCACTGCACCTATCTAGTGTTCAAAACATTAGGAACACCTGCTCTTTCCATGACATTGACTGACCAGGTGAAAGCTTTGATCGCTTATTGATGTCACCTGTTAAATCCACTTCAATCAGTGTAGATGAAGGGGAGGAGTAGTATTTTTAACCCTTGAGACAATTGAGACATGGATCTTGTATGTGTGCAATTCAGAGGGTGAATGGGCAAGACAAAGGTTTTAAGTGCCTTTGAACGGGTATGGTAGTAGGTGCCAGGCGCACTGGTTTGAGTGTGTCAAGAACTGCAATGCTGCTGTTTTTTGTACTCTTATCAGTTTCCTCTGTGTATCAAGAATGATCTGTCACCCAAAGGACATCCAGACAACTTGACACAGCTGTGGAAAGCATTGGAGTCAACATGGGCCAGCATCCCTGTGGAACGCTTTCAACACCTTGTAGAGTCCATGCACCAAATTAATTGAGGATGTTCTGAGGGCAAAAGAAGGTGCAACTCAATATTAGGAATGTGTTCCTAATGTTTTGTACACTAGGTGTATGTGACAACAAAACATTTTTTAAATATATTTTTTGGTAGGGATAAAGTGACTAGGCAACAGGATAGATAATAAACAGTAGCAGCAGTGTATGTGATACGCCAAAGGAGTTCAATGCTGATAGTCCGGGTAGCTATTTGTTAACTATCTAACTAACTATTTAGCAGTCTTATGGCTTGGGGGTAGAAGCTGTGAAGTTTCAGACTCGGTGCATCAGTACCGCTTGCCGTGCAGTAGCAGAGAGAACAGTCTATGACTTGGGTGGCTGGAGTCTTTGACAATTTTTAGGGCCTTCCTCTGACATTGCCTTGTAAAGAAGTCCTTGATGTCAGCTCGGCCCCAATGATGTACTGGGCCGAGCGCACTACACTCTGTAGCGCTTTGCGGTCGAATGCCAAGCAGTTGCCATACCAAATGGTGATGCAGCCAGTCAAGATCCTCTCAATGGTGCAGCTGTAGAACTTTTTGACGCTCTGAGGGCCCATGCTAAATCTTTTTCAGGCTCCTGATGGGAAAGAGGCATTGTCGTGCATTCTTCACGAGTTGGTGTGTGTGGACCATGATAATTCCTTAGTGATGTGGACACCGAGGAACTCGAAGCTCTCGACCCGCTCCACTACAGCCTATGTGGATGGGGACGTACTTTGCCCTCCGTTTCCTGTAGTCCATGATCAGCTTCTTTGCTGAGGTTGTGGGACTGCCAGGTGACTGACCTCCTCCCTATATGCTGTCTCATCCTCGTTGGTGATCAAGCCGACCACCATTGTGTTGTCAGAAAACTTAATGATGGTGCTGGAGTCGTGGGCTGCCACGCAGTCATGGGTGAACAGCGAGTACAGGAGGGGACTCAGCACACACCCCTGAGGGGCCCCCATGTTGAGGGTCAGTGTGGAGGATGTATTGTTGCCTACTCTCACCACCTGGGGGCGGCCCGTCAGGAAGTCCAGGATCCAGTTGCAGAGAGAGATGTTCAGTCCCAGGGTCCTGAGCTTATTGATGAGCTTGGAGCGCACTATGGTGACACTGAGCTATAGTCAATGAACAGCATTCTCACATATGTTTTCCTTTTGTCCTGGTGGGAGAGGGCAGTGTGGAGTGCAATAGAGATTGCATCATCTGTGGATCTGTCTGGGATGATGGTGTTGATCTGAGCCATGATCAGCCTTTCAAAGCATTTCATGGCTACAGATGTGAATTATACGGGGTGATAGTCATTTGTTGCTTGCCTCGAAGCAAATACAGAAGGAATTTAGCTAGTCTGGGAGGCTTGCGTCACTGGGCATCTCGCGGCTGTGTTTCCCTTTATAATTCGTGATAGTTTGCAAGCCTTGCCACATCCCCACACACATACACACAAGTCACTT
Organism: Brachymystax lenok tsinlingensis; assembly: GCA_030435695.1. NCBI lineage: Eukaryota > Metazoa > Chordata > Actinopteri > Salmoniformes > Salmonidae > Brachymystax > Brachymystax lenok. Next base: position 27,754,204 of record CM059781.1, on the reverse strand, counting down.
CAAGTTGACAGCAGATAGATGGTCATGTTGGGGCCTATACTGACTGATGAGAAGACATTGTGATGCTTTTATCATGACTACCACAGTCACTTCCTGAAGAGGGGATATTGCGCCCCATTGTTGCTTCCTCCCAGCAAGCATGTCCACATTGGCACGATGTGTTGCTATCGAATATATTTATATACTTAAAAGTTTCTCATATGTCACATGTACTTTATCATTGGCAGTGTACATGATTAATTTTGGGGGACATTACACAATGAAACGTTTAAACTGGAATGACACTCAGTAAAGGTTGCACAAAAATAACTAGTGACCTTAGAACCTTATAGTTCTATCTGAAAAAATATGTTTCCAAGACAATTGGTTTTAAAGTTCAGAACACTCATTGGTTTGAATGATGTCAGCAATTTCTAATAAACATCATGAATTGAGAAATTTGCAAACCACACCCTCAAATATTTTAATGAGCACTCACCTCTACATTATGAAGTAACTGGGCTTGGTATGGGCTAGCTCATGTTGGGCTGGTGTCCTCTAGCCTGTGTTGGACTGGTGTGGACTTCGTGTGGGTTAGCTTGTGCTGGGCTTAGTGTGAGCTAGCACCGTTTTGGGCTGATGTGGGCTAGCCTGTGCTGGGCTAGTGTAGGCTAGCCCGTGTTGGGCTGGTTTAGGCTAGCCCGTGTTATGTGAATGGAAGATAAACTGAATACTGGGTGAGACATGCGTGTACCAAGCGTCTCAGAGCAGGAGTGCTGATCTAGGATCAGCCCCCCCCCCTTGTCTATATAATCTTATTCACTATGATCTAAAAGGCTAAATTGATACTAGATCAGTACCGAGACGCTGTGGATATGAGTCCTAGCTGTGCCTGTCTGGCATTGGCGGTCTTCTCATTACCTTTGACTGATTAAGCTCTTTCAATCTACCCCTCACTCCATGTATTTCCGTATCTCTCTGTCTCATCTCTCTCTCCCACTACCCCCCTCTCTCTCCCCATCTTTCTCTCTTCCTCCTCCCCTCTCTCCCCTTCTCCTTCAGGGAAGGTGATGTCCTGCACCTCCTTTCCTCTTTTATCGTCGTGGTGATCAGTGTCCTAATTTGGCAGTGCTGTCACTCTAACATGCTCCAGCCATTCAGGCGAGATAAACGGCTCACTCCAGTGCAAGTTGTGCATTTATGTTTCAGTAGGTACTAGCGAGGTAGAGTACACTCGAGGTGGAGTACACCGCTCACACCCTTTAGTCCTACCTTGATTTTTCTTTACACGTTTTGCAGGTCGTTCTTAAGACATTTTGTATGTCTGTTTCCTGAAATGGGAAAGAACTGGTTTGTTTCCCTTGGCAGTGTAAAGATAAACAGATCTGGGATCAGGCTACCCTTAGAGAGGAATAAGAGTCAGATTGTTGTGTTCAAAAGAAAGACTGTAGGTGAGTGTGTGTAAGAGAGAGAGGTAGAATCAACTTATATAAATGTAAATCTGTTCCTTCCAATTTCATTTTTAAATCACATCAACACATTATTGCAAGATATAGAGCCATCATTCAAGCCGAATGAAATATTAAAGCTTACAGTAGAGGAAGAAACAGTGGTCAGTGAGTCTGGAGAGAATAATACTTGGTGTACTGTCTGGTGACACTGCATATGGCTTGAGGACACAGAAAACCTCTGAGTCACCATTGTCTCTACAGTACCAGACAGGTCAGGGGTTGACTGGCATCATTTTAAGTTAACAGACATTTGAGGAATTTAGCAGACCCATATGCATTGGGTGCGTAACCACCCACGGTGCTCAGAATGACAGAAATCACATTTTGATTATGGTTATTCATCTTAACAGAACATGCAACTCAAGGAATCAATGTCGTGCGTCCTTCTTACCTAATTCCGATGGGCACTTTAAAGATGTTCAAAAAACTGCCACATTTACTTTTTGTCAGCCAACAAGACGAGTAAGGAACAGCAAAATCACTAGCCTATGTCAATCTAATATCTCCCATAGTAGAAAATTTCACTTATTATATTGGTCAGCTTGTCATTCTGTGCGAGAAAGAAATAGTCTATTCCAAACAAACTTTGGGACAATGTAGGACAATAGATCCCAAAATCATACAACCACTAGACCTAGGCTACATTGTTGTAATAATGGAGTTGTGAGTCGGGAAGCAGGCAAAACATTTAATATAACAAAACCAGGAACGAGACAATTCCATGTGGATACACACCGGTACACAAGAATAATACCAAATAGTGAGTGAACATAAGAGTGACATATAAAGGTGAGGAAATTATGAAGGTAATGAAGTCCAGGTGTGAATCAAAATGATTAACAGGTGTGCGTAATGATGAGTGCCAGGTGTGCGTAATGATGAATCCCAGGACCGGTGGTTAGTATTCCGGTGACGTCGTACACCGGAGGGGAGGAGCAGGAGAAGATGTGACAGTTACTGTATTTTTTTTAAAGCAATGAGGCTGATGCAACAGATTGGAACATTTAGCTTAAAATAATGTTGATATTATTTATTTAAAACATTTTATTTAACTAGGCAAGTCAGTTAAGAACAAATTCTTATTTACAATGACAGCCTACCCCAGCCAAACCCTAACCCAGACGACGCTGGGCCAATTGTGCACCGCCCTATGGGACTCCCAATCACGGCCAGTTGGGATACAGCCTGGAATTGAACCAGGGTCTGTAGTGATGCCTCTAGCACTGATATGCAATGCCTTAGACCGGTGTGCCACTCGGGAGCCCACATTATAAGCGCAGCAATGCACACAAGGCAGAAGGCAATGAGCAAATGTTTGTTGCACAATGCAATTAGCTGGCCATGCACATCTCACTGGGCACAGACGTCAATTCAACATCTATCCACGTTGAATCAACGTCATTTCTTTGAAATGACATAGAAACAACTTGATTCAACCAGTGTGTGCCCAGTGGGATGTCAGCAGTTTCAGGTGTGTAATGTATAACTTCAAATTAAACCAAATCGTTTGCACAACTACTGGTTTAAATTTAATTGTCAGCCAACTTACAAGCAAATAGTTAATGAAATTATTGCAATGTTGCTAGCCAACTAGCCTGCTAACGATAGCCCTAGTAGCCTGCTAACGTTAGCCCTACCAGCCAGCTAACATTACTTTAAAACTGAATGCCAGTTGCTATTAATAGCTAGCTTACAGCTACATTAAAATAAAATAAAGTTTTGGAAATACATAACGCCATCTAACCAGTTATCAAAGAATATTAGCTATATGCAGTTATCTTAGCCAGCAAGCTAGCCAGCCAGCTAAAGTTAGCTATTTAGCCAACTAGCTATTAGCCTAGCCACTCTAGCCAACCACCACGGTTATGGTCGGCAAGCTAGAGCCCAACTACTGGAGACCAACTAACACAACTAAAACACAACCGCATATTAAAAGCAAAGCGAGAGCAGAGACTTACAGATTGATGGTTGGGGCCCATCCAATGAGTGCAGGCTGAGTTAGCTACCAAAGCGAGGGGGAGGCGGGCGCTTCACCTGGCCGAAATCCTAAATAGCTAGATTCCAGATGTCAGTCAGCTAGAGATCTACTAAACCAAGGTGGAAAAAGTTACTTCACAGAGAACATGACAAAACAAAAAGGAGAACAGACGAAGTACTACACAAAGAGGTAGCAGGTATGATTTTCTCTTTAGTTTTGAGCCCACAGCAAGAAAGCACTAACTGGTGCCCACTAAATAACACAGCCACAAAGAATGTTAATAGTATTATGTGTGGCTAACACAAGCCAGCTTGAGCTAGCTACCGAGCTAGCATACGAACTCAGTAGCACAAAGTAGATCGTCCTTATAAGGTTGAGATAGTTTAGAAGTTATCCGGAAATAAGTGAGTAAATATGTAATAATTCTAAAATAACTATGTTTGCACTTATAGGTAACCAGATCGTGACTATAACTAAGTTACTACGTTTTTGACCACAGTGTGTTGTTACATTGGTGAGTAAAAACTAATGCTTCCTACCCTTTAAGTATATGTTTTCAAAATGCCTACTGCTTCCAGCTCATTGCAAAGTGGTGTGTGACGCCCTGAAGCCTGCCTACCGTTGCCTATAAACACTTGAATGGCGAATGGGAAGCGCTCTTCAATTACTAGTTGAGAAATAAAAATATTAGCTCTTGTAAACGTTTTTTAACACGGGATTGCATTTAGAATTGTTATGCAATGATTGGGCTTATAAAAGCACGTTTCACTCCAGCAGTGATGAAGAAGCTGTTTGAGAAACTGTAGCAGCAGCTCTCGCACTGAGATTTTCTGTTCATATGCTCTGTATCTGTATGCTGTGCTTGTTTGATAAAGATAACGACTAACGAAAATAGACACGTGGCAATTTAATTCCACAAAATTATGCAAATGAACCTATAAATTCCACTAAATTGTGCAAATTAACCTATGGACCGATAAACATGACCGGTCAAATTTATTTACATCAACTGGTATTTATATCAATGAAAAGGAAAAAAAATAATTCTCACAGACAGTTGGCAGGCGCCAGTTTTACTTAGCGGCTTTTCATTTTTCTTTATGCTCCAGCCATTCAGGCGAGAAAAAAAGCTCACTCCAGTGTAAGTTGTGCATTTATGTTTCAAGTTGTGCATTTATGTTATGTTATGTTTTTTTATTGACCAAAGGCTGACTATTACCAGCTAACAGATAGAGCATGTTGAGTGGAGATAGAGAAAACCTCTGTGTAGTAGTGGAAGTGCTCTGCAGAGCTGGGAGACGAAAAGAGACAAGAGGCTGAGTATGAACACAAAGTCATCAATATCCACTCTCATTTCCTCTCTCTTTTCTTCCCAAAATCAACAGTGAATGGCTGAACAACTCACTGCAGTCCATTAGAACACTAAACAGAGAGAGGAGGTCTGGCAAAAGGATGGTTAGATTGATTCTCTCTGTCTGTGAATGTGTGGGCTTTTTTCTCATTTAATTTTGGCAAGTTTCTGATTCATAAATAATAAGGGTTGCACATTGCTCATTCCATGACTCTTCTTCCTGTGCATCGAATAGAAGCCTTACTCATACCACTCACAGGTCATGTTTTGTAATTTGTCATACAGACTGGGGGAAGTGTGTATCCAAGGATTCCCCGATTTCTATTCTGTATAATTGAGCTCATAAAGAATGCTTTGTCTTCCCACATACTCTGATGACAGTGAAGGCACCATGTTGTGCATTTCGTATATACACATACATCAGATTTTTCGGGGAACTCCAATTAACAATATCTTCTTTTCTTGTGAAATTACTGAAATCTATAAGCTTTACACCACTCATAGACCTTGTTTTGTCAGGAAGGAGATTAGAGTGCAGGATTCCCCATTTAACATTTTGTATGCAGTGCATTCGGAAAGTATTCAGACCCCTTGACTTTTTCACATTTTGTTACGTTACAGCCTTATTCTAAAATTTATTTTAAAAAAATGTACCACATCAATCTACACATAATACACCATAATGACAAAGCAAAATCCATTTTTTTTTTAAATGTTAGCAAATATAGCATTCAGATTCTTTGATATGAGACTCGAAATTGAGCTCAGATATTTTTACTACTTGATTGGAGTCCACCTGTGGTAAATTCAATTGATTGGACATGATTTGGAAGGGCACACACCTGTCTATATAAGGTCCCACAGACTGTGCATGTCAGAGCAAAAACCAAGCCATGAGGTCAAAGGAATGGTACGTAGAGCTCCGAGACAGGATCTGGGGAAGGGTACCAAAAAATGTCTGTAGCATTGAAGGTCCCCAAGAACACAGCGAATTCCATCATTTTTAAATGGAAGATGTTTGGAACCACTCTTCCTAGAGCTGGCCGGCCGGTCATGCTGTGCAATCAGGGGAGAAGGGCCTTGGTCAGGGAGGTGACCAAGAACCCAATGGTCACTATGACAGAGCTCCATAATTCCTCTGTGGAGTTGGGAGAACCTTCCAGAAGGACAACCATCTCTGCAGCACTTCACCAATCAGGCCTTTATGGTTGAGTGGCCAGACGGAAGCCACTCCTCAGTAAAAGGCACATGACAGCCCTCTTGGAGTTTGCCAAAAGGCACCTAAAGGATTCTCAGACCATGAGAAACAATATTCTCTGGACTGATGAAACCAAGATTGAACTCTTTGGCCTGAATGCCAAGCGTCACGTCTGGAGGAAACCTGGCACCGTAACGATGGTGAAGCATGGTGGTGGCAGCATCATGCTGTGGGGATGTTTTTCAGCGGCATGGAATGGGAGACTAGTCAGTATCTAGGGAAAGATGAACAAAGTACAGAGAGATCCATTGATGAAAACCTGCTCCAGCAGGACAACGACCCTAAACCAAGACAAAGCAGGAGTGGCTTCGGGACAAGTCTCGGAATGTAGGGATTGGAGTTAGCTAACATGCTAGCTAAGTAGTTAAAAAGTAGTAAGTAGTTGCTAATTAGCTAAAATGCAAAATATGTCTATCATGTGATTCAAACACACAACATTTTGGCTGCTAGACTTTCGCGTGTACACCTACCCATCCTCCCCAACCAACCTCCCTCCTATTGTTTCTGCCTTAATAACCCACTGCCTTCATCTGTGATTGAAATACACTGTATAAAAATAAGTGTGGTGGACACCATTTTTTCTTTTCGTTTTTCTATCACGAATTTAGCAAAAGTAATTTGTGTCTATTTCACGATAATTTGTGATAGTGGATTGGTCCTTCCACATGGTGTGTGGACGTCACAGGTTGACGTGCTCTGCAAACGATCACGTTTTGTGTGTATTCACGTGCCCATGCACACATACTCTACACTAAGACAGAACTGATCCATAAGGTGCCACTCTGCTGCTGAACCTCCCCAACCTCCCCCTCCTCCTCTTGTGCATCTCCTTGTGTGCACACTTACTGTATGATGTCAGAGTTGCTAGGCAACCTTGTGAGCAAGCCAGAATCCCTCTGCACAGAGGGTAGGCCCTGTCCTATTGATTGGCAAGTGCTTCCGTCTCCCCTTCGGCCCCTCCCCTCACTTACCCGACCCTACCCTTTCTCCTTCCCCCGGATGTGTACACACACACACACACACACACACACATAGTGGTAGTGCTCTGCAGAGCTGGGAGACAAGAGGCTGAGTATGAACTTAGAGGTGGTAATATCCACTCTCTTTTCCTCCCCATATCAACAGTCTGAATGGCTGAATGACTCACTGCAGCTCATTAAGGACAGCACCCCCCTTCCTTTGTACTGAAATGTAGAATTATAATTAACTTTACGACCACACATAACAATAACTGTAGCGACCCTGTGTTTATAAACGTGGTATCAACTTTGCCACTTCAGCATGCTTTTGTGGCACAGTCGATGTCACGCAGGGCTATGGGGCAGAAGGTTGAGGGTTTGCCGTCCACCACGGACAAGCACCCTCTCCCTGCCTGTTTCATTAGGCTTACACTATGACCAAAGCCGTCTGCAGACAATGATCAGCTAGTGGGTAATCTGATTTTCAAAATGTTGATGCCATATTTATAATTATATAAAATATATGCAACAAATGTTACACCAACAGGTTTTTGTGACAGTGCAGTAAACAAAGCACACTGACTTTGGATGCTTCAATATCATGGTTTGCATTTTCAACACCACAATAAATAGACTAGTTGAATCTCGACAAACAGAAAATAGATCCCTCCTTACCTTGTCGGCCTACCCAGTATTGAAGGCTTGGCTTGACAATCTCTTAATATGTTGGGTGTTTTGTAACAGATGTCTCTAGCATAAATACAAAGAATACAAAAAAAATACAAAAAAACAAGTGACCGGGATTGCACAATAAAGTCAGGGACTTATTTCCATCGGGGTCCCTATTTTCTTTTACATCAGTACATGCAATTACATAGACACAAAAACATTACAGAGATACAGACACATTACAGAGATACAGACACGTTACAGAGATACAGACACATTACAGAGATACAGACAAATTACAGAGATACAGACACATTACAGAGATACAGACACATTACAGAGTGTCACAACTTCCGCCGAAGTCGGTGCCTCTCCTTGTTCGGGTGGTGTTCGGCGGTCGACGTCACCGGTCTTCTAGCCATCACCGATCCACTTTTTATTTTCCATTTGTTTTGTCTTGTTTCCCCACACACCTGGTTGTCATTCCCTCATTACTTGTCATGTATTTAACCCTCTGGTTTCCCCCATGTCTGTGTGTGTGATTGTTTATTTGTCAGTGGCACGTTTCTGGCTGGTTTGCGCCAGACTGGTAATTTTGTACTTTGTGCTGCCGCACTTTTCCCTGTAGGCATTTGTTTGTTTAACATTATTTGCGTTCAGTTTGTATTGTGCCACAGTAAAGTGCTTTCGTTTCACTATCTCTGCTCTCCTGCGCCTGACTCTCACGCACCAGCTACACACACCCACCTTGACACAGAGATACAGACACATTACAGAGATACAGACACAAAAAGTTATAATGTTCACACATTAGCCAGCTTCTGACATTCTTTTTAAAAGTGGTTAAGGTTGGTATGGTTTTGAGTTTGTTCCACTCAAAACTGGTATATTTAAAACAGTGAATATTAGAGTCTCTGGCTCTGGTATTATGCTGGTGTACATCTCTAACAAATGAAAAATAGTTGGATAAGTACATGGGGGCTGAGTCCGTGATAAGTCTGTGGACCAGACCAAGTTGAATCAATTGGGGGTACAACAACAAAAAATGTAAATAAAGTTTAATCAATACTACTTTTTCCCCCACAGATAGCTAGCCTAGCCGCTTAAAATGCTGGACCTCCAGATGAGTATGAGAGGGGAGTTTACAACTCTTGTTTTGGCTGGTCTGTAGCTTATTCTTTGGATGTTTGGGGCTGCTGGTGAACCATGATGTGCAGGCATAATCAAAGTGACACTGGACTAGCGCACTTGCCAGAGTCTTTAGAGTGTCTATAGGTTTCCGTTCAATTGGCGACAGATTTCCATGCAAATATTCTAAAATCTGCTTAAAAACAATAAGCGCATTTTCCCATCAGTTGTGTTTCCATCAAATTGACTTGTTGCGGATAAAATAAAATACGTAGTGCACTTAAAAATAACTTTATCGCATAAATTCCCAGGTACAGGATAAAAAATACAAGTTAAATGGGTTTCCATTTTAAACTCTACTGATGGTTTTGTCACAGAAAACGTTGCGTAGGTATAGCGAATGTGCCCACTCTGGTATTACACGTGCTCTAGCGAACAGCTCGCAGATACAATGCAGGTATAGCCTACTACATGATGAGATAATTATGGACAAAAGTGTTTTTTTGTGTATGTTTTGCCAAACGGCAGCCAAGCATCGATCATCATGTGACCATAATAAGACCCTCAATATTTATTGGAAAGGAGCATCAAGCTCATCACCGTGCACTTTCACCACCCTGTGAAGTTCATCATCATTTATTTAATCTAGCCTTATATTTTGCACGCTTTCCCATGTTGTTGTGACCTTTTATCCGACATGTACTTTACTCACATAAAATGGTTGGATGGAAACTAGGTTACTGTCAGGCCATTTTGAGGATGCTGGAATTACATGTGCATGTCTACAGGAGACTTCTTAAGTAGCCTAAGATTAAAACGTTGTTGTGACTGGTTGTGATTATGCCACATAAAATATCACACATTTGAAAAGTTAAACGACAAATATTTTGGCTATATTGAAGCATTAGGTTCTAGGTGTGTGAGGAAAAGCTGCTTGGATTGGAGAGAAGGCAGAGCGCGCATTAAGCTTTCTTGAAAAACTGGGCCTGCCAGGTTATTATAGGACGACTTGGGAGAATGATGATCTGCAACAGACAGAGCATCTCAGTATCAGAAGTAAAAAATAAAGCCAGACTGGCCTGCTACTGTGCCTTTCTACACCGTATAAACTGTTGAGCCTACTGATCCATAAGGTGCCACTCTGCTGCTGAACCTCCCCCTACCTCCCCCTCCTCCTCTTGTGCATCTCCTTATTGTGTGCACACTTACTGTAGGACGTCAGTGTTGCTAGGCAACCTTGTGTGCAAACAGAATCCCTCTGCACAGAGGGGAAGTCCCATCCCGTTGATCGGAAAGTGCCTCTGCCTCCCCTTCGGTCCCTCCCCTCATTTCCCCTACCCTACCCTCTCTCCTTCCCCCGGATGCATTACAAACACACACAATCACACACACACACACACACACACACACACACACACACACACACACACACACGCACACGCACACACACAGACAACCAGCTCAACTCCTCTCTCTGTCCTCCACCTCCACTGTACATCTCCAATCTCCAAGCATGCATGCTCTATGTCTGAACTAGCCGTGCTGCTGCCCCATTATCACAGTGTAGTAGTGGTAGTGCTCTACAGAGCTGAGAGATGCGAGGCTGAGTATAAACTTAGAGGTGGTAATATCCACTCTCCTTTCCTCTCTCTTTTCTTCGCAAAATCAACAGTCAACAGTGAATGGCTGAACAACTCACTGCAGTCCATTAGAACACTAAACAGTGAGAGGAGGTCTGGCAAAAGGATGGTTAGATTGATTCTCTCTGTCTGTGTCTGTGTGGGCTTTTTTCTCATTGGATTTTGGCACGTTTCTGACTCAGAAATAATAAGGGTTGCACGTTGCTCATTCCATGATTCATTCAATCATCAGGGGGGACCACAAGACCTGACTCTTCTTCCTGTGGAACGACTTAAAAATAGAAGCCTTACGCATACCACTCACAGGTCATGTTTTGTCATTGACCTGCAGACTGGGGGAGGTGTGTATCAAAAGGATTCTCCGATTCCTCGCATATTCACATGCATTATATTCATTCTCTGATTTTTCGGGGAACTCCAAGTAACAAGATCTAATTTTCTTGTGAAATGACACACACACACACACAGACACACACCTCCACTCCTCTCTCTGTCCTCCACCTCCACTGTACGTCTCCAATCTCCAAGCATGCATGCTCTACGTCTTTACCAGCCCTGCTGCTGCCCCATTATCATATGCCACCCTTGCAGGTTGTTTGGACGAGGAAAGTTATCAGGTACGACAGGACTCTCATTTTGGAACACCTTTTTCTTCCTGTCTGCCTGTGACTGGCTGTAAGACCGAGGAGAGAAAAGAGAGGCTGTTAGGCTATACACATGGAGAATGTTTGTTTGGTCTATTTTAGTATATTTACAAAGTACATGACCGCAGGCTGACCAGTTTTGAACACATTTCTGTTTTTAGACTTCCTTCCAGGCTTTATTTTCCAATAATTGGGAATAATACTTTTTTAATTTTTCCTTCTTTTTTCTTGCCTTCCACATACAGTCTCAAACCCATAGCACCTTTATTCAACTCATCTGTTTACAGAAACAGTATGGCTGTGTCTGGGAAAATGCCAAGAAATGTCACTGTCTGTATGTGACAATGTGGTGCTTCACAGTTGGGTTTTTACATCCATTGACCCTTGAGATAGGCCTACACAAACTCAACTCTTCATTAGTCTAAGTGGATTCAATTCATCTTTATTTAGCCAGAATAGTCCACTCAGCAATTTGTTAAGTAATGGCATATCCAGGTGTTGACCTGAGCAAAAGTCATACTTCTAGAACTTGAGCAATGGTCGGATATTGATTGATTCATCGAGTCATTTGTTAAGAACTGAAAGCAAGAAAACTGAGACGTGACCTCGCTAGCTCCAAATATGAAGAATTCCATATATTCCACTAGCTTGGTACTCTCAAAGGAATATGGTAATATTCTATTTTTTGGGGCTCCGAGTTGGAAGTAAACGGTTCCTGTGGGGAACATATTCATTGCTGTTATGGGAGAGTAACAGAAATAACACCAGCCATGATTAATGGACAAACTGAAAAATGATGTTCTGAAACTCTGGATCACACTAATGATCGAAATGAACAGGAAAGAAGATATTGTACCTCAGGTTTGATAAAGCTGTGCCAGGCTAGCTTGACAGATGTAACCTGGCCCAGTGCTGGTACAGTACTGCCCAAATCAAACACCAACTGGGCACTTTAATTTTATCGGGACACTGACACCCACCTGGCTCTGTGCCAGGCTCCCTCAAATAGTAAGAAAATATTAGATGAGCACACACACAAGCTCAGACAATCTGCTCTCAGATTACTTTCCAGGAACTGGATGATTTGATAGGAACATGGACAAATACAGACCATACTCATAGAGATCAGACCATCTATGTTTGGTTGTATTGAGAATAGGTACTGAAAATAGGCCTAGATGCTGCCCCAGAGTCTATGTACAGACAAAGGTCTGCATCCCTGTGGAATGCTTTCGACACCTTGTAGAGTCTATAACCCAACGAATTGAGGATGTTCTGAGGGCAAAACGGGGTGAAATGTTTTGTACACTCAGTGTATATTTCAGGATGTTGTGCATTCTTGGAATTCATGTAAACATCACCATTTTGAAAACATAGCTTTTCCCCAAAAAGTGGTCTCTTGGCATAGGGTGTCACGATCTCCGTGAGGGACAGACCAAGGCGCACGAGGTATCCAGTATACATGCTTTAGTTAATACACGTAACTGGAACAAAACTAACGAAAACGAAGATCGGCACAATAACATAGACTGCAACACAAAGCTATGCTCAAACAATAACCCACAAAATACTAGTGAAAACCCCAAACATATATATGGTTCCCAATTAGAGGTAACGACACACAGCTGCCTCTAATTGGGAACCATTACCCCAACATAGAAACACAACACCTAGAACTGAAAAAACCCTACACCAAAACAAAACTAAACACGCCAGCCTGTCAAAATCAGGCCAGAACGTGACATAGGGACAGGGTAAGTTGAGCCACCTTGGGGTAAGTGGGTTGGGGTGTCCTGTGACAGTGGGTGATGGTGTCCTGTAACAGTGGGTGATGGTGCTGGTAGGTCAAGGTTTAATTCATGGGGATGTGGTATATTGCATATTGTAAATGTATGCCTACATTTAGATATAGATCTCTCTGTTCAATATCACATACCCTTCCATTTCTTGTCCAGTTGTCTGGGACAGGGATGTTGTTTCGATGTGCCAATTTGTAGACAAGTTCTCTGCATTTGAGGCTACTAAGCCCATGAAACTGGTCCACGAGATTCTTAATATAATTAGCAAGCTCAGACTCCATGTCATCAGATAAGACCTTGTGTGCCTCTGCTACTGTATCATTGCCTCTCTTTCGCACAGGTACATGTTTGTTTTCTTTTTTGTTAATGTACTGTACCTCTTCAGTGTCATTCAGTTAATTTTTTCATCCCTTGCTGCTGCTCGAATGGACTTCTTCCCTTCTCTCACTTCCTTGCCTGCTCGCTCAAGAACCTCAAGGGGGCTAGACCCTTGCTTGTTTTACGTTTGTGTACACAGGGCATGATGATATCTGCTCTATAACAATAAAAATGTATCTTGAGTTCATATGCATGACACATTGCAAAAATATTGTGCATTAAACTGGCAACATATTATAATCATTTGTATGGGGTATGTTGGCCATTGGCTCAACAAACCACAAGGCAAATATTTTGACTATATTATCCCACACAGTTACAAAGATGCACTTTCATGCTAGGTTTAGAACCTCAAATGCTGTACAAAACAATCTTAAAACGTTAAACTTTGGTTTAGATACAAGCATCATGAAACCTATAACACAATACATTAATTTGACTTTGGGAAAATCTAACCTGGATTCAGGGGTAGACATAACATAGTAAAATAAAATCCGGGGAAACTCAATATAGTCTATGTAACGTTTTATGGTATGTATTAATTTGTGGATCTCCATCATCCATTTTGTATAAATGACAATTTGTTGTGGCAAACGTTAGTTAGGTGGCTAGGTGACTAATGCTAATGTTAGCTAGGTGGCTAACATTAGCTAGGTGGCTAACATTAGCTAGGCTAGGGGTTAGGGTTAGGAATTAGGTTAAAGGGTTAAGATTATGGTTAGGGGAAGGGTTAGCTAACATGCTAAGTAGTTGCAAAATAACTAAACAGTAGTAAGTAGTTGCAAAGCTTCTAAAATACTAAACTTGTCCATGATAAGATTCGAACACGCAACATTTGGGTTGCTAGTTGTTCGCATTATACGCCTACCCATACATCCCGACGAACCACCCTCCTTTTGTTTTTGTGAAGTAACCTTCTGTCTTATGTAGCCATACCAAATGTAACATATCATAGTAATTCGCGTGTCCTGGATTTTAATTTACTATGTTACATCTAGTCTATGAGACCAGGCTGGAAAGTCCTTTTTTTCTACCTAACTTGCTTACCACTTTTTCCATGTGGTTTCTTCCTTCATCTACTCCATGAAATGATGACTTCTTCCTAATTATTTGTCACATAATTCTCTTTGTGTCTGGTTTCCTAGAAACAACCAATTGGGCATAGACATCAATTCAATGTCTATTCCACGTTGGTTCAACATCATTTCATTGAAATGAAGTGGAAACAATGTTGATTCAACTAGTGTGTACCCAGTGGGAAGGGCAGGCTCCACTAAACCTTTGGCTCAACTTACCCCACTCTCCCCTAAAGTATACTATAAGTGCCATCCAGGGATTGCAAAATGTACATTTTTCCCCACCATATTTAGAGACACTGTATTCTCTCTCTCACACTACAATGTCAAAGAAAATGGTATTTGTCACATTCTTCGTAAACAACAGATGTAGACTGACAGTGAAATGCTTACTTACGGGCCTTCCCAACAATGCAGAGATAAAGAAAATAGAGAAATAATATAGAAGAAATAACACATAATAATAAAAGTAATAATAAATACACAATGAGTATTGATAACTTGGCTTTACAGGTAACTATATTCATGGGTACCAGTACCGAGTTGATGTACAGGGGAACGAGGCAATTGAGGTAAATACTGTATGCATATAACTAGGAATAAAGTGACTAGGCAACAGGATAGATAATAAACAGTAGCAGCAGTATATGTGATAAGTAAAAAAAATGAAAGTTTGTGCAAAAAGGGTTAATGCAGATAGTCCGAGTAGCTATTTGGTTAACTATTTAACTAACTATTTAGCAGTCTTATTGCTTGGTTCATCGGTACCACTTGCCGTGCAGTAGCAGAGAGAACAGTCTATGACTTGGGTGACTGGAGTCTTTGACAATTTGTAGGGCCTTCCTCTGGCACCACCTGGTATAAACTTCCTGGATGGCAAGGAGCTCAGCCCCAGTGATGTACTAGGCCATACGCACTACCCTCTGTAGCGCCTTGTGGTCGGATGCCAAGCAGTTGTGGTCTGCCTATATCAAACTAGGTCTCCTCTCTGGGCCCTTCAAATCAGCCTATGCTTTACAATACCTAGAAGTAATTACATTTTTACTATTCTGATTCTCTCAGAATTTACACTGTATTCCCTCTCATTCGTGTTCTGTCAGACTACACTAGAGGTCTATCTAACTAGTGTACTAAATCTCTCTTGTAATTTCCCTCTCCTCTTTCTGCCAATAAAGTCATCCCATGCCACAGTACTGTGAAATATTGTAGTTTTACCTAGAAGTCATTTAGTCTTTACAATGTCTAGGAAGAGAATGCATCAGAAAGCTCTCATAGAATTGGATCAGTTGCAAATCACAGTGTGTGTCTATTCAGTATTCTTGCACATGTTGCATGCACATGTATATATGTGTATGCAAACGTAAATGTGTGTGTGTCTGCATTTGTGCATCTGTATACGCATGTGTGAGTGTGTGTGTGTGTGTGAGTTTGTGTGTTAGTACATATGTGGTTGACGAGATTCAACTTTGATCTCTCCACACCAACCAATCTACAGCTCTGTGCTGAGCTCCCATGGCTAACATCATCACCTAACTCTCACTGAGGGTAGGGCAGCTATCTTTCACACAACCTTGGCCTCAGTAATAGGTCCTCTCCCCGATCCTGCCCCTGTGTTGCTGTTTCTCTTTCTGTTGCATTTACACCAAGTATCAAACTCATTCCACGGTGGGCTGAGTGCCTGAGGGTTTTCTTTCCACCCTTGATTGATACATTTTATTGATAAATTAAGGTCACAAATTGGTAAGGAGCATCTCTCACCTGG
The DNA here is from genome assembly GCA_030435695.1 of Brachymystax lenok tsinlingensis. Lineage (NCBI taxonomy): Eukaryota > Metazoa > Chordata > Actinopteri > Salmoniformes > Salmonidae > Brachymystax > Brachymystax lenok. Next base: position 27,738,072 of record CM059781.1, on the reverse strand, counting down.
TTGTCTATGTCTTAATTAAAAGGAAAAACCAAAAACCTGCAGAAACTCGGCCCTTACAGATGTTTGATGTTTGAATCTTTCTCCCCACCCTCCTCCCTGTCCATGAACTGGTACATTTTGTGTGAGTGTGTGTTTGTGCAAACATGTGTGCATTTGTGCATGTGTGAGTGTGTGTCTATGAACTGGTAAACTGCTGTGCATTTTCCACCCGGCTGCGTCCCTGTGAGGACGTCCACCCAGAGAGATGTATTGATTTATCCTCCACAGAGCAGAGCTGGCTCCATTTAGGAGCGCCACTTTTTAACTCTATGTACTGTATGTGGTTTATTGTGCTGTGGCAGGACGGGATAAACAACAGGGGCATAACCTTTCTGTTTGTATTCTATACATGTACTCTGTGTTCTTAAATGGTGAAAGATGGTTTGATAAAAGCTAAGCTGCACATTCTCTCATTCTCTCTCTCTTTCTCACTCTCTCACTCTCTCCCTATCTCTCACCCCCCCATCTCCCTCCCCTATCTATCTAGGTCATTATAGGTCATTGGTGCAGCAGACCTGCTAAGGGACCCTGTGTGGACTGACTGAGGGCTGTGGACAAATCATTTCCTACCAGAGACGAGGGGAGCAGCTTGAGTCTGTGACGTCAGAGAGAGAGAAAGATCTAGAGACCTGCCTGTAGCTGGACCTCCATATCACAAACTGCCCGTCCTTATCCCCATTCCTCCACCCCACCATCTCTGGCATCTGTTTCTGCCTCCACCTCAACTCACTGTGAAGGATTTGGGATGACAGTTAACCTCCTCAGCTCTACCTCGCTCCTCCTCACCACCCAGGGATAACCAGCACTAGAACCTCCGTACACTGAGGGGCACACTACCACTCTCCCTCACCTCCCCCCAGCTGGCATCATGATGGGAGATGGAGTTGGGAACTGGGAGTGTCTGAGTCCGTCTGAGTTTGGTCAGCTGCAGCAGTACAGCGAGTGTGAGTACTAGCAATACCGGTTATACCCATAGGTAAATTGAGCTAAAATTAACCTGGCAATACCTTTGTCAGACCTAGGTCAAATACTGCACATTCAAACACTGATATAGATTAAATTTTCGCTGCACAATAGAATAGTCCCAAAGGTGCAAACTAAATCAAGCTCATGCATTTGACCCAGGTCGGATACCTGTGATACCCTTAGGTAACCAGCATGAGAGTCAATTGCCAGGTTGTGCAAGGAGTAGGGATGGAAATTTGAAATAATTTCACTATTCGAATAATATCCAGATTTCATTGGGGGATATCCGTAAAGTCGAAATACATGTGCTGAAAAAAAAAGTTACTTGCATGCTGCTGAGGCTGCGCGACTCAGGGGAGAGTGGCTTGCTGCTGCTGCTGCTGCTGCTGCAGCGGGGCTGGGGAGGGGGAGGCGGGGGGTTAGGCTATTTCGTTGCACTCCCTGTTCTTGTCTATAGCAACTCCATTCAGACATAACATCAGCCTGCCTGTCAGTTGCTCGCTGTAGCCTACTCCTTCTCATTTAGCTAACTTCATTCTGCAATTTTAATTCCAATTTGCATTGATTAGAGATCTCCCACTTCACGTTGCTTGCTACACATGGAGTCTCTGACTGCAGTGCCACTTTGATAGGCTGACAATAACAACAACTTACACGAGTGAAACCTGTGTGGACTGCGCTGTCTTTTTATGGGGCAAACGTCATAAAAACTACATTCAAAAATTTGTTTTTTCATAAAATTAAGAATTTGAAATGTCATGTTATATCCTTGTGTGTAGCAATGTCACGGATAATTTTATTGAATTTAGACAAATTATACTCTCGCAAGTAATCAAATACTAACATCCGTTCGGATATTTGAATATTCGAATAACCATGGCCATCCCGAGTAAGGAGAGGCCAAAGCAATGCACCTCCCCCTTCGAAGCCTAACTTCCTACCCATCATTTTCCTAGGTGGTATAACATAGGCTATTGTTTTTCTTTGTGCTTGAAGTTAAGTGATTCATGCAAACTAGTATTTTTCCCCTCCCAATTGACTATTTCTAGCATTACACTATTTTGCTTGTTTTTCCCTCTGTTGAGGTGACTCATCCGTATCAGTAGCCTTCCCACCACAGACATTTGTTAGTCAAAAGAGAATCCATCACTAGTCTGGCTTTCCCTGAAATAGATTAGGTTTCATTTTTCACTTCCTTACAACCCATTGAGCCGATACAAAGCCACACAACAACTAAATAGATTGTGGTGTCTGAGAGAAACCTAGTTTTTCTATCTGAGGATTCTTATATGCATAGACCTACTGTACCTAGGAACACAATGCTTAAATTCCCTGGACATATGCAGTACATCTGTTGTCTAGGGATATACTCAACTGTTGAGTGAGCTTGTCATTGAAGCAGAAATTGATTAAACACAAAGTCTAACAATTAAACAGTTATGTGTTAGATTACATCACCTCTAGTAAGGACAAATTGCTATTGCACATCTTTCCCTTGTTCAACTGTGTAATTTATTGACAGCCACAGCTAATAATACTACTCCTGGCTCTTTCTTTCTCATTCTCTCTATCCAGAAATGTTTGTTTGTTTTATTTTATGTAATTTGGCTCAATAACATAGGCCTATATGGCGGTCCAGATGAGCTGGAGTTTTCTTGTTTCTCATGGTCTGACTCCAAGAGGTTTGTCATGTGCCTTTTTACTGAGGAGTGGCTTACGTCTGGCCACTTTACCATAATGGCCTGATTGGTGGAGTGCTGCAGAGATGGTTTTCCTTCTGGAAGGTTCTCCCATCTCCACAGAGTAACTCTAGAGCTCTGTCAAAGTGACCATTGGGTTCTTGGTGACCTCCCTGACCAAGGCCCTTCTACCCCGGACGGTCAGCTCTAGGAAGAGTCTTGGTGGTTCCAAACCTCTTCCATTTAAGGTCGATGGAGGCCACTGTGTTCTTGGGGACCTTCAGATTTTTTTTTTACCCTTCCCCAGATCTGTGCCTCGACACAATCCTGTCTCGTGATATACGGACAATTCCTTTTACCTCGTGGTTTGGTTTTTGCTCTGACACGCACTGTCAACTGTGGGACCTTATATAGGGTGCGTTCGTAAATTCACTCTGGAGTGCCAAAGAACTTTCAGAATGTGCTCTGGGCGTAAATTCATAGCGTTGTTAGATTGTCCGTTTGTAAACAGTCAAGCACCCAAGCTAACTGGCTAAAGTTAGCTAGCTTGCTAGCTACTTCCAGACATAAATGAGAGAACACCTTACTATGACCATTTTACTTGCCTTAACATAGCTGGTTAGGCTGTTTTCATGTTATCCAGAGTGTTGGTGACTGCAACAATTTATTGAAGCTTTTTTGCAGATGTTTACTGACACTGGCCATATTAAACGGGTGTTGAGCGTTCGTAAATGTATCAATTATTCTGCGCTCTTGCACACTCAGACGAGAGCGCTCTGAAATCAGGTTAGATAGCCAGTGAATTTATGAACGCGCCCATAGACGGGTGTGTTCCTTTCCAAATCATGTCCAATCAATTTAATTTACCACAGGTGGACTCCAATCAAGTTGTAGAAACATCTCAAGGATGATCAATGGAAACAGGATGCACCTGAGCTCAATTTCGAGTCTCATAGCAAAGGGTCTGAATACTTATGTAAATAAGGTATTTCTGTTTTTTTGGTTCAATACATTTCTAACAAATTCTAAAAACTTGTTTTCGCTCTGTCATTATGAGGTATTATGTGTAGATTGATGAGGATTTTTTTTCTCGATTTAATCCATTTTAGATTAAGGCTGTAACGTAACAAAATGTGGAAAAAATCAAGGGGTTTGAATACTTTCCGAAGGCACTGTATATATATTATTTATCCTGAGCTCCCCTCTGAGGTAAAATATCCCTGCTCTTCCATTCACATTCTAAGGCCTGTTTTCTGTCCCTGATGGAGGCAGCGAGTCAATAGCAGTGCGTACTATTATATTAAGTCATGACTGTGAATAGCAGAAGTGAGATAGCAAGCGACATAACAAGTGTTGTTCATTGTAATCGGGGTGTTTGTCTCTGTGTGTGTGTGTGTGTGTGTGTGTGTGTATTTGTGTGTGTGTGTGGGGGGCAGGGGGGGGAACATCCCCTCTCCGCAGAGCAGAGTGCTAAAGGGCTTGTTTATTTTGATGCTGCTGTGCTAATGAGAGGAGGATATTTGACATCTATTCACGCTGGGTTGCTAATGGGCCCTCAGTCACATGTACTGTAGCACCTAGACCCCTGGTGATGAAGATGTGTTTAGGACCTGCTGTCAGGGACCACAATGCTGGTGGTAGCTGGGTGGGTGGATGGATGGATGGGTGGGTGGATGGCAGTGTCTGTTATACTGTACAGCAGATCAGGGTTTAAAAAAAGTACTTGTTTTTCTTTCAAATACTTGGAGTGTTTGATTGAGCCTGCCTTGAGTGACCCGGTAGGTGGAATTTGCACTTTTGGGACTATTCCATTTGTTCCATTGTGCGAGACAAGCTCAGTCAAGTGCATATGAAGTATTTAAAAGAATACAAATACTATTTGAACCCAGGTCTGGTGTGTTGGATGGATGACCGTGTCTGTGTTACTATATACATGACGTGTCTGGCGTGTCTGTTTCCAAAATGGGTTAATAAAGGAGAGATATAATGTGTGAGGTGAAAGGTTAGTGTCCATTACAAAGCCATACGTCAGTTCAATGAGCCCAGCTGCACTACACTGAAAAGCTTGCTTCGTCTCAAATGGCACCCTATTCACCCACAGTAGTCTAGCGTAAAGTACTGCACTATATTGAGAATAGGGTGCCATTTGAGATGCAACCGCTCTTTTAGTGGTCTGGTCTTATCTTCCACTTGCGTTACATACTAATTGGCTCAGGGCTGTTTTTCTCTTCTATAAAGAATTAATAAAGGAAATGAAGTCAAAGGCAAAGGAATGCTGATGACGTACGATGCTGATTTACTGTTAACCTTCTAGCTATTGGCTGTGATTCTTCAGTCCCCACTGCATTTAGCCTACTGGCTTCTGTTCTGTTCTGCTGTGATTCAATGAGAGTCTGCCTTACATTTACATCAAAATGTTGGCCATTCAGTAGACGCTCTTATCCAGAGTTGTAGTGACAACAAACAAAACAGATTAAACTAGCTACAGCTACAGTCTAGTTAGCTGTCTGATCTGGTTAATCGATGCTGTTATGGTTAATGGACTGGACATACTGTAGCGTATGTTATCTCAGTTCACGATGTATTGTTAGCTGATTCAGCGAGCAAATACTTTATGATTGCTCAGATCAGAGATTTGCGTCGGTGCATGTACCTGTGCTTTGCATACATTAATACCTGCATGCATGTGTGTGAGTGTGTGCATGTGAGCACAGATGTGTTTGAGCAATTTAGTGAATGAGAATGCCTTCTCCAGCGCCGGCCCTAGCCACTAGGCAACATAAGCGACCGCTTAGGGCAGGGTTTACCAAACTCGGCGACTACTTAACGGCTCCCTGACTCCCCTACTGCTGCTCATTGGACCCTATGATCACTCAGCTACAGATGCCTCTCCCTAATGTCAATATTCCTTGTCTATTGCTGTTTTGGTTAGTTGTTATTGTCTAATTTCACTGTAGAGCCCCCGGCCCGACATGCCTTAGATAGCCATTTTGTCCCACCCCCCACACATGCTGTGACCTCACCTGGCTTAACTGGTGCCTCGAGACAAAACCTCTCTCATCGTTACTCAATGTCTAGGTTTACCTCGACTCTACTCATCCTACCATACCCTTGTCTGTATGCCTTGAATCTATTCTTCCACGCCCAGAAATCTGCTCCTTTCACTCTCTGTTCCGAACGCACTAGACAACCAGTTCTTATAGCCTTTAGTCGTGCCCTTATCCTACTCCTCCTCTGTTCCTCTGGTGATGTAGAGGTTAACCCAGGCCCTGCAGCCCCCAGCACCACTCACATTCCCCAGGCGCTCTCATTTGTTGACTTCTGCAACCGTAAAAGCCTTGGTTTCATATATGTTAACATCAGAAGCCTCCTCCCTAAGTTTGTTTTATTGACTGCTTTAGCACACTCCGCCAACCCTGAGGTCCTAGCTGTGTCAGAATCCTGGTTTAGGAAGGCCACCAAAAATTCTGAAATTTCCATCCCCAACTACAACATTTTCCGACAAGATAGAACTGCCAAATGGGGTGGAGATAGCCTGCAGAGTTTTGTCATACTATTCAGGTCTGTGCCCAAACAATTCAAGCTTCTACTTTTAAAAATACACCTTTCCAGAAACAAGTCTCTCACGGTTGCCGCTTGTTATAGACCCCCCTCAGCTCCCAGCTGTGCTCTGGACACCATATGTGAATTGATTGCCCCCCATCTATCTTCAGAGTTCATACTGTTAGGTGACCTAAACTGGGACCCCGGCCGTCCTACAATCTAAGCTCAATCTCACACAAATTATCAAGGGACATACAAGGTACAACCCTAAATCCGTAACCATGGGCACCCTCTTAGATATCATCCTGACCAACTTGCCTTCTAAATACACCTCTGCTGTCTTCAACCAGGACCTCAGCGATCATTGCCTCATTGCCTGCGTCCGTAATGGGTCCGCGGTCAAACGACCACCCCCTCATCACTGTCAAACGCTCCCTAAAACACTTCAGCAATCAGGCCTTTCTAATCGACCTGGCCCCGGAAATCCTGGAAGGATATTGACCTCATCCCGTCAGTAGAGGATGCCTGTTTGCTCTTTAAAAGTGCTTTCCTCACCATCTTAAATAAGCATGCCCCATTCAATTTTTTTTTAAACTAAGAACAGATTATAGCCCTTGGTTCACCCCAGACTTGACTGCCCTTGACCAGCACAAAAACATCTTGTGGCGTTCTGCATTAGCATCGAATAGCCCCCGCGATATGCAACTTTCAGGGAAGTCAGAAACCAATATACACAGTCAGTTAGGAAAGCAAAGGCTAGCTTTTTCAAACAGAAATTTGCATCCTGTAGCACAAACTCCCAAAAGTTCTGGGACACTGTGAAGTCCATGGAGAATAAGAGCACCTTCTCCCAGCTGCCCACTGCACTGAGGCTAGGAAACACTGTCACCACCGATAAATCTACGATAATCGATAAATTCAATAAGCATTTTGCTACGGCTGGCCATGCTTTCCACCTGGCTACCCCTACCCCGGCCAACAGCTCTGCACCCCCTGCAGCAACTTGCCCAAGTTTTGCTGCAAAATCTGGATCCCTACAAATCAGCTGGGCTAGACATGTGTCTCTCTCTTCCTAAAAGTATCAGCCGAAATTGTTGCAAACTATTACTAGCCTGTTCAACCTCTCCTTCGTATCGTCTGAGATCCACAAAGATTGGAAAGCTGCCGCGGTCATCCCCCTCTTCAAAGGGGGAGCCAATCTAGACCCAAACTGTTATAGACCTATATCCATCCTGCCCTGCCTTTCTAAAATCTTCGAAAGCCAAGTTAACAAACAGATCACCGACCATTTTGAATCCCACCGTACCTTCTACACTATGCAATCTGGTTCCCGAGCTGGTCATGAGTGCACCTCAGCCACGCTCAAGGTCCTAAATAATATCATAACCACCATCAATAAAAGACAGTACTGTGCAGCCGTCTTCATCGACCTGGCCAAGGCATTCGATTCTGTCAATCACAGCATTCTTATCGGCAGACTCAATAGCCTTGGTTTCTCAAATGACTGTCTCGCATGGTTCACCAACTACTTCTCAGATAGAGTTCAGTGTGTCAAATCGGAGGGCCTGTTGCATGGTGCACTTCACAAAATAGATGGCATCATGAGGGAGGAAAATTATGTGTATATATATTAAAGCAACATATCAAGACATCAGTTGGGAAGTTAAAGCTTGGTCGCAAATGGGTCTTCCAAATGGACAATGACCCCAAGCATACTTGTGGCAAAATGGCTTAAAGACAACAAAGTCAAGGTATTGAGGTGGCCATCACAAAGCCCTGACCTCAATCCTATAGAAAATGTGTGGGCAGAACTGAAAAAGCATGTGCGAGCAAGGAGGCCTACAAACCTGACTCAGTTACACCAGCTCTGTCAGGAGGAATGGGCCAAGATTCACCCAACCTATTGTGGGAAGGTTGTGGAAGGCTACCCGAAACGTTTTACCCAAGTTAAACAATTTAAAAGAAATAAAAGCTGAAATAAATCATTCTCTCTACTATTATCCTGACATTTCACATTTTTTAAATAAAGTGGCAATCCTAACTGACATAGGACAGGTGATTTTTACTAGGATTAAATATCAGGAATTGTGAAAAACTGAGTTTAAATGTATTTGGCTAAGGTGTATGTAAACCTCAGAATTCAACTGTATATCTCCCTCTCTAACTTTAAGCATCAGCTGTCAGAGCAGCTTACTGATCACTGTACCTGTACACAGCCAATCTGTAAATAGCACACCCAACTACCTCATCCTCATATTGTTGTTTTACTTTTTGCTCTTTTGCACCCCAGTATCTCTACATGCACATCATCATCTGCACATCTATCACTCCAGTGTCCATGCTAAATTATTTCACCCCTGTGGCCTATTTATTGCCTTACCTCCCTAATCTTCTACATTTGCACACACTGTACATAGATTTCTTTCTATTGTTTTATTGACTGTACATTTGTTTATGTTGTCTCTGTGTTGTTGGTGAAGGTGAAATAAAAATAAATAAAATAAAACTGACAGTCACTCAATTAGCCAATGTCAGCTAAAGACATTTTGATTGGTAAGTTAGTCTAGTCAGCTGGGTCATTCCAAAAATGTGGTTTCTTTTGAGATGTGTAACTTCATGGAAAAAGAATGTTTGATTTCATCTGATTTCATCTAATTCTGTCAACTTAATAAAAAACATGTTTTTCCATTTTCGTGCCAAATAAAAAAACAGGTATGACCTTGACAGTGTTGACGATTTAATCTTAAATCAGACATTAATCCCCTTGTGACATGGGAAATGGAAGCTTGTTTTGTGTAAAAGGGAGGCGCAATTGAATGCAAGCTTAATTTGTAAATTTTTTATTGTTAAAACATTTCTAGTCTGTCTATCTATGTTATGCTCCACTTACTCAGTTTCCCACCACAAAACACCAGAAAATTGACAAAAAGAGTAGAACCACGCTATGATTTGACTATTAGATGTTCAATGTTTATTTGATTTATTTGAATTAATTAATAGTTAATTAATAGTTTCACCTTATGAAAGTGAGAGTTCAGTTCACATAACAGGGTTGACCTTACACGAAATAAATAATAATCTTCAGAAATGACTGTGAAAGCAACAAAATAACTAGGGCTTTACAATGATCAAATCAAATCAAATCAATGTGTATTTGTCACGTGTGCCGAATACAACAGGTGTAGACCTTACAGTGAAATGCTTGCTTACAGGCTCTAACCAATAGTGCAAAAAAAGTATTAGGTGAACAATAGGTAAGTAAAGAAATAAGACAACAGTAAAAAGACAGGCTATATACAGTCGCGAGGCTATATACAGTAGCAAGGCTATAAAAGTAGCGAGGTAGTATGTACATGTAGCTATGGTTAAAATGACTATGCATATATGATTAACAGAGAGTAGCAGTAGCGTAAAAAAGGGGTTGGCGGGTGGCGGGACACAATGCAGATAGATAGCCCGGTTAGCCAATGTGCGGGAGCACTGGTTGGTCGGCCCAAATGACGTAGTATGTACATGAATGTATAGTTAAAGTGACTATGCATATATGATAAACAGAGAGTAGCAGCAGCGTAAAAAGAGGGGTTGTGGGGGGCACACAATGCAAAAGTCCGGGTAGCCATTTGATTTCCTGTTCAGGAGTCTTATGGCAAGGGGGTAAAAACTGTTGAGAAGCCTTTTTTGTCCTAGACTTGGCACTCCGGTACCGCTTGCCATGTGGTAGTAGAGAGAACAGTCTATGACTGGGGTGGCTGGGGTCTTTGACAATTTTTAAGGCCTTCCTCTGACACCGCCTGGTGTAGAGGTCCTGGATGGTAGGCAGCTTAGCCCCAGTGTTGTACTGGGCCGTATGCACTACCCTCTGTAGTGCCTTGCGGTCAGAGGCCAAGCAATTGCCGTACCAGGCAGTGATGCAACCAGTCAGGATGCTCTCGATGTTGTAGCTGTAGAAACTTTTGAGAATCTCAGGACCCATGCCAAATCTTTTCAGTTTCCTGAGGTGGAATAGGCTTTGTCGTGCCCTCTTCACGACTGTCTTGGTGTGTTTGGACCATTCTAGCTTGTTGTTGATGTGGACACCAAAGAACTTGAAGCCCTCAACCTTCTCCACTACAGCCCCGTCGATGAGAATGGGGGCGTGCTCGGTCCTCCTTTCCCTGTGGTCCACAATCATCTCCTTAGTCTTGGTTACGTTGAGGGAGAGGTTGTTATTCTGGCACCATCTGACCTCCTCCCTATAGGCTGTCTCGTCGTTGTTGGTGATCAGGCCAGTTGGTCAGCACATGCCCGGAACACACGTCCTGGTAATCTGTCGCAGGGCATAGCAGGATTTCTTGTAAGGTTCCGGGTTAGAGTCCTGCACCTTGAAAGCGGCAGCTCTACCCTTTAGCTCAGTGCAGATGTTGCCTGTAATCCATGGCTTCTGGTTGGGGTATGTACGTACAGTCACTGTGGGGACGACGTCCTCGATGCACTTATTGATAAAGCCAGTGACTGATGTGGTGTACTCCTCAATGCCATCGGAGGAATCCCGGAACATGTTCCAGTCTGTGATAGCAAAACAGTCCTGGTGAAAACTTGGAGAAATGTTGGGGTTAATGGGGTTGAAATATTCCTGGAAGTCTCAGAGGATGCACAAATGCTGAATTTTTGCCCTTTAGGAAGTCTTTACCATATTACAAATTGGATTACAAACCACCGTGTGGTCTATATTGAAGGTCACTTCATTTAAATTGGCAGGCTTTTAAAATGCAATTTTTGATGCACAATTTTACATTACTTAAAATATGAAAAGGACACAAAAGGCACTCATTTTGTGGACCCAACTATCTAAACTTGTAGTTATCATGGTCGAATTACCGACCGGGTATGCAGGGCACGTGCCCAGGGCCCCCATTGATTTTGTTTGTCACTCTCACTCAGATATCATACTAACATGGCATAAGTCATGGCAAAATGTGTAGAATTGCAGGAAATTTGCTTGAAATGATCTCAACCGTATGACAAAATGTGCAGAATTGCAGGAAATTAGTTGTAAAACTGTGCATTTTTCTCTCCACCCCATGGCAAAATGTGAAGAATTGCAGGAAATGAACTCCAAACATGTCCCTTAGGGCTCACAGTTCGGAACAGTTTGTGCACATTATGATGACATTTTGTGACGTTTTTGTTCATTTTGGTCTTCACAAGGTTTTTTTTCGGTTGTTCGTGCACCAAAAAACAAGTTCGGTAGATGAAGTCTACGCCCCTTCATCAGTGATTGGTCAACTGTAGGGGTGACGCAAGTTTTTTCTTCTCTAGAAACTCAGTGTGGATTCAACATGGCAACCACAACAACTTTGAGCATCACTTGGCTGAGGAGATAGAGAAGTGAGCAAGACAGAAAGCAACATGGCGTCTTCACCAGAGGAAGAGGTATGTTGTAGTATTTTCTATTGTAGTCGAGGAAAAGAGAAGCAATGTTTGATAACAATAGCTAGCCAGCTGGGGCTAGCTACTTGGCTGGTTAGATAGCCTAGCAGCATACTCGTGCAGAGAAAGCAAGCCAACCAGCTAAACTAAAGGTCTTTAACTTTTTGATCAAACATAATTTTGTCAGAGAAAGAAAAGCATAAGCTTCCCACATTGGTAACACCAAAGTCAAAGTCCTATTCAACCCTGCTCAAACGTTTGCAACATAATAGTCTGTCTCGGTTAATGATATGTTTTTCATTGATCGTTTTGGATGGTTTGGATATGTGTACTGAATAGCCCTCTGCTTTTAAATTTTTCAAGGTACAAACACCAGTAAATGGAGACCGCACCAGGTTTTGTTCTCTGCGCCCAAGCACTGCCTGTTCACTGGCCCTCTGCACTGACTGGTCGTCGGGCCCCAGCCCATCTCTCGCACTGAGCTGCAGTGCAGAATGGGAAACCATCTCCATGCAGGACCTGGGAAGCTCTATCCTGAGCCCACCTCCAAGAGCTACTCCGCTGGCTTTCTCCTCACCAATGCCACAGAGCAGTAGCAGGGGTGTGAGAAGAAGGGAGAAAAGAGCTGCAGACTCAGCCCTTGACACATCTCTCGCAAAGGCATTGCAAATGATTGAAGACAGATCTCAAGGTCTGGAGAACGTCATGCACCGAGCCACCAGACTCTCCTCCTTTATTCTAATCCCCTTTTTCTCTCTTCTATTGTCCTCTTTCCTCCTCTCCTCACTATGCACATTGCTCTCCACAGACACTCCTCTCATCCCCCCTCTTCTCATCCTCTCCACAAGGCCCTGGCGCGTATAGTTCTTAGTTCATCCATGAAATCAGCTATCACCAGCTGCATGAGTTTGGGCTTGACTTCAAGAAGAGGACATGGACCGAACGACTGGGACCACAGTGAAATGAACAACTTGTTCTGTTGTTGTTCAGACATCTCAGGAGTCAGACACTAGACACTTTCATTTTATTATATACACCACTTTTGTTGTTTACATGTCTGTTTTTCTGAATTATTTGTACTATTGTTCAGAAATATTTGTATCTACACTCTGACACTAATTATATTTCATTGACCTGTGTTGTTTACATCTATGTTCTTAGCAGAGACTTTTGAATTGTGGTTTACTTTGAGACCATATGCATAATAAAGGTTTATTTTTGTGTGCTGAAATAGCTATGTTTCTTCATCTAAATACAAGATGTTTCAATGCATTCTATTTGAACATCCAGTGCTGAGAACGTTGAGAAGAGCTGTGTACCACAGACTTTACAGGCTTTGTTCTACTTGTGTGTCGCGGTTCAATCTAAATGAATGGACACAGACATCATAGAATCAAGTTAAATTGTATTAACAAGGTTTAAACTTTACATTTTAGTTCAAAGTGCAAAAAATAAGAACTGTGTGAGTCTGTGCATCCATCAAGGGGTGTGTGTTTGTGTGTGGGAGCAGTCCAAACAAAGGCCTATTCTGCATGATTGGCTGGCCTTGGGATGAGTTGTCCTCTCCTAACCATGTCTTCCTGCCATGGCACATGTCCAGATGGGGAGAGAAAGAAGTCCCTTAGTTTGTTTCTTGTTTGACTTGCACGCCGTGTCGCCCTGGAATGAGAGAGTCTCCGTGGCTCTTGGAGATTGTTGTCCCCTGCCACAACCCTCCTCCACTCTCCAGGTTGGTAGTTGCCAGAAGGGAGGGGCGTGTCAGCAAAAGCGGGAGGCATGTATTGCGAACCAAACGAGTGTGCTCGCATACTCCCTTAACAGACCTTGTAAAACAAGGAAAAGGCGGCAATAGTACTGTTTGTCCATCTTGAGACGCCATAACCAGTATACACCTCCTCAAAATAGTCCGAATTAATCTAAGATATCTCAAGAATTTGTCATACATATTGACGTAAGATGTTTGGTGCAGTATTTCTCAAGTCAAAACATTTGCATGTAAATAATTTGTCTGTTGTTGAATGACATCAAACACTTAATTGAAGAATCCCTACTGTTGGCCAATCACCGATGAAGGGGTGTAGACTTCGGCTTGCCTCGAGAAAAACTTCACAAAATGTCGTCATAACATATGCACAACCTGTTCCGAACATTTTTGGATGGGAAGCATGTGGACGCCATTAAGTCAACTCACCTGGTTAGATAACGGTTTAACGCTGCGCCCCCTGCATCTCCTCACTATGACGTAACTGCCGTTGGGAGGAGGACAGGTTATCTCTGGGTCTGTTGAGGGAAGCCTCCCGTAGTGTCTTTCAGCCCAGGGAGAGATTAGCATCTCTGGGTGTAAAACACCATTACCCATGGCCTGGAGGAACACACCCTACCCTGGTCCCTGTAACTCACACCCTGCCTGGTCAGTCAGTCTCCTCAGACCACCCAACACCTTGTTGGCCTTTGTTTTAGAGAGAGGAGAGAGTACAGCCTCTCAAATTATTATTTTCAATGACAGCCTAGGAACAATGGTTTAACTGCCTGTTCAGGGGCAGAACGACAGATTTGTACCTTAGCAGCTCAGGAAATTGAACTTCCAACCTTTCGGTTACTAGTCCAACACTCTAACTACTAGGCTATCCTGCCACCCCTATGACTGGGGTGGCTGGGGTCTTTAACAATTTTTATGGCCTTCCTCTGACACTGCCTGGTGTAGAGGTCCTTGATGGCAGGCAGCTTAGCCCCAGTGATGTACTGGGCCGTGTTTTCCAAATCTAAACTACTCAGCTCACCTAACACGAACTGGACTGCTGCATATTAGAGAGAAAGTGTGAGGCATGCAAACCATAGATCTAATTCTATACCCAACTCCAGAGATGATTCCGTATATTTTAAGGTATTTTGTACTAGAGAGAATATTATAGACTATCCAACCTATTATATTTCTATGGTCTATATTTCTTGAATCTGAGATTACCCATGGCCTTTAATATGTGATTTCTTGTATAATGAAGAGGAGAGAGAGTGTGGTGTCCAGTCTAACTCCACAGAGATGATACATTCCGATAATGTTTGCTCTGTGGGTTTTTTGTATTCCAAAGAAATGTCTTGACTTAATTGTTCTATTTGTTTAATTAATAAACTAAACTTATTTTCACCTCTGTGAAATGTTTGCCTCATGATCTACCCGGATGTTCCTCTCAGATACAGCTAGTGCCCAAAAGACGATCATCACATCCAGCAGCACTTTCCCCCTAAATGATACGCCTGGTGCCAAAATGACTACATTATGAGGTTTATAAAGCCTCTCTCATCCCTGTCTCTTTCTCAGATTCCACCAAGAAGCTCAAGGATGTTCTGGAGGAGTTTCACGGTGAAGGAGTCCTCTCCAAGTACAATCCTGAGCAGGTACAGTACGTCACTGCCTCAACCCTTACATCTATCCTCTCTTCTCTTCTTCCTTTTCCCTCCATTTCCTTCCTCTCCTTTCCCTTCCTCTCCTCACTGTCATTCTTATCCTTTCCTCTCTTCTCCTCTCTCCTCTCTTTTTCTCTCCTCCCCTCCTCTCTTTTCCTACCCTTCCTGAGTGAGATCATCATTATTTATGTTGTTGAGACCCTGGAAATCCCCTGACTCAGTCTCTGCTCCATCACTGATACGCTTAGTCATCCGCTGTGTTAGGACAGTAGTAAGGTGAGCAACACTTCCTCCCTCCCTCGCCCTCACCATCAACGTCCGACTGACGCCTTTTAACTTCAAAGTGACGACAGAGGGCCGACGAGTTATGGAGGACAGGTGGCGCTGACATTTTTATTATGGTCTGTCTGAATGGGTCACCGCCCCACTCCCCCTATCCCCAACCCTAGAGGCTGGTTGGCGCCATCAGAGCCCTGTTGGATTCAGACATCATGTGGCCTGTGGTGTGATCACCAAAGCCAGCAAGTGCAGGCGCCAGGCCGGTGGGATTTTCTGCACTGTGTGGCAAGGAGCGAGGTGACTCTTCCCACTGGGAACAAACTGGTTGAATCAACATTGTTTCAACATAATTTGTCAACGTATTGTGACATGGAATCTACGTGGAAAATACATTGGATTTGAAAAAAGTAATCAACATAAACTGTTGTTTTGAGGGTAAAATTTGAACCACAGGATTATGTCATCATGGTAACCAATTTTTAACATAGACAAACTGTGTAAAATACGTTGAATTTAATACTTTCGAAACAACGTCAGATCTTTAACATAATATCCACTATAAGAAAAAAACAAGGACTACACCTCCTCCTGGAGAGTTCTACAACTTAATAATAAATATGTTGGATTCACGTCTCCATCTCAACCAAAGTTAAAAGTTGAAGAAGAGGATTAAATCAAATCAAACTGTATTTAAAGTGCATTTAAAATTTGATTATATTTAGTCCTATTCTTTACCTTAGATTTTTGGTTCAAATGGATAAGTGAATCCAACATATACATTATTAATTTCTAGAACAACTGGAAATAAAGCCAGACGCAGTGGCGCAGATCGAGCTATCCAAGCAGAAGATACATCTCCTTCAAAAGTTGATATTTGGTTGCATTGTCAATAGCCTATTATCTTCTCCACAAGTTAACAAATTCTATGTTAGATTCAGGTCTCAATCTCAACCAAAACTAAAAGTTAAAGAATAGGATAAAGACAGTGGCTCAGATTGAACTATCCAAGCAGTAGATACAGTGCATTCAGAAAGTATTCAGACCCCTGGAATTTTGGCAAATGTATAAAAAAGAAAAAAATATATAATAATATCACATTTACATAAGTATTCATACCATTTACTCAGTACTTTGTTGAAGCACCTTTGGCAGCAATTACAGCCTCAAGTAATCTTGGGTATGATGCTACAAGCTTGGCACACCTGTATTTGGGGATGTTCTCCCATTCTTCTCTGCATATCCTCTCTGTCAGGTTGGATGGAGAGCATCACTGCACAGCTATTTTCAGGTCTCTTCAGAGATGTTAGATTGGGTTCAATTCCGGGCTCTGGCTGGGCCACTCAAGGACATTCAGGGACTTGTCCCGAAGCCACTCCTGTGTTGTCTTGGCTGGGTGTTTAGGGTTGTTGTCCTGTTGGAAGGTGAACCTTTCACCCCAGGCTGTGGTCCTGAGTGCTCTAGAGCAGGTTTTCATCAAGGATCTCTCTGCTCTGTTAATCTTTCCTTCAATCCTGACTAGTCTCCCAGTCCCTGCCACTGAAAAACATCCCCACAGCATGATGCTGCCACCACCACAGTTCACGGTAGGGATGGTGCCAGGTTTCCTCCAGATGTGATACTTTGCATTCAGGCCAAAGAGTTCAATCTTGGTTTCATCAGACCAGAGAATCTTGTTTCTCATGGTCTGAGAGTCTTTTGGCAAACTTCAAGCGGGCTGTCATGTGCCTTTTACTGAGGAGTGGCTTCCGTCTGGCCACTCTACCATAAAGGCCTGATTGGTGGAGTGCTCCAGTGATGGTTGTCCTTCTGGAAGGTTCTCCCATCTCCACAGAGGAACTTTGGAGCTCTGTCTCAGAGTGACCATCAGGTTGTTGGTCACCTCCCTGACCAAGGCCCTTCTCCCCCGATTGCTCAGTTTGGCCAGGCAGCCAGTTCTTGGTGGTTCCAAACTTCTTCCATTTAAGGTTGATGGAGGCCACTGTGTTCTTGGGGACCTTCAATGCTACAGACATTTTTTGGTACCCTTCCCCAGATCTCGGTCTCAACACAATCCTGTCTCGGTGCTCTACGGTAAATCCCTTCAACCTCATGGCTTGTTTTTTTTGCTCTGACATGCACTGTCAACTGTGGGACCTTATATAGACAGGTGTGTGCCTTTCCAAATCATGTCCAATTAATTGAATTTGTCACAGGTAGACTCCAATCAAGTTGTAGAAACATCTCAAGGATGATCAATGGAAACAGAATGCACTTGAGCTCAAATTTGAGTCTCATAGCAAAGGGTCTGAATACTTACACTACTGTTCAAACGTTTGGGGTCACTTAGAAATGTCCTTGTTTTTGAAAGAAAATCACCTTTTTTGTCCATTAAAATAACTTGATCAGAAATGCAGTGTAGACATTGTTAATGTTGTAAATAACTTTTGTAGGCTTTTGTAGCTGGAAACGGCTGATTTATGAACCCGTTGGAAATACCTGGATTTCTGCATAAATTGGTCATAGAATTTGATCTGATCTTCATCTAGGTCACAACCATAGACAAACAGTCTGCTTAAACTAATAACACACAAACAATGATACGTTTTCATGTCTTTATTGAACACACCGTGTAAACATTCACAGTGCAGGGTGGGAAAAGTATGTGAACCCTTGGATTTAATAACAGTAGTTGCGGATCAGACCTGCACAACGGTCAGGAGGAATTTTGGACCATTCCTCTTTACAAAACTGTTTCAATTCAGCTATATTCTTGGGATGTCTGGTGTGAACTGCTCTCTTGACGTCATGCCACAGCATCTCAATCGGGTTGAGGCCAGGACTGACTGGGCCACTCCAGAAGGCGTATTTCTGTTGATTTACTTTTGTGTTTTGTGTCGTTGTCCTGTTGCATCACCTAACTTCTGTTGAGCTTCATTTGGCGGACAGATAGCCTTACATTCTCCTGCAAAATGTCTTGATGAACTTGGGAATTCATTTTTCCATCGATGATAGCAAGCTGTCCAGGCCCTGAGGCAGCAAAGCAGCCCCAAACAATGATGCTCCCTCCACCATAGTTTACAATTGGGATGAGGTTTTGATGTTGGTGTGCTGTGCCTTTTTTCTCTCCACACATAGTGTTGTGTTCCTTCCAAACAACTCAACTGTAGTTTCATCAGTCCACATAATATTTTGTCCAGTAGCGCTGTGGAACATCCTGGTACACTTTTGCAAACTTCAGACGTGCAGCAATGTTTTTTTTTGGACGGCAGTGGCTTCTTCTGTGAAGTCCTCCCACGAACACCATTCTTGTTTAGTGTTTTACGTATCGTTGACTCGTCAACAGAGATGTTAGCATGTTCAAAAGAGTTCTGTAAGTCTTTAGCTGACATTCTAGGATTCTTCTTAACCTCATTGAGCATTCTGCTCTGTGCTCTTGCAGGACGGCCACTACTAGGGAGAGTAGCAACATTCCTGAACTTTCTCCATTTATAGACAATTTGTCTTACAGTAGACTGATGAACATCAAGGCTTTTAGAGATACTGTTGTAACCCTTTCCAGCTTTATGCAAGTCAACAATTCTTAATCTTATGTATTCTGAGCTCTCTTTTGTTCGAGGCATGGTTCACATCAGGCAATGCTTCTTGCGAATAGCAAACTCAAATTTTGTGAGTGTTTATTATAGGACAAGGCATCTCTAACCAGCATCTCCAATCTCGTCTCACTGACTGGACGACAGGTTAGTTGACTCCTGACTCCAATTAGCTTTTGGAGAAGTCATTAGCCTAGGGGTTCACATACTTTTTCCAACCTACACTGTGAATGTTTTGTAAAGAGGAATGGTCCAAAATTCCTCCTGACCGTTGTGCAGGTCTGATCCGCAACTACTGTTATTAAATCCAAGGGTTCACATACTTTTCCCACCCTGCACTGTGAATGTTTACACGGTGTGTTCAATAAAGACATGAAAACGTATCATTGTTTGTGTGTTATTAGTTTAAGCAGACGGTTTGTCTATGGTTGTGACCTAGATGAAGATCAGATCAAATTTGATGACCAATTTATGCATAAATCCAGGTAATTCCAAAGGGTTAAGATACTTTTTTTCTTGCCACTGTATGTCACTTTAGTGACAAGGACCAGAGGAGTGACAAGAACAAGTGTTCCGTTAATATGTATTGAGAGCACAGGCAGGGTGGAGAGACAGGGTTTGCTATGCTGCCATAGTGTGGTGGTTTGACTTCTGCTCTGGTGATAGGTCTATACTCTAACATTCTGCAGTTTTTACTTCTTTCTCATGGCTTTCTTGGCTCAGATGGCATGGCGTCTCCTCCTTATCCTTACCCTTTACCCCCATCATAACCTCTCTCTGTCAAGACTGCAATGGCCCTCCAATTTTAACCATAAATATATCCGAAGGGCGAGTATGATGACACACCTTGCTAGCGTGTGCACATTCTTTTTTATCCTGTTGTTGTGTTGGCATGGCTTCCAGAATGGATTTGATAGATTTCTCGAGGCCATCAATGCTAACGGGGAGATAGAGACAGCTTGATGGATACCTTCCAGAAATGTCTATCAAATCACTCTGGGTGTTCTTATTGCAGACAAGCTTGTCTGTCTTATGATATATGACCTTATGGCTCTATCTTTTTCTGTTTTTATATATGTTTTTGGAATGTGTGTGTATGTTTGTGTGTGCATTTTTCTCAAAATCTGCTGTTACATGATGCAAAGTAAAGCTTCACCAAATAAGGAGGAGAGGAGAGGAGAGGACATGAGAGGAGAGGAGAGTGATATGAATTATGGTTCAGTGGGTCTGGCCTGCCAGCCCAGTACTCTCTGTCTCTCTGTTTGGGTTAGATCAACAGCACAGAACCAAGGGCGGTACAGTATTACACTGCACTGCTGTGAGGTCTGTCAATCATACAACACAGAGCTGCTATTAAGATATAATCAGATTCAGAATCACCTTTACTCACCAAGTACATTTACACATACCCATAATTTGCCTTAGTGAGAAAGTGCTGCCAGCAATAGACAATATACGAACACAATAAAGACACATAGACATCATAAAGAATATAAAATGTTGGAACAGTAAACATAAAACATACAACTCTGGAGTATAGGCTGATTACAGTGGGAATATACAATTTACTGAGGGTATATACATTATATACAGTACATATACAAAAGTATGTGGACACCTCTTCAAGTTAGTGGATTCTGCTATTTCAGCCACACCTGTTGCTGACAGGTGTCTAAAGTCGAGCACACGGCCATGCAATCTCCATAGACAAACATTGGCCGTAGAATGACCTTACTGAAGAGCTCAGTAACTTTCAACTTGGCACCGTCATAGGATGCCATCTTTCCAACAAGTCAGTTCGTCAAATTTCTGCCCTGCTAGAGCTTCCCTGGTAAACTGTAAGTGCTGTTATTGTGAAGTGGAAACGTCTAGGAGCAACAACGGCTCAGCCGTGAAGTGGTAGGCCACACAAGCTCACAGAAAGGACCACCGATTGCTGAAGCGTGTAGCTTCACTCTGTCCTCGGTTGCAACACTCACTTCCGAGTTCCAAACTGCCTCTGGAAGCAACGTCAGCACAAGAACTGTTCGTCGGGTGCTTCGTGAAATGTGTTTCCATGGCTGAGCAGCTGCACACAAGCCTAAGATCACCATGCGCAATGCCAAGCATCGTCTGGAGTGGTGTAAAGCTCGCCGTCATTGGACTCTGGAGCAGTGGAAACGCATTCTCTGGAGTGATGAGTCACACTTCACCATCTGGCAGTTTGACGGAGGAATCTGGGTTTGGCGGATGCCAGGAGCACGCTACCTGCCCGAATGCATAGTGCGAACTTTAAAGTTTGGTGGAAGAGGAATAATGGTCTAGGGCTGTTTTTCATGGTTCGGGCTAGGCCCCTTAGTTCCAGTGAAGGGAAATCTTTATGCTACAGCATACAATCACATTCTAGATGATTCTGTGCTTCCAATAGTTTCTGGAAGGCCCTTTCTTGTTTCAGCATGACAATGTCCCCATGCACAAAGCGAGGTCCATACAGACATGGTTTGTCGAGATCGGAGTGGAAGAACATGACGGGCCTGCAGAGAGCCTTGACCTCAACCCCATCAAACACCTTTGGGATGAATTGGAACGCCGACTGCGAGCCAGGCCCGTTCCAACAAGTGCCCGTTTCAACATCTAGTGGAAAGCCTTCCCAGAAAAGTGGAGGCTGTTATAGCAGCAAACGGGGGAACCAAATCATATTAATGTCCATGATTTTGGAATGAGATGTTCGAAGAGCAGGTGTCCACATACTGTTGGTCATGTAGTGTATCTAAAAGGACTTTTGACAACAGTATTTTCCGGCTAATTGCATTTTGGGACATTATATCCTACTGCCATGTGCGCATTGCTGCACTTTTAATGTGAAGAAACAGCCAAATAGTTTATCAACATTTAAGCTAAATGTTCTTATCTGTTACATCAGCTTACTTGGTTTTAAAATATTTGTTTTATGTACAGGAATTGTATTAATTTGCATTCCACAACTGTCCCAGAGTATGTTTGGAATATTTAATTTAATAGAATAGGTCAACTTTTGTACTATTTGGGATAGTAGATTGACATAGGCTAGTTCTTTTTCTGTTCGTTACTCATCTTTTGTTGACTGACGAAAAGTAAATGTGGACAGTTCTTCTAACATCTTCAATATGCACCTCGGAATTCGTTAAGAAGGGAGTCAAATGTGAGTAATAGGTGCTTCAGATCACGACGATTGGCATCCAGGAGAAGGGAATTATAATTATTATATTCAGCCCAAGGGCACAACGGGCAAAGTGGCCGTAAGGCATGCATTTATTTAGCAGGCATTATGGCCACACAAGGGGGCATGGCCGTCGATGCCGCCGGGAAATTTGAGTCCTGTACTTATGACTTAGGGGTTAGAAGCTGTTCTCGGTCTCATCGTTGTCGGTGATCAGGCCTACCACCGGAATGTCCTTAGCAAACTTAACTTAATGATGGTGTTGGAGTCGTGGGCAGTCAGTATATAAGCAGAGGGTGGGATTCTGCTGTGGCGAATATATACAGTGTTTTGTGGAGATGTACATAGTGCAAGGTTGTACACTGGTACTGGCATACTGTAGGTAGTACACTCATACAAAGGGTTGATAGGTAACTTGAATAGATGCATTATGTCCCACAAACTTGCCATAGGCACAGCATAGCTTGTTCACCGTTTTTGTCTTGAATGATTAATGCATAGAGCATACAGTTAATTAATTTGATACATTGTTGGGGTTAACTATGGCGGATATTGTCTGTAAAAAGTCCAGAGATTAGATGTTTGCATGCGTGTGTGTGTAAGGGAATGAGGACTAGCTTCCAAAAGAGGGTGTGGCCTCGCCCCGGGCTAACCCTAACTCTAACTGCTTCCACACCCTTTAATACTGCTGCCAGACCACTATAAAGTAACCCTTTGTCTCCTTCTTACCTCTCCTTGTTCCCTCTGTCAAACAGAAGCAAGACGTTCTCAACCAAGTAAGCCACACCCACTGCTGGGGGTCTGCATGATCTGTGGTTTCTGTGTATACATGTACACTACAGACTGCATGTAACATGTAACACACTTAACCCTATATCATCAGAGGCACCAAGGCAAAGGTCAAAGGTTAGGGGTCAGAAACCTGTGGTTTCAGTGTCTAACACTGCAGAATGCATGTAGTATACAGCACATAACCCTATCCCATCAGACACCTATAGCATTATGTACTACAGTACTCATAATGCTCTCTCACACAGTCAGAGGTCAAAGGAGTCAGGTGAAGTGCTTCAGTTTGCCAGCTATGTGTCTTTGTGACGCTCAATTTACCAACATGTATCAACCGTGTTTCCATAACAGAGGAATGTTGATGTGCCGTTTTTTTCTCTTTCTTTTTTCATTTGTTTTTCAACCGCAAGGCTAATGGCACTGATCACTGTGTGAATGCCAGTTCAGACAACCTCATGCTGTTTCTGTAAAGGTATCTGCCCTGAGTAATCTCTGTCAATTATTTTACTGTGTCTGCTTGCTGATAAAGTGACTCAGGATTGTTTCTGTGTACTGTCTGTATGCCTTTTACGTTTGAAGGTTTATACTAATATTACACTTTAAAAGGCTAAAACCACAGCCAGCGCATCCTGTCTGAAATCCATGAAACCAACTGATTTATGTTTTCTCCAAATTGGCCATTTCCAGTCTCTTCTCAACCGTAAAGCCCAAAGCGATGTGTGTTATCATTATGCTCTGTCTGTGTTGTAGAGAGATGATTGAATACGACATACGTATTTAAAACACAATACTGCAGACCATCAATAAAACTTCCAGCATACAGGCAAACAACTTTTCTAAAGGTTTCATTCCTTTTATATACTGAAACAGATTATTCCTACTGCAAAAGTATGTGGTTTACAACACTTCACAGGTGTTGCCTTCCCACATTAAGAAATGAGGGACCAGGAGGCAAAAATGATAGTGTCTTTTACTCAATGTCACCATTGTGTACTATTTTGCTGTCGAGACTCTGTTGTTTACAATATTTATATCCAAGGTATCTGACTCTTCTTTTTCTCTATCTCTCCATCCATCCGTGTGTGAGCAGCCCATAGACTATGAGGGTTTCCAGCTCTTCATGACCACATACCTGGAGAACGACATCCCTGAGGAGCTGTGTCAGCACCTTTTCACCTCCTTCAAGAGCAAGACAGGGGGCTGCTCTCCTGAGGTGCCCCGCGCTGGAGCAGGAGTGCTGGGTGAGTAGTGGCCTCCCTCACCCTGGTGGTGATTTACTCTGGCTGGGACTGGTGAGAACCTGGGTCGTGTGCAGTAGGGTTTATTTTTTAGTTTTTGGGTTCTTATTGGAGAAGTTCAGGTAGTACCTTCCCGTTCCAAATTGTTTCTCAATGTTTTCTCCCTACTGAACATGACCCTGGTAGATATCAACAGAGTCTTTCCTGGCCCTCAACAGTTTTTTGGGTGGAGTTAGGCTAAATCGTTGGTGTACTATTGTACGCATCTCCCAAATGAGATTCCCTTGCAGGTTAACACTTGTCTCAGGGAGAGTGTCCCTCTGCTACAGATTGTAGTCAAGGGAGTTAGTTGTCGTCTGCACTCACAAATTCCTCAAACACTTTCCAAAAAAACACACAATGCAAACACTGCTGCTTTACTTTCCATGGCAGATCCTTCAGGAATACACACACACACACACACACACGTTCATGTACCATTTGATTGAACTGATTAAGCTTAAAGTGGTGCTGGAGTGGTCACAAACAAGGACAGCTATGGAGTGGTTTTGGTTCATTACTTCCACTGCACCTGGACAGCTTGTAAACTGTGTGTCCTCCTCCACCATATGGGTTTATATGTGGGCTTTATCAGCCTGCCTGGCTGTCCCTCACTGCTGAACAGCTGAACACTAGGGGACAGATGGGAGGAATCTAACCCCTCTCCAAATGGAAAGATGGAGGGATTTGCATGCGAGCCCACCCAACCATCTGAGATGGAGAGATGGAGCGAGAGAGAGACGGGAGGAGGTGATGTTACTCCTGAGCCTCTTCATTTGATCCGATGTGGAGAAGAAGAAAAAGCACACAGCCTACACTGCCATCTGGTGTTTGATCTCTCTACTAGCCTCCGTGGGTGTGCAGAAATTAGAGGATCAGATAGATAAACATTTACCCAGCAAGTGTCTCTTTCCCTGAAGACTTGTTTTCCTAATATGACTGTGTCTGTCTGTCTGTCTGTCTCGCTCTCTTGCGCTCTCTCTCTCCCCCTCTATTTCTCATTCTCTCTCTCTCTCACGCTCTCTTTTCTCTCTCTCTCTCTCTCTCTCTCTCTCTCTCTCTCTCTCTCTCTCTCTCTCTCTCTCTCTCTCTCTCTCTCTCTCTCTCTCTCCTTTCCTCCCTCTCTCACTCTCCCTCTGTCAGAGTCCCATCATGGTTTTATCATTCAGGACCAGAGAGGCTTGCGTTTCCTTGCCTGAATCAATCTCCCAGTCCCCAACAAAAAGAGACAGGGATAAATAAGTATTTCTAGTGTGTTGTTGACACTATTCTTCACTCCTCTGTCTTGATAGAAGGTCTATTTTGTTGTGTGTTGGACAGGCAGGGGCCACAGTTCTCTAATAGGTTGATATTCTGCTTTCCTCTCAGGGCCGAACAGTTGATCTGTCTTTCTTTTATGACTTTCATGACTTCCTGTCCTGTCCTTCCTTGCCTACAGCACCAGTAGAGAATTTACTATACGGGCCAATAGGAACCTGCTTAGAAGAATGTGTTGTTGTTTGACTATAGACAAGGTCTCAAATTGTGTCAATAGTCATTGAAGCACTAGTCTGCTCCTTTAGACTACTGCAACCTCTAATCTGCTTTGCCTTTTTATATTGCTTTCTCTTCTCTTTAAAATGTCACCAGATATATTTTTGCTGTATTTTATTATAGAGTTTTATTGAATTGGAAATGTATTGAATAAATATAAATAGAATCCACCCTCATATTGCCAGACAATTCTAAATATATCTGACTTCTTCTCCTTCAACACAGCCTATATCACACTCCTTCTGCTTCCCCTTTAACACAGCCTATATCACACTCCTTCTGCTTCCCCTTTAACACAGCCTATATCACACTCCTTCTGCTTCCCCTTTAACACAGCCTATATCACACTCCTTCTGCTTCCCCTTTAACACAGCCAATATAACACTCCTTTTTCCCCTTTAACACAGCCTATATCGCACTCCTTCTCCTTCCCCTTTAACACAGCCTATATCACACTCCATCTCCTTCCCCTTTAACACAGCCTATATCACACTCCTTCTGCTTCCCCTTTAACACAGCCAATATCACACTCCTTCTGCTTCCCCTTAACACAGCCTATATCACACTCCTTCTCATTCCCCTTTAACACAGCCTATATCACACTCCTTCTCTTTCCCCTTTAACACAGCCTATATCACACTCCTTCTCCTTCCCCTTTAACACAGCCTATATCACACTCCTTCTCTTTCCCCTTTAACACAGCCTATATCACACTCCTTCTGCTTCCCCTTTAACACAGGCAATATAACACTCCTTCTTCCCCTTTAACACAGCCTATATCGCACTCCTTCTCCTTCCCCTTTAACACAGCCTATATCACACTCCTTCTAGTGCATTTCTCTCCCTTCCTCTATTTCACATCCTCTCACTTTCTCTGTCTTGCTTTTCTTGCCCTGGTGTGTCTGCAGAGCCGCGTTCCATTGATGCAGGCATCTCTATACAGACTGAAGTGGCCTGTGCCCCCATAACAGGTACCACTGCCACTGCAGGACAACAGGACACAGTTTAGATAACCCTACTAAGACTCATGGTCCAGCTACTGTCTGTCACCAGTGTTTGACTGCTGTTATAAAGTGACTTGTGATCTGTGTTTTGGAGCAGGTGACTTGATAGTAGTCTGTACCATGGCTCAGTGGAATTGCGTTTGTTGTAAACTGTTGTTTTGTGTGTGGAGTATATCTCACCTGACCTTTCATGTTTCATCTGTACCGTCCTTGTTATTGTTGTGAAAAAGGAATTAAAAAAGTCATGTTTTTTGGTTGTTGTGAAATGCTGAACCATTTTCTATTTGTCATTTTGAATCTCTCTTCATGACCCATGGTTGGAAAGTGAGGTATCTTTACTTTGTGTATTTTGTTGTGAAGGCTTCATCCTCAATGCTAAATGTTTGCTTCTGTAAACACAACTGTTTGCAAAGTAATGAGTCCACTGCCTACCTATCTTGCTTTGTCTTTCCTGAAATCATATTTTCCCTTCATCTCCCCTTCTCTGTATTCTAGGAATGAATGGGAAGAGCATCCTGACAGCAATGGGCCGGCCAGAGCATTCCATTGTGATGGCCACATGTTCAGGTGCCGTGTCCACCTCTCCCTGCTCCTCCCGTTCCTCCTCACAGCGCTCTGGGACAGGGGCCCACACACCCGGGAGTTCCTACCACTCACCTGCCTGCACCCAAGCCAAACTCTCCACAGGCAGCAGTAGTAATGCTCTGACCCCTACCCCAGCCAAGTCCCCAGCCAAGTCCCCAGCCTCTCCTCGCCTCTCCCCAGGTAAATACCTTGTTCAGGTGCTTTAGGCAATTACACTGTTTTCCTGGAAAAGTTGTGACGCATGCTGTATTAGACTATGATATTGCCGTAAACAATGGATTCCAATGATATCAATGTTAGAGAAATGTTGTGCCTGGAACATGTACTAATGCTACAGCACTAAAATACACTACATGACCAAAAGTATGCGGACAACTGCTCCTCAAATATCTCATTCCAAAATCATGCGCATTAATATGGAGTTGGTACCCCCTATGCTGCTATAAAAGCCTCCACTCTTCTGGGAAGGCTTTCCACTAGATGTTGGAACACAGCCAGGAACACAGCCATAAAAGCATTAGTGAGGTCAGGCACTGATGTTGGCCGATTAGGCCTAGCTCGCAGTCGGAGTTCCAATTAATCCCAAAGGTGTTTGAGGGTGTTGAGGTCAGGGCTCTGTGCAGGCCAGTCAAGTTCTTCGACACCAATCTCAACAAACCATTTCTGTATGGACCTCACTTTGTGCACGGGGGCATTGTCATGCTGAAACAGGAAAGAGCCTTCCTCAAATTGTTGCCACAAAGTTGGAAGCACAGAATCGTCTAGAATGTCATTGTATGCTATAGCATTAAGATTTATCTTCACTGGAACTAAGGAGCCTAGCACGAACCATGAAAAACAGCCCCAGACTATTATTCCTCCTCCACCAAACTTTACAATTGGCACTATGCATTCGGACAGGTAGGGTTCTCCTGGCATCCGCCAAACCCAGATTCGTCTGTCGGACTGCCAGATGGTGAAGTGTGATTCATCACTCCAGAGAACGCGTTTCCACTGCTCCAGAGTCTAATGGCGACAAGCTTTTACACCGCTCCGTTCCACAACGCTTGGCATTGTGCATGGTGATCGTAGGCTTGTGTGCGGCTGCTCAGCCATGGAAACGCATTTCATGAAGCTCTCAAAATTCCCGTTCAGCACTCGCCGGTCCCATTCTGTGAGCTTGTGTGGACAACCACCTTGCGGCTGAGGAGTTGTTGCACCTAGACATTTCTACTTCACAATAACAGCACTTACAGGGCAACACTAGCAGGGCAGCAATTTGACGAACTGATTTATTGGAAAGGTGGCATCCTATGACGATGAATGTCACTGAGCTCTTCAGTAAGGCCATTCTACTGCCAATGTTTGTCTATGGAGATTGCATGGCTGTGTGCTCAATTTTATACACCTGTCAGCAACGGGTGTGGCTGATATAGCCGAATCCACTAATTTGAAGGGTTGTCCACATACTTTTGTACAGATTTTCACTCACAGCATAGCATTTTAGCTAGCAGTTTGATAAAGTGTGCTGGTCAATATTGTCTGAGCTGTGGCCATTGGTTTCTGTTAGCTCAATACTTTGCATGGCAATGTAGGGCATGTGTATTGGTAGCTACCTAAGCTTTAACAGCTTTACACAGGCTATGATATTTATTGGATTTGATTTATGTGTCTATTACATCATATCACCATATCCATATCACTATATCCATATCACCATGCCATATCACATTTCAATCTGCCATGTTGCTTAGTCATGCTCAGGGTCATTGCTGTATGACATCCCCATCACTCGTTGATCTCTTGTTACATTACATCCATAGAGAGGATCAGAGCGGAGAAGAGGAGGAGTCCGTCACCCCAGAAGGGCTCCCCCTTACCCTCCCCCCAGGTGGTGTTTCTGAAAGACATCGTGTGTTACCTGTCCCTGCTGGAGAGGGGCACACCAGAGGACAAGCTGGAGTGTGAGTTATAGGGGTTGGTAGGAGGCAAGTTTGTAATGACTTGTGGTTGAAAGACCAAGAGGGGTCATGTAGAGTCAAAAGGTGTGTCCCTAAACCACTCAGAAAGACATCCTACCATCATTTGCGAGGATTAGTCAAATTGATTCATTCAGGTAATACACTCCTGGGTTAAAAACAACCCAATTTGGGTTATTTGGTAACCCAGCACTGGGTAAATATTGGACAGAACACATGCTGGGTGATTTTGACCCAGCCAGTTAGGTTGCGTGAATAACACAACATGTTGGGTTTTCAGTTGGGTTTTTCAGTTGGGTTTTTATTCACTTTCATACTTGGTTGACCCAACAGGTGGGTCTTTTTTTATGTAATAGGTTATTTTCAGGAGGCGTGGTCTATTAGGGGCGTGGCCTTCAGACAGTTTTATGGGGCCACATGTGAGAGTAAATGTAATTCCTGCTCAGGTTGTTTGCACACTGCAAATGAACATTTTTGCACATTACATATTTTATAATAAAATTAAAACATTGGGATATGCATACGCTCTTGAGGAACTCATATGTGTAAGCCTCATTAAAGCTACAACAGTGTCAGTGTTCAACTTTATCATGTGACAACAATACAACAGAACAGATAAACCAGAATGACATTTACTCTTGCGGGTGACCAAAAATAACTATCTGAAAGCTACGCCCTACTAAGCCACGCCTCCAGTCTTCTGATCTGACCCACTGGGTCAAATCTCAATAACCCAGCATTAACAACCCAGCCTCGCTCTTTTTAAAGAAAACAACCCAACTAAGTGACCCAATGCCTGCAAACCAGCAGTAGGGTCATCCAAACAACCCACCATTTTTTAGATTGTACATTTAATTATTTAAGCAAATAATGTTAAAAGCCATATTTCTGTGGCCAAATACAGTCGAGCTGTCACACACACACAGGCACACACAAACACACACACACACACCTGTCTACACACCTGCCGGCGGTAGCCTCAACACTCAGCAATTCAGTGTGAGTGAGTGACTGGTTGTTAGCAGTAAATCAGGAGCTGGGTTCCCCTGGGGATTAACTCAGCACCTGTCCTTGTTAGCCCCTTGACATCCTAAGCCGTGGTGTGTCTAATAGACTTCTTTAGCATCAGGAGCTATATCCGCACACCCTGACACAGCTAATCTCAGGTAACCGATTCCGACATCTCAACAACACAGAAGTACATGTCACGCTCTATTACCTCCCCCTTCTTCAACACAGGAGTGGTGTCGTGTAGCGCTTTAATATTTCCCCTGCTTTCCAGAGGGGGGTCTGACTGGGAATGTTAGCGCTGCTAACAAGAACTCATTAAAGCTGAATCATGGGGTCTCTTTTCTCTCTTTCCCCTCTAGTCATGTTCCGGCTGTACGACACAGATGGCAACGGAGTACTGGACAGCTCGGTAAGTCTGGCCCTCTCTCCTCTTTTCTCCTCTCCTTTTCTCTCCCATTTCCAGTCCAATTACATACCAACCTTCCCACTGGGCACACCACGTAATTTCAATGTGGATAAATGGGTAATATTTTGTTGAGACGTTGATCAATGAGATTACAATTTTAATCACCCAGTCAAAAAGACAGCCAAAAGTTAGTTGAATTTTCGATGTGTTATCACTAGACTTTCAACCATCTAAAAGCACGACCAAATTCCAAAGAAAAAACGATTTCAGATTTTTTGTTTAGTTGTCACCCAAATGTCTATCACTGCACTTTTAACCATTTAAAATCACAGCAAATTTCAAATGGGAATACAATGTCAGATTATTTGTTTATTTATACAACAGATTAATGTGTTACTTATCAATGTGATTCATCTAATAGCAGAACCAAATTACCTGGATTGTAATTGAGATTACATTAAAAGTACATGGTGCAAGTGATTAATGTGGTTCCAGATTCTGCACAGATTATTACAGCAATTGTGAAGATCTCCACAGACCTGCGACAACCTATGTATGCTATCTTGAACATGCACGCTTTATATGATTACATAAAAATACATTTATAGTTACAGTAACCTCTCCATTTCAACCAAAAATCTATCAAATCAAACTTTAAATGCACTTTAAATAAAGTTACATTTGATTTAGTCCTATTCTTTAGCTTATATTTTTGGTTGAGATGGAGATGTGAATCCAACATATCAATTATTAAGTTGAAAGGCCTCTTTCACTTCAATGTTGTGATGCAAAAATACTAGCGAAATGCATAGCACTCAGAATTAAAAATATTGTATTGTTCATCCTGATCAGACAGTTTTTTTTACATGGACGATACATTTGAGATAATATACGACAACTACTAGAAATAATAGAACAACATGAAACATCTAAGAAGCCATGCCTGGTATTTATAGCGGATTTTGATAAATTAATTAGTTTTGATTTGTCAAGAGGAGTTAAACAAGGGTGTCCGCTGTCACCATATCTATTCATGATGGCCATCGAAATGCTAGCTATTAAAATCAGATCAAATAACAACATTAGAGGATTAGATATCCAAGGCTTAAAAACTAAGGTGTCCATGTATGCTGATGACTCAAGTTTTATATTAAGTCCGAAAGCTAGATCCCTGCAATGTCTCATTGAAGATCTAGATAACTTTTCTGGACTGATAAGTGTACAGTATTACGTATTGTATTCTTAAAAGAATACACATTTTACATGATTTTGCAGTTTACCTATAAAATGGGCTGACGGTGAAGTAGACATACTTGGTATTCATATCACAAAAGACATAAATGAGCTCTCCACAATGAATTTCAATAGAAAACTAGTAAAAATAGACAAGATCCTGCAACCATGGAGAGGTAAATACCTGTCTATTTATGAAGAAATGACACTGATTAACTCCTGAGTCATATCTCAGTTTACTCACTTACTTATGGCCCTGCCTACTCCTGACTATTTGTTTTTCAAATCATATGAGCAAAAAATATTTAGATATTCGATATCTATATAATGTATATGAACTGGGTGAGTTGAGATTATTAAATATAAAAACACTAAACCTCTCTAAGTTTGTATAAGTTTCACTTATACAAATGTTTTAATTGAACCCTAAATGGTTCTCAAGTAGATTATTAAGAAAAGCTCATCCATTGCTTAAAAATGGCTTTCTGACTTTGTGCAGATTCTCATATCTAATTTTTGATTAATTGAAAATTAAACCTTTTTCAAAGTATCTCTCTTTTTCAAACCAGCATTGCAGAGCTGGTTGCATATGCAATTTCATCTCCCTGAAAAAATAGAACAAATATTACAACAAATATTATGTCAGAACTCGAATGTGCTGGTTGATAAAATACCTGTATTTTATCTGTATTTTATCAACCAGCACATTCGAGTTCTGACATAATATTTGTTGTAATATTAAAAGGGTATTTAAAATATATATATATATTGTACATTTGAATGGTAGAGTTATGTCATTCATGCAGTTATCTTAATTGTTGGGAAGGTCTGCTCAATCCAAGATTACAACCAATTGATTACAGCATTACCTAAAAAATGGAGGAGGCAGGTGGCAGCGGGAGGAATAAAAATAGCATAAGTGTACCAGTTTCATTTGAGGACCAGGATGTTGACAGCTGTGCCATACAGATTGCAAAATAGTTGGGAAGAGATTTTTGATGTACCGATTCCATGGTATAGGGTGTTGGAGTTGATATATAAAACGATGCAAGATTCAAGAATTCATGCTTTTCAGCTTAAATTATAAATCTTCAACTCGCAATCTGTGGATTCGATTAGATAGATTCAAATTGTATGTTAAACATCACAGCATAGTTGAAAGATATATGATGCATAGAAATCCGAAGAGGGTGGCCAGCAGAGATAGGTGGGATGGGCTGAGGGAAGCTGAGGGTTGGGATGTGGAATTGGTTTATTTTATTATTAATTCTTTTCTGAGGGGAGGGGGGAGGGGTTGTGGGGACGGCGGCTGTGGGGTTTGTGGGGACGACGGCTGTGGGGGGTGGGTCTCAGATGGTTGAGGGGCAGCTCTCTGGGAACTCTGGGCTGATCGTGGAGGGCTGATGGCCTGGCAGTTGGGAGCTTGGGCCAGTGGCTGATAGTTCGTTGAGATCTGTTGACGTGCCCTTGAGCAGGGCGTTGACCCTGGTTGCTTCTGTGGGTCGCCCCCGGATGTTAGTCTGTTAGATGACTGAATGTAATGTAAATGTTGAGTGGCATCACTGCAAGTAGATTGTATGTTTTAATATTCAATAAAAAACATTTTAAAAAAATGTAAACAAACTGGAATTAAAGCCACACAGATGGAACTATGCAAGCAGAATATACATATTCTTCAAATGTTGATATTTTTTGCAACCAAACACAATTAAATATAACTAAATAGCATTACATTAGCCCTTTCAAGAAAATAGTCACACATCTTGACTTTTTAACATTTTGTTCTGTAACAGCCTGAATAAAAATCGATTACGTTTAGATTTTGTCTCACTGGCTTACACACAATGTCCCATAATGTCGAAGTGGAATTATGTTTGAGGAAGTTTTACAAATTAATAAAACATTCAAAGCTGAAATGTCTTCAGTCAATAAGTATTTTACCCCTTTGTTAGGGCAAGCCTAAATAAGTTCAGGATAAAAAATAATTGCTTAACAAGTCACATAAGTTGCATGGACTCACTCTGTGTGCAATAATAGTGTTTAACATTATTTTTGAATGACTGACTACCTCTGTACCCCACATATACAATTATCTGTAAGGTCCCTCAGTCGAGCAGTGAATTTCAAACACAGATTCAACCACAAAGACCAGGGAGGTGTTCCAGTGCCTTGCAAAGAAGGGCACCTATTGGTAGATTGGTAAAAGTAAAAAAATCTGACATTGAAGTTATTAAATACAATTTATAGGGTGCATCAATACACTGAGTCACTACAAAGATACAGGCGTCCTTCCTAACTGTTGCCAGGGAGAAAGGAAACTGCTCAGGGATTTCACCAATGGCTGTGATAGGAGAAAACTGAGGATGTATCAACAACATTGTAGTTACTCCACAATACTAACCTAAATGATGGAGTGAAAGAAGGAACCCTGTATAGAATACAAATATTCAAAAACATGCATCCTGTTTGCAACAAGGCAAGTAAAACTGCAGAAAATGTGGCAAAGAAATCAACTTTATGTCCTTAATACGAAGTGTTTTGTTTGGGGCAAATCCAACATAACGCATCACTGAGTACCACTCTTCATTTTTTAATGCATGGTGGTGGCTGCATGATGTTATGGATATGTGTGTCATCAGCAAGGACTATGGAGTTTTTTTAGGATATGAAAGAGCGGAATAGAGCTAAGCACAGGCAAATCCTAGAGGAAAACCTGGTTCAGTCTACTTTCCAACAGACAATGGAAGACAAATTCACCTTTCAGTAGGACAATAACTTAAAACACAAGGCCAAAGGTACACTGGAGTTGCTTACCAAGACAACATTGAATGTTCCTGAGTGGCCTAGTTACAGTTTTGACTTAAATCGGCTTGAAAATCTATGGCAAGACTTGAAAATGGCTGTCAAGCAATGATCAACAACCAACTTGACAGAGCTTGAAGATTTTTTTTAAGAATCATTTTCAGATATTGTACAATCCAAGCGTGCAAAGCTCTTAGAGACTTACCAAGAAAGACACAGCTGTAACCGCTGCCAAAGGCGATTCTAACATATACATGAGATATTTCTGTATTTAATTTTCAATAAATGTGCTAAAATTTATAAAAACATTTTTTCACTTTGTTATTAGGGGTTATTGTGTGTAGATGTGTGTGTGGGGAAAAATCTATTTAATCCATTTTGAATTAAGTCAAGGGGTATGAATACTTTCGGAAGGCACAGTATTGTCTATTTTAGGTTAATCATGGGTTGAATTGAAAAAAATGTCATAGCTATGCAGGGCTGGGCTAGGTTAAACCCCTGGATGGGAGACTGAATTAATAGCTGTAGATAGATCAACTCTGCCCTGCCAATTTTTTTCTTCTTCTTATAGTGGATATCATGTGACGTTGTTTAAAGGTACAAATTCAATATACCGTACCAGTCAAAAGTTTGGACACACCTACTCATTCAAGGGTTTTTCAAAAATTTTTACTATTTTGTACATTGTAGAATAATAGTGAACACATCAAAACTACGAAAATACACATATGGATCATGTAGTAACCAAAAAATATAAATGTATTTTATATTTGAGATTCTTCAAAGTAGTCACCCTTTGCCTTATGTGTGTGGATGAGTTCATTTATTATCAAGAAGACTGCCACAGTGTTGTTCTTGTTATTGTTGTTGTTGTTGTTGTGGTCTAATGCTTTGCTCTCTTTCTATGTGTGTAGGAACTGGACCGCATCATCAATCAAATGGTCCACGTGGCAGAGTACCTGGAATGGGACTCTACAGAGCTGCGACCAGTAAGAATGCACACAGCCTTATGTGTCTTGTTTTCCCTGATCCCAACATATTGGGGCGTTGGAGTAGGCTGACCTGAACAGGCTAGCTTAACTACAGTGACATGGAAATAATGGAACGTTACAGTATTAGAATTTGACATGACTTTACTGGACTCATCTGCCTTAATCCCTGTCTCCTTGTGCTCTAGATCCTGAAGGAGATGATGGAAGAGATAGACTATGACCGAGACGGAATAGTCACTCTGGAGGAGTGGATCAGAGGAGGCCTTACCACCATCCCTCTGCTGGTTCTGCTGGGCATGGAGACGGTAAGACACCGTGTGTGTGTGTGTGTGTGTGTGTGTGTGTGTGTGTGTGTGTGTGTGTGTGTGTGTGTGTGTGTGTGTGTGTGTGTGTGTGTGTGTGTGTGTGTGTGTGTAATATAATATGATAATGGATGCTATTTAGCAGATGCTTTTATCTAAAGCAACTTGCAGTACAGTGAGTGCATACATGAGTGCATACATTTTAGTAAGTGTATGATCCCTGTGGGAAGAGAGAGAAAGTGTTTGTGTGTGTGTGTCTCTGTGAGTGCGTTTGGGACGACAGTTCCAAAAAATCCATTCCGAAAGATATTTTTGTGGTGATGGATTACTTAAAAAAAATATTATCTCTCTTTTAAGCACTCTGGTCTATCATGCCGTTCTCTCCACTGATCTCTAGCTCTCTCTCGCTCTATCTTGCTCTCTCACTCTCTCTCTCACTCTCTCTCTTTCTCTCTGTGTGCAGAATGTGCAGGAGGATGGCCAGCATGTGTGGAAACTTAAGCATTTCAACAAGCCAGCCTACTGTAACTACTGCCACACCATGCTGCTGGGAGTCCGCAAGCAGGGCCTCTGCTGCTCTAGTGAGTCTGTGTGTGGCCCTCAGTTCCACTCTCTCTCTCCTTCAGTCCCTATTTCTGTCCCTCATTGGAATTCACTACTCTACTCTCTCTGTTCTGTCGCTTCCTGAGTGCCTTTCAATTCCTCTCTGTCTTTCAACCAGATGCTTGTCTCTATTTCTCTCTGACTGTTATCCCATCCTCCATTCTGTGAATAACAAACCTGATTGCGTGACTAATTAATGATCTATTATCAAGGCAAATTTTATGTTATCGCTGGGTCATTTTATTACATGTTTCAATGAAAGGGTTGGTCTTACTGCTCAGTGTTCATCCACTGGTTAACTGTCTCTCTCTGTACCTCTGTGTTTCAGTATGCAAGTACACAGTCCATGAACGCTGTGTGTCCAAAGACATCGCTGCCTGCATCAGCACCTACGCCAAGTCCCGCAGACACACTAATGTGAGTACTATACAGACAACTAAACACACACACAAACACACAGACACACACACACAGTAATGATATTGTCATGTGTGTCATTACAGTATCTATTATGTGCCTATGTTTTAGAAAAATAGTGACAAATATTGAGAAATGTAGGTTTACCCTTTACTAAACGTCTCAATTCTCGTGTGTGCATCACTCATGCTAGTGTAATCCTCTCAATCCGTGAGCTTGACCATGACTCAGGCCTACAATATCCTACCTTAAGTGACTCTTTAGTGTGATGCCTTAAGCTGAGAGCTAACCGACAGCTAACCCCTAACCACCATCTGACTAACGTTGTGTGAATAGAACGCCCTGCCGTCGCTAAGCAACCTGTTTTGGCAGTTGGCCGAGTGCTAAGGACTGGAGAGGAGCAGGAGGATCATGGGAGCAGGGACTCACACACACACACACTCTCTCTCACTCTCACTCTCTCTCTCTCTCTCTCTCTCTCTCTCTCTCTCTCTCTCTCTCTCTCTCTCTCTCTCTCACATACACACCCCTACGCATAGGATCATGGCGGCAGGGAGATCATGCAGAGCTACTTATGTTGTTAACCGGTCTCTATATATAACCTCTGATTTAATTAGACCTCTTCTGGAATGAACTCACAGACTTTGAAATTGTCCCTCTAAGGCCCCTCTCTCTCTATCCAGATGGAGGTCTACTCTGTTTCAGCTCCACTTTCTCAAGTCTGGTTCACTAGCTGATGACGCCTTTCAGATGGCCTTTTATTTTTGTAGATATCTGCCATTAAATATAGCACGTTTAGCACTGGATTTATGTTGGGACCTTGTAATCGTGATTGTTACTGTCTCTATCTTTCTCGTTCTTTCTCTTCCTCCTTTCCCCCCCCCTCCCTCCAGGCTATGCAGCACGTGTGGATGGAGGGAAACTCTCCCACTAAGTGCGACCGCTGTCACAAAAGTATCAAGTGCTACCAGGGCTTAACGGGCCTACACTGTGTGTGGTGTCAGATCACTGTAAGTAGTACATACTTAGTGCCATAACTATATATGAAGACACTGAGATAATACAAATATATATTTTGCACACAATAAAGAAAATCAATTACGAGTCAACATGAAAATATTGCTCCCAGCATTGATCAAAGCTCAGAACACTTATATTCTTGATCTGACTGAGTTCTAATCGCGCCTGCCTCTTTGCGAACTAGTGGAATCATGAACTGTGTTTTTTTCGTTATGTTCGGCTGCGTTCCCTGGATTTGCCTTTTAGCAGCACAATCACCACTCTCTCAAACGGCTAACTCCACCCTCTCATGGCACAGGCCGAGGGCCTGAGACGTGAACCGAACTACCCCAGCTCGGTGTCGGTTCAAGTAAGCAAGCTGCTGACGGTGTGTTTGCCAGATGCCGGACAAAAGGCAATTTTAGAACCGCCCGCAACTTGTGCCGCGTCTACAGACATCCCCCAAACAAACAAAAAACAACTCTCGGAGTATGAATAGTTGCTTAAAGATGTGTCAGTCAGTCAGGTGGCTAGGGAGAGGAGAAGGTCGAGAGCCATGCATCCTCCAAAACACAACCCTGCCAAGCCGCACTGCGTCTTGACACACTGCTCGCTTAACCTGGAGGCCAGCCACACCAATGTGTCGGAGGAAACACCGTACAACTGGCGACCGTGTCATAGGCCTATATTAAAATACAATCAAAACGCAAACAATACAGTTCTAAAAATGCCATACGTTTTCATTCATATCGTTTGTTGTTTGTCTTAATCTCAATCGCCCACTGGAGTTTAT
Organism: Brachymystax lenok tsinlingensis; assembly: GCA_030435695.1. Taxonomy (NCBI): domain Eukaryota; kingdom Metazoa; phylum Chordata; class Actinopteri; order Salmoniformes; family Salmonidae; genus Brachymystax; species Brachymystax lenok. The sequence goes on along the minus strand of CM059781.1, from coordinate 27,699,304 downwards.
CGTTTACCCATTACTCACCTTTTTTTTACCACTACATCACTGATATTAATATAGAATCGTAATGATTAATACGATCATCTATGTGCTCCATTGATGTCTGTTTGTGCGGAGGTTGATTAGTAATGCCTACAAATACAAAGCGAAAGCTTCACTAAAACTCAAACCCTGGTTATGGCCCTGTACACACTCCCCTCTACTGGAGAACTCCTAGAATTGGGGCAATGTTTCTGTTCATAATGCCTCAAATGCCTCAGAGAGCTTCAGGTGATGACAATCAACCTGAGGAAGTTCACAGCAATAGTTTGTAATCTACCTATTTTCTCATTTCTACTTTACCTTATATGTCCACTAGATGTCATCATTAGGTAAATGTTCAGATGAAAATTCAAACTGTGGTACCTCAAAACACCAGTAAGGGGAGTTCAAAGAGCTTGCTAGGGTTGTCAATTTAAACATATAGTTTGGTAATGTTCTCATCCCTGTAGCATCACAGCAGGCATTCATTCATCCTCAGTCTTAGAAGCAGCTACTGTACTTTACATTATATCTGGTACTGTTATGCAATATCTGGCACTGTGTCAAATGCCTATTTTTGTTTTTCTTTTCCACTCTTCTCCTTCTCCTCATTCTCCTTCTTCTACTCTTTCTCTGCTCCTTTCCTCCCTCCCTCCATCCTCCTCATCCTCCTTCCTGATCAGCTCCATAATAAGTGTGCGTCCAACATGAAACCGGAGTGTGATGGAGGAGCCCTTAGAGACCACACTCTACTCCCATCCTACATCTGCCCTGTAGTCCTGGTGAGATAAATCACACTCTGAACCGCTAAATGTTTTATCTCCAATACTTTCAATGCTGAAAAACACCCTTGAAATATATAATCATAGACCCACAAAAGTATACTGAGGGGAGGACGGTTCATAATAATGTCTGGAATGGAGTGAATGGAATGGTATCAAACACATGGAAACCATGTATCTGAGGTGTTCGATACCATTCCATTTATAACATTCCAGCCATTACCATTACCTTTTGTCCAATTTCTCTGTCACAATTCATAAACGCATTAACACATTTACATTTCTGTCTATTTATGTCTGCTGGCCTATCTATCTGTCTATAGGACCGTCATTCTGTTGTGAAGCGGGGTGAAGGGGACTCCCCACCCAGCACCAGCCCTGACGACCCGAGTCAAAGCTTCAAATTCACAGGAGACGGACAAGCACTGCAGGTGAGTGAATCGAGCCCAGAGCATCTTCAGAGCCTTGGAGTCTGTTGTGTTAGCTCATGGCAGGCTAAAATGTTGATTGTGTATCTATGGATATACAATTTATCTCAGACTGTCTCTGCTCTCCTGTCCAGATCACTCCTCTCCCAGGCACACATCCTCTCCTGGTCCTGGTCAACCCAAAGAGTGGCGGGAGACAAGGGGAGCGGTAAGTGACATAGAGCACAAATTTCCTAGGTGGCAAAGGTCCGGAGGGATATTGTCTATTGGCATAGTAACAAACCCCCCATCTCGCGACCATGTGACCCCAAACTGTTCACTCCCCTTTTGTTGGCACAAAGAAAATGTTGCCATTCTATAGCTAATTTCCTGCAATTCTACAATTTTGGCATAGGGCAGATAATTTGTTTTGTAGGTTTAAAGCTAATTTCTTACAATTCTACATATTTTGCCATGTCTTATGTATGTTCATATGACACCTGAGTGAGTCAAATTGGCACCTTTAATTGGATGGCTAAAAATAGCAGACATGGTGAAGTTATTAATTACACTTTGGATGGTGTATCAATACACCCAGTCACTAAAAAGATACAGGAGTCCTTCCTAATTCAGTTGCTGGAGAGCGAGGAAACCGCTTAGGGATTTCACCATGAGGCCAATGGTGACTTTAAAACTATTACAGAGTTTAATGTTTGTGATTGGAGAAAACTGAGGATGGATCAACAACATTGTAGTTACTCCACAATACTAACCTAAATGACAGAGTGAAAAAAGGGTGCCTGTACAGAAACAAAATATTCCAAAACATGCATCCTTGCAACAAGGCATTGAAGTAAAACTGCAGAAAATGTGGAGAAGAAAAATACTTTATGTCCTGAATACAGTCTTCTGATTGGGGAAAATCCAACACAGCACATCACTGAGTACCACTCTTCATATTTTCAAGCATGGTGGTGGCTGCATCATGTTATGGGTATGTGTGTCATCAACAAGGATTAAGGAGTTTTTTAGGATACAAAGAAACAGAATAGAGCTAAGCACAGGCAAAAAGAGGAAAACCTGGTTCAGTCTGCTTTCCTACAGACACTGGGAGACAAATTTACCTTTCAGCAGGACAATAAAACACAAGGCCAAATATACACTGGAGTTGCTTACCAAGACGACATTGAATGTTCATGAGTGGCCTAGTTACAGTTTTGACTTAAATCTGCTTAAATATGACCAGACTTGAAAAGGGCTGTCTAGCAATGATCAACAAACAACTTTACAGAGCTTGAAGAATTTTTTTAAAGAGTAATGTGCAAATATTTTATAATCCAGGTGTGCAAAGCTCTTAAGAGACTCCCAGCTGTAATCACTGCCAAAGGTGATTCTAACATGTATTGACTCAGGGTTATGAATACTTATGTAAATGAGATATCAATAAATTTGCTAACATTCCTAAAAACATGTTTCCACTTTGTCATTATGGGGTATTGTGTGTAGATGGGTGAGAAAATAAATATATTTAATCAATTTTGACTTCAGGCTGTAACAACAAAATGTGGAAAAGAGTAAGATGGTTCCAACAGATATGGCAGCTCTGCTTCTAGCTCCTAAGAAAATGTGCAGTACTTAGTTTTTTTGTGTGTTATTTCTTATATTATTAGCCCAGACATTTTTTTTGTGTTATTACATACAGTTGGAAATAACTTTTCGATATCAGAGCGGCAGTAACTCACCAGTATTACGACCAGTAATATGACTTTCCCGAATTGGATCCTTTGTTCATATCCCCCCAGGGCAATTTAATTTATTCCAGAGGCTGCTCCAAAACACCTCCAATGGAGAAGAGGTATTCGGAGTGGACTTCTAATCTGACTCAGGAGGCGTGCACACCATCCACCGCTTCTGAGTATATTACTCGCTAATGTTCAGTCTCTGGATAATAAAGTAGAAGAGCTCAGGGGCGAGTATCTCATTCCAGAGAGACATAAGGGACTGTAACATACTCTGTTTCATAGAAACATAGTTCTCTTGAGAATATACTGTCCAAGTCCATACAGTCAGCTGGGTTCTCAAGACATTGCCCAGACAGGAATAAAGAACTCTCCGGGAAGAAGAAAGGCAGGGGTGTATGTTTCATGATTAACTACTCATGATTGTGTTAACATACAGAAACTCAAGTCCTTTTGTTCACCCAAACTAGAATACCTCACAATTAAATGCCAACCACATTACCTCCCAAGATAATTATTTTTGGTTATAGGGGCACAACGCAAAAAGGCCGTATAACAATTTGATTACCTGTTCAGGAGTCTTATTGCTTAGGGGTAAAAACTGTTGAGAAGCATTTTTGTCCTAGACTTGGCACTCCAGTACCGATTGCCATGTGGTAGTAGAGAGAACAGTCTATGACTGGGGTGGCTGGGGTCCTTGACAATTTTTAGGGCCTTTCTCTGACACCGCCTGGTGTAGAGGTCCTGGATGGCAGGCAGCTTAGCCCCAGTGATGTACTGGGCCGTACGCACTACCCTCTGTAGTGCCTTGCGGTCAGAGGCGGAGCCAGGCAGTGATGCAACCAGTCAGGATGCTCTCGATGTTGCAGCTGTAGAACCTTTTGAGGATCTCAGGACCCATGCCAAATCTTTTTAGTCTCCTGAGGTGGAAAAGGCTTTGTCGTGCCCTCTTCACGACTGTCTTGGTGTGTTTGGACCATTCTAGCTTGTTGTTGATGTGGACACCAAGGAACTTGAAGCTCTCAACCTGCTCCACTACAGCCCCGTCGATGAGAATGGGGGCATGCTCGGTCCTCCTTTTCCTGTAGTCCACAATCATCCCCTTAGTCTTGGTTACGTTGAGGGAGAGGTTGTTGTCCTGGCACCACACGGCCAGGTGTCTGACCTCCTCCCTATAGGCTGTCTCATTGTTGTCGGTGATCAGGCCTACCACTGTTGTCGTCTGCAAACTTAATGATGGTGTTGGAGTCGTGCCTGTTACAGTTTTGCAGTCGTGGGTGAACAGGGAGTACAGGAGGGGACTGAGCACTCACCCCTGGGGAGCTCCAGTGTTGAGGATCAGCGTGGCAGATATGTTGCTACCTACCCTCACCACCTAGGGGCGGCCCGTCAGGAAGTCCAGGATCCAGTTGCAGAAGGAGGTGTTTAGTCCCAGGATCCTTAGCTTAGTGATGAGCTTTGAGGGTACTATGGTGTTGAACGCTGAGCTGCAGTCAATGAATAGCATTCTCACATAAGTGTTCCTTTTGTCCAGGTGGGAAAGGGCAGTGTGGAGTGCAATAGAGATTGCATCATCTGTTGATCTGTTTGGGCAGTATGCAAATTGGAGGGGGTCTAGGGTTTCTGGGATAATGTTGTGCCGCGTCCTCAGAGCATGCACAGACCAGCTGGCTGGAGTGTTTACGGACATATTCAATCTCTCCCTATCCCAGTCTGTTGTCCCTACTTGCTTCAAGATGCCCACCATTGTTCCTGTACCCAAGAAAGCAAAGGTAACTGAACTAAATGACTATCGGCCATCGCACTCACTTCTGTTATCTTGAAGTGCTTTGAGAGGCTATCGTATCACCTCTACCTTACCTGACACCCTAGACCCACCAATTTGCTTACTGCCCCAATAGATCCACAGACGATGCAATCGCCATTGCACTGCACACCGCCTTATCCCATCTGGACATGAGGAATACCTATGTAAGAATGCTGTTCATTGACTATAGCTCAGCATTCAACAACATAGTACTCTCCAAGCTCTGTATTAAGCTCAGAGCCCTGGGTCTAAACCCTGCTCTGTGCAACTGTGTCCTGGACTTCCTGACGGGCCGCCCCCAGGTGGTGAAGGTAGTAAACAACACCTCCACTTCGCTGATCTCAACACAGGGGCGCCACAAGAGTGTGTTCAGCCCACTCCTGTACTCCCTGTTCAGCCATGACTGCGTGGTCACGCTCACCTCCCACTCAATCATCAAGTTTGCAGACAACGCAACAGTAGTCGGCCTGATTACCAACAATGACGAGACAGCCTACAGGGAGGAGGTGAGGGCCCTGAGAGAATGCCAAGAGTGTGCAAATGTATTTTGATTTGTTTAACACATTTTTGGTTATTACACGATTCCATATGTGTTATTTCATAGTTTTGATTTCTTCACTATTATTTTACAATGTACATTTTACAAATAAAGAAAAACCCTGGAATGAGTAGGTGTGTCCAAACTTTGGTGTGTTGGGTTTGCGCTTGTTTTTCAACAAGAAGAGTTGGACTGTAGGGAAGAGAAAGAGTTGGACTGCAGAGTTGGAAAGTGTTGGACTGCAGACTGTTGGAAAAGCATTCCAGGTGAAGCTGGTTGAGAGAATGCCAAGAGTGTGCAAAGCTGTCATCAAGGCAAAGAGTGGCTACTTTGAAGAATCTCAAATATATTTTGATTTGTATAACACTTTTTTGGTTACTACATGATTCTATATGTGTTATTTCATAGTTTTGATGTCTTCACTATTATTATACAATGTAGAAAATTGCAAAAATCAAGAAAAACCCCTTGAATAAGTACGTGTGTCCAAATCTTTTGACAGGTCCTGTATATACAGTGCATTTGGAAAGCATTCAGACCCCTTGACTTTTTCCACATTTTGTTATGTTACAGCCTTATTCTAAAATTGATTAAATCGTTTTTTCACCTCATCAATCTACACACAATACCCCATAATGACAGAAAAAAATAGTTTTTAGACATTTTTGAGAATTGGTAAAAATAAATTTAAATAAAGGAAATATCACATTTACATTAGTATTTAGACCTTTTTCTCAGTACTTTGTTGAAGCACCTTTGGCAGAAATTACAGCTTCGGGTCTTCTTGGGTATGACGCTACAAGCTTGGCACACCTGTATTTGGGGAGTTTCTCCTATTCTTCTCTGCAGTTCCTCTCAAGCTCTGTCAGGTTGGATGGGGAGCATCGCGGCACAGCTATTTTCAGGCTGGGCCACTCAAGGACATTCAGCGACTTGTCCCGAAGCCACTCCTGCGTTGTCTTGGCTGTGTGCTTAGTGTCGTTGTCCTGTTGGAAGGGGAATCTTCACCCCAGTCTAAAGTCCTGAGTGCTCTGCAGTAAGTTTTCATCAAGGATCTCTCTGTACTTTGGTCCCAGTCCCTGCCGCTGAAAAACATCCCCACAGCATCCCCACATTCTTCACCGTAGGGATGGTGCCGAGTTTTGTCCAGACATGATGCTTGGTAGTCATGCCAAAGAGTTCAATCTTGGTTTCATCAGACCAGAGAATCTTGTTTCTCATAGTCTAAGTGCCTTTTGGCAAACTCCAAGCGGGCTGTCATGTGCCTTTTACTGAGGAGTGGCTTCCGTCTGGCCCCTCTACAATAAAGGCTTGATTGGTGGAGTGCTGCAGAGATGGTTTTCCTTCAGAGGATCTCTGGAGCTCTGTCAGAGTCACCATTGGGTTCTTGGTCACCTCCCTGACCAAGGCCCTTCTCCCCCCTTTGCTCAGTTTGGCCAAGTGGCCAGCTCTAGGAAGAGTCTTGGTGGTTCCAAACTTCTTCCATTGAAAAATTATGGAGGCCACTGTTCTTGGGGAAAATTTCTTAAATCCTGTTTTCGCTTAGTCATTATGGGGTATTGTGTGTAGATTGATGAGGATTTTTTTAATTTAATCCATTTTAGAATAAGGCTTTAACGTAACAAAATTTGGAAAAAGGGAAGGGGTCTAAATACTTTCTGAATGCCCTGTATAATATAATTTGTTTTGGTCACAACCCGTGGTCCATATTGACCCCATTCTGTGTGAAGCTAACACAGCTAACAACAATGACTACATTCAAGAATTTTAAGGCTTTGTAATTACAGAGGATTTTAAATTTGGTAAATAATTATGGTCATTTCGCTGTTCCGACACAGTCCTAAAGTCCCAAGTGCCATTCTGGCTGTAAATGAATGTGTTCACTGTTTCAGTTCTCTTTCCTCTGTCCTCCCACCATGCATTTCATAGCACTGTGAGGACACTTTTTTGGCTTCAGAAACACCGTCACCATAGCAACATAGTCTTAAATACCACTTAAAGGTAGAATTATTCTCTATTATTAGATCTGTTCTCGTACAAAAATATGCATTTACTCCCTGAGTACAAAAAGCAAGCCTATTTATTTCTCCCTTTGATGTAAATAAGGAAATGCTGGTGTTGAGTCACTGATTGGTCTTGTTTTTGTGAATGAGCATTTTAAATGACATACAGTTCTCTTAAATTAAGTAGTATATCTCAACTATTTTTGCTTTTTGCGTGAACTTGGTAATACTTAAATTGAAGAGTTCTTTATGACACATTCATAACAGTATCATAACACTATCACTGCCCAAGTAATCTGCCACACTACTGTACATAGTATGAGTTGCATTCTAGGACAAATGGTTAGTTCATCGTGACGCATTCTAACCTAGCTGTCGGCTTTCAGTTGTCTCCTCTACCCACTCCTCTTCATACTCTGTTCTCACTCTGACCAAAGTGCTGTGTGGGTATCGGAAGCTAACACAATTACCAGTGCAAGGCTCCATGAAGAGCACTGTGGAGGCTTCAATAGAATACCCCTCTGATGCATCTCCTGCTTGTCAAGGTTACAGAAAACTACTGTGTCATTGGGCACAGTACGCTATAGAGATATTGACAATTTGTGGAGCAGAACATTTACTGTAGACACCATATTATCGGTGCTTTTAAGTAAAACTTGTACTATTTGGATGGTTCTTCTTTACATGTTATATGTCTGCCTTTGTATGCATTAAGTATTACCTCTCTCTCTTTCCCTCTCTCTCTGGCTCCATTTGTGCACAGACAGTTTGTGAGTTTGTCAGTTTGTGTGTGTGTGTGTGTGTGTGTGTGTGTGTGTGTGTGTGTGCGTGTGTGTGCAGTAACTCTAACACAGCTGGTATGTCTCCTGCAGGGTCTTGAGAAAGTTCCAGTACCTGCTGAACCCCAGACAGGTGTACAGTCTAGACCGAGAGGGACCCATGGTGGGGTAAGTCTCATCCTCATTACTCACAGTCCCACCTATAGACACAGCCCAGAAAATGGATGGTGCCACTTCTCAAGGCAACACTTGCTCTAAGATTGTATCTATACAAAAATATATACTTTTGTTATAACATGCAAAGTAATGAAGTGTGCCATGAAAAAAAAAACGTTTCGGATTGAAATACTGAAATTGTGGAAATCTTGGATCCATGCAAAGTTATTTTTCGAATTTTGTTCTGTCCCAGATGGAACTTGGTTGTGCAACAGAACATTGGCCAGGGTTTACTAGGCTTCAAAGGGTATTCTCCCTGATGAACACAATCCTGGCAGTAAGCTACTGCACCATCAGACAACCTCTATTTACTATCCACTCCACACACACACACACACACACACACACACACACACACACACACACACACACACACACACACACACACACACACACACAGACACACATCCATACTTCACCCACTTGACACACAAACACACACCTGATGTGCATATCATCCTAGCCAGAGGGACACCTTGTACCTGAGTTGTGCAATATAGAACAGTTCATTCAGGAGAAATGCCCAACACAACAACAATAGACATGAATGCTTTCTCCTGAGAGCGGCCAACCTATTCTATCCCTGCCTCCCCCACTCCTCCCTCTGCTGTCACGACTAGGGCTGCTCTCTCTCTCAAGAGCCCATTGTAGGAGGAGAGACAGACTACAGTGACGCACTTCTCTCCCAAAGATGACCACTAGTAGATAATAGACAGGGCATCAGGACAGTCCAGGTTAAATGAACATGATGTAATGCCATTATTGTGGTAGTTGCATAATTATTTGTGATAAGTTGCACTGCCTGTCATACACACATACACCACTGATGATGGTGTATGTATGGGGTAGTAAAACACCAGGGAACAGTGGTTCCCTTGCAGTCGGTCACTCGGTGTAACATTATATAGTAGTGATTGATTGAAGCTCAATGTTAAATTCAAATCTCCCTACTATCATATTTAAGCCAATATGACACCAATGTCGACAAAACTTCTCAAAATCAACTTGATTTGCATTGCCGAGAACCACATACCAGATTTTAAACAGGGTCTTTAGCATTAAGAAAAAAAAGTATTTCTTGTCCCGACCTAGCTCAATATCTAGGTGTTGGATAAGAACAAGATTACAGCGTCCATAAAGTGACCATTAGACTTGCCACCTTTCGGACTGAATACATTTGTAAGGGCAACAGCTTTGATTACATGTATAATTTACTGCTCTCATGTGCAAATAGAGAACCAAGGATGTGCTACTATTTTGTAGCATTTCTGACAATGCTAATATCTTTTCAGATTAATCTAATTGCTGCACAACAGGAGCTAGCTGGGTCATTCCTACTATGCGATGCCATTTGGACCTCAAACTTTTGGGGAAAAATTGTTGTTTTAGTATTCTATCAGAAAAAGTCAGTGGTGGAAAAAGACCCCATTTTCCAAAACACCAGTCTCAACGGCAACAGTGAAAAGGCGACTCTGGGATGCTGGCCTTCTAGGCAGAGTTCCTCTGTCCAGTGTCTGTGTTATTTTTCCCATCTAAATCTTTTATTTTTATTGGCCAGTCTGAGATATGGCTTTTTCTTTGCAACTGTGCCTAGAAAGCCAGCATCCCGGAGTCGCCTCTTCACTGTTGACGTTGAGACTGGTGTTTTGCGGGTACTATTTAATGAAGCTGCCAGTTGAGGACTTGTGAGGCATCTGTTTCTCAAACTAGACACTCTAATGTACTTGTCCTCTTGCTCATTTGTGCACCGTGGCCTCCCACTCCTCTTTCTATTCTGGTTAGAGCCAGTTTGAGCTGTTCTGTGAAGGGAGTAGTACACAGCGTTGTACGAGATCTTCAGTTTCTTGGCAATTTCTCGCATGGAATAGTCTTCATTTCTCAGAACAAGAATAGACTGACGAGTTTCAGAAGAAAGTGCTTTGTTTCTAGCCATTTTGAGCCTGTAATCGAACCCACAAATGCTAACGCTCCATATACTCAACTAGTCTAAAGAAGCAATAAAAAAATATATATACAGTTGAAGTTGGAAGTTTACATACACCTTAGCCAAATACATTTAAACTCAGTTTTTCACAATTCGTGACATTTAATCACCACTTTATTTTAAGAATGTGAAATGTCAGAATAATAGAAGAGAGAATGATTTATTTCAGCTTTTATTTCTTTCATCACATTCCCAGTTGGTCAGAAGTTTACATACACTCAATTAGTATTTGGTAGCATTGCCTTTAAATGGTTTAACTTGGGTCAAACGTTTTGGGTAGCCTTCCACAAGCTTCCCACAATAAGTTGGGTGAATTTTGGCCCATTCCTCCTGACAAAGCTGGTGTAACTGAGTCAGGTTTGTAGGCCTCCTTGCTTGCACACGCCTTTTCAGTTCTGCCCACAAATTGTCTATAGGATTGAGGTCAGGGCTTTGTGATGACCACTCCAATACCTTGACTTTGTTGTCCTTAAGCCATTTTGTCACAACTTTGGAAGTATTCTTGGGGTCCTTGTCCATTTGGAGGACCCATTTGCGACCAAGCTTTAACTTCCTGACTGATGTCTTGAGATGTTGCTTCAATATATCCACATAATTTTCCTCCCTCATGATGCCATCTATTTTGTGAAGTGCACCAGTCCCTCTTGCAGCAAAGCACCCCCACAACATGATGCTGACACCCACGTGCTTCACAGTTGGGATGGTGTTCTTCAGCTTGCAAGCCTCCCCCTTTTTCCTCCAAACATAACAATGGTCATTATGGCCAAACGGTTCTATTTTTGTTTCATCAGACCAGAGGACATTCCTCAAAAAAGTACGATATTTGTCCCCATGTGCAGTTGAAAACCGTAGTCTGGCTTTTTTATGGCGGTTTTAGAGCAGTGTCTTCTTCCTTGCTGAGCGGCCTTTCAGGTTATGTCGATATAGGAATCGTTTTACTGTGGATATAGATAATTTTGTACCTGTTTCCTCCAGAATCTTCACAAGATCCTTTGCTGTTGTTCTGGGATTGATTTGCACTTTTCGCACCAAAGTACGTTCATCTCTAGGAGACAGAACGCGTCTCCTTCCTGAGCGGTATGACGGCTGCAAGGTCCCATGGTGTTTATACTTGCGTACTATTGTTTGTACAGATGAACATGGTACCTTCAGGCGTTTGGAAATTGCTCGCAAGGATGAACCAGACTTGTGGAGGTCTACAATTGTTTTTATGAGTTTGAAGGTAGGCCTTGAAAATACATCCACAGGTACACCTCCAATTTACTCAAATTATGTCAATTGGCCTATCAGAAGCTTCTAAAGACATGACATAATTTTCTGGAATTTTCCAAGCTGTTTAAAGGCACAGTCAACTTCCTGTATGTAAACTTCTGACCCACTGGATCTGTAATACAGTGAATTATAAGTGAAATAATCTGTTTGTAAACAATTATACTTGTGTCATGCACAAAGTAGATGTCCTAACCGACTTGCCAAAACCATAGTTCGTTGTCAAGACATTTGTGGACATTTGTGGAGTTTTAATGACTCCAACCTAAGTGAATGTAAACTTCCGACTTCAACTGTATATGTATTTATATATAAGTTAGCCTAACAGGGTGGAAATGTATGAGTGGGACATACAGACCAAAAACATGAAACATGAACAAATAGAGTGTTAATATTTTTCTAGCTTTACACCATAGTTTTCCCACCAAATAAATGATGGCACCTCCTGAATGTGGTGTCATTGTAGGAAATGGAGAATTACAACAAACTAAAAGTGTGGAAAGTGATATCAGGGACACACATAAAATATAAAATAAAATAATAATAAATGCAATAATCATGAGGAAAAAAAAATATTGATGAAAGAGACTTTAACTAGGACTATAAAATAATGACCAGCCTTTAATCCAAACAACTGCTAGCTAGCCTACGTTTCCTCAACCAAGACCAGCCTCTCACAACACAAACTGTAGATTATAAAACAAATGGTCTTGCTAACTATGTTGAATCTAAACCTGGCCAATGCACATGCAAGTAGCACATCTGCTGTGCATTGCAGTGAGTGTACACATGCTATGTAGCTAGCTTATTAGCTAGATCAACATACGAGACAGACACTCTTGGAGCATCCAGAACAAGTCCAGCCCTTACCTTATGATGCATTCCTTCAGTACACGCCCTCTGTTAATACAAGTTTATTCATGCCATTTTAATCAAAATTTGAGCTGACTGAACAACAGTGGCAAGTTACTTTTCAGTGTGTATTCAAAAATCTGAACCTTGTAAGCAAAATTAAGTTTAAAATATGTATTTTCCAGACTTTGATGTTCGGTTCATTTTAGGTTATAATGAAAGGTGAAAAGATGTCTTTTCAGGAAGTTTAAAATATACGTATTTTCCGGACGTTGAAAAAACATATTTTCCAAACGTTGAAAATACATATTTTCCAGACATAGAAAATACGTATTTTCCGGACGTTGAAAATATGTATATTCCGGATGTTGAAAATGTATCATTTCTGAACATTGAAATCAGATACATTTTCGGTTCTGAATGAATGTTGAAAATACTTTCTCTACTATTTTTATGTATTGTACTATAATGTACTGCTCTTCTGTGCTCTACAGCAGTGGTTTTCAAACCTCTCCCCGGGGCCCCCCAGATGATTATTTTTGCTGTAGCTCTGAACTAGCTATTAATTTTCTTTACATTTTTGTCATTTAGCAGACATTCTTATCCAGAGCGACTTACAGTTAGTGCATTCATCTTAAGATTGCTAGGGGAGATTCAAGAGCTTGAGGATGAGCTGAGGTGTTGAATCAGGTGTGCTAGCTTTGAAATAGATCAATGGAACATGGACCGGACCAAATCAAGGCCAGTCCAGATCAGACCAAATCTGAACCTAACTTAGACGTCCGGATCGGACCAAAAATCTGATGTCTGTGGACGAGATTCCCTGAAAACACGCCACTTGGATACAGCTACGACTTTTTCGTAGCAGGTTAGGAGAACTTAAGCAGCAGGTTAGGATAATTAAGGTATCAGGTTAGAAGGATTAGGTTAGGAAAAGGGTTATGGTTAGGGTTAGCAAAAAATTCTTTTCTCACGTGTTTTTAGTGAGTCCCGTCCGTGGACGTTGAAATCAAGGCCTGTCCGGACCGCACCAAAAAAATATGGCCGGTCCGGACAGGACCATAACAAGACGTCCAAAAGACATCCTCCGTAGGTCCCTTTAGTGAGAAGAAAAAAGTAAAAAACTGGAGGGGAGTCTGGGGGAACTCCCACATATATTTGAAGAGATTTCTTTCCAAATGCTCACTCAGTTATTCAGTACTTTGAGAGTCACTTACAAAAACTGGTATGTGCTTAATGTAAAGCAGCTGTTGATATTCACACCCCTCCCCTCTCTAAGGGGAGAATCCATATGTTTTGCATAAATGCAAATAGCTATGTCTATGAAGTAATAGCCAGTGCCCGGTTTCCCGATAGCGATGGAACTTAAGCTTACGAGTGTTTTAACAATACATAATTTCTATAACGGCCAAAGAACTCACATCCGTTTCCCAAAACACCACATAGGGAGAAACTTCAATAAGTGCGTCATTAGAACATAGTTGTGTTTGAATACCCATACTACCATACTGGATACTACATACTTAATGGGTATATACGACATAATATATACTATTAGTTCATTTTAGTATACTTTAAACAAATGGTATCCTTTCAGTTGAGCGTACTAGTGCTTCACCTGTCTACCAGAAGTTGATGCTGTTGCTATGTAACCTCTTGCTAGTTTGTTAGCATAACAAATTACTAGCTTGATTTTTTTATGACTACGGGTGTGTTATTAAATTCAATCTAGAGTGCCAGAGTGCGCTCTGGGCATTCGTAAATTGAGAGCTTTGTCAAGTTCAGTTCGTTTTGCTTTTGGAGCATTCAATTATTCAATTCAATTCAATGCCAGGCAGTGTCACTGGACGTTCTGGCCGAGGAGTAGGGTTGATCTGAGCGTTCTGACAACGGCAGTCAAGCACCCAAGCTAACTGGCTAACTTGCTAGCTACTTCCAGACACAAATGAGAGAACACCTCACTCTGACCATTTTACCCGCCCTAGCAGAGCTGTTTAAGCAGTTTTCACGTTATCCAGAGCATTGGTGACTGTAACTGTGCTGCTGGCAACAATTAAATTATGCTTTTTTGCCAACGCTTACTGACACCGACCACAGAGTGAGAGTGAGTCCATGCAATTTATTAGGTGACTTGTTAAGCACATTTTTACATATTAAATTATTTAGATTTGCCAAAACAAAGGGTTGAATACTTATTGACTCAAGACATTTCAACTTTTAATTTAAAAAATTAATTTGTAAAAATGTCAAAAAACTGAATTCCACTATGACATTATCTGTAGGCCAGTGACACAAAATGTACATTTAATCAGTTTTAAATGTAGGCTGTAACACAACAAAATGTGGAAAAAGTCAAGGGGTGTGAAAACTTTCTGAAGGTGCAGCATTGAAGGTCCCCAAGAACACAGTGGCCTCCATCATTCTTAAATGGAAGACGTTTGGAACCACCAGACTCTTCCTAGAGCTGTCCGCCCGGCCAAAATTTAGCAATCGGGGGAGAAGGTCTTTGGTCAGGGAGGTGACCAAGAACCCGATGGTCACTCTGACAGAGCTCTAGAGTTCCTCTGTGGAGATGGGAGAAACTTCCAGAAGGACAACCATCTCTGCAGCACTCCACCAATCAGGCCTTTATGGTAGAGTGGCCAGACAGAAGCCACACTTCAGTAAAAGGCACATGACAGCCCGCTTGGAGTTTGCCAAAAGGCACCTAAAGGACTCTCAGACTATGAGAAACATGATTTTCTGGTCTGATGAAACCAAGATTGAACTATTTGGCCTGAATGCCAAGCGTCACGTCTGGAGGAATCCTGGAACCATCCCTACGGTGAAGGATGGTGGTGGCAGCATCATGCTGTGGGGATGTTTTTCAGCGGCAGGGACTGGGAGACTAGTCAGGATCGAGGGAAAGGTGAATGGAACAAAGTACAGAGAGATCCTTGATGAAAACCTGCACCAGAGCACTCAGGATCATAGATTGGGGGTTGGTCCACCTTCCAACAGGACAATGACCCTAAGCACACAGCCAAGACAACGCAGGAGTGGCTTCGGGACAAGTCTATGAATGTCGTTGAGTGGCCCAGTCAGAGCCTGTACTTGAACCCGATCGAAACATCTCTGGAGAGACCTGAAAATAGTTGTGCAAAGACGCTCCCCATCCAACCTGACAGAGCTTGAATACTTATGTAAATGTTATATTTCAGTTTTTCTTTTTTATTAGAAAAAAATTCTGAACATCTGTTTTTGCTTTGTCATTATGGGGTATTGTGTGTAGATTGATGGGGGGGGGATCATACATTTTAGAATAAAGCTGTAATGTAACAAAATATGGAAAAAATCAAGGGGTCTGAATACTTTCCAAAGGCACTGTATTTGGATAAGGTTATTTAAAGGCACTGTATTTGGATAAGGTTGTGTAATCTTTACAGGCCCGTTTCAAGGAGAAACAAAAATAGGATTCAGCTCTCCTTTTCACACCAAAATAAACACAGTTTCTTTCTCACATTCAGACACGGTTGTCAAGAGTGGTAGATATGAAAAGAAAGATGGCATAAAATAACGAATTACCCCAATCCTCAGGGTGGCACTCTGCCCATTCAGGAGATAATGTATGGGAGACTGGCAGTGTGCTCCTTCCAGTGGTGGGCATGCGTAGTTTCACCATGGGTAAGGAGGACGGTGACGAGGGGGTACGGTCTGCAGTTCGTACTCCTCCTTTTCATGGTGTCATTACGTCAATGGTCTCCGAGGTCCTAGCGCCTGTCTTTAGAGGGGAGATTTCCTCTCTCCTTCAACAACAGGCTATTCAGGTGGTGCCCATGTCAGAAGTACAGAGTGGTTGGTGCAGCTGGTACTTCTTACTTCCCAAGAGTGACGGAACGTTGCATCCCATCCTGGACACCTCAAGGTTTGCATGTTCAAAATGCTGACACTTCGCCGGCTACTGCAGTCGGTGCGTCCCAGCGATTGGTTCACGTCCATAGATCTGAAGGATGCATATTTTCATGTGGCTATACTGTACATCCTCCCCACAGAAAGTTTTTGAGATTTCATTTTGAGGGTGTGGCCTACAAGTTTCTGGTCCTGCCTTTCGGGCTCTCCCTATCGCCCCCACACCTTTTCTATGGTGGTGGAGGCGGCTTTGGCACCGTGCCAGGGGATCAGAGTATTGGCCTATCTGGATGATTGGCTGGTAATAGCGGAGTCGAGAGAACAGGTGGAGCTCCACACTGCCATGCTGGTTTCCCATATTCAGTCTCTGGGGTTCATAGTGAATAACAAGAAAGGTTTCTTGACTACGGCTCAACAGATTCAGTTTCTTGGTCTCGTTGGGATACGCTTTGGCGTATCAGTGTCCGTGGACCCTGCTCTGTGAGTTTTCTCCGATGGACCTGATTCAGGCTACAGTGGAGAGGGTCCAACAGCAGGGTCTTTTTCTCATTGGATTGTGGAGGCATATGACAGCAAAGGACAAAGGTTGCCTAGCGGTGTGTGTGCTCACTCCACTAGGGGTGTGGAGGCTTCTTGGGCATTGTTCAGGGGCATGACGATTGGTGATATCTGTGCTGCAGTGAGTTCCCCACCTTTGTGAGGTTTTATCACTTGGATGTAGGGCTGTTACAGTGGCCCTATTACTGCCACACCAGCAGTCAGGAGTCATGACCGCAGTCAAATTCCATCTTGGTAAGTAGGCTTCTCCAAAACTGTGCTCTGACGCCACTGATGGTCGCTAGCAGCCTACCAGTCGCTAATGGCCGATACTCAGTGCTCTATTGTCCCTCTAATAACTCTGACATCAATACAAATGCAAACACTTCATGAGAGCCCTGGCATTCAAAGTTCAAGTGGAATAGGATCATGAAAATGCAAGGAATTAAATAAGTGTTCCTATAAGCCCATGCTGCGCAACATTTCTATAGGCTATGCTATGCAATTGTGTGAGAAAACAGACTTTTGATGGCCCCTGTTAAAAAGAGGAGGATCCATCTGCTTTCTACAGGCTAGGCCTACTATATTAAAGTTGCACTATGCAGAAATAGCTCTGCAATTTCCTGGTTGCTAAAACTTGAATAACAGTTTGCCTAATTTCAGTTTATTACAAAATAAACTAGCATAGTGTAGAGAGTAATTGTAAAATCTAAACTGCTGTGAAATATATTTTCCATAATCAAAAATATTGTACAAAACTGAAAGTAAAGGATGCAAAAACAAAACTTAAGAATGGGAAGCATAGAAATAGCACACATAGAAGTAAACAGAATATTGGAAATGTATTTTGAAAGTTCAATTTATGTTGCGCTGCTGATTCATATTTTGGAATCAGTCTTATTGGAGTCTTATAGGATAAAGTTCTTCAGGATAGGTCCTATAGGATTCTATAACTATAAATATCAATAACTTTATATCCTGTTTGGTCATATGCTGTTTTATTGTCATTCGAGTGGAAGGCGCAGTCCAATGAATGTCAATTTTTTTTTGAGTTTAATATTGATGAGGGTTGGAGGTTATAAAGAAGATAATTCACTATTCACATAACAGTCTGGGTGGTGACAGGGTGTCCTTACATGGAAAACATATTATAGTGTGAGACTGCTGTTGTGTGATTGTTATGTAGGACTTTTATTTGGATTAGCCATTAGTAGCCATTAGTCTGGCTCTTGATAGCTTCACTCATCGTATGTATTAACCTATTTTGTTGTTAGCTAATGTTATGCGTGGGTTTGTTAGGGAACACACAAGAGTCGTGGGTGAAGTTTAGCCATGCTTTGTTGTAATTATCTGCTGGGCCTCATCACATGTCATGTCATCAATACACCCTGATGAAGACAGCTTGCTGTTGAATAAATTATTGCACCTGAGCTACCAGAGTTTGAGGCTTTTCCTTTTCTTTTAATGTCATCAATACATGCCAGTGTGGTGGATCAATCTGATGTCATGACAAAGAAGTTGCTGTCTTCATTCTCTTCTCGTCTCTTGTATAACTCCTCCATTGTTGGTCATCCTTGCATCACTTACAAAGGCATATTTGTCAGGACACTGTGGATAGATACATATCTCAATACTGTATGTAGAGTTGTAAACCAGCCCAAGCTGACCTCATTTGTACACTGTCCAAATGTATATTTGTCAGGACAGTATGGATACATATCTTAATGTGCACAGCCAAAGACAGGCCTAATTTTGTCTGGCTATATAGCATAGCAGACACAGGGTTAACATAGACCCAGACAAATTCTCCAGCGCCGTTACCATGGGCTCCATGGCAACAGCCTCAGTCACCACCAGGCTTTTCGAGTGGCAGATTGAAGCTGAGTGATTTGTTTAGAGAATACAATTAGTTGTTTTGTGTTGATTAAGAGGGATGTCTCCATCCTAATGCAGATGGTCGTTTGGCCCCGTTGTTGATGCGCTTTCTCCAACTAAGCCCACATGCATAAAACATTGTCACGATTTGTCAAGCCTCATGCGGTGAGGTTAAAGGATATTAATGTTTAATGTTGATGTGCAAATGTTTTGTTAAATGTGATACGTACGCAGCTCGGTGCTGTACCTACAGATTTCCCTGGAGTGCTGGCATGCTTGTGTTGTGCGTCACTAAGGGAGAGTGCAGTTCACTACAACGACCAGGAGAGAGGGCAGTCTATCGCACTTGTCAACTACCATGTCACTGATACACAAATAAAATGTTATTAGTCACGTTTCCCGAATACAACAGGTGTAGACCTTACAGTGAAATGCTTACTTACGAGCCCCTAACCAACAATGCAGTTAAAAAAAATATGAGTAAGAATAAGAAATAAAGGTAACAAGTAATTAAAGAGCAGCAGTAAAATAACAATAGCGAGACTATACACAGGGGGCACCGGTACAGAGTCAATGTGCGGGGGCACCGGTTAGTTGAGGTAATATGTACATGTAGATGGAGTTATTAAAGTGACAACAGAGAGTAGCAGCGGTGTAAAAGAGTCGGGCAATGCAAATAGTCTGGGTAGCCATTTGATTAGATGTTCAGGAGTCTTATGGATTGGGGGAAGAAGCTGTTTAGAAGCTTCTTGGACCTAGACTTGGCGCTCCGGTACCGCATGCCGTGCAGTAGCAGAGAGAACAGTCTTTGACTAGGGTGGCTGGAGTCTTTGACAATTTTTAGGGCCTTCCTCTGACACCACCTGGTGTAGAGGTCCTTGATGGCAGGAAGCTTGGCCCCAGTAATATACTGGGCCGTACACCCACCCTCTGTAGTGCCTTGCGGTCAGAGAAGGAGCAATTGCCGTACCAGGCAGTGATGCAACCAGTCAGGATGCTCTCGATGTTGCAGCTGTAGAACCTTTTGAGGATCTCAGGACCCATGCCAAATCTTTTCAGTCTCCTGAGGGGGAATAGGTTTTGTTGTACCCTCTTCACGACTGTCTTGGTGTGCTTGGACCATGGTAGTTTGTTGGTGATGTGGACACCAAGGAACTTGAAGCTCTCAACCTGCTCCACTACAATGAGAATGGGGGCGTACTTGGTCCTCTTTATCCTGTAGTCCACAATCATCTCTTTGTCTTGGAGATGATTGTGGACTACAGCCACACACTTTGTGGACTTCGACACAGCCGCACATGATTGTGGACTCACCCGCACACTTATGCACACACACACACAAATACACACACACAGGGTGTTTGTGATGTTTGCACTGCAGCTGTTTTTTGGGGGCACATGAAAGCCCCTGTCGACACCTTTGTCCTGGCCCAGATTAAAGGTCCCTTTGAAGGTGACCCAGACACTCTGTAAGGCTGGACACCAGCCACATTAATGCATCTGTCTCTCGCTTTCTAGCTTTCTTTCTAGCTTTCTTTCTATCTCTCTTTCTCTATCGCTATCTCTCTCTGTGTGTGTGTGTGTGTGTGTGTGTGTGTGTGTGTGTGTGTGTGTGTGTGTGTGTGTGTGTGTGTGTGTGTGTGTGTATTTACATATTTATGTATTTATGTCTTCCAGGCTCAACTTCTTCCATGATGTCCCTGATTTCCGGGTGCTGGCGTGTGGAGGGGACGGAACAGTGGGATGGATCTTAGACTGCATTGGTGTGTCTCAATTCTATTGGATTAAACTCGTGTATTATACATGAACCACAGTAACAGATTTGCTTAAATCTGGAAGCCGTTCTTATAACTGTGAGAGTATCTGTGTTTTTGAGTGTGTGTGTGTGTGCCTGTATGTGTCTGACAAGAGGAGAAGACTATACATAATACTGTACAGTACACTGGCTACGTCTTAATGTTCTTTGCTCCGAAATCCATCAGAATTGTAATCATTATCTTATTGTTATCTGTCCATCTGCAGACAAGGCCAACTTCACCAGAGATCCCCCTGTGGCCATCCTCCCACTGGGCACAGGGAACGACCTGGCAAGATGCCTACGCTGGGGCGGAGGTGAGAAGCTGTGTGTGTGTGTTTGTGTGTACATCGATCGCAGTGAGAGTCTTCTTTTACTTTTTCCTGCTCACTGAAAGCTTCAATCAGCATTATTTCCCCCAATATCCTCACAATGCTCCTGTTGTGTCCTTGTGGTCTCTAACCCATCCTCATAGAGCTATATAATATATAATTATATAATCCCTGTTTGCTATTGGCTGGGCCTGTTTTTGGGCCAATAGTTGTGACCCTGATTATGACTGACTGCTTGACCTGACCCTGGCTTTTAGAGGCCAGCAGAGCACTTTAGCCAGGCGGCAGGCATATGATGTAATGATGCTTGTAAACTAAATAGACAGATAGTTCCCAGGGGCTTTTTGACAAAGCACAAGTTGAAAACATTATGTTCTCTGAAAAATAATTTAAAAAGCAGCTGGATTCTTTGAAGTTTTCTGACCAGATGTACAGCTGTACAGTAGTAGACAGTAGCTGTGAGTGACTTACTGTGTGAGAGTGGTCTTTGTGGAAACATATTGCACATGCTTTTTAATTCCTAGCACAGTAAACCAATCATCTACATTGTGTTTGGTGACACAATTTCCTATTGATCTCCTATTAAGTGGTAGATGTTATATGAAATATGGTATAGGTCTGTTGTAACTATATGAGGCAGGATTGGGCTGTATGTTAGCCTGTGTGTGTCATGGGTATTGGGATATACTTGTCTGCTTTTGCAAACGTGAATGAGTATAAGTAGTCTGTGAATTGTTTGTTCAATATTCAGGGTATGAAGTCTGCTAATTGATTTCTTACATTACATCATCATTGCTTTCTCCCTCTGTGATGTGGTATAAGTGAGACTGTTGGACATCACATGAGGGGGAACAAGTGTCATCACACATGGCTCCTGGCTCTCAGGGGAGGTCACCATGTGAATAAATTGAGAGGAGAATATTCAGGACAAATAATAGAAGTAGATTTCAGATGTTTCTTTATTGTTACAACGAACGTGTTTCAGCGTGATGCCCTCTTCAAAACCCTGAAGCTCCCAATGCGCCTTGTTTAGAGAGGGAGGTAGCAATAGTTTTCCTTTCCCTTCAGTCATCATGTGTTAGTAGCACAGGAGGGGGGAACATGTGTCATCACACATTGGCCCTGGCTCTCAGGACGTAAGTGGCAGAGTCCCCTGGTGCTCTCAGTGTGATGGGTCCTCATTATACGCTCACACCCCCATGACAGCCAGTGATATAACACTAACAACGGCCCACCTCTCAGCAGCACTGAGCACAGTCATCATTAGAGTCATTGTGGTTCAGACCCACTGGGTCTCAGACACAGAGGACCTGGTTACCGGAGACCGAGATGGGGTTCTATCCCATGGCACAGTGTAATGATGGCTCTATTGTGTACGATCATACTGTTTACCAACACTCTCTCAGAGAGGCCCGTCAGTTGGTTGGAGTTCTATTTTGTGGCATTGTACTTACTTACTTACTCCTCTTCATCCCCTCTGGGACATAAGGCCACAATGAGGACTTTACTGTGTACACTTATACCATTAGGCTGTTTTGTCATTCACTGTGTGACGGCTTCTTAAACCTCTGGAGACACGCAGGGGGAGAGGGCTGTGGGTCTTTTCAGATGTACTCCCTTGAAACCATTTCGTTTTTCTCTTCGAAGGCCTCTGACCTCACATTAAATTAAATACCGAAAGCACTATGCAACTTGATGCATACTAGATCTACTTGCATTTCTAAAAGTTGATCTGAGAGCCCGGGTCTGAGAGTGTGGGTGACATTAGTGTGTGTGATGGCTGTATCTCATTGTGTTCTGTGTCTGACTTCTCACCTGTCTCTCTCTCCTTTCCTGTAGGTTATGAAGGAGGCAGTCTTCTGAAGTTCCTGCGGGACATAGAGCACAGCACAGAGATGGTTCTGGACCGATGGAACATCGACATCGTCCCTGTTGACAAGGAGGAGAAGGGAGACCCTGTCCCCAACAGCATTGTCAACAACTACTTCTCCATCGGAGTGGTGAGAGAACAGCCCACACCTCTACACATAGACACACTACACACGCACACAGACGTCCATGCACGCACACGCACACATACACACACACACACTCTAGTTATCAGTTTCACCAGGAAATGTTCGTTGACATGCAGAACCAATTTTCACCTTCAAATTCTTATCCTTAAAACACACACACACACAATCCTACCTGCCTGGCTCTCCATATTCAGTTCAAACCATAAGCGGGACATATCAATGGTGGTGTAGACATTGGTGGGGGGTGGCGAACAGTAGACATGGGTTCCAGTGGTCTTAACCCAGAATTGCTTTGACGTTTAAAAAAAAAATCCTACAATTCTACACAGTTTGACATGACTTATTATGCCTATTTTGAGGGGTACATGGGTATTTTGAAAACACAGTATAAGTGGAAGGATAAGTGGAAGGACAAGTCTTCACCATCTTTTATGAAGGTATTTCAAGGCAAATATTAGGAATACACAAAAGACAAAGACTGAGTTGTATGATAATGATACACACATGCATATTTATCTATATTAAGAAGACACAAAAGATGAAGACTGAGTTGTATTATAGTGGCACTTCGACTACCTTATGCCCAGTCCCCATGTGCCCCCATCCCCCGTGGCAATTTCGCTTATGGGACATAGGCACAGTACCATGCCACAGTATGTGATTGCCTATCTCAGCAGGAGTTAAACAATTTGCAGAATCCCCAGAGGTTTTTAAGCCTCTCAGGCAGGTTAATTACTGTATTTCCCCTTTTAATGGGAAAGAACCAGCATCGCCCTGGTCCCTGTTGCTTAGCAACCCTTTATCGCTCTCCTCACGGTCACAGTGTTCAAAACAAATTACCATGGGCATGCCTCAAATGTATTAGACTAGAGGGACCAGGAGGACGAGGTCAAATGGGTGCTGTCTCAGTTGTTGTCTTGATGTCTCTCTCAATCAACCCCTGACACTTCAGATGGATGTTTCATATCTCTGTTATCAAATCTACGGTTGCTTAACAGTAAGGTGCCTGCAGCACCTCATTTGAGAAAGCAATCCCTTTTATGGTCTTTCCTCTCTTTATTTTCCTTTGCAGGGAAGCCTAAAAATACACAAACAGCCAGGAGTAGACAGTGAGACTTAGCCGAAGTGTGATTGGTACATAATATGTCTGGACCAATCACAGGTACGACAAGGATCAGGGAGGAAGGGGCGAACTTGGCAGGGATACGATGCACTATTGTGATGTTATGCAACCCGGCCTCCCACTGGTCCCAGGCCTGCCACATATTCAGCAGGTTTCTGCCAAACACATGAATCTACCATCCTGTTCCTGCTGCGCTATGAGTACACCCTAGCCTGCTGGACCCATATCTGTTGGTCCTGTATTGCCAACAATGACAATATTGAAAGCAGTTGACTGGGATCAGTACTTTGTCTCATAATGTTCAGCATATTACTGATCAAATGGAAAGACAAAATGGTTTAATTAGAATGTGGATGTTATTAGCAAATGACCAACCCTCTGACCTTTCTATCTAGACAATGGGTCTTTCTCCACTGTGTAATGCCTGTGTCAGAAGGGCCAGAGGATGCAGGCTATGGGGTGGCCAGGGGACAATGCCCTCTCTGTGGGATTCAGATGTGGGCCGGGTGGGTGGTAGTGCCAGTGCCAGGATGGTCCATACTTTGGTTGCAGCCACTGTCTAGCATCTACCCCGGCTGTAGACCATTTCTATAGAAGGGCTGGATACATTTAAAACTATTATTGATGATATAACAGTGATTTACAGTCCATTTACATTCAAATATATCTCAATTCTGTGTTCCTGAGAGGACCTTTTAAGTTCAAACTCTGATCCCTTCGAAGGATTCTGTGTTTATGTAATCCACTATGACCAATGCCATTCCCATGTTGTTGATGGTGGCTTTTGGTCTGCAGTAGGCTAGTCCTAGCTCTCTGCCCTGATCTAATGTGGCATGGCATGGCCCTGTAACAGGGCAACAGATCTCATCTCCATGACTTCAGTTGCCAGGGACAGATGGCTGCATATCTGTGCACCAATGACACCTGAGCAAACGAACGCTAGCGCGATGACTCACGCCATATCATGATGTAATCATTAGCAGCCTGAATCAAGTTCAATGTCCATATCCATATTGGGGCATGACTTCCTGCCATCACAGTCACAGACCTTCCCCTCCCGGGACAGGGATTGGGTTGCCATGGCGTTGGCGCTCTCAAGGCCAATTTTCGAATCTCAACTGTCATCTGTTTTTTGTTGCAGTGAGTTAATTGTGGATGACGTGGTAGCCATATTGACTGTCACTAAGAGAATGCTCTAGGCTAGAGATAAAGATGTGTTTTGTGTGTATTGCTAATTTGTTCTCTGCCTCAAATGACTTTGTATTGCTTTTGGGCATCAGTGCTCTGCACTAAGTACACACTTAAGCTTGATCATATTATATAACAAATAAAATCTAACAAAATCATACAACATACATCCTAAGAAGAGTCAACCATAAATCCATATTGAGAAGAGCTTCATATAAAATATTTCTCTGGTCACTGTCTGTCTAACTTTAGTCTGGATACAATGACAGTGACTGAAGCTTGTCTACAGGAAACCAACTCTTTGACAAGATGGCTTCATGTCAGCCATTCTGGATCTATTTCACCATACAGACACTACATTAACATTAACCCTCAGTCACTACTGTAACCCTAACCCTAACACACTGATCAGATGGGAGAGGAGTCTAAATGCACATATGGCAGGCGCCTTGGGTTTCAACCCCAAATCCTGAGCCTCACTTCAATCCCAAATCCCCATATAGCATTCCAAGACTTCGTTCCTTCCCTACCTTGCCTTGCCCTTTTAGAACCCCTGTAATTCAAACAATTCAGCCCCACTTCAGTCTCACATCCCCACAGAAATCTCCAAGACTTCCCTCCCTGCCTTGCCTTTACAGTAGGTATTAGGCACTCCATACACTCCTATAATGTATTACATCCCTGCACCCTGAGTGATCCTGTTCCCAAACCTCACCCTGAAAATAATCTGTGTGAGGAATTAGTGAGAGGGAAATCACACCATGTCAGCAGCTATTAACGAAGCCACCTCACCCCTTCCTCACCCCAGCCCCTTAGCTTGAGGAAGCCGATCTCTCCAGGGTGCGAGAGAACGATGAAACGGGTCCTGCCATCAACAAGCTATCTGCTCTCCAAGCGTGGCTCTATGCCTTGTTATGAGAAGTGGAGATTGCCTGGGACTGGCTCTGGCCCTCCTACCATGTAAAGCTATCTGGCTCTCTAGCAATGTGTTAGCTATAGCTACTTACCCACCGTGTTACTCTGTGGTCTATGGATCCAATCCACAGTGACCTGTCCTGTGAGTCGACAGCAGGGTGTGTAGTGCTTGCTCAGGGGACTGCCAGGCCAGGCCTCTAGGGAGGGTAGAGGGAAGTGAAGGTTAGACTGAGGGGATGAAGATGGGAGCGAGAGAGGTGCGGGGGGAGGAGTAGTGCTGGCAACACCAAAGGTCAGGGGAAGTATCAGTGACAGGAAGTTAGCGTCTGCCAGGTTCAGACCAGGTTACCGCGGTAATGAATGACAGTGCTGAGTGACACCTGGCTGGGTCTTAAAGATAGGGAGGAAACAACCCCCCCGTATTCTCTCTGTCTGTCGGAGCACACATGCACTCACACAGAAACACATCATAGGTACTGTACACATCATACACAAACATACAAAGATACAGTATAAACCCTTTTACAAAATGAACCCATATATTAGCACAAACTATTTCTCTCTCTTTCGCACACACACACGCACACACACACACAAAGATACTGTATATAAGCAGCATGCATTGCTTACATAAAAACACAATTCTCTCAGGAACAGGTCCCCAGCGAGTCGCGTTAGCACCTGCTACCTACAGCTATGATGACAGGGGCACAGATGGACTCCACACAGGCACAGTGGCACAGCAGCTTGCTACAATAGGCTCACTATGACCCTGTATGGGCATTCAGATCTAGAGCTCCGGTTCCGTTTGACCATCCTAATTTATCTTAATCAAAAGCAATTTCAATGGAAATTCTCAATTTAGAATTTAGTCCAGGCCTTGGCTTAATCTGTGTCCAGGAAACCAACCAATAACAGTTTTGTAGAGCTGTATTTGTCAAATTGCAGAGTGTGATACCCCCAAACCAATGGGCGACTGGACTGGATTGATGGCTTTGAAGTATGTCCCAGTGCTGCAGAATGGGGTGAGGGTTGAGAGGGGGGAGATAGGGGTGAGGGTAGAGGGTTGAGAGGGGAGAGATAAGGGTGAGGAGGGAGATAGGGGTGAGGGTTGAGAGGGGGAGGTATGGGGAGGGTTTAGAGGGGGAGGTAGGGTTGAGGGTTTAGAGGGAGAGGTAGGGGTGAGGATTGAGAGGGGGCCGATAGGGGAGGGTTGAGAGGGGGAGATAGAGGTGAGAGGGTTGAGAGGGGGCCGATAGGGGAGGGTTGAGAGGGGGAGATAGAGGTGAGGGTTGAGAGGGGGGAGATAGGGGTGAGGGTTGAGAGGGGGGAGATAGGGGTGAGGGTTGAGAGGGGGGCGATAGGGTGAGGGTTGACAGGGGGAGATAGGGGTGACACCCACATTTCCCCAGATCACACTTTGATGTTCCCGAAAGGGCACCAACCAAAATGGGTTAAAAAGGCAACCTATTTCTCCCTCTATCTGGGGGCTGTGATAGAAATGGTTCTGAGGTGACATTTATTTCTAGCGAGTGATTTGTTTGTTTGTCCACTCCCCCTCTTCCCTCACGCCCCCACCATGTGCCAAACATCAAATGGCAAGATCAAAACAACCTTCGTCACACAAAGTCAACTATGGTGGATAGCAAATGTCACATATTTACAGTGACTGTCACGTCCAGGCCTGAGAAGACAGGCTGGTGTGTTTAGTTTTGGTTTTGGTGTAGGGATTTTTATGTTCTAGGTGTTATATTTCTATGTTGGGGTAATGGTTCCCAATTAGAGGCAGCTGTGTGTCGTTGTCTCTAATTGGGAACCATATATATGTTTGGGGTTTTCGTATAGGTTTTGTGGGTTATTGTTTATGCATAGCTTCTTTGTTTATGCAAGTCTATGTTTATGCACGATCTTCGTTCGTTCTGTTTGTTTTCCCAGTATCGTTGATTTAAATAAAGCATGTATACTGGATGCCTCGCTGCGCCTTGGTCTGTCACTTCCGAAGATCGTGACAGAATAACCCACCATAAAAAGACCAAGCAGCGAGAGATCCGGGAGTTCTGGACTTGGGAGAAGATTTTGGATGGAAAGGGGTCCTGGTCATGGGATGAGATTTTGGCTGGAAAGGGACCTTGGGAGAAGACGGCGGAGCATCGTCACCCCAGGGAGGAAAAAGTAGCGGGGACTGAGCGGAGCAGGTGTGAGGAATATTACGGAGCATGGAGTCCAGAGAGAGAGAAGTTTGTTGGGACTCGCCTGGCTAGGAAGCCCGAAAGGCAGCCCCAAAAAACTTTTTTGGGGGGGCACACGGGGAGTTTGGCCGGTTCAGGATGGACTCCTGAGCCAACTCCTCGTGCTCTCTGGAGGGAGCGTCGGAGGGAGCGTCGCACTGGTAAGACGCCGTGCTATGCAGTTTTGCACACGGTGTTTCCAGTGCGCGTTCACAGCCCGGTGCGAGAGATTCCAGCTCCACTCATCTGTCAGGCTACGGTGAGTGTGCTACCTGGTAGAGTGGTGCCGGCTCTGCGCGCTAGGTCGCCAGTACACCTTCTGGGACCGAGATATCCTGCACCGGTTCTGCGTGTGGGGTCTCCGGTTCGCATCCACAGCCCAGTACGTCCTGTTCCGGCTCCGCGCACCAGGCCCCCTGTGCGCTTAGAGAGTCCAGCACGTCCTGTTCCGGCTCCGCGCACCAGGCCCCCTGTGCGCTTAGAGAGTCCAGCACGTCCTGTTCCGGCTCCGCGCACCAGGCCCCCTGTGCGCTTAGAGAGTCCAGCACGTCCTGTTCGGCTCCGCGCACCAGGCCCCTGTGCGCAGAGAGTCCAGCACGTCCTGTTCCGGCTCCGCGCACCACGCCCCCTGTGCGCTTAGAGAGTCCAGCACGTCCAGTCCCTGCTCCACGCTCCAGGATCCCTGTGCCCGTCGTGGACCCAGCACGTCCTGTCCCTGCTCCACACTCCAGGATCTCTGTGCCCGTCGTGGACCCAGCACGTCCTGTCCCTGCTCCACGCTCCAGGATCCCTGTGCCCGTCGTGGACCCAGCACGTCCTGTCCCTGCTCCACGCTCCAGGATCCCTGTGCCCGTCGTGGACCCAGCACGTCCTGTCCCTGCTCCACGCTCCAGGATCCCTGTGCCCGTCGTGGATCGAGTACGGCCGGTTCCTGCTCCCCGCACCAGAGTGCCAGTGCGCCGTAATGAGCCCAGCACGGCGGTTCCTGCTCCCGCACCAGAGTGCCAGTGCGCTTAGTGAGCCCAGTACGGCCGGTTCCTGCTCCCCGCACCAGAGTGCCAGTGCGCTTAGTGAGCCCAGTACGGCCTGTTCCTGCTCCCCACACCAGAGTGCTTGTGCGTTTATTGAGCCCAGTACGGCCGGTTCCTGCTCCCCGCACCAGAGTGCCAGTGTGCGTCTCGAGCACAGAACGGCCAGTTCCTGCTCCCCGCACCAGAGGGCCAGTGCGCGTCCCCTGTCCGGGACCTCCAGAGAAGGTCCCCTGTCCGGGACCTCCAGAGAGGGTCCTCAGTCCTGGGCCGCCAGAGAGGGTCCGGCACCGGAGCCGCCACCTGGGACAAAAAAAAAACACCCGAAGACCCGCCCCATGGACTTGTGGCGCGGTCAGAGTCCGCGCCTTTGGGGGGAGGTACTGTCACGTCCAGGCCTGAGAAGACAGGCTGGTGTGTTTAGTTTTGGTTTTGGTGTAGGGTTTTTTATGTTCTAGGTGTTATATTTCTATGTTGGGGTAATGGTTCCCAATTAGAGGCAGCTGTGTGTCGTTGTCTCTAATTGGGAACCATATATATGTTTGGGGTTTTCATATAGGTTTTGTGGGTTATTGTTTATGCATAGCTTCTTTGTTTATGTAAGTCTATGTTTATGCACGATCTTCGTTCGTTCTGTTTATTGTTTTCCCAGTATCGTTGATTTAAATAAAGCATGTATACTGGATACCTCGCTGCGCCTTGGTCTGTCACTTCCGAAGATCGTGACAGTGACAGTATTTGAGGACAGTATAGGCTACTGGCCGGTGCTTGCTCTAGGAGCACTGGACACAATCCAGTGTCACATATATAGTTGCTATTTGTTGTGTTTTCGAAGGCTGTTGTGATACTGTGACACATTAAGGTCTTGCCCTAGATACAGGACATGCAGTCCTTCAATAAAACAAATGTCATGATTTCTTTCCCACCTCTCTCCCTCCCTTTTTTAAACATGGCTCAAGGCCCAGAGGTTAACAACAAACCAACTCCCTGCATCCACCTATGTTCTAATCACTATGCCTAGTATTTGGCGTACGGTGTCTGGTTTCCATCCAGACCTCCAATAACACCTGTCCCCCCAGGTTCCAGTTTAAATGCATCCCATATTCACAGCCACTGAGCCAGACCAAGTGGGCAGGTGCAGAGCTATTTTGGGACCCACTAGTTGATGATGTTGTGGGGCATGCGTTAAGTTTGATGGAGGGAGAGCCCTGGAGATGACACCGGCTCTAAAGGATAGTGGGAGGGTGACGGGGTGAGGGTGATGCGGCGTGCCTTACCCCCAACCTTCCAATCTTTTCCGGTCTCCTCTCCTTCTCTCTGGCAACCGCTGAAACACCTGCACAGGCGGGCAGGAATCCAATCAATGCCCCAACAACCGATGGTTGGTCTCTCTGTAGGGCTCCAGGTCCGTTTCCCATTAGTGCCATGACCTGTGCCAGGCTGAATGGCGACCTGAACTAGGGCAGTGGCTGGCACACAGGGGTCTGGTCCCATTTCCCAGAGTGGTGGGAAAGGAAAGGGAAGGAGGGAGAGAGGGGAGAGAGAGAGAGACCTGCTGACTGCAGGATGTGGTAGTGTTGAGCTGCCTGCCAGTCAGCATTCGACTGCCTGCCTGCCTCCAGTCTAAATATAGGAGCAGATCTGTTACAATGACAGGTCTGATTTGTCAATTTTTCCCTCCTTCATTCTCTATGGCTTTCTCTCTCACTCTCTCTCTCCCTCGTCTTTTCTATGGCAATATCTCTTTCTCTCGCTCTCTCTGTCTCTCTACCTCTCTCTTCTTCCACTTCTCTCTCTCTCTTTTGACATTCTGTCTTTGCTTTAATCATTCTTTGTGTTAGCAGAATGTGCTCTAGTTTCAATTTCAGCAATGTCGCCAAGACAACATCAGTGACTGATGACAGGGACTTTTTTCCATTGTTGAGAATAGGTTTGACCTGATGGCCTTTCCAAAGGTTCTTTGTCCATTTATTTCTATGAGCAGATCAAAATGCCAAAAATAATTGCCATCTTCATTGCAGTCTAGTAACCATTCTCATAGCCACCATCATCACCATCACCACAACTGGTAGGAAGCCAGCTGTCTATCTTTCAGGACATGACGTCCATCGCCATGTTAACCATTTCCTCCATACCCCATCTTCTCTGCCTGTCCATTACCGGAAAACCTCTCCTCCTTATCTAGTAAAATCACTTATTCATCCAGCGTGATGCTTTTTATCCTACAGTACAAAGTCACCATCTCTCACTCTGTGCTCTGTCCACCACACAATATTAATAGGAGTGAGATCACCCTGCCCTCAGGCCTCAGGTCATGGCAGAGCTAAGACAGGCTCTGGAGAACACACACACACATACCCCATATTTATAAGTGGGGTCATTCCTAGTGTTGGAGCCATTTGACAGATTACGTTGACCCCTGCCCCCAGAGGTCATCCAGGGCTGGGGTCAAACACACAACACAGGGGGTAGGCAGGGCAGGGGGATAGGTGGTGACTTTTTGACCCAGTTATCAGGCCTAGCGCAGTCCTAGGATCACATAGGCACAGGATCACAAGCACAAAGGTGATGCCCCAGTAGCAGCCTAAAACTGCTCTATGTCTCCCACTATAGGATGCGTCCATTGCTCATCGCTTCCACTTGATGAGAGAGAAGCACCCAGAGAAATTCAACAGCAGGTGAGAGATTTATATAGACTTTGTTTCACTTAACCTAAGGTCTATTGGTGTCCCTGTGTTGTCTCAAACTGCTACTAACACAATGAATGGTCACTAGTCATTAGCTGCTCCCAACTTCCATCAACCAGATAGGGTCCCTCAGTGCTCTGAAAACCTATAGCATATTCGAAGAAATCAATAATCAATGTTCAGGAAAAACCCTGCCTGCTTAGTGACATCAATAGATTGGCATTGCCTGGCTTCTGTCTATGATGGTAATGGAAACTAGCTAACTGATTTGTGACATAAAGAAGGGATCCATGCAGCCAAAGTACAGTGTCTATGCTAACTGACTAGCTGGCTGGCTGGCCGGTCCTTACTACCATTTTGAGTCATGTTCTGATGCAATGGCTGTGAAATTTTGTACATGGGTCAAACATTTATGGAAGTAGTTATACACACCGGTTTGTACACAATTTGTAAAAATATTTGCAAATCTGACATTTTGCATGGTAATATGCAATGACTTTGTCCAATTTGTCACAAATGCACTGACAAAGGAAAACATTTGTTAACTTGTGGCTTGATTGAACAATATTATCCGGTAAATGTGGGGTGGCAGGTAGCGTAGTGGTTAGAGCATTGGGCCAGTACCCAAAAGGTTGCTGGATCGAATCCCAGAGCTGACAAGGTAAAATAAATCTGTCGTTCTGCCCTTGAACAAGGCAGTTAACTCATTGTTCCCTGGTAGGCCATCATTGTAAATAAGAATATGTTCTTAACTGACTTGCCTAGTTAAAAATGTTTTTTTTATTAAATGTGTGGTGACAGGTTGAAATTGCAAGCCCTTTTTTTGTACTGTAGTGATCGGTCAGTGTTATGCAATAATATTGCAGGCAGATCGCTCAAGAGTGACTTCAGCGGGAAATGCCTTAGGGGCAGCATGAGGCAACAGTGAGCGCTATTACCATCAAGTAGGCTTGGGTTTTGCTAGGGCGATGTGGATCAGAAGTTTTTTGTTGTTATTTGTTTTAACCCTTTCCCAAACCTTAACCGTTGCCTTAACCATTTGGAATGAGTGCCTAAACTTAATGTTTTAACCCTATCCAAAACCTTAACCCTTAACCTTCTAAATTTGACGTTTGAAGCAACAAGAAATTTTACTTTTGGAGAAACGGAATAATACTGAGTAGGAGGAGTCAACCCAGGGTGTCAAAAACACTCAGAAGTTTGGAGCAACTTCGAAATTTGACATTTGGAAGAACGTGGATAAATGTCTAATTCTGCAGTGAGACTGTGAGAGCTTGTTGCTGATTTAACCGTCTTATGCAGTAGTAGTGCAGTGATTGGTCAAATTTGCAAGTCCTCACAGAATCACAAAATCCTGAAGGGACTGAATATTGTCCATTGAATTACTTGCCAGTCAGTCCTTGTGTAATACAAAAGCTCATAATAGAAGCAGCCGGAATCCAGGCAGCTCTTCCTACCAATAAAATGAATTAAATGAATCATTTAGAACATCGGATCCAGCTCTGGTCTTCAACTTTTTTTTATGATTACATCACATTATAGTATATTTAATCAAAGAGTTACTTTCCTTACGACAGACAGACATTATGACTAAATGCTGCCTGTCAATGTCAGTTCACACAATGGAGGCTTGCTTCACATGACGGAGGCAGATTCAGATTCAGAGTGTTTAATAGTCACGTACAGGGTTGCAGGTGTGATTGCTGGGTACAGTGGCTTCGAGCTCCAATATGCAGGACTAAGTGAAATAAAATAATTAAAATTGTTATAAAAAACAACAATAGAAATAGTACTATATACAATGCATTCGGAAAGTATTCAGACGCCGTCACCTTTTCCACATTTTGTTACGTTACAGCTTTATTCTAAAATGTATTAAATACATGTTTTTCCTCATCAATATACACACAATACCCCATAAGGACAAAGTGGAAACAGGTTTTTAGATTTTTTTTCAAATGTATTAAAAATAAAAACCAGAGATACCTTATTTACATAAGTATTCAGACCCTTTGTTAGGAGCCTCGAAATTGAGCTCAGGTGCATCCTGTTTCCATTGATCATCCTTGAGAAATCAGCCAGTTGAAATCATGAATCAGCTGGCATAATTTTTATGGATATATACAAAGAAATGAAAATTGAAAAAAGGTAAAACGAAACGAAGCGACGTGCAGCTAGCTCCTCTGAACAACAGTGTCCTGACGAGTGAGCACATTTTCGATGCCAGGCAAAATTGCGCCGCATTAGCTCATTGTTATGGATGTATCCAAATACATGTCACTAGAAAACAGCTTAATAAACAAATGCAAATGCAGCTACTTTGCTGTTATTCTGGCTGCAAATTTTGATGTGACTGTAAGTTAGCCTTAGTTGGCTAGCTAGCAAGGAGGGATAAGAATGTTGCCAGCCACTATGACAATGGAACATTGAGAAGGAACAACTGATAGATACAGAACAAAAAGACTGAACGACTGGGTCGTGTCTCTGGCAACTGAACCGATAGAATGAACAACCAGTCAGCTTGGGTCGGTACTATATATTTTTGAAGGATGAAATAGTATGAATAAATTCAGGAAAATAACATTTTTAATGAAAACATGTCAATCATTATTCTAATATGGTGGTAACCCATTGTATAAAAGTGATAAGGCACTCAAAGCCGGTGTTTGGAGGATATATTGGTACGGTTTGCCAGCCCTCCACTTGGTCTCGGGCCTAACAACACCCGTGCTGATATATCCTCCAAACACCGGC
The DNA here is from genome assembly GCA_030435695.1 of Brachymystax lenok tsinlingensis. Lineage (NCBI taxonomy): Eukaryota > Metazoa > Chordata > Actinopteri > Salmoniformes > Salmonidae > Brachymystax > Brachymystax lenok. Next base: position 27,664,545 of record CM059781.1, on the reverse strand, counting down.
TTCTCGGGCATCATCACTTAAATAACAACTGTGGCAGTGATGAATAAATGTCCATTTGGTGGAGGTGGAGTAAAGGAGGAGGTGGGGGGGGAGTGACCATAGGGGGAGCAGCATGACCATTGAGTGAAATAAAAACAAAAAAAATGGCAATAAAAAAGTAATGACGTACTTATTAACAACTGCAACAGTGATGAATGGGGGGAGGGGGGGTGGAGCAGCAGGAGAAAGAATGTAGTTGACTATCACTACGGTGTCCGTGTGGTTAGACCATTTCAGCCTCTCTGAGATGTGTACGCAGGGGAATTTGAAGTGATTGACCATCTCCCACGGCGGCCCCCGTTGATGAAGATGTGGGCGTTTCCAGCCTGGTTCCTCCTGAAGTCCATAATCAGCTCCTTTGACTACTGGGACTGACCCAAAATTAAGGAAAGCTTTGACTATGTACAGACTCAGTGAGCACAGCTTTGCTATTGAGAAAGGTCGCCGTAGGCAGACCTGGCTCTCAAAAGAAGACAGGCTATGTGCACACTGCCCACAAAATGAGATGGAAACTGAGCTTCGCTTCCTAACCTCCTGCCAAATGTATGACCATATTAGAGACACATATTTCCCGCAGATTACACAGACCCACAAAGAATTCAAAAACAAATCCAATTTTGATAAACTCCCATATCTATTGGGAGAAAATTCAATGTAAACATGTTTTCCATGCCAATAAACCCCTTAGAGAGAGAGAGACTCCCTGACTGACTGAGGTTGAAGCTGTCATCTCTATTTAAGGAAAGGAAACAAAGTTTAAGAACCAAATCACAGTTCTCAACTCAATTATGTCCCATTGTGTCTTCAAATTGCAGCAATTGAGGGAAAGAGGAACATCATTTTGGAGGTTGACGGGCTTAATGGGCAGCAACAGTGATGTCATGATGTCTTTATGTGTGACTGACCGGTACTGTATTTACTAAATAACTTGTGGATTTTTTTTATAAAGAAGTTTCTCGGGACTGGATTGTCCTCCACCCCCTGTCACACACACACACACTCCCAGTGGTCTTTTACAGTGCATCGTAACTCCTTTGATGTTCATCTCTTTCATTTCCAGTCTTTGCTTGTCTTTACCCCCTCCCCTTTTGAGAATGCAGTTGGAAGAGTATGGCCCGTCTGTCTTTCCTCTTTGATGGCAGTCAATCATTGTGTGTGTGTGCGTGTGCGCAAGTGTGCGCGCGCGTGTGCGCGTGTGTGTGTAGTGGCTGGTTCAAAGAGGCCTGTGTGTAGTGGCTGGTTCAGGAGAGGTGAGAGGAGAACTAATGCCTGTATAGCTGCTACTGCTGCCAGTGAGCCTGTTTGGAACTGGTCTACAAGGCGCTCGGTGGGGTGCTTTACACAACCGGAAGTGAAAGTGTGTGTGTGTCTGTGTGTGGGTGCGTGCTAATGTGTACCTGCGTGTGTGTGTACCTGCGTGCATGTGTCTGTCGGTGACTTGGTAGGTATGTGGGACATATAAACTAGGCCAACGCTGAACCGTTACCTTGGTGACTAGGGAATGTTCTTTTACTTTGTCTTTGTTGTGGTGTTCAGTGAAGTATGTATCAGCAGGTGGTCTGTGACTGAGACGGACAGTGACTGATTTAGAGTCCTATCTCCCTGTTGCAGCTCTTCATGTTGTATCTATGACACACACACACATGGGCGCTTCTGTTGTTGTTTACCACTGTGGCTAATTAGCCATATGTAGGCTAGTCCATGTATGGAAGTTCTAAAGAAGGAGGGGGGAAGCTTGTTACCAGTTTGAAACTTAATAATTAATGCTCAAGACAAGACTTAAGTCTCAGACCTAGATTTCCTTTCTCCATTCATCCAAAGACACGTGCAGAACGACAGGAGGTAGAACAATGGTTGAAAAAGACAGGCAGAGATATTACAGCATAGTCAGGATATTGTCTTAGAACTGTTGTGAACTGCCACAGATTGATAGCCTGGACCCAGATCTGTTTCTGCTGTCTTGGCACTTAGGTGTCTAACAGAGTGAGACCATAAGCCAGAGATGAGCTGTGGATAAAGAGATATGTTGAGGACGCATTCTAGTCTTTATCTAAGTTCTATTCTAATTTTAGAAATAAAATTAAATCTACTTCTGCATGGGGAGTTTTATTTAATTTGGCTTGATTATTGCTACAATTCCAGTCAGTAGGTTAACAACTCAAACATTATAGTTATGCTGTTCCCAAATGCCACTGGACCTAAGAAAAGTAGAGTTAACCTGCTGACAGAATTGCTGGTTATCATGATTGTTATTTTGTCACATTGTAAAACTATTTAACAGAAGATAACACTGGCTGGGCATCGCAATTGGCACCCTATTCTAGTTCACTACTTGTGACCCGGGCCCATAGGGTTCTGGTAAAAAGTAGTGCACTATATAGAGAATAGGGTGCCATTTGGGATACAGACACATTCTGAAAGTATTCCCCAGAATATCAACACTGTGATGCTGTTGACTCTGTGACTGACTGACTTTCTGTCTGTGCCATTTGGCTGGCGTTCCGGACACAGAGACAATGGTAGCACTGCTGGCCAAGGATGTTTACAACAAGGCTGTAACACATCAACTTTGGTTTGTAAAACTTATTCAATCTGGAGCTTTTTTGGTGCAGAACAGTGGCTCTATATCTATAGATTATTAGACTACTAGGCACTTTGGTGAGAGCCAGAGAGAGAGAGAGGGGACTGGTGAGAAAATATCACTCAATGAGTGACCTTTGACATGGCTGAATTCAGAGAGTGAGTGGCCTAATGGCCTATATGCCTGAGTGCTTTGTTGTTCTCCATGTCACACACAAACACACACACACTCACACACATACACCCACACACACACTGCCCCCCTCTCCACTGTGTGAGATCTGACACCTTAGCAAGCGGAGGAGCCATCAGCATGTGTAAGCCCCAGTAGCCCCAGTAGCACCAGTAACCCAAGTAGCCCCAGTAGCACCAATAGTCAGACCACAGGGAGCATGGAACCTTGGTGCTAATGACCACAGAGACATAGCACAATGCAATTGTGTGTGTGTGTGTGTGTGTGTGTGTGTGTGTGTGTGTGTATGTGTGTGCCGGGCCCCAGGGGGAAGGGTTGGAGAGGAAGACATAGCACAATGCAATTGTGTGTGTGTGTGTGTGTCGGGCCCCAGGGGGAAGGGTTGGAGAGGAAGTTTTAGATTAGTGTCAGATTGCCCTGTGAGAAAAAAGGAAAAAATCTCTTGATGCTTTTGTTGGTCTCATTACAATGACACTGTAGGGTCTTGGTTAAGTCCATTGGAGAATCGGTTTCCCAATGGTTTCCCAGCGGTAACAATGCAGATTAGAAGAGAGGCAGGGCATCTAGGCTGCATTTAGTCAAGGAATGTAACAAAAGACCGAGCCTCACCTTTGACATTATGATATATTATATTTCCCTCTTACAATTCAGCCACCATAGAAAGAGGAGGGGGGCAGGGGCTTTGGCAGGAATTGTGAGTGACACCCACCCAGGTGTGAGAATGGAACACTCCTGGCCAGAATGGGATAATGGGGCTCCTCCTTCTCTAGGGGAGAATATCTTTATTCCTTTATTCATCCCTTTACAGTCAATATGTAGTAGACTACAATAGACTTTTATTGGGCACTACCAAGAGCATTTACAGTCTGAGCAGAGAGCACTGACCTGGATCTGTGCTGCAGTGCCAGCTGCTGTCAATATGAATTATTTTCAAGCTAATCGGGGCATTGCTTCGTTATTTTCACATTGATGAATCAAGTTCAATCAATGCAATCTGCTTTGCTTTGTGTGTGATGAGCAGAAAGAGACTCTGGCTGTAGCAATGGTTATCAAAATTGTTACGTTCAAAACGTATATATATATACAATTAATGCAACAGTTGGACAATATATGAAGATACTCCAAATATTTAGAATGTTTAAAATCCATCAGATACTGACTGAATTATAGCACATAAAACATTTTACTGGCACAGACAAATAATTAAATGGAGTTCAGGGATTTTTGTGAGAATTAAGGTATTCAATTTATTGTAACATTTATTAGAAGGCACTCATTCGGTGCATTCAGAAAGTATTCAGACCCCTTCCCTTTTTCCACATTTTGTTGCGTTACAGCTGTCACGCCCTGGCCATAGAGAGCCCTCTGGGTTCTCTATGGTGTTCTAGGTCAGGACGTGATTATGGGGTTTTTCTAGTTGTTATATTTCTATGTTGGTATTGTGTATGGTTCCCAATTAGAGGCAGCAGTTTTTGGTTACCTCTAATTGGGGATCATACTTAGTGTGTTCTGTTCCCACCTGCATTTGTGGGATATTGTTTTTGTTAGTGCCGTTGAGCACTACGTTTTGTACGATCAGTTGTTTTCTTTGTTGGGTTTTTGTATGTTCCACCTTAATATTAAATATGTGGAACTCTACGCACGCTGCGCCTTGGTCCATTTATTCAAACGACAATCGTGACAACAGCCTTATTCTAAAATGGATTAAATAAAACATTTTCCTCATCAATCTACACACAATACCCCATAATGACAAAGCAAACACACATTAATAAATTTTTGCAAATGTATTTAAAAATAAAAACAGAAATACCTTATTTAAATAAGTATTCAGACCCTTTGCAATGACACTCAAAATTAATCTCAGGTGCATCCTGTTTCCATTGATCATCCTTGAGATGTTTCTACAACTTGTAGTCCACCTGTGGTAAATTCAATTGATTTGGAAATGCACACACCTGTCTATATAAGGTCCCACTGTGCATGTCAGAGCAAAAACCAAGCCATGAGGTCGAAGGAATTGCCCGTAGAGCTCGGAGACAGGATTGTGTCGAGGCACAGATCTGTGGAAGGGTGCCAAAAATCTCTGCAGCATTGAAGGTCCCCAAGAACACAGTGGCCTCCATTGTTCTTAAATGGAAGAGGTTTGAAACCCACAAGACTCTTCCTAGAGCTGGCCACCTGGCCAAACTGAGCAATCAGGGGAGAAGGGCCTTGGTCAGGGAGGTGACCAAGAACCTGATGGTCACTCTGACAGAGCTCTAGAGTTCCTCTGTGGAGATGGGAGAATCTTACAGAAGGACAACCATCTCTGCAGCACTGCGGCTTTGTGAGTGGCCATCACAAAGCCATCACAAAGTACAGAGAGATCCTTGATGAAAGCTTGTTCCAAAGCCTTCAGGACCTCAGACTGGGGCAAAGGTTCACCTTCTAACAGGACAATTTTAGAAAAATGTTTTTTTTAACCTTTATTTAACAAGGCAAGTCGGACCAATAATGCGCCGCCCTATGGGACTCCCAATCCCGACCGGATGTGATGCAGCCTGGATTTGAACCAGGTACTGCAGTGACACCTCTAGCACTGAGATGCAGTGTCTTAGACCACTGCGCCAATGACGCTAAGCATACAACCAAGACAATGCAGGAGTGGCTTCGCACAAGTCTCTGAATGTCCTTGACTGCCCCAGCCAGAGCCCGGACTTGAACCCAGTTAAACATCTCAGGGGAGACTTGAAAATAGCTGTGTAGTGATGCTCCCTATCCAACCTGACAGAGCTTGAGAGGATCTGCAGAGAAGAATGGGAGAAACTCCCTAAATACAGGTGTGCCAAGCTTGTAGCGTCATACCCAAGACGCTACAAGACTCTAGGCTGTAATCGCTGCCAAGGGTGCTTCAACAAAGAACTGAGTAAAGGGTCTGAATACTTACAGTTAAAGTCGGAAGTTTACATACACTTAGGTTGGAGTCATTAAAACTTGTTTTTCAACCACTCCACAAATTTCTTGTTAACAAATTATAGTTTGGGCAAGTCAGTTAGTGCATGACACAAGTAATTTTCCAACAATTGTTTACAGACAGATTATTTAACTTATAACTCACTGTATCACAATTCCAGTTGTTCAAAAGTTTACATACACTAAGTTGACTGCATTTAAACAGCTTGGACAATTCCAGAAAATTATGTCATGGCTTTAGAAGCTTCTGATGGCTAATTGACATCATTTCAGTCATTTGGAAGTGTACCTGTGGATGTATTTCAAGGCCTACCTTCAAACCCAGTGACTCTTTGCTTGACATCATTGGAAAATCAAAAGAAATCAGCCAAGACCTCAGAAAAAAATTGTAGACCTCCACAAGTCTAGTTCATCCTTGGAAGCAATTTCCAAACGCCTGAAGGTACCACGTTCATCTGTACAAACAATAGTACGCAAGTATAAACACCATGGGACCACGCAGCCGTCATGCCGCTCAGGAAGGAGACGCGTTCTGTCTCCTAGAGATGAACGTACTTTGGTGCGACAAGTGCAAATCAATCCCAGAACAACAGCAAAGGACCTTGTGAAGATGCTGGAGGAAACAGGTACAAAAGTATCTATATCCACTGTAAAACGAGTCCTATATCGACGTAACCTGAAAGGCTGCTCAGCAAGGGAGAAGCCACTGCTCCAAAACCACCATAAAAAAAGCCAGACTACGGTTTGCAACTGCACATGGGGACAAACATGGTACTTTTTGGAGAAATGTCCTCTGGTCTGATGAAACAAAAATAGAACTGTTTGGCCATAATGATCATCGTTATGTTTGGAGGGAAAAGGAGGAGGCTTGCAAGCCGAAGAACACCATCCCAACCGTGAAGCACGGGGGTGGCAGCATCATGTTGTGGGGGTGCTTTGCTGCAGGAGGGACTGGTACACTTCACAAAATAGATGGCATCATGAGGAGGAAAAATTATGTGAATATATTGAAGCAACATCTCAAGACATCAGTCAGGAAGTTAACGCTTGGTCGCAAATGGGCCTTCCAAATGAACAATGACCCCAAGCATACTTCCAAAGTTGTGGCAAATTGGCTTAAGGACAACAAAGTCAAGGTATTGGAGTGGCCATCACAAAGCCCTGACCTCAATCCTATAGAAAATGTGTGGGCAGAACTGAAAAGGCGTGTGCGAGCAAGGAGGCCTACAAACCTGACTCAGTTACACCAGTTCTGTCAGGAGAAACGAGGCAAAATTCACCCAACTTATTGTGGGAAGGTTGTGGAAGGCTACCTTAAACATTTGACCCAAGTTAAACAATTTAAAGGCAATGCTACCAAATACTAACTCAGTGTATGTAAACTTCTGACCCACTGGGAATGTGATGAAAGAAATAAAAACTGAAATAAATCATTCTCTCTACTAGTATTCTGACATTTCACATTCTTAAAATAAAGTGGTGATCCTAACTGACCTAAGACAGGGAATTTTTTACTAGGATTAAATGTCAGGAATTATGAAAAACTGGTCTGGATACTTTCTGAATTACAATGTACTGTATTGCACTGAGCCCATTTCAGCCATTACCGGGATGTGTTTGACAGGTCATTTCAAATAACATTAACGGGTTAAAATGAGGGCAATCAATCCAGCGAGATCTAAGTGACAAGTGGATTTGTCATGCCTCAAATACAGGAAATAAATAGATGGCTGCAAAAGACAGATCCTCTTGTGGGCAGGGCATGCGTGTTGCTACTGACTGCCTCCCATGGTAGCCCTCCAGCTCTCTGTTTATGTAGTGTGTGGTCATGTGTTTGCCTACAGTATGGTTTTGAGTGTCCAGATAAGTACAGCAAACTGTATGTTAGTGTTTATTTTAACCGTTTAAACCGGTCATGTCGTGCTGTTGTGTAAAGGATAAATATACCCAAAGTCCTCTCTGTTGCCTGTCTCTCTGACTCACTGCCAGACAGTCGCTCTCATCTCCTCTGACATGCTTGCTCAGATCATATGGCATGTTTCATATGGTGTTTTTATTTTTAGGACTCTGAGAAAGATCATACACCATGTTCCTTTATAACTAGTGGATCTGTGTCGGATTTCTTAGTGTGTGTGTGTCCCTTCATATCAACTGTTACCCTACAAGGTCCAGAGCCTGCGGGTTTATTGTTCTACCTGATAATTAATTGCTCACCCCTGGTGTCCCAGGTATAACTCAGTCCTTGATTAGAGGGGAACAATGAAAAAATACAGTGGAACTGGCTTCAAGGTACAGAGTTGAGTTTGAGGGCTTTATACAATAGGTGTGCCAGGTCACTGACTGTATCTGTCTTTTCTATTCTCAGATCTGTATGAACCCTGTGGCTCCTCCCCTCACCCCACAGACTCTCTGTCTGCTGCTGCTAGCTACCTCGTCAGTCATTGGCAGAACCTGTCAGTGTAATGTAGTGGGGAAAGGAGAGGGTCATCAGGGCTAGTCTACGGCCAGGAGCCAGGGTCAGAGGTTATAAAACCATGGGCAGGGTTGTGTCTACACAACATTTTAAATGCTTATTCATTCATGGCTTCCCTGAGTTATAACTTAATCTCCTCCCAACCAATCAGTATAGTTGTAGAAAATCTGAAATTATATTTCCTGAACCAGAGCTAACAGTGTAACACAAGGATCTGGAACGGGGATAACCATTGTATCACTCTTACTTAATAAGCATCTCTATCAACTGCAGGTCTTTAGGTTGATGGAAACTGGTCATCTGATTGGATTAACTGAGATCCCAAAACAGGGTTAGTTACTGGGATTAGTATTCCCCAGCATTCACACACGCACAGCCCCTCCCTAATCTCCCCTCATCTCCCACTTCCAAACCAAACACCACATGCCCATTTTATCATCAGCACCTCCCTCTCTTCTGCCTCCCACCCCCTCCTATCTCTGGGTGTAACAGTGCAAGCCATGGCACAGCCATACACACACAGCCTCCCTCTGTCTCTTTCAGTCAGGCCCTGTATCTCAGTCAGTTACAGCCAGATAAAGGCTGCTGGGTTGTTCCACCAAATAAGTACCTTTTGGGTTGTGTACCTCCATCAAAAAAGTTTTATTTCACCTCATTTTAACTTTCTGTCATAAAGTGTTCTACTTAATAAAAATAAAGTGCCTAATAAGTGCAAAATAAAGTAACCTTGCGTGTATAATTTTTTCCCGCAATGGTTGGTATTTTTAAATGTTGAACTTGACGGGAAAGTGTGCGTATCTCCGCGCAAATCTCAAACCCTGCGTGAACACAACTTCTAGAAGGTTGATCAACTGTATTGCAAGCAAATAGGCTTATTGTTAGTTTGGGAGAAATGGGAGGTGTTTGATGCACCTCCCATTTGATGCACCTCCCATAATAATGGTAGGCTAATAAGAAGGCCTAATAGGCCTAATGATAAAACAGATTCATTTTCCGTTGGTAAGGAGATCGCATAGCTGCATGTCCTCTAATACGTTTATTTTACTTGTATTATAAAGGCTTAAATCATAATCATATTGCAGGACGTCTCTCTCCTTTTCTGGCATAACTAGTTAAAATTATTCCCACTACACAACAAAAAGTAGGCTACCATTTATCAATCGTTCATTCAATAGGCAAGCATGCTGGAAAGTAAATAGACTGGTAGTCTTGACAGTAGACCTAGTCCTATGTGACAGTATGGGTAGGCTCCAGTTTTGCTGTGTGATAGGATTAGGAGCGTGAAATCATAGCCTAACCTATTTAATTTCAGAGCCTATACCAAGGCAGGAGATAGAAACACAATAATGTATTGATGAACAAAATATTGAACAACAATTCATAATTTGCGTGTGGACTGTAGCATTTACTTTTAAATTGCTTGAAAGGACAATCAAACTTGCAGAATGCACGGCCAGTGCTTGGCATTCGCTAGGCAGCATGCATTCTGTTGTTTGGAGAAGTCACTGTAACATTCTTCCCAGACCTCTACAGAAATGTGATCAAATTTGCCATTGCACTTTCTTTTAAGAACTATCATGGCCCAGTTCCAACATCTCAAAATTATACAGCAAATGAGGGTGTTTTTGTTACCATAAAAGGTGAATGGGGGGGGCGTTTTCCAGGCGGTGTTGTAGCACTCGTTCACCACCGCACAAATATAATATGGCTCTGATTTATTAATGAAAATATAAGTATATGTTGCGCGCAAAAGTTTGATAAATCCCAATCATTTGTGGCGCACACAAATCCTAGACCTAGAATCTCATTGTACGACAGAATTTAGTAAGAAATGAAGCACGGTTGATAAATGAGGCCCCACAAAATGGCCAATAAGAGTTGAAACAGGTAACCTGCTTGTTCAATGTTTCTTTTGATATTTTTTTTTTTTCAAAAGGAATAGGAATATGAATAAAGACTTTGACAATCCTCTGTTTACTTATAGGAAGCTTTTAACCCCAACATTTATTCATATTCAAAATCAGATTGATTGAATGTGCCATGTGGTCTATGTTAAAGGGCACTTTAATTTAATATAGCAGGATTTTAAAATGAAATATTGGTGCACAATTTCCTATTTTCGAGGAACGATCCTACTGTTGCTGCCCATGCAAGGCGAGGTGAGCTTTGACTGATCTGTACCAGAGATACAGGAAGGGAGGGAGAGATGGAGGAGGAAGCAGTGGGGAGGTCAGTTGGTCACTGCTCTCACTGGGGATTAGGAGAGATGGTTATCACTCTGATGGGGGTGGGGGGGGTTGAAGGATGAGTGGGCGTAGGGGTTTAGTGCACAAGGACTTTTGTGAATCTGAAGGCACTGTTTTAACCACAGCACTGTCATTTCATACCACTTGTATTCTAGACCTACGTTTGTGTCCTGCTCCCTTTCCCATTCTTATCATGTTGCTAGCCACAATGTCCTCCCTCCCGTAATTAAATATCAATCCATCCATCAATTTTGGTTCTCTCTGTAGTATGTTTTGGCTGGGTTCCAATCAGGAAGACTGATCAGTCTTTGCCTCCTGAGGCAACAGTTAGCACAGTTTGAACCTGTGAACCCATTCCCTTCCATTCACCAGCCCTACATACAGACAGGCACAGTCTTGCATGTTGAGCTGGAACTCAAAAAAACTTTTCTCATCAATATACAAAATGGTCTCTGAGTCTGAAACACTAGTGCCAGAAGGCTGTGAGCCTAGGCCAAATGCAGCTTTTATTCAGTACATACAAGGTTTTTCTCTGCACTCAGGGGGATACAAGCAGGGCTTGTGGAGGTACCTTTCTCTCCCTGATGCTCTCCTCTGTCCAAAAGAAAGAGAAAAAACATTTGAGTTAATTGCATTTTTACAGGGCTTCTCAAGTGGAAGCTAGCTAATGAGGTTAGGCAGTTCGGCTCATTGAGAATTGAAACCGTGCCTAATTGTGATCTCAAATATGCTCATAATCCTATAATTGACAGAGCAGAGGTTTCTAGTGAACCGTGAGGTGAGTGTGAGGAAGACTGAACATTGAACTAGGTCTTCAAGTAACACTGGATGATTATGGGGTGGTTATTGAGGTGGCAAGCTGCTTTGAACTATATTTACAGTTTGAGACTCTGGAGGGACATATATTACAAGTACCTAGCTAATTTAGTAAAAAGCATACACTACAGGTCAAAAGTTTTAGAGCACCTACTCATTCAAGGGTTTGTCTTTATTTTTACTATTTTCAACTTTGTAGAATAATAGTGAAGATGTCAAAACTATGAAATAACACATATAGAATCATGTAGTAACCAAAAAAGTGTAAAACAAATCCAAATATATTTTATATTTGAGATTCTTCAAATAGCCACCCTTTGGTGACAGCTTTGTACACTCTTGCCATTCTCTCAACCAGCTTCACCTGGAATGCTTTTCCAACAGTCTTGAAGGAGTTCCCACATATGCTGAGCACTTGGTGGCTGCTTTTCCTTCACTCTGAGGTCCGACGCATCCGAAACCATCTCAATTTGGTTTAGGTCGAGGGATTGTGGAGGCCAGGTCATCTGATGCAGCACTCCATCACTCTCCTTCTTGGTAAAATAGCCCGTACACAGCCTGGAGGTGTGTTGGGTCATTGTCCTGTTGAGAAACTAATGAAAGTCCCACTAAGCCCAAACCAGATGGGATGGTGTATCGCTGCAGAATGCTGTGGTAGCCATGCTGAATAAGTGTGCCTTGAGTTCTAATGTCCGGTCTAATGTCCATTGCTCGTGTTTCTTGGCGCAAGCAAGTCTCTTCCTCTTATTGGTGTCCTTTAGTAGTGGTTTCTTTGCAGCAATTCAACCATGAAGGCCTGATTCACATAGTCTCCTCTGAACAGTTGATGTTGAGATGTGTCTGTTACTTGAACTCTGTGAAGCATTTATTTGGGCTGCAATTTCTGAGGCTGGTAACTCTAATTAACTTATCCTCAGAGGTAACTCTGGGTCTTTCATTCCTGTGGCGGTCCTCATGAGAGCCAATTTCATCATAGCGCTTGATGGTTTTTGCGACTGCACTTGAAGAAACTTTCAAAGTTCTGACTTTCATGTCTTAAAGTAATGATGGACTGTCCTTTCGCTTTGCTTATTTGAGCTGTTCTTCTCATAATATGGACTTGGTCTTTAACTAAATAGGGCTATTTTCTCTATACCACCCCTACCTTGTCACAACACAACTGATTGGCTCAAACGCACTAAGAAGGAAAGAAATTCTACAAATTAACAAGGCACACCTGTTAATTGAAATGAATTCTAGGTGACTACCTCATGAAGCTGGTTGAGAGAATGCCAAGTGTTTTGCAAAGCTGTCGTCAAGGCAAAGGGTGGCTAATGGAAGAATCTCAAATATAAAATATATTTAGATTTGTTTTACACTTTTTTGCTAAATACATGATTTCATATGTGTTATTTCATAGTTTTGATGTCTTCACTATTATTCTACAATGTAGAAAATAGTAAAAATAAAGAAAAACACTTGAATGAGTAGGTGTTCTAAAACCTTTGACCGGTAGTGTATATCTCCCTCTAAAGCTTAGATTGACACATTGTATTTGCTTGATTTATTCCCACTGTACTGAAATACACTGATGACTAGTCTAGAGAGCCCTGCTGCACCACTGTGTAACAATAACATGGTACCTGCTTTGCCCACATGGCAACAGAGCTTGCTTTACCAATAACCATGTTGTCAATATCAGCAAGACAGCCAGACCTGTGTTTTCCATGTTTCTGGAACACACTATAAAATGTACCTGATTTCTAGTTAGCATAGAAGAAGTACAAACACATTACTTTTTGTATTGACCAGACTGACGGTGAAATAATTGTACCTTTTTCTGTAGTCGTTGAGTAGAACAAGTCCCCAGACTGACGGTGAAATAATTGTGCCTTTTACTGTAGTCGTTGAGTAGAACAAGTCCCCAGACTGACGGTGAAATAATTGTGCCTTTTACTGTAGTCGTTGAGTAGAACAAGTCCCCAGACTGACGGTGAAATAGTTGTGCCTTTTACTGTAGTCGTTGAGCAGAACAAGTCCCCAGACTGACGGTGAAATAGTTGTGCCTTTTACTGTAGTCGTTGAGTAGAACAAGTCCCCAGACTGACGGTGAAATAGTTGTGCCTTTTACTGTAGTCGTTGAGTAGAACAAGTCCCCAGACTGACGGTGAAATAGTTGTGCCTTTTACTGTAGTCGTTGAGTAGAACAAGTCCCCAGACTGACGGTGAAATAATTGTGCCTTTTACTGTAGTCGTTGAGTAGAACAAGTCCCCAGACTGACGGTGAAATAATTGTGCCTTTTACTGTAGTCGTTGAGCAGAACAAGTCCCCAGACTGACGGTGAAATAATTGCGCCTTTTCAAATCAAATCAAATTTTATTTGTCACATACACATGGTTAGCAGATGTTAATGCGAGTGTAGCGAAATGCTTGTGCTTCTAGTTCCGACCATGCAGTAGTATCTAACAAGTAATCTAACAATTTCACAACAACTACCTGTACATAGTGTAAAGGAATGAATACGAGTATGTACATATAAATATATGGGTGAGCGATGGCTAACCGGCATAGGCAAGATGCAGTAGATGGTATATAGTACAGTATATACATGGGAGATGAGTAGTGTAGGATATGTAAACATTATATAAATGGCATTGTTTAAAGTGGCTAGTGATACATTTATTACATCTACTTTTTAATTATTAAAGTGGCTAGAGATTTGAGTCGATGGCCGAACGGCATAGGCAAGAATCAGTAGATGGTATAGAGTACAGTGTATACATTTGATATGAGTAATGTCGGATATGTAAACATTATATACAAAATTGTTTAAAGTGGCTAGTGATACATTTGTAACATCCAATTTTCTATTATTTAAAGTGGCTAGAGATTTAAGTCAGTATGTTGGCAGCAGCCACTCAATGTTAGTGGTGGCTGTTTAACAGTCTGATGGCCTTGAGATAGAAGCTGTTTTTCAGTCTCTCGGTCCCAGCCTTGATGCACCTGTACTGACCTCGCCTTCTGGATGATAGCGGGGTGAACAGGCAGTGACTCGGGTGGTTGTTGTCCTCTATGATCTTTTTGGCCTTCTTGTGACATCGGGTGGTGTAGGTGTCCTGGAGGGCAGATAGTTTACCCCCGGTGATGCGTTGTGCAGTCCTCACTACCCTCTGGAGAGCCTTACGGTTGTGGGCGGAGCAGTTGCCGTACCAGGCAGTGATACAGCCCGACAGGATGCTCTCTATTATGCATCTGTAGAAGTTTGTGAGTGTTTTTGGTGACAAGCCAAATTTTTTCAGCCTCCACACTGTCTGTGTGGATGGACCATTTCAGTTTGTCCGTGATGTGTACGCCAAGGAACTTAAAACTTTCCACCTTCTCCACTACTGTCCCGTCGATGTGGATAGGGGGTGCTCCCTCTGCTGTTTCCTGAAGTCCAACATCAGCTCCTTAGTTTTGTTGACGTTGAGTGAGAGGTTATTTTCCTGACACCACACTCCAGGGCCCTCACCTCCTCTCTGTAGGCCGTCTCGTCGTTGTTGGTAATCAAGCCTACCACTGTAGTGTCGTCAGCAAACTTGATGATTGAGTTGGAGGCGTGCTTCGCCACGCAGTCATGGGTGAACAGGGAGTACAGGAGAGGGCTGAGAACGCACCCTTGTGGGGCTCCTGTGTTGAGGATCAGCGGGGTGGAGGTGTTGTTTCCTACCCTCACCACCTGGGGCCGTCCCGTCAGGAAGTCCAGGACCCAGTTGCACAGGGCTGGGTCGAGACCTAGGGTCTCGAGCTTAATGATGAGTTTGGAGGGTACTATGGTGTTGAATGCTGAGCTGTAGTCAATGAACAGCATTCTTACATAGGTATTCCTCTTGTCCAGATGGGTTAGGGCAGTGAACAGTGTGATTGCACACTGCCCTAACCCTGACTGTAGTCATTGAGTAGAACAAGTCCCCAGGGAAGCAGTAAATGTTCTGAGGCCTGGGCTCGTACAGGAGGAGTTGCAGATGGAGGTATTGTGGAAGACCATGCAGTGAATGGCTGAAGGCTGATTCTGGCAGTCTGAGATGTACAGCCTTGTCTGTCTAATTGATCAGTATCGAGACACAGTCTGTCTGTCTGTCTGTCTGTCTGTCTGTCTGTGAGGCTAGGGAGTTGATCAAACACTGCAGGCAAATAAGAAGACAGAGGTAGGACTACTGGTGGAACAATAGGGGCCCAATGAGTGTGGGTGTGTGTCCTCCATTTTCTCTGTCTGTCTGTCTGTATGTCTGTCTCGCATACACACGCACACACACTTTCGGCTCATGTTGCCCTTGGGGATTTGAATCTCTCTTCACAGCCAGTGATGTTCCTTCCCCACACCTAACAGCTGTCTCACTGAGGTTTCTCTGTGTAGCCCATCAACCTTTCACCAGGACTGGGGAGGTACAGCACAAGAGATGAAATAGCAGGGCTCAGTAGGACAGTAGAGTCCAAGCCTTTACAATCTAGATCCATTTAGATAGGCAATTCTTTCCCCTGGGGACTAGGATGTTGTAATCTGATCATAAAATGGAGGAAATCAAAATGATTCATTATAGTTAAATGTAATTGCAGTTAAGTTAATTTCCTTACCTCTCTGTTCAGTTCCTCTCTCTCTCTCTCGAATCCAGGCTGTGTTGACAGTCAGAAGCATTAGTCCTTTGTCTTTTGTTACATGCCTCTTTGTTGTATCATGATGCATAACTAAAGCACTAGGGAGAAGCATTGGACAGTGTGCAGGGCTTCCCTTTCTTAATCTACAGTATGTTTTGCCCAGTACAGGTTTTCTGAAGTTTAGGATGTGCATATCACCTTTGTATGCATCTTTGTTACTAGTGTAAATCACAGAAAAAGGGATACATCTACATTTAAAAAAATATCCACGCAGGTCAACTCCATGGCAAGCCAAGCTCTATGGCAGAACTAAACATGAACTTCAACTTTTAAACATGATCTTATGGTAGACACCCAAAGTCATTGTTGTCATGCCAGCCTTCGCTGAAGCGAAAATGACCGGTGTTGTGGTGTCCTGTGTGCTTCATTGCTCTGAAAATGAAATGCTGTCCCCTAGTTGAGTCAAAAGCTGTTGTGACTAGCTAGTGGCCACACCAGATACTGACTGTTACTTTTGATTTTGACCTCCCCCCGTTTGTTCAGGGACACAAATGTTCCATTTATGTTAGTCACATGTCTGTGAAACTTCAGTTTGTCTGAGTTGTTGAATCTTGTTATGTTCATACAAATATTTACACATGTTAAGTTTGCTGAAAATAAATGCAGTTGACAGTGAGAGGACGTTCCTTTTTTTGCTGAGTTTACAATTTGTACATTCATTCCACATTCCATGTACTGTAGGCTTCCTATGTGTTGACATATTCTGCCAAAGAATCAATGAATAATGGAAATACTGTAAAACCAGTGCAACTGTAGTACCCCTGATGACACTTCCTCTCTTTCTCTTCCTGTTCCTTCCTGTTTGATTGACAGAATGAAGAACAAGTTGTGGTACTTTGAGTTTGGCACCACTGAGACCATCTCCGCCACGTGCAAGAAACTCAACGAGTGTATCGAAGTGGAGGTGAGTCACCTCTATTCCCTTTAGCTGGAGTTTATTTGACAGAACCAAAATGTTCTCTCTCTCTCTCAACAAATCTTATAGACATCTTGGGATGACAAAGTTTAAAAGTCATCACTGTTGTTTTAATTTTCTTTTAAATGACAGGCTTTAACCTGCAAACAAAAAAAAGACATCTTAAAAGACATCGAAGTGAAATTAAAACAAATTATTTAACTCCCATGGGGAAGGTAGCTAGCTATTCTTATCTCTCAGCAAAGGCTTCATTAAGTCAGGTAACTGATTCTGTACTGCATGAGACTCACACACAACAGCAGCGGTCAGTGCTTCTTAAGATTAGGGAGGATGATACTTTTTTTATGAGCATGGCCTTATTTCTATTATAGCATATTGGATGACTGTCATTCATATTCCATTCACCCAGCTCAATGTAACATCTATAGGTTTAGGCTACTACATGATCCCTGTACCCATCATGAGGTTGCTACAACGTACAGTGAGGGAAAAAAGTATTTGATCCCCTGCTGATTTTGTACGTTTGCCCACTGACAAAGAAATGATCAGTCTATAATTTTAATCGTAGGTTTATTTGAACAGTGAGAGACAGAATAACAACAAAAAAATCCAGAAAAACACATGTAATTTTTTTTATAAATTGATAAGCATTTTAATGAGGGAAATAAGTATTTAACCCCCTCTCAATCAGAAAGATTTCTGGTTCCAAGGTGTCTTTTATACAGGTAACGAGCTGAGATTAGGAGCACACTCTTAAAGGGAGGGCTCCTAATCTCAGTTTGTTACCTGTATAAAAGACACCTGTCCACAGAAGCAATCAATCAATCAGATTCCAAACTCTCCACCATGGCCAAGACCAAAGAGCTCTCCGAGGATGTCAGGGACAAGATTGTAGACCTACACAAGGCTGGAATGGGCTACAAGACCATCGCCAAGCAGCTTGGTGAGAAGGTGACAACAGTTGGTGCGATTATTCGCGAATGGAAGAAACACAAAAGAACTGTCAATCTCCCTCGGCCTGGGGCTCCAAGCAAGATCTCACCTCGTGGAGTTGCAATGATCATGAGAACGGTGAGGAATCAGCCCAGAACTACACGGGAGGATCTTGTCAATGATCTCAAGGCAGCTGGGACCATAGTCACCAAGAAAACAATTGGTAACACACTATGCCGTGAAGGACTGAAATCCTGCAGCGCCCGCAAGGTCCCCCTGTTCAAGAAAGCACATATACATGCCCGTCTGAAGTTTGCCAATGAACATCTGAATGATTCAGAGGACAACTGGCTGAAAGTGTTGTGGTCAGATGAGACCAAAATGGAGCTCTTTGGCATCAACTCAACTCGCCGTGTTTGGAGGAGGAGGAATGCTGCCTATGACCCCAAGAACACCATCCCCACCGTCAAACATGGAGGTGGGAACATTATGCTTTGGGGGTGTTTTTCTGCTAAGGGGACAGGACAACTTCACCGCATCAAAGGGACGATGGACGGGGCCATGTACCGTCAAATCTTGTGTGAGAACCTCTTTCCCTCAGCCAGGGCATTGAAAATGGGTCGTGGATGGGTATTCCAGCATGACAATGACCCAAAACACACGGCCAAGGCAACAAAGGAGTGGCTCAAGAAGAAGCACATTAAGGTCCTGGAGTGGCCTAGCCAGTCTCCAGACCTTAATCCCATAGAAAATCTGTGGAGGTAGCTGAAGGTTCGAGTTGCCAAACGTCAGCCTCGAAACCTTAATGACTTGGAGAAGATCTGCAAAGAGGAGTGGGACAAAATCCCTCCTGAGATGTGTGCAAACCTGGTGGCCAACTACAAGAAACGTCTGACTTCTGTGATTGCCATAAAGGGTTTTGCAACCAAGTACTAAGTCATGAGGGGTCAAATACTTATTTTCCTCATTAAAATGCAAATCTATTTATAGCATTTTTCACATGCGTTTTTCTGGATTTTTTGGTTGTTATTCTCTCTCACTGTTCAAATAAACCTACCATTAAAATTATAGACTGATAATTTCTTTGTCAGTGGGCAAACGTACAAAATCAGCAGGGGATATAGGTTTTGTAATCAAGGTGACAGACAGTGACACGTTCAATACCGCCTTGCACACTGCGTCTAGCTGATCTAGGGTGTAATCACTATTCCAACAGTTGCAAAAGAGAGTTTCTATTGGACAAATTCAGGTATGTGTATTTCCTTCAATTTAAGAAAAACATTTCAACAGACTCGACGCAATGAATACACCCCTGATCACACGCAAAACACAGTTCACTTTCATAGCAGCCACATAAAAACAGCATGATCACTTTGCTCATTGTATATATAATTCCTTCTCGCAACTATCTACGCGTTCTCCTCCTCTAACCTTTTCCCTTCGCTTGTGGACTTCAGTGCACAACACACCAGCTGTCTGTGAAAAAACTTTCCAAGCCAAACTTTCATATAATGACCGGTAACCACTACACACAGCCGACATCGTTGTCACGTCATAGTCAACATACTGTATCTACTAGAACTAACACAAGTACAGTGTAGTCAGAAAGTAGTTTAGCAATTACACCGGCAGGCCCCAGTGGCAATAAATTAATAAAAATCAAAAGATGACCTTGACTTGGAAGAGTTCCGGTGTTGGATAGTCAGCTAGCTAACATAGCATCCCTCTCTGTTTGAGACAGGTGTTTGAGTAGGCAAAAACAATACAACCAAATATAGCTAGGTCTCTCTCTCTCGTTTCCCCTTCATTTTGGAATAAATTAATTTGTTCAAAACTGTTCAAAACTGTCTTTCTCTCTGAGTCAACTACTCACCACATTTTATGCACTGCAGTGCTAACTAGCGGTAGCTTACACTTTTAGTATTAGATTAATTCTCTGATCTTTTGATTGGGTGGGCAACATGTCAGTTCATGCTGCAAGAGCTCTGATAGGTTGGAGGACATCCTCCGAAAGTTGTCATAATTACTGTGTAAGTCTATGGAAGGGGGTGAGAACCCTGAGCCTCTTAGGTTTTGTATTGAAGTCGATGTACCCAGAGGAGGATGGAAGCTATCTGTCCTCTGGCTACACCATGGTGCTACCCTACAGAGTGCTGTGAGGCTACTGTAGACCTTCATTCCAAAACAGTGTTTTAATCAATTATTTGGTGACATGTGAATATATTTAGTATAGTTGCATCCAAAAGAATACCTTTTTTAATGTTTCACTTTTTATTTTTATGAAATTCACTGAGGAGCCTCCACTATTTTCAGTGTGTAACACACATACAGAGACACACACACAGACAGACCCGACAGACAGACAGTCTGTCAAGCAGTCAAATCCCCGGTTTAATGCCTTGAAGCAGAGAGCAGAGTGATGGGTGGTGAAATGTGGTGTAGCAGGATTCACCACTGAAGTTATATCGCCCTGCAAGATGTAATTAAACTGGGCTATTAAAAGCTTCACAGAGTAGACTGACAATGAAAGCACTTTCTAGACAGTGTGTGTGTGTGTGTGTGTGTGTGTGTGTGTGTGTGTGTGTGTGTGTGTGTGTGTGTGTGTGTGTGTGTGTGTGTGTGTGTGTGTGTGTGTGTGTGTGTGTGTGCGAGTATGTGTGAGTCATATTCTGTGTGTGTTCCTGAAACTGTTTTTCAAGGGCACTCAAACCTAAATATTTCTTTGCTCTGACAGCACTTGTGGGTTGAGGTACATTCAAACATCATTTGCTTTCAACGAGGGTGGTCGCTGAATATTGTGAATGTGTTTTCTGTTTCTACATTAGTTATTTGAACACATTTGTTGATAGGGACTTTATGGAAAAGTGCATACTTGGACCGACAATGTCAAAGTTATTTTGGTATGACCATTTGGATAAACTGAGACAGAAAACATCCCCTTGACGGTGCAGAATGTGTACATGTTCTAGTTAATCACTAGCTGGGACATCAGAAGTTGTTTTCTTCTAGAATTTCGACGCAGTCTGGTAGAACGCTCAAAGGCAACATTATGTAATGTATTGATACAAACATGCACTTTGATGCTACTGTAAAAATTATTCATTGTATACCATTTCTCCTCCCAATATCCACACATGGATACTGTTATAAACAATATTATATTATTCTCCATCACAGTGGAAGGCCCCTTTGATTTTCAATCTGTATCAGATAGCCTTATACTGTATGTGGTTCACATGAAACATACTGTCATATGACACCATTCATTAGCATAGCTTCAAGGAAAACACAAGGATGTAATCTCTATAGTTCTTGCCTTGAATGGATGTGCAGAATATACAATTATCTCTAAGTACCTTTTGAAGAGGAGCCCTTTTTGACACTGTTTTTTTTATTTAACTAGGCAAGTCAATTAAGGTCAAATTCTTATTTACAATGACGGCCTACACTGGCCAAACCCGGACGGGACTCGCAATCACGGACGGTTGTGATACAGCCTGGATTCGAACCAGGGTGTCTGCCTCTAGCACTGAGATGCAGTGCCTTAGACCACTGTGCCTGTAATTAGCAAGTAGCAGCGCAGCTAAGCCTCCTTGAAGATACTGTAGGCTATCTATTAGGGTCGACAGTTCTCAGCCATTGTCTCAAGTATGTGTTCATGATCTCTCTCTCATCTCCCCTCCCCCCTCTGTCTCTTTCACTCTTTCTACCTCTTTATCTCTCCCCCTCTCTCCCTCTCTCTTTCTCTCGTTCTCTCTCTTTATCTCCCTCTCCCCCTCTTTCTATTTATTTATTTCTCTCTTTCTCTCTCTCCTTCCCTCCCCCTCTCTCCCTCACTCTACCCTCCTCCATCACTCCCCCCTCTCTCTTTCTCCCTCAGTGTGATGGTATCATCCTGGACCTCAGCAGCACGTCGTTGGAAGGCATCGCTGTCCTCAACATACCCAGCATGCATGGCGGCTCCAACCTGTGGGGCGAGACCAAGAAGAGGAGGAACTACAGCCGCATGAGCAAGAAGGTTCCAGACAGGATGCCCGCCAGTACCGTCACCGATATAAAGGAGCTCAAGTTCTGTGTTCAGGGTGAGTCAACTAAACTCGCCCTCAGCAACACCAGTGAGATGTACCCTTTCCACACTATCCTAATCTTTTCCGTGTCCTTTTCAGAACAGTTCCAGTAACTATAGTGGATGCATAACCAGGACAGCTCAGTACAGTTTGGTTCAGCTTGGCTCAGTCGTGAGAAAAGGCCTAAGGTGGAAAGTGGGACCAGTTCCGGCCTCTTCAATATACCACTATATAATGTTCTTGATTTCAGCCATTAGGATTGAGTGTAATGTGGTTCAATGGGTGTCAAAGGATCCATTGTGTCTGATTGGTCTGCCATTTCTTGACCACATAAGCCTCGTAGTTGTATGTAATTTCCACACTTAGGGAAGTCTTGTATTCCGTTCCCTCTGCTCCGTAGCCCAGGCTTGCCATATGGAACGAGTTAGACTGCACTTTCTGTTGAAGCTTGTTTGTGAGAGACTGGGAGGGATCACTAAACAGTCCTAGTGTCGTTTTGTAAATGTTTCATACTGTCACAATTTCACCCACCAGTGTAGTGGCTCTACAGCAGGTCTATTCGGAACCACACGCAGGAGACCAGTTACACGCTCCTTACTTTAATAAGGCACAATATACAACGAACGTAGAAATACGGCTGCTCGCACACCGAGCCACAAACATGAAACAATCACAGACAACACTGATGGGGGGAACAGAGGATAAATAACACATGTAATTAGGGTAATGATGACCGGGTGTGAATGATGACAAGACAAACAGAAACTGAGAAATGGATCGTTGGTGGCTAGAACTCCGGTGACGTCAACCGCCGATAGACGCCCGGAAAAGGAGAGGGACCAACTTCAGCTGAAGTCGTGACAACCAGCCAGCGACCTGTAGAATGTCAGCTGTTTTTAATCTACTTTTTTTAATTTATTTAACCTTTATTTAACTAGGCAAGTCAGTTAAGAACAAATTCTTATTTACAAGGACGGCCTACCCCGGTAAAACCTGGACGACGCTGGGCAAATTGTGCGCCGCCCTATGGGACTCCCAATCACGTCCGGATGTGATACAGCCTGGATTTGAACCAGGGATTGCAGTGACGCCTCTTGCACTGAGATGCAGTGCCTTAGACCGCTGCGACACCCAGGTGACGCTGTGGCCCCCATGAGCATCTGTCCCAGAGGACATTGGGGACGAGCTGCGCCGAGCCGCAGACACACACACACACACATTGGGGACGAGCTGTGCTTGCAGGACCTGGCGCCCACTGGCCAAGGTCGGTGACAAGCAGCTGTTTTCGGATGCCATGAATTAACCTAGAACACTGAACACTGCCTCAGAGGCTGGGCTGCTAGATTCTGGGCTAGCGGGTCCGTTTCACTCTGCTGAGAAGAGGGGAGAAGAGGGAAGGGGAGAGGAGGGGAGGGAAAGGTAGAGGAGGGGAGGAAAGAGGAGAGAGAGGAGAGAAGGGGAGAGGAGAGAAGGAAATAGGAGAGGAGGGGAGAGGAGAAGAGGGGAGGAAAGAGGGGAGGAGAGGAGGGAAGGGGGAAACAGAAGCTCCCTCTCCCCCTCTTTAACTGCCTCGCACCCCTCTACCTGTCCATCTCTCTTTCTCTTGTGCCTACAGTCTTCTCTGGCCTCGTTATTACTGTCCCAAAACATGCTCTGTGTGTAAGCAGACAGACATATGGTAGTGAGGACGATGATAGTGAGGATGATGATAATGGTAGTGATGATGATGATGACGATGGCAGTGAGGATGATGATGATGACGATAGTTTTGAGGATGATGATGATGATGATGACAATGGTAGTGATGATGATGATGACGATGGCAGTGAGTATGATGATGATGATGATGATGACGATAGTATTGAGGATGATGATGATGATGATAATGGTAGTGATGATGATGATGATGATGATGATGACGACGATGGCAGTGAGGATGATGATGACGATAGTATTGAGGATGATGATGATGATAATGGTAGTGATGATGATGATGATGATGATGATGATGATGATGACGACGATAGTATTGAGGATGATGATGATGATGATAATGGTAGTGATGATGATGATGATGACAATGGCAGTGAGGATGATGATGATAGTATTGAGGATGATGATGATGATAATGGTAGTGATGATGATGATGATGATGATGATGATGGCAGATTCCTTGCAGTGAAAAGGCAGATTCTTTGTCCTCTATTTGTTACATCACATCCTGTCTGTGACACTCTCACTCTTCCTCCTCGCTCATCCTCTTTCATCCATCCTCTTTCTCTCTCTTCCTTAACCACCCCGCATCTGTGCTTCTCGTTCCTGACTGAACTAGTTTGAATCCTGTTTCCATGGAGACCCTCCGGCTCCACTGAACTAGAGAGAGAGGCAGAAAGAGAGGGGAAGCCAGAGACAGAGAGAAATGAGAGAGGGGTGGAGAGAGGGAAAGACAGAGACAACTAGAGAGAGGAAGAGAGAGTAAGCTAGAAAGAAGGGAGAACTAGTAAGCGAATAGGAGAGGCAGAGAGAGAAAGAAAGAAAGAAAGAAAGGGAGCAAACAAGGAGGCTGCTGCCAGCTGTGTGACTCATATCATTAATCTTTAACTGCCCTCCAGGCAGCCTTCACTGGGCTCTGCTTTCTGCCTTAGCAACAGTTGAGCCTCTATGACCTGCCCTTCAGCACTACCGTCCTGTAACATACTGTACAGTACTGTACGCTCTCACGTTGTCACCCTCCCCCCCGGCCTCTCACCTGACCACCTAAACACCCTCCCTCCGAGGCCAACGCCCCAGCCCCTCTCTCTCACTCACACACACACTCACGTACATACGCACATGCTCGAGAGATTAATGAGTGACAACCCTGTACCCTTCTGTCCCCTCTCAGATGCATACACACATAAACAGTGTATATGAATGCATCTCATGCAATGTCATATTGGCTGTGAGCACAGTAGCTTTTGTTGTTGTTTTGTGGACTATGGTGTGCAATTGACCAAAGTGTTTTGGTAATAACTTTGGTAATTGACCAGTTAACCCTGACATGACCAGACATGACCACCCTGACAGTTAACCCTGACATTTCATTCTTTCATTTCATTCTCAAATAGTTTGTGTTGTGACTTGTGAAGTTCCATAACATCATTGTCTCACGTCAGATAGCCGTCTACACTGATCTGTCTGATAACTCGCAAACACTCACGGGATAGCTAGAAATAGGTTTGGCTACAATATCCTGTCCTAACATTCAAAAATGTCACAAAGGTGCTATCGTCCACTGAACCCCCCTTCATCCTCAGTCAAAAAAGAGTCTGAGTTAATCTTACCAAAAAACTATAAACCTGTAGCTAATATTAACGGTTTTTAATGAGCAAGTATTCACTACCTAATTCTACATTTAGCTAAGTTGTTTTGTGGTGGTAGAATCAGTATTTATGAAATTTGAAATGTGCATGAAAATGATCTAGCTGTCTCTGAACCAGTCTCAAATCAATCCTTATGAAACCAAAAGCAGGGATGCTAACAACTCCAGTTCACACACTCAGTGTGAGGCCATCTGACATGAGACAAATGTCCATTACTTCTTATCATTGGTGTTGCCCCATCTGCATTTCTGACTCCTGAACACCACAACAGTGAACTGTCATGGCTCCTACTACTAGCCTAATTACAGTCTGGCATTCCTGGCCCTTTTCAGGTCAATGAAAAATCTATATCATCAAATGTCAAGCAATGTTTGTTTGCCTCAGGCACACTGATGAACAGTGCTTTTAAGCTGTCAGGTCATGACTTACCTTTAAACGATCTGCCTTGCTTGCTATTTGCACTACGCTCACAGCACTGTGTGTTTTGTGACTCTTTGTTGTCTATGTGTCAGTATGTGTATGAGTGGGTGGGGAGTTTTTGCATTTTGAATGTTTTCTAGGCATTTGCAATTTAATGGTTATTGGGATATACTTCGCAGCATTGTGCTTGTGTGTCTTTCTTGTGCGTGTGTGTGACTGTGTGTGTGTGTGAGACTGTGTGTGTGTGTGACTGTGTGTGCATGTTTGTGTGCCTGTGCCAGTATGTGTATTAGTGTGTGGGTGTGGGGAGTTTTTGCATTTTGAATGTTTTCTAGGCATATGCAATTTAATGGTTATTGTGATTTACTCCGCATCACTGTGTTTGTGTGTCTTTCTTGTGCACGTGTGTGTGCACACAAGTGCATGTGTGTAAGTGTGTGGGTGTGCATGTGAGGGAATGTTGTGCTTTAGTCTAGCTTCATCCCACAGAGTTCAACCTTTATTAAATTAACTTCTCAGAAACAGAATGCAGAGAAGGGCGGAGAAGGACGTCTCTTCGAGAGGCAGAGGGAAATCAGTGCGTGTGTGTGAGTGTGTATGTGTGTACTTGTTTTCCTACATTATCAGGACCCCAGTGTCCTAACATTTCACCTTAATGTCCTGAAAAGGTTGGAAAACAATTTTTGGAAAATATTTTTTTTTTCAGGTCTTGAATTTGTTGAAATGCTATTTTAAGCTTAAAGGTTTGGTTTAGGTTAAGGGTTAGGTTTAGGGGTTAGGAAAAATATGATTTTTAATGGTGATAACATTTTACACTCCAAAACGTCCTGACATTTCACGAAAACAAAGCTGTGTGCATGTGCGTGCGTACATGTGTGTGTGCAGCTTATGACTAATTGTTGACGACACTTGTTTACTCTGCAGCAGTAAGATCATGCTTCTTTAAGCTGTGCTCTACAGATAATACAATCAGTCAGTTTACCACAGAGTGAAAACCCTGCTGGCCTGATTCTCCAGACTGACACCTCAAATTTTTGATTCACCTTCTACAAATCTCCTACAACTAGAACGTTCACCCTATGGAAGTGTCACGCAACTGGGAACAGGAGATAGCTAGAGTCAAGCCAGCTCGAGTTACAATGCAAAGAAGGAAAGTGGTGACAGTGTAAAATACTGTCTGTCTATAGATTAAGTCAGGGGTTATTTACTGCTGTTGATGGGGAGGAAATGGATAATGGTCAGAGGAGGGGAACGCTTGAGAGGAGGTGCTGACGGGTTCTTTAGTGACTGGGGCAGGAATCATCTCTCTCTCTCTCTCAATCTCTCTCTCTCTCTCTCTCTCCCTGTATGTGTGTGTTGTAAAAGGTGCGCCATTGCAGGTTAAAGCCTGGCCAAGTTCCCACAACCTCTCCCCTGCAGGAGTCATCTCCACCCACCCTCCCCCTTAACAGCTCCTAGTTTGAGTCACTCCATGGCCGTAGTGTGGGCTATTTCAGGGCTCTGCCATACAGATTATCGTTGTTGCTCTCTCTCACACAGCTAAAACAGAAGGGTTAATTTTTCATTTCCCTCCTGTGTTGTTTGCCATGACAGAAATAGATACAACTATAATAAAACTACCCACCCAGATAGGATTGTGGGAAGAGCTATTGCTTCCTGGCACATACTTACAACAGTCTAGAACTTCTGGCTCTACGAGCCAGGCTTTCTTATGGGATAATAGGAGCCTTTTCAGAAGTGTCCCTCATATCTGAAGAGTTTGATGGTCAATCAGGTTTTTTCCCATGAGAACTGTGTCATAAAAGATCAGTGTCGTTTATGAATGGCATTAGAACATAGTTTGGAGCATCTTAACAAGAGCTGCATAGACATCAAAAGAGTATGTGAATATTATTATTATATTAGATAGCATGTGCTATGTGAACAGAACGTGTATAAATATACAGCATGTGAGAAAGGAAGTAGGAAAGGTTAGGTTAGTGGAGGAGAGGAGCTAAGAATGGGTATGCGTCAGTCTCCATGGTAGCATTCGTGTATACTGTCAGCGTGCCAAGCAGGCCACACCTGCCCACACACCTTTACTGCCCACGCACCTTTACTTTACCGGAGTAACAGTTTCACGGTGGGGTCTAGTTCCTCTTGACCATCTGTCCTCACTCCGGCCTCCACTGCGGCCACCCTGAGACAATGACAGCCGGACTGAGCCAGGAGCTAGGGGACAGAGGAAGGAAACAACAACACACACTAGTTTATAAATAAATACCAGAGCAATTATTGAAACAAGTACTGTACTTTAGGGGCTGCTCTGGTTGTTCTCAGGGGGTTCACATCTACATACAGTATCATCAAAGCAATTGTACCCAAGTGGTTCATTATGAAAACTATTGAACTGGTGTGGAGAATAACAGGACTGGTTGTCAAGGACTGTTCACAAGCCTGAAACATTATTTTGTAGAACTGTTTCATATTTCTCCTTTTCTCCTCTCTTTCGCCCACCCTCACTCTCTCTCTCACACACACATCCCATTCAAAAATGTAGTCCTTTCAACTGTTTTGTGAGCATTATGTTTCACTGCATCACATTAGTCTTAACCTAATTGTTGAGCATCTCTGTGCTATACCCAGCGTGTGTTTGCCCGTGGCACGTCAAGAGCAAAAGTCGTTTGGCCAGCTACCCGCCATTCATCCCACAATGCACTGGGTTTCTGTGTTATGTAAGAGCTCTGTTCTGCTCTATTATTAGTTCTACCTCATTGTGTCGAAGCGCTGCAGTACAGCAGCTCAGATCTGATGAAGCGGGAAACATTGGAGGAGAGAAAAAAGTATCATGGTGATTCTCTCTATCATTGCTTTATTGGCATGAAATACAATTTGTAGATATTGCCAAAGCCGTGTAGTGGTACAGCGTTTCAGTAAATGCAATGAGGATAATGAAATCCAGTTCATAATAATCATGTATACAGGTACAACACTACTACTGTTGTATTGTGTAATCTTCAGTTGGTATATTTAATTCAATACAAATATGATTATGAAAAAACGATCAAATAAAAAACAAAATGTACATGGATGATGGTTACACTATGTATCACTTGTAAGTTATATACAATGTAAATACTTCAGGGAATTAATGTTCATGGGATGTCCCTCAGGCTATGGAAATCATATACACATCTGGCAGTAACATTTGTGATTTCTCCCTCACCCAGAATCATTCCCAGTTTTATGTCATTAGTAAATGCACAGAAGTTGGGAATTGATTGAGAAATACACAGTACCAGTAAAAAGTTTGGACAAACCTACTCATTCCAGGGCTTTTCTTTATTTTTACTATTTTCTACATTGTAAAATAATTTGTGAAGACATCAAAACTATGAAATAGTGTTAAACAAATCAAAATATATTTTTTGTTTAAGATTCTTCAAAGTAGCCACCCTTTGCCTTGATCACAACTTTGCAGTCTTGGCATTCTCTGTACCAGCTTCATGAGGTAGTCACCTGGAATGTATTTCAATTAACAGGTGTGCCTTGTTAAAAGTTAATTCAAATCAAACTTTATTTGCCACATGCGCCGAATACAACAAGTATAGACTTTACCTTGAAATGCTTACTTACAAGCCCTTAACCAACAGTGCAATTCAATAAGAAGAAAATATTTACCAAGTAGACTAAAATAAAAAGTAACACAATAAGAATAACAATAACGAGGCTATAGTATACAGGGGGCACCGGTACCGAGTCAGTGTGCGGGGGTACAGGCTAGTTGAGGTAACCTGTACATGTAGGTGGGGGCGAAGTGACTATGCATAGGTAACAAACAAAGGGCAAGTAGTAGCAGTGTACAAAGGGGTCAATTGAAATTGTCCGTTGGCGATTTGGGGGTAAAAGCTGTTGAGTAGCCTTTTGGTCCTAGACTTGGCGCTCCGGCACCGCTTGCCGTGAGGTAGCAGAGAAAACAGTCTATAACTTGGGTGTCTATAACAATTTTATGGGCTTTCCTCTGACACCGCCTATTATATAGGTCCTGGATGGCAGGAAGCTTGGCCCCAGTGATGTACTGGGCCGTTCACACTACTCTAAGTATTATAGGAATTATAATTATAGGGATATAGGAATAATGTAATTAACAAAAGTAACATAATACAATATGTAAATATTTAACATTTGTATAACATTTCTAACATTTTGCTATATATAATTATTAGGCAATGGATATATCCAGCTACAGTGGGGAAAAAAAGTATTTAGTCAGCCACCAATTGTGCAAGTTCTCTCACTTAAAAAGATGAGAGAGGCCTGTAATTTTCATCATAGGTACACTTCAACTATGACAGACAAAATGAGGGAAAAAAATCCAGAAAATCACATTGTAGGATTTTTTATGAATTTATTTGCAAATTATGGTGGAAAATAAGTATTTGGTCAATAACAAAAGTTTATCTCAATACTTTGTTATATACCCTTTGTTGGCAATGACAGAGGTCAAACGTTTTCTGTAAGTCTTCACAAGGTTTTCACACACTGTTGCTGGT
Organism: Brachymystax lenok tsinlingensis; assembly: GCA_030435695.1. Lineage (NCBI taxonomy): Eukaryota > Metazoa > Chordata > Actinopteri > Salmoniformes > Salmonidae > Brachymystax > Brachymystax lenok. The sequence goes on along the minus strand of CM059781.1, from coordinate 27,634,338 downwards.
ATTTTAGCCCGTTCCTCCATGCAGATCTCCTCTAGAGCAGTGATGTTTTGGGGCTGTCGCTGGGCAACACGGACTTTCAAAGATTTTCTATGGGGTTGAGATCTGGAGACTGGCTAGGCCACTCCAGGACCTTGAAATGCTTCTTCTGAAGCCACTCCTTCGTTGCCGAGGCGGTGTGTTTGGGATCATTGTCATGCTGAAAGACCCAGCCACGTTTCATCTTCAATGCCCTTGCTGATGGAAGGAGGTTTTCACTCAAAATCTCCACGATACATGGCCCCATTCATTCTTTCCTTTACACGGATCAGTCGTCCTGGTCCCTTTGCAGAAAAACAGCCCCAAAGCATGATGTTTCCACCCCATGCTTCACAGTAGGTATGGTGTTCTTTGGATGCAACTCAGCATTCTTTGTCCTCCAAACACGACGAGTTGAGTTTTTACCAAAAAGTTCTATTTTGGTTTCATCTGACATTCTCCCAATCCTCATCTGGATCATCCAAATGCTCTCTAGCAAACTTTAGACGGGCCTGAACATGTACTGGCTTAAGCAGGGGACACGTCTGGCACTGCAGGATTTGATTCCCTGGCGGCGTAGTGTGTTACTGATGGTAGGCTTTGTTACTTTGGTCCCAGCTCTCTGCAGGTCATTCACTAGGTCCCCTGTGTGGTTCTGGGATTTTTGCTCACCGTTCTTGTGATCATTTTGACCCCACGGGTGAGATCTTGCGTGGAGCCCCAGATCGAGGAAGATTATCAGTGGTCTTGTATGTCTTCCATTTCCTAATAATTGCTCCCACAGTTGATTTCTTCAAACCAAGCTGCTTACCTATTGCAGATTCAGTCTTCCCAACCTGGTGCAGGTCTACAATTTTGTTTCTGGTGTCCTTTGACAGCTCTTTGGTCTTGGCCATAGTGGAGTTTGGAGTGTGACTGTTTGAGGTTGTGGACAGGTGTCTTTTATACTGATAACAAGTTCAAACAGGTGCCATTAATACAGGTAATGAGTGGAGGACAGAGGAGCCTCTTAAAGAAGAAGTTACAGGTCTGTGAGAGCCAGAAATCTTGCCTGTTTGTATGTGACCAAATACTTATTTTCCACCATAATTTGCAAATAAATTCATAAAAAATCCTACAATGTGATTTTCTGGATTTTTTTCCCTCATTTTGTCTGTCATAGTTGAAGTGTACCTATGATGAAAATTACAGGCCTCTCTCATCTTTTTAAGTGAGAGAACTTGCACAATTGGTGGCTGACTAAATACTTTTTTTCCCCACTGTATATATAGATATAGAACATATTCTAGTAGGTTGAATATACTGTATGTGTTTATTTACTCAGCTCTGCTCTTATATCATCTCATGTACCAAGAAGAGCTCTGCTGTTTCTGGATAGTCCAGTCCCTGTAGAGTCCCATCTGTCATGTGAAGCCTGCGTATGTACTAGTGCCTGCATAGCGTCCATAGTGTCACTAGTCCCTCCGTCACTAATCCAGGGCTATTCATGCCCAGTTTGCTCTTAATGGATCTCAATCCTATTATTCTTTCTGGGAAAAACTACTGGGACTGAGCCTGAGTGTGCGTCCCCAATGGCACCCTATTCCCTAAATAGTGCACTACTTTTGACCAGACCCCTAGGGCATAGGGTGCTATGTGGGACACAAGCCAAGGGTTTAGTTAGGACGCATCCTTGGTGATCCGGTCTAGTCCCCTGGGTTGGTGGAAGGATGAGGCATTGGCTGACAAAATAGCCACCACCACTGGGACGCCCTGGGCTAAAATGGCCCCAGTGGACCAGGGAAACAGGCAGAAAGATGGGGGTGTTTGTATTTAGGATGTGTCCCTCTGCTGAGGATGTTTGACCATGTCTGATTAGTCAGTGGGCATCCAGGGCACAGGAGCACAAAATGGCCCCAATAGGCCAGCCAGGCAGGCAGGCAGAGGGATGGGGGATGTTTGTATTTAGGACGATTCCCCCTACTCTGACTGATTTAGGATGGTTTCCCCTCTGGTTGATTAAGGACGGTGTGACCATAACTGATGAGTGGGCATATACCCGAGGCACAGGGGTAAGGGGAGAGGCTACAGGGCTATTTGTTCCCATTTGTCCCCATGGCAAGGGTGTTTTGTACCCTCTTCAAACCCAGCAGATCTATTCTCACAGCAATCAGTTATTTTCTGTGTATGTCAAATACTGCTTTCTCAGCCCAAGCATCATTTCAGTTGTGTAGTAAGAATTGAGACCACAATATGTATTTAGGATGACTCACTCTGAAAACTAAAGTCGAAGCATAAGTACATTAAACATCAGATTTCGCTGTAGGCTTACACTGTGTGTATGTACAGTTTCCAGTGTATGAATGATACTTTACAGCTTTATTTGCTTTAACCCCATAGGTAAAGTGTCAAGCTGTGGAGCCAGCATCTTTACTTGTGTTTTACCTTTGGTGATTTTGAATGGTTCACCCCCATCCCTCATCTGTCATAAAATTGTCATCTAAAATATTTAAGAGTGTGAGAGACTCACTGACTTACTTATTCCCATATGAACTTAAACTGCATCTAGCGTGAAGCACGAAATGTCTAAATTCTTTAAATGGAACACAAATGCACTGTACTTTATGTGGTAACCCACAGAATGCAGCACAGCAAATATGTTTAGAAAGACTTTAAGTAGTCAAAATCTAACTTAAAAGAAGCATAAACTCTAAAGAAGTCAAAATCCAAAACTTCACACTGGTGTGTGTATGTTATTGTCTCGTCTGCTCAGCTGTGCTGGAGATACAGATCATTTTAGTGAGAACAATGTATAGGCACTTTGACCTCTCACAGACTTTTGTGGAACTACAAGAAAAGCAGTCATCTCCTTTCCTTTGTGTACGTTACTAAGTGTTCACCACCAATGTACAGACAGTTCATCTCCCACTAGCTTCAGCTTGCATCAGATCCCTTGTGCAAGCCAAGCCAGTCGTCTCCTCCCTCCCTCTCGAATAAAGCAGCCACGCGACCATTTCCTGTTTGTTGCATAAAGGCAGAACGGTTCGGGTGACAGCGATGTGAAACTGCCAAGGGCCGTACAGGACGCCTATAGCCCTAGTCAATCAAAACAGGCATGACTACACACACAGTCACAGTCACAGTCCGCCTATAGCCTAGTCAGTCAAAACAGGCATGACTGCACACACACACACACACACACTGTCACAATTTGACTATAACCTAGTCAGTCAAAACAGGCATCCCGCATGTTAGGGCTTGTATGGGACAGGAGTGAAATCAGGCACGGGACCCTTTGAAATGGTCCGATCAGTGCTGTGTGTGTGAGTGGTCTGTGTATGTGTTTGTGCGTGTCTCTGCGTGTGTATGTCCCTCACTGGGCTGAGGATGGCTCCAGTGATTCACTATCGCAGACAGACAGGCAAGCTCACTTCTCTCTGTGTGGATAAACTAGGCAGGATATCCTTAGGTGGTCAGCTGGCAAAGCACAGGCCCTGCACTGTTAATCAGCTCTGGAGCACCTGAGACCTGCTCACACTGACATGGCTGATTAGCCGGGGATATGGTTTAGTTAGACAGAGAAAGAGAGTGAGGGAGGGAGCAAACGAGAGACACTGAGACACTGGTATTGTAATGGGTAGAAAGTAGAGGAAGAAAACAGACCTGAATAGTTGAAGAATCTATTTATATTGTATGTGGAAAATCTATTTCCTGGGTGCTTTATGAAGGCATTCATTACCGTCTTTAGCTATCTAAAGTTCCTGAACCATAAGCATATGATGATGTGTGTATTCTTAACGATAAAAATATGTCCGTACATTGACAAAGTGGAGTCGCAATTCAACGACTCAGACACGAGACGTATGTGGCAGGGTCTACAGACAATCACGGACTACTAAGGGAAACCAGCCACGTCCCGGACACCAACGTCTTGCTTCCGGACAAGCTAAACACCTTCTGTGCCCTCTTTGAGGATAACACAGTGCCACCGACGCCACCCACTACCAAGGACTGTGGGCTCTCCTTCTCCGGGGCCGTCGTGAGAAAGACATTTAAGCGTGTTAACCCTCACAAGGCTGCCGGCCCAGATGGCATCCCTAGCCGCGTCCTCAGAGCATGCGCAGACCAGCTGGCTGGAGTGTTTACGGACATATTTAATCGCTCCCTATCCCAGTCTGCTGTCCCCACTTGCTTCAAGATGTCCACTATTGTTCCTGTACCCAAGAAAGCAAACTGAACTAAATGACTATTGCCCTGTATCACTCACTTCTGTCATCATGAAGTGCTTTGAGAGGCTAGTTAAGGATCATGTCACATCTACCTTACCTGACACCCTAGACCCGCCTCAATTTGCTTACCGCCCCAATAGATCCACAGATGATGCAATCACCATCGCGCTGCACATTGCCCTATCCCATCTGAACAAGAAGAATACCTATGTAAGAATGCTGTACATTGACTATAGCTCAGCATTCAACACCATAGCGCCCTCCAAGCTCATCATTAAGCTCTGGACCCTAGGTCTGAATCCCGCCCTGCGCAACTCGGTCCTGGACTTCCTGACGGGCTGCCCCCAGGTGGTGAACGTAGGAAACAACACCTCCACTTCGCTGATCCTCAACACAGGAGCCCCACAAGGGTGCGTGCTCAGCCCTCTCTTGTACTCCCTGTTCACCCATGACTGCGTGGCCACGCACGCGTGCAACTCAATCTCAAGCTTGCAGACGACTTAACAGTAGTAGGCCTGATTACCAACAATGACGAGACAGCCTACAGGGAGGAGGTGAGGGCACTGGGAGAGTTGTGCCAGGAAAATAATCTCTCACTCAACGTCAACAAAACAAAGGAGCTGATCGTGGACTTCAGGAAACAGCAGAGTGAGCACGCCCCTATCCACATCGACGGGACAGCAGATGAGAAGGTGGAAAGATTCAAGGTCCTCAACAGGTGCATCAAAGCTGGGACAGAGAGACTGAAAAACAGCTACTATCTCAAGGCCATCAGATTGTTAAATAGCCATCACTAGCCACCTTTCACCGGTTATGCAACCCTGCACCTTAGAGGCTGCTGCCCTATATACTGTACATAGACATGGAATCACTGGTCACTTTAATAATGGAACACTAGTCACTTTAATGTTTACATACTGCTTTACTCATCACATATGTATATACTGTATTCTATTCTACTGCATTTTAGTCAATGCCACTCTGACATTGCTCAATCTGGTATTTATGTATTTCTTAATTCCATTCTTTTACTTTTAGATTTGTGCGTATTGTTAGATATCACTGCACTGTCTGAGCTAGGAACACAAGCATTTTGCTACACCCGCAATAACATCTGCTAAATATCTGTATGTGACCTATAAAATTTGATTTGATTTAAAAATAGAGGCCGCAATCAAAAATGTTCTACAAGTACTACAGCCTGTCTTTAGCTGTTCTAGTGCCCTTCTATGACCCAACTAAAACTCTTCAAAAGTTGTTAATGCATTTTACCCATTCTCCATTTGCTTTGTTCTTTCTTAGCTCAGAAAGTATTAACTGATCTCCCTCTCCCTTCCCCAGACCTGAGCGACCAGTTGCTAGAGGTGGTGGGTCTGGAGGGGGCCATGGAGATGGGAAAGATCTACTCAGGCCTGAAGAGCGCTGGCCGCAGACTGGCCCAATGTGCTAACGTCACCATCAGGTCAGGACCTTTTCTGCTACTATCCCCTCCATCCCTCCACCCTTCTTCCTCCCTTCTTCTCCCCACTTCCATCCCGTTGTGTCTCCGTCACCAAAACCAGAGCTGAGTCCCGCAGACATAAGTGTCTCCTACTCCCTTCTCTTCCTCACTTCACACTCTTTAAAACAGAAGGTTCTTCTGAGCCTTTGACTGTGTCCAGTAAACAGACCATTGACCTGCTGACTCACTCATTACAGCCACAGAGAGGCTGGTCATCATGGCCTGACAGATTAGCTTTCTCACACGTCTGAGGGCACTCAGGCCACTTTTGGATATGCCAACCAACCAATCTGTTTTAGAAAAGTGAAATTAGTTCACATGTTGTTGTTGCTCTAGCAGTTCCCGCTCCATTAAACATTCACAGTAAGGCCAGTTAAAGAACAGTTTATAGAGGACTCAGTCAAAGTTTTCCCCTCACCTGTTTCAGCCTACCCTTAATATTTTCCAAAACCAGAATTAAAATAACATTCATCAGTCATTCTCCCATACTGAGCTTCCATAGCTGGTGAGGCATGCATGAAAGGCTTAAACTATCTTTGTGTGTGTGTGTGTGTGTGTGTATGTGTGTGTTAGTTTAGAGTGGGGGCCTGTCTGGGAAAAGGACTTGTGGGAACAAAGACAGCAGTGTTTGACTCTGGTCCTGGGATGGACAGTGTGAATGGGAATGTCATGCCTCAGAGGTGCATGTGATCTGACTCTGACCCCCTACCTCTCTACTCTACCCCCTCTCTATTCACAGGACATCGGCTGCTGCCCATGCAGATCGATGGGGAGCCTTGGATGCAGCCCCCATGCACGGTCAGAGACTCACCACACACACTAACACACACCCTACCCCCACGCTACACCTCCACCTGCCTCCCTTCCTGCTCCCTATGCCTTTTCAATTTCCTTCTCTCTTCCCTCCATCCCTCTCCTCCTCCATCACACTCCCCACCTTCACTGTGACAGCTGTGTTAATTGAAACAGTGTTTTGTCACAGCGGACCACTGACTGGTTATGTCATTAGAGGAGGAGGAAATGCTCGCTGGAATCCATTCACACATCACGTAGCAACAGCAAAATGCCCTCTGCTATATATAGAACAATTCAGTTTAAATAGTGTTGAGAAAAGAAGTGTGTCACCCTAAACCTCAACGCCCCATCCTCCTTTATGCGGTTGAACCTGCGGGGATGTCAGGCTGAGCTGAGGCACAGTATTCTGTGTTTTGTACTTTGTTGGTTATTTTGATTTCAAGGTCAGATAGTTTCTCTGAAAAGTGAATCTTCTATCTGTGGGGTAGCATGAAAATATGGATATTTCTTTAGCAGGAAATGATGGTAAAATAACATTGTGTATCTTATATGGTAAGGATTTAGAAGTAGAAAATAAGGACCAGACTTCTGGACACTTCCTGGTCAAATGTTATCTTGTCCCTCCCTCCTACAGATGAAGGCACATTGGTTTCTGAAGCAAACTTCCATTGTCCTACAAGAGTTGCTAAATATTGTTTCATCTTGTCCCTCCTCCCCTTACAGATCAAGATCACACATAAGAACCAGGTTCCCATGCTACTGGGCCCTCCTCAGAAGACCCCCTTCTTGTTCTTCAAGAGACGCAACAGAAGTCGGGACTATGAGTGAGGAGGACACTTCAAACTCCCCCCTCTTCACAAGCGCATTCACCAACCCCTCGGGACAACTCAATAGGTCCCACAGACCAAGTCATTGCCCCTTGGACCTACAGTACCACTTCAGAATGAACTGACTTCCTCTCAGTGTAATGACCACTTCCTGTGTATCCATGTTCTAGCTTCTAGAACTTCCTGTGAACTCTGACCCTGCAACTGGCACACTAGCTCAGTCAACCCCAGCTCCAGACTCAGCTTCAGCCCCAGACCAATCAGTAATGCCACACTGCCTTGGCAAAACACAGTGCCAGCAGAATATAAGTTCATCTAGGATACTGCCTTGGTTCTCAAATGGAGGGATAGAGAGATGGAGTGATAAGGAAACACATAAAGAGAGAGAAAGACAAAGAGAGAAGCAGCAGAAGGGGAAATGGGAAGAGAAGAGTAGAAGAAAAGAAAGAGCGCAAAAGAGAGAGAGCAAGGGATGGGATGATTGACATACAGCAGATGAAAGTAGTATGGTTGTGTTGTCTGTCTGTCTGTCTGTCTGTCTGTGTGTGTGTGTGTGTGTGTGTGTGTGTGTGTGTGTGTGTGTGTGTGTGTGTGTGTGTGTGTGTGTGTGTGTGTGTGTGTGTGTGCGTGCGTGCAAGTTCTTCTCTCTCTTTGAGGAGCCCGTTGAATAATGGATCAGAGCTTGTAGAGTATTCACTCCAGTGTCTCTCCACGGCACAGAACACTGCACTGCCTGAGAGATGAAACGGAAAGAGATCATCTATTATTGACTTCTTCGTTTACGCTTGACGGTGGCAGCAGGGCAAAACACACAGTAACAATGGCCTGGGAAGCATGGGAAACTCAAACTAACATGCAGGGATTTTTGCCCCCCAGCATATTTGCTCACTACAACCATCTTTAGCCTAGTTTTGTAGAATATCAATAGCTGATCTGGTGTCAGGTCAAACAGATGGCAAGGACTGGAGGCTTGTCTGTTTATCTTCATGTGGCTTATTCACATACTGTAGACAGGTCACCCACCATCTTAGTAAGTGTATAAACCCCTCTGAGACTCAGTCACACAAGCCCTCAACTTAGACTGGTTTTATTCTTCTCCTCCAAATGGCAAGGCCATTGGTCCTTCGAGCCAGACCAGTGGAACAGAGCCCAGTGTACAGGGGAGACCAAAACAGGTTGGAGAGAGACGTGGACCTTACTTATATGTATCACTGTAGCGGCGTGAGATGAGAGAGGAGTCCCATGTCCCCCTCAGAAGTGCCCAGTAGGATCAGCTTTGGTTGAAGAACGAAACTCAGTGTAGAGAAGACCAAAAGAGTTTGGGGTGAGGAGTGGACTAGATATATATCACTGTAGAGAATGTGAGATGAGTCCGTTGCCCAATCAGAAGAGCCCAGTAGGACCTCTATAAGAGCAGAGTCCAGGGTAGAGGGAGAGGAGACTGAAGGAGGTTGGGTAGGTCCTTACTGTAATGTTACATGTATCACTGTAGAGATGAGAGAAGTCCCGATCAGAAGTGTCCACTAGGTTAGCTTTAGGTTGAATAAGCAGTAGTGCCTTCTGCCTAGTAGGATATCTATAGGTTGAATCAACAAGCCTCATCCAGCTACAGATGTCCCAGAAGACTTGTAGAGATTGAAATGGATTCCGCTAGCTAGTGGTGTTATATAACAGCCTGCCCTGACTGCCCCAGGCCTTAGGGGTCTGATTTACCATAGCGTGGACAGGAACTAAATTTAACCTGCTATTTCGGGAGGATCTATCCTGTGAAATACTATTCCTAATTACAGTGTAAAAACATCAGCTCGCAATGTGAAGTGTCCAAGAGTGCAAAACTAGGAGTCTGTAAAATGGTGGGTGTTATTCCAATCATGTTTGTTGCTGGATGGAGCAACAGGAAGATATGTTATCAATTGAAATGGGCTGAACTGAAAATCACACATAAGAGTCAAACCTAATGGCAAAAGTTGAACAGGCAAGACACCCGTGTGGCAGAATGTGGTATCCATCTACTAAGATATACCACTACCCGTATGAAAATATTACTGTCCCAACAATAGTGGCCAACTATATATGTGCAGATACAGTATTTGTATATTCTGGAAGTAGGTGTATTACACATACACATTCATTTGTATTTTATTTTACCTTTATTTAACTAGGTAAGTCAGTTAAGAACAAATTCTTATTTACAATGACGGCCCAGGAACATTGGGTTAACTGCCTGTTCAGGGGCAGAACGACAGATTTCGTTTTTGTGTTTTTAATAATATATTATTAGTGTAGAGCTTTGAGGCATCCAACTGGGCAAACACTGATTGAATCAACGTTATTTCCACATCTATTCCACGTTGAACCAACGTGGAATAGACATTGAATTAACATCTGTGCCCAGTGGGATAGTACAGAAGAGAACATACAGATCAGTGTTCTTCAGTGGGTCACTTGAATTACTACTGGGGCTGGTTCACAACACATTCCCTTTGGTGTCGAGCACCCTCATACCCTAGGATGTAGGGGTTAGGGTGCAGGGCCCAGCGGGTTGAGGGCAGAGTGAGCCTCCATGGTACACTGAGTGTTTGTCCCAAATGGCACCCTATTTCCTTTGGGCCCTGGTCAAAAGTAGTGCACTGGGTAGTGAATAGGGTGCCATTAGGACTCACCCTGAGCACCACTCACGGGGTGAGGCTTTGATGTCTTCGCCCGAGTTCCCTTTAAAACCACACTGAGCCGAGACTCTCGTGTCCAGGCCCCACTAAAACAGAGACACATGTCCAATGACCATGGTGTAGAGGTAAAACAGTGGCTTAGTCCCAAGGCACCCTAATCCTAATATAGTGTACTGCTTTTGACCAAAACCCTATCAAAAGTAGTGCACTATATAGGGAATATGGTGCCATTTGGGACACAGCCTTTATCTCTATGGACCACAGGGTCTGTCTGACCCTGCAACACCTCTAACCAGTACGTATGGGAAACATTTCAATGACCACATCACCTCTACAATCCTAACATAGCATCATTGGTCGATGGTCATTGGACACATTTTTTGTGTGTAGTCCTTATGGAGCCTGGATCGAGGCGACTCAGTAAAAAGTGTGCATGTTTACAGTTTACTTTTCATTAATGGGAAAGGATGATTTTAAATTTAAACAGTTAGAATTATGTGTAAATAGATATTTGTTTATATATTTTATCTCAAGTTACACCACCGCATGCCTGCTGAAACAAAGGAGACAGAAAGAAATGTCTGTCTGTTTGAGGAGAGACCACGCTGATTGTTGCAACCCCCTCCCTCAAGCTAAGACCTGTCCTGCTGTCGGGTCATATTAGCTATTCAACCCCCCCAACCAATCCTTTGCTTAAAAACCCATGACCTTGTGTATTTACTTTTGTCTTTCCCTGTTGGTAGCTAGCATAGCATGTTGATACTTCTGTGCTAGAACAGGACAGTGATGGCTTGTCTTGGTCAAATAGAGAGACTTTCCAGGAGAAGTGTACAAGCGGCCATTTTGTGATTCATCATCAGGAGATGGAAGAGAGACGCCGACACGACATCACAACCACAGAACTTAATCCTATCAGACGCTATATCAATCCTCAATGTTTGTGTCATTCACCAGTCACCACTCATCTCCAATTCCGGTCATCAGAAATGATCAATAGCCTTAACTAACAAACAAAGAAAAGGAGTGGCTCTCTCGTGCTTTCTCTGCCAGGACACAACAGCACACTTGCAATACAAGCCACTGACTTAGAAGGAGTAAAAAAATATAGAGAAACAAGTCAAAGAATGATGGTGACTATCTCCTCTGTCTCTGTGTTGCAATAACTCACTTTCATCACCAACCACCCGCCTGGTCTGTACCATCACTGCCTATAGTGGTGGTTCACTTCCACTTCCACCTACACCCACTTCTAAGAGGATTTGGTTTAGCCCAGGTCGTCAACGACGTCTGTAGAAAGTGGCCTCTCATCATTTAAAAAAAGTAGGAGGGCCGGTGTGAGGCCATCCATTTTCTTGTTGACAGACAGTGTCCCTTTGCGGGTCCTGGTCAAAAATAATGTACAATATATGGAATAGTGACGACACCAGTAAGTTGTCCACTGTGATGCAGCAGGGATTTCTATGTACTGCACCGCATCCACTGTTATAAACATAGCCATAGTGTGTGGCCCTGGCCACTGTCTTTGTTGATGTACATGATGTGATGTGACTTGTTGAAACCACGCTGCCTCTAGGTAACCTAATGTAGGAGGTGTAAAATAAATGCCTGAAACTAGATCCCGTACATACTGGTCTTGACGAGAAGAAAAAATAAACTGTCAGGGGAGGTTCTCTTCTGCACTGTTCAACCAATCCAGTAAATGTGGAGGAGGAGTTAAGATGGAGTGTCGCCTTGCTAATGTCCAAAAGCGGGAAATCGCGTCACAGGCTCTCTTTTAATTTCCACTGAAAACCGGAACATCCAGTTGTTGGGGACTGGGCAGAGGCTACCTCTGAGGTGACCTAGAGGAGGGGGTTTGACTGGTGGTTAAAGGGGGTGTTTGTGGTGGTGTTTGTAGTATATCAAATAAACCAATTATGATGATAGTATACACAGTCTATTACAATTAGGATTGTGTAGTTGATTAATCACTAATATCTACATTCTTCCACTGAATTGAGACAACCGGGCACAAAAAAATGCTCCCATATCCACGCAAGCATACCATTTAGAATATGGCCAATACACTGCTGCATTTTAAGTAGTATTTCAGTTGGGATTATTGGAATGGAGTCTTCGTAACCATCCTCGCCATGTGTAACTATTGTCCCCTTGTCTCCACTGTCGCTCCCGCTTCCGACCTTATTTTATTTCCACCTTCAGAGACTTACAGAGGCAGTGAGGTTTATCGTACTGTCACTGTCTTTGGTGCAATCCTATTCTTAGGCATGGGCAGATTAACTAACAGTATTGAGTGACACTAGTGGCCAGGACAAATGCAGTAGAGCCATGCATACAGTCCATTTTATTCTTGAGTGTGATGTATGTATAAACCCATAGGCCTGTTGTGTTTGCCATAGAAATATAATTAATAGAAAGCGTTTGGAACATTTGACAATAGCAATTTGACTGCTAAATTCATGGGTACACTCAAAATGGCTGCCAGTCCACCCATTATTGCATCATTGACTTGAATGGGGAGGCCCGTTCTACTTATTCTAGTTCTGTGGTGTTTACCCCCTCAGGGTCAGTGTGGTATGTAGCTATCCATACGCCTGTAGCACCCAATGAGGATCAAGGGCAGACTGTGACAGTAGCCCCCCCACCCACTCCCTCTCTGTGATTGGACAAAAAGAAGACTGTGAATCAATATTCTCATCTTGTGCCCTAGCTGCGTCTACTGTCTGTCATTCTTCCTCGCCGGTATGTTTGTTAGCTGTATGTTGCCATCATCCATTTTGATGGACAAAAGATTTATCAAATAAACACTCCGTTGGGTTTTGTTTTGGTGATATGGTCCAATGAGATGTTTGTTCTATTCTCTACAACATTTACACACACACACACACACACACACACACACACACACACACACACACACACACACACACACACACACACACACACACACACACACACACACACACACACACACACACACACACACACACACACAGCTGGCTCTGTCTTCTACTTAAATGTATTGGATTTAAATGTAATCAGATATTGTAGAGCTGTTAAGTTGACGATAAGGACCACTTAGTGTGGCAGGAGAAATGCTAAGGTTTCAACACAAGGCACTCATCATGACATGATCACAGAGACAAATATTCTGTATCCTTATTGTGAACAGAAGTACAGAAAGCAATGTCAAACTGTTATAACTTGCTTCTGTTAAGACTGTTGTGAAGCAGAGATACTGCTGAAATTACTGTATCTATATTGATATATCTATATTGAATCAGTGAAATGCACACTAAGGAACACACCCATATCACTGTCAAACAGAGTGAAGAGACAATGGGAGCGTTCGACATTGCAGCCAACTTTAAAGGTGAGTCGAGCTTGACTGATCTACAAATCACCTTGCATCATAAATAACTACTCAATCTTATTTGTAGATCAGTCAGTCAGTCACAATTTACCCGTGATACATCACCATTTCGATGCCTTTGAACACGACCAATGACTAATGTGATTGAATGACCAAACAGCAGAAGACCCATACACCCATGACACACTGCTCCTTCACCCACCCCCTCTATCCATGCTCCTTCCCTCTCAAGACCTCTGGCCCATGCACACACACACAGGTTGTTCTCGTCCCAGCCCACCATAAAATGCAGCTTTGTTTTTCCTATGACTGAGGTGATCGTTTCAAACTTTTATGATTTTAAAGCAAAGAAGCCTAGAACCAAACTTACCAAAATGTTTACTTCTCCTTACAGCCTTCGAAGGAATTATAAAGCCTAAATGTTTACTCTTAACCTCTTAAATAACCCCATACTGGGCCCTCACATTCATTTAATATCTAAAATACAGCCATTTGCACTGACAACCCCAAACTATCTAATGAATATAACATAAAGAATGCTGGGCTATTTGGAGTGCTAAGTGGAGCGCTTTTTCCTCTCACCTCCTTTTTCAAGGTCTTCTAACTGTGAGGAGTGTATGCATCAACATATGGAGAGCTCTCTCCGGTGTGTAATTGTTTAATTACTCTTCTCCAGCAGAGACACGTTTGAGCAGAAAGCGAGAGCAAGGAGAGAAGATCTCTGTCTGGTTGAGTCCCAAATGGCACCCTATTCCTTATATATATGGGCCCTGGTTAAAAGTAGTGCACTACATAGGGAATAGAGTGCCATTTGAAATGCATATTGTACTTATACAACTGTAAGATCCACAGAGACAGAGGAGCCTTTGGCTGGGAGTCTTCTCTTCGCCACACAAGCTGCGATAATTAAGGCAGGAATTATCTCTCTGTGAAGCGTCCCAAAGGGCACCCTATTCCCTTTAGTGCACTATAGGGCTCTGGGTCATGGGCCTTGGTCAAAGGTAGTTCACTACATAGAAAATAGGGTGCCATTTGGGACGCAGACTTTGTGAGGCTATTAATAGCAAGGCAAGACAAGTCCCATCTTGTCTGGCGTCGCGGAGAGCATCATTTGACCTCAGCACTGATTTTTCTAGTTTTTTATTATCTTGGAAATAGCACATTGACAGTCAGACATTCCCTTTGGTATAACTGCCATGAAGACATTCAATTATTAAGATGTGAGAGTGATCCACGTATTTAATACTACAGTACAATGATCCAGCTGTGAGGGGACCTAGTCAGCTGAAGTGGGGAATGAGAGATGGGCCTAACAAGGGACCCTGAAGGAAAGACTGAGTATAGCCCAGATTTGATAAGGCTTTAATGAAGGCTATTTCTCAAGAGCAGCTTCCATACTTCCATACATTGTGGGCTAAAAGAGGTCCAAATAAACAATCAATCAAACAGACAGATCCCTAGTATAGCAGCAGGAGTTACTGGGACATCACTTTGTGTCTGTGTGTGTGGGAAGAAGAAGAGCTGAATTAGCTCACATAGCATAAGGAGCAGAGATCTGTGTCACACTGACCCAGTCCTTGCTGGCACAAATAAAGTTGGGACAGGAAATAATGCTGCTCACTGTAGGCCTCCTCAAGATGGACGCTCTCGGACACAGAGGTCCTTCAGGAGAGGGTTGTACTTGTACACACACAGCAGTCTTTGGCTGCTTTTACACAGTCAGACCAATTATTTTTCAGAGCTGATCTGATTGGACAAAAGACCAATTAGTGAAAAAAAGATCAAAATTGGTCTACTTGTGTAAACGCAGCCAATGTGGCATGTGTCACTGTGTGTGTTGCATTTATTTAAGGAAAGAATTGGAATACAAAAACATGCTCGCTCTCGAACAATGCCCCCTTGCTCCCCACACACACACACCTCCCACCACATCCGCCCCAACAGAGAGGGACATACAGGCCAATAATAAAAAGACCCTCTACTGTAAGTCAACCTCTACTCCCCAGACCTTAGGGCCAGGCAACAAAGACTCCACTATACATACAGTATATTTATCTATTCCTACTATTCATGTCCATCCTCCAATCTTATAAGCGCTACATCACAGCTATTGGCTTTTAGGGATTCTGTTTTACACAACAGCTGTTGGATATTCCCCATATATTTCGATTTTAAAGAGAGGGTTTGGGTTTATATACAGATCTCCCAATTTAGTGGCTGTGGTGATAATGAGAATGGTTTACTACTTTTTTTGCGACCAACCTTTAATTCTTTCTTTTTTTTCTGTGTTGGGTTCAGATCACAGACAGGCAATAATATTCAAAAAGTACATAGATAAAGAATTTTTTTTAAGTAAAAAAAAAAAAAAAGTAAACATGGATACAGGACAAAAAACCAAACAAACCGAAAATAAATAAGTTAATGAAATAAGAAGTCAATAATTGTCCTGTCTGTCCCATCTCCCTTCTACCTCCCTGCTTCTCAGTAGGTACAACCCCTTCCCATTCCCACTCCACCCCCACCTCTCTCCCCCCTCCCAGCCCCTACCTCCCCCTCCTAAAACAAAACATCATGAATAACTCATCTTATGTTTGTACCTTTGTTTGTGGGACAAAGGCACACATTAATAAAGTCAGCCTGCATACGTCGATATTCAATACAGATATAAAAAATACAATTGATAAATTGAAACATGATTACATTAACTCAAAATAAGCTTGTGAACTTTTCGACTGCTCTATTGAATGTATCTCATTTCGTTTCCTTGGCTCCGCTCACACGAGTGAGCTATGGAGAGCTCTAGTGAAAGGATGTCAAGGAAGTTGTCTCCATTGAGTTCCTTTATTTACCTGAATTTAAAATCAGAATTCACACTTTAATTTATGCTGAGTTTATGTGAAGACTTCTATCTGGTCACCAACATTATTTTTTTGCCACAGTCAGCCAGGACAACCATACTCGTTTCTGGACATCACACAGGGTAGCCTACATGTGGCTACCTTCTGGATTTATATACGATTGTAACATAAAATCTACAGTAATAAGAGTACCTCTGTAATTTACATGGTAGCCTAGTCATTTGGTAAGGTTGTTTAAGATTGATTGAAGATAAATGAATGAATTGAAACCTGGGTGGTTTTGTGGTTGATGATGTTTTCGGTACAAACTAACTGGAGCACGGGCCTGATTTATGTTCGCTAGATTAAGGTTATAGGCTTATTTCAAGTAGCATGCACAACTTAAACATAAGTGGCATTTGAAAAACATGCACTTGCTGACATTTGAAAAAGATGAACTTGCTGACATTTAAAAAACATTGACTTGCTTTTAGGAACAAACATGCAAACTGAGACTGGGGAAAGCCACAATAAAAAACTTCCACTTCGCATGAACTGCACATGACTTTTTCCAACTACTGAAAGTTTTCTTCACTTTGCCAGTTGCTGACATCAAAGCTGCCATGAGACAATGGGCCACACGATCAAATGTTTCAATGTACGTCCTGACATGGAATGCACTGCTCTGCTGCAGTGTGTAATTTGCCATATGGCCTAAATTAAATCGTGCAAGATGCACATGCCACTCTCTGTTTTTCATTTTATAAAGGCTTGACAGAACATTGTCGTTTAATTTTGTGAAGGCACAAATCGAGCAGGATACCAGCTGTGCATAAACTGCACCACGTTCGATCATTTTAATATTACCTGGTTTAAACTAACACAGTGATTATCTGTCATTGGCAAAAACATACAAACAAACACTTTGTTGAAGTAAAACCGTAACCATACTTCCATTGTCCATTGCCAGGTTAATATAAACAGTGTAGTTATTCCCTCCGTAAGGCAATCAAACGGGCAATACGTCAGTACAGAGACAAAGTGGAGTCGCAATTCAACCGCTCAGACACGAGACGTATGTGGCAGGGTCTACAGACAATCATGGACTACAAAGGGAAAACCAGCCACGTCGCGGACATCGACGTCTTGCTTCCGGACAAGCTAAACACCTTCTTTGTCCGCTTTAAGGATAGCACAGCGCCACTGATGTGGCCCACTAACAAGGACTGTGGGCTCTCTTCTGTGGCGGACGTGAGTAAGACATTTAAGCGTGTTAACCCTCGCAAAGCTGCCGGCCCAGACGGCATCCCTAGCCGCGTCCTCAGAGCATGCGCAGACCAGCTGGCTGGAGTGTTTACGGACATATTTAATCGCTCCCTATCCCAGTCTGCTGTCCCCACTTGCTTAAAGATGTCCACCATTGTTCCTGTATCCAAGAAAGCAAAGGTAACTGAACTAAATTACTATCACCCGTAGCACTCACATCTGTCATCATGAAGTGCTTTGAGGCTGGTTAAGGATCATATCACCTCTACCTTATCTGACACCCTAGACTCACTTTAATTTGCTTACCGCCCCAATAGATCCACAGACGATGCAATCGCCATCGCACTGCACACTGCTCTATCCCTCTGGACAAGAGGAATAACTATGTACGAATGCTGTTCATTGACCATAGCTCAGCATTCAACACCATAGTATCGGTCCTGGACTTCCTGACGGGCCGCTCCCCAAGTGGTGAAGGTAGGAAACAACTCCTCCACTTTGCTGATCCTCAACACAGGGTCCCCACAAGGGTGCGTGCTCAGCCCCCTCCTGTACTCCCTGTTCACCCATGACTGCTTGGCCACGCACGCCTCCTTGCAGACAACACAACAGTAGTATGCCTGATTACCAATGCCTGATTACCAATAATGACGAGACAGCCTACAAAGAGGATGTGAGGGCTCTGGGAGAGTGGTGCCAGGAAAATAACCTCTCACTCAATGCCAACAACACAAAGGAGCTGATCGTGGACTTCAGGAAAAAGCAGAGGGAGTATTCCCCTATCCACATCGACGGGACCACAGTGGAGAAGGTGGAAAGCTTCAAGTTCCTCAGCGTACACAAACAATTTTGTATATAATGTTTACATATCCGACATTACTCATATCAAATGTATACACTGTACTCTAAACCATCTACTGAATCTTGCCTATGCCGTTCGGCCATCGACCCAAATCTCTAGCCACTTTAATAATTAAAAATTGGATGTAATAAATGTAGCCACTTTAAACGATGCCATTTATATAATGTTTACATATCCTACATTACTCATCTCATATGTATATACTACTGCATGGTCGGAGCACAAGCATTTCGCTACACTCGCATTAACATCTGCTAACCATGTGTTTTGATTTGATTTGATACTGTACTCTATACCATCTACTGCATCTTGCCTACGCGGTCAGCCATTGCTCATCCATATATTTATATGTACATATTCGTATTCATTCCTTTACTCTTGTGTGTATAAGGTAGTTGTTGTGAATTTGTTAGATTACTTGTTAGATACTACTGCATGGTCAGAACTAGAAGCACAAGCATTTTGCTACACTCGCATTAACATCTGCTAACCATGTGTATGTGACAAATCAAATTTTATATGATTTTATTTGATTTTGACAATCTGAAATGGTCCACCCACACAGACAGTGTGGTGAAGAAGGCGCAACAGCACCTCTACAACCTCAGGAGGCTGAAGAAATTTGTCATGGCCCTAAAACCCTCAAATGTTCACAGATTTACAATTGAGAGCATCCTGTCAGGCTGTACATCGCCTGGTACGGCAACTGCACCGCCCACAACCGCAGGGCTCTCCAGAGGGTGATGCGGTCTGCCCAACGCATCACAGGGGGCACACTGCCTGCCCTCCAGGACACCTACAGCACCCGATGTCACAGGAAGGCCAAAAAGATCATCAAGGACATTCACCCGAGCCACGGCCTGTTCACCCCGCTATCATCCAGAAGGCGAGGTCAGTACAGGTGCATCAAAGCTTGGACCGAGAAGCTGTTTTTCAGTCTCTATCTCAAGGCCATCAGACTGTTAAATAGCCATCACTAGCCGGCTTCCACCCAGTTACGCAACCCTGCACCTTAGTGCCTGCTGCCTGATATACATAGACTTGGAATCACTGGCCACTTTAATAATGGAAGCCTAGTCACTTTAATAATGTTTAAATACTGTTTATGTACTGCTTTACTCATCACATATGTATATACTGTATTCTATTCTACTGTATTTTAGTCAATGCTACTCCTACATTGCTCCATCTTATTTATATATTTCTTAATTCTATTATTTTACTTTTATATTTGGGTGTATTGTTGTGAATCGTTTTTAGTTACTACTGCACTGTTAGATACTACTGCACTGTTGGAGCTAGAAACACAAGAATTTCGCTACACTTGCAATAACATCTGCTAAATATGTGTATGTGACCAAAACGTTTTTTAATTTTTATATTTATTATATAGCTGTCCCTCAGCGGTTGTGACTGAAAAAAATAATGAATGAAACCCAGCCATTCACAAATATAGGACGGACCTGCGCTACGATTGGTCCTCGAGCACTTCATGCATAATTAATGAGTTTATGATGCCCATTGGTTACTTACTTGAAGGACAATGCCAATGAGCCAATAAGCGTGTGCCTCTCTGTATAGCCTACTCGAGCCCCAGGGAAAACTAACCGTCCATTAACTATAGGCTCAGTCAAGTTTTGGCATTCGGACGGACCGCATAAATTGATCACTAAGCGGAGATAGACGACCGTAGTGTCTTTTGTGGATTTTTTTTTTTATTGCATTCTTTCCATACTGTAACGGAATTGAAACACGCACAGGGTGAGTAATATATTAATGCTTTCTATTTTCATTTAACCTGGATAGGCCTCTGTACCGATCTATTATATCCATAAGTTTACGAGTGCATGCAACTACAAATGTAGATCTCTGCCATGGGTTAAAACGGATCGCCATCTTCTCCAAGAAAGCGTTTACTTTAGCAACCATTTTCTTTCGCTTTGTATGAAGTTGTGACATGCACTATATTCCTGTTTTAAATTGTGCTGTGTATTTGCGTGTACCTTTTATCGGAGTCTGCATATTGGTTTTCTTATCTCCGAGGTCGATCGGCTGTTTGTGATTTTATGAATGGAGAGGTCATGTTTTTTTCTCTGTGTTCCACACGGATCGAGTTTCACTTCATTGACAAAAACAAGGGTTCCGTGAAGAGAGAGGGGGGTACTAGGGGTGTTGGGTAGGATGTTATTCATCTCCTATTAGCTGCAATTTGCTTTGATAAAATAGCAAAGATTTTTAGTTTTTTCAGTAGCTATTTGAAACCAAAAGTGTTTTAATATCGTTTTGTTTTTTTAGCTTAGTATAATTATGAAGTGATTTGTCTTGCTTTTTTTATTGCCGACAATGTCCCATTCCCGAGCGTTTACAGAAGTTATATGATCGAAGGCATGAATTCCATTTTAAAGGGTAATTTTATTAGGATATTATTCTAAATTGTGATCTATTTTGGAGTAGATATTAGCCATTACCTAATGCTACTGTTTTCACAACTTGTCAATGCCTCATGGTGTACACTATTGGACCTGCAGGTTGTATGCATTAGTAAATGCATCTTTTCAATGGGTTGCTACTTTGTGTCGCTTTAATGATTGGCCAGCTATGCCTTTATTCGTCAGAATAAATGGAGGTTAAAGTCTAGTGACTGACTCGTATCACTCTTGAGGAGAGCGCGAGAAGTATCCGTGTGGAATGGAAGGACATGCAGGCTTATGTTACTGTTTTCTATTCCCAGACTTTATATTTTTTTACTGTAACGTGCTTTAGCGCACAATGCCCAGGGGACACGACAGCTGTGCTACATTTTTTTTATATTTAAAGGGAAGTATCTACTACAACTATTTTGCCCCAGAATGGTGAAATAGTAAAGAGCAGTTTCCATTTGGCTTTATTTATAGACTGTTTATGTCTTGTCTAATACTGTTCTCCACTGTCTGAAGTTGTATTGGGGTAAAACACTGTACAGTGACACTCACCTGTGCTTCATACAACACATGGTCACCCAGTGCAGTATCCTCAAATAAGTATACGGCTAAGACTCATCCTTGAAAGTTTTCCCAGCTCAGTCTTAGCTGATTATGAGTGCAGTCTGGTAATCGCCTGCACAGATGGTTGGCTTTGCCTTATGTAAGAGTTACATAAGTCACACAACTACAGAGTGTATTTACATTGTGCATGCTCACTTAAAAGCAAGAGGGGTGGGGGTTGTTGTATGGGTGCTGATAGCTCAGTAGTAAGTTTTCAACTTGCTTACAGGTCTGTCCAAATGAGTAAAGGATAAACTAGGTGACTCCCAGAGTACTCAAGAGTTGTGATCTAAACATGTTTCTATTATGTTTCGTCCACAGTTGAGCAGCTAGTACATAAAGTGAGCCTCGCGCTATCGCTTTAAAGCGAATACCTTTTTCTGGGAACCTTTGGAGACCCGGATAACATGGACCGATTCTACGACCAGCAAGTCCCATTTATGGTCCCACCCAATGTAAGAATGCTACTCATGTCTGGTGATCTTCATAGAAATAGAATTACTAGAACCATTTATTTTGAATGGTGATGCTGGTTCTATTTCTATGGTTCTCTTTATCAATCCAAAGCATGGACATAATCATACGCTCCAATTCAATATCTACACGTCCATACTACTTGGAATGCAGAATGTATTGGCCATGTATTATAAATGGTATTCTAATGTGGATATTGGAAGAGAGCCATAGATTTAGGCTTGTCAACTTTCCAGCTAGAAGTGGATTGGATGGGACGTGGCGTTCAGTCTCAATCATGAGTCACATCAGAGCCATTTACATACATAAATGGCTCTGAGTGACACATACAGCACTAACATGTTGGTGGTGTTTTCATCATTGCAGCAGAAATCTCATGTGGAGGAACCATACAGCAGACCAGTCATCGACAACAGGAAAAGGAAGTTTGTAGACACAGAACTCGCCCAGGACACGGAAGGTAATTGGACAACTTAATTGCCCTTTGTGACCTTGTCACAGCATATCATAATTTGTATTTTCTCTGTTTCAGACCTCTTCCAAGACCTCAGCCAGTTACAGGAGATTTGGATTGCAGAAGGTGAGTTATCTTGTATGTATACCACAGAGTTGATACTGAATGCGCTGAATTTATTTTTATGTATTCTGTTACTCTCCGCATCACCTAACATCATTTGCCCTCTGGTAGACATTGGTTATGTTAATTAAAAACTATCCATATCGGACGCCTTTGGACAAGTATTACAATTCCCCTTGAAGTAGCTGCCTTCTGTGCATGCAGAATAATAAGGCTACTATTTAGAAAATAAGGCTAAGTGTGAGATAATTGGTTGAATGTCTTGGGTGGTTCACTTATATTCCCAACAGATGTTTAAGATGCATCAAGCAATTGGGCAGATTACCGATTAACCTAAGCTGATCATTTTAAATGTTACGGTTTTCTTTCTGTGCACTCAATTAGAGCAAAGTCCCATAAATGAGCAACTTTGCTGACTAAGAGAAAGCAATAATTGTTCTGGACTTATAACAACACTTCTTTAAACTCACCTTTTAAATTGTTGACATTCTATTTCTTATCAGACAGTTTCCCTCTTTGGTCCACATCACCTTTGCATTACTGGTGTATTCATTAGGGACTAGTCCATTGTTTTGAGATTGCGACAACTATAGTCCCTGTTTTAAAGTGCCCAAGTAGCGCCCAACTTCGTTTTTCCCCCCGGTGGATTGAACAAAATAGCTTTGGCTCTTTTTGAATCAAGACACTAAGATGAGATTGACAGTTCCAATGTTGTTCACCCAGCAGGGGCCCAGTTATTATCCACTTGTTTAACTCTCCTCTCTCTCTCCCTCCACAGCCCAGGTGCCTGATGACGAACAGTTTGTCCCAGATTTCCAGTCGGATAGCTGTGAGTACCTGAGATGTATTATTTATACCAGGCTGTGATGTGGGACCGGAGGGATCTAGCCAGAGCCAAGTGTGTGTGTGTGTGTGTGTGTGTGTGTACACTGTCTTCTGGATCTAGGTATCCATGCTGTTTTGAATCACAGCCAACTTTGTCAAACATTTGAGTATTCTGCAGACGTCAGAGACCGTGTCAAGTGCTCCCAAGCACCCAATGTAGCTAGATCTGATCTTGGGACTATTGCTGTGCTTGACAACCTAGGCCTGCAGGATTAAACTGCTTCACTGAACGAGCCATTTGCCTTAAAATTTGACTCAGTTTGCTCTTTAAGTCTTTACTCTGCTCCATTGACTGGGTTCATCATCTTTAAGATAACAACCCCTGACAAGATCTTGCTTGCTTGCCTTTTCTTGCTTGCTTTCATTCTGCCAGGTACTGACTTCTTTCTTTCGCTCAAACCCCCTTTCCTCTGGGAATAGACTTTCTCCCCTCCTCCAATTTTGGGTGTTATCAGGCGATTGGCATGGGGCATCACATGAGCCAAGCTCATCTGATTTCACACTTTCATGCACACACTCAGCTTATGGAATGGGTCTACCCACCTCTATCCAAAAGAGTCTGTCCACGCAGTGTTTCTCCCACCTCATCTCCTAGAGTTTCTGTACAGCTCCACTTTCCCCCATTTGTCTGCAGTGTACAGAGCCTTTATATGGCAGCCAAGGGAAATATTTGAGTTATGTTCAATGGAGTGTCTTTTACAGTTTGTTTTTGTCTGATGTGGCAGCAGAGACAGGATGTGGTCGCTCAGTCTTTGTTAGTGTATGGATCCTGATCTGCATGGTAGCCTAGCGTGTTCTAATGTAATGACCACTGAGTTGCTGCAATATATTATTGAGGTTGATGCTGTCACATCACATGTGTGTTTAGAGAGTGAGGCCCATGCTAGGGTGTGTGCAGTAGACTGTAGGACGACAGTTTGTTCACTGAGGTTTCTGCAGTATAGTTCTTGACATAGCTGTGCGTTTGTAAGCGTGCAGGATAATGTGTGTGCGTGTGGGATAATGTGCGTGCGTATGTGATTGGCAACAACCCCTTTAGCCAGGCAGGGGGCCAGACTTTCACAGGCCCTCTATTCACCAGCTCCATGTGGCCCCTGCCGTGCCTGCAATCATCCGGCCGTCACATGGCAGCCAATGCGCTGCACACACACACACACATTCCTCCTGCATTGTACTGTACTGAGCCTTGCGCTCCCATCATCTCGACCCCTGTCTAGAAAGGGGGGGGACGTGCCCTAATAATCTCCCATTTTCCATCCATTATACACACACTTACTCTCCTGAAGCATTACTGCATGTTGCCCTGCTCTGGGCTTCTATAGCATGCATATGCAGGGAGTTGGGCTCACAAGCCTATTGTGTCCCTCCCTCAGTCCCTGGTCCATCAGACCCAGCTCCTGATACTCCTCTCGCTCGGGTATCCAGTTTCACTAGCCCATTATGTGGCGCCGGAAATGGGAGCCGATGTGAGACTGGAGATCCAGTAGGCTAATGGTTACAGTGAGGGGAGGAAAATCATTGAGTTACGGCCACACTGATTCATGGGTATTGACTGGGCCTGCATCCCAAATGGCTCTCTATAGGCCCTGGTCCAAAGTAGTGCACTAAATAGGGAATAGGGTGCCATTTGGGACAAAGCCTGGGTCCTTAATGGAAATCAAAGGGGCGATGTTTGATGTCACGTGCAGACGGTGGTGATAGTGTGATACTGATGGATGGAGGTTTTATTTGGCTGTCTCACATGAAAAAATAAGTTTACTTTTGAATACTACAGTACTTACTAGAAAATTCTATAGTAAACTGTAGAATACTATAGAACATCCTAGTGTCTTTTGATCATTTGTAGTCCTTGTTGTAGAATACTACAGTATTATCTACAAAGAAAACACTAGTAAATACTACAGTATTTTAAACCCTGCCCATCCCCCCATATTGCAGTTTGTGCCACCCATAAGTGAGAAACCTACATGCCAAGTATAAACCAAATATTGTGTTCCCTACAGGTTATAGAAAGAGCAGAAACGCTGTACTATCCATTCAGACCCCAATCCTACCTACTTACAGGTTATGGAAAATGTGCTCTTTTAGTATTTCTTCAGTTGGTTTCCTGAAGGAGAAATCCTCCACTCCTATGTCAAAGATAATAAAACACTACATTCCTTACTATAGTGTATACTACAGTATTTATACTATAGTGAACTATAAACACTACAGTGATTACAAATTTTTGTACCATAGTACTTTTTGTTATGTGGTGTCAGCTGTCATTAACATATGACAAATGGTTAAGTGGCTCACAGTGCTGGTTGAGAGGAGAGCACAAGACACTGTCCAATGTCCATACCATTGAAAATGATCAACGAGGATCTTGAATAAGCACTTATTATCTTCACTTTTGTTTATGGGTTGAATTAGCTATAGCAGTGTTTGATGTGTTGCCCCTCATCCTCTTTCTCTCCTCAGTGATGTTTCATGGCCCCCCACAAACTAAGATTAAACGGGAACTGAGTCCTTCCAAAGAGCTTTCTCCTTGTAGCCAGGACAGGAGTCTCATGCCGTACGGAGAGAAGTGCCTTTACAGCTACAGGTGTGTACCGCTTATACACACACACACTTTATATAGCCTTTCACCACACCAAGACAAGAGCCCAGTATTATCACCATGCTGACCCAAGCCCTCTGTCTGTCTTTGTCTGTATCTCCTTCCCTCCACAGTGCCTATGAGAGGAAACCCAGTTTGGGTTACAAGCCATTGACCCCTCCCTCTACACCTGTGTCACTGTGCAGCTCTACCACCACCCCAGGGACACACTCACTCAGTGAGCAGACTCCTCCCCCTCAAATACCCAGTCAGAACCAGGTGCACGGGCCACACCCCCTGCTGCACGGGCAGCCTGGCAACCAAGCAGTCGGCTCCGCCCACAGCCAGCAGAGGCCGCTCTCCCTCCATAGCCAGAGCCCGCCCTTCGCAGTGCCCTGCCCACCCTCACACCACAGTCAGGATGGCACCTACAGCCCTGAGCACAGGTGAGTGGTCCTGCCATGCTGCGCTGCAACAACTCGTTAGGGTTGAGTGGTGGGAACCCGGTTACTGAGATTTACTGGGCTTCACTGCCCAAAACCACTCCCTTTTCCCGGGATAAATAACTGAAACCGGTAAATTATAATAAATTATTTATATGAACAGCATGGCGTGAAATGGAAGTGTTAAATAATATGCAATGTCTAAATCTGGCTTCTCTACTGCCTCTGCATGATGAATCATCAATGCTCAGGGTGGGGGCAGACAGCCCATCTCAGGGTGGGGGCAGACAGCCCATCTCAGGGTGGTAAATGTTTATCTTGTAACAGGTAGGCCTACATTTTCTGCAGCATATTCTATGCTACAGTAATGTAAAGACGGACACATTTTATATTCTTCAAAGTAGCCACCCTTTGCTGTGATGACAGCTTTGCACAGTCTTGGCATTCTCTCAACCAGCTTCACCTGGAATGCTTTTCAAACAGCCTTGGAGTTCCCACATGCTGAGCACTTGTTGGCTGCTTTTCCTACACTCTGCGGTCCAACTCATCCCAAACCGGGCCTGTATATAGCTGCGTTATTGTTATGTAATCTTATTGTTACTTTTTATTTAGCAAATATTTTCTTAACTCTATTTCTTGAACTGCATTATTGGTTAAGGGCTTGTAAGTAAGCATTTCACGATAAGGTCTACACCTGTTGTATGTGGCGCATGTGACAATTTGATATGCTTTTGAATGACACTTCTGGTTTTGTTGGGAAATACCGGGTTACCCTGGAGAGAAGTGATTTATTGCCCCTGGTAAATATTCAGAATATGGAGATGAACATCCAACATTGACCAACCGGTGAAGGACTCCATGTGTTTACTAACATGTAAACTATTGAGCGTGAGTGTATATCTCTACTCTATCTCCTGACCCTAGGTTGACTGCTCTAAATGTACACACCCATCTTTACCTGAAGGAGACATGAGCTCACATGTTTCCATTGCCCTGTGAGACACAACGTGCCATTTTAAACACCAAGCCCAGTGGAGAGTGTCGGGCCTTGTGACCTTTCACGAATGTGGACTTTAGGGGTGGGGAAGTGCACTTATGATGAGGAAGGTCCACGGGTGGCAGGTCACTGGTAGCGTGACAGACAGACTCCTATTTTGGAGATTGTCTAAACCAGACCCCCGTGAGAACGACCCACGTCCCTGTACACACCACCTGTCACCCCCACCTGTGACATGACTCCTGGTCGGATGTGTTGGAACGCAGGGCATGTCATCAACAGCCAGTAATGTGGAACCAATGTGCAGCCAGAAGCCATTAGCCTTGTCTCTAGTGTCCAAGCCAATGAGCTCCGTCTAGAAAAAAGAGTCTTACTGTCACTGAAGAATCTCTTTATATCTGCTAGCTAGTGACACCTGCCCCAACATCTCATTTCCAGCGTGTATTCGCTGGCTTGATTGCAATAAGTGAGCCAATTTGGCTCCTGAGTGGCTTGTGTCCTGCATCTTGGTCTAAAGCTGGATTCTCAACAGTTCATCAATAGTTGATCACCAACAGTTTTCATTTACTATAAAAACAATATTATTTAACCAGGTAGGCAAGTTGAGAACAAGTTCTCATTTACAACTGCGACCTTGTCAAGATAAAGCAGAGCAGTTCGACACAGTTACACATTGGAGTAAACAAACAGTCAATAATACAGTAGAAAAAAAAATATCTATATACAATGTGTGCAAATGAGGTAAGATAAGGAACATAAGGCAATAAATAGGCCATGGTGGCGAAGTAATTACAGTATAGCAATTTAACACTGGAATGGTAGATGTGCAGTAGATGAATGTGCAAAGTGAAAACACTGGGGTGCAAAGGAGCAAGATAAATGAATACGGTAGGGGATGAGGTAGTTGGTTTGGCTATTAACAGATGGGCTATGTGCAGTGATCTGTGAGCTGCTATGACAGCTGGTGCTTAAAGCTAGTGAGGGAGATGAGTGTCTCCAGTTTAAGTGATTTTTGTAGTTTGTTCCAGTCATTGGCAGCCGAGAACTGGAAGGAAAGGCGGCCAAAGGAGGAATTGGCTTTGGGGGTGACCAGTGAGATATACCTGCTGGAGCGCGTGCTATGGGTGGGTGCTGCTATGGTTACCAGCGAGCTGAGATAAGCCAGTGGGTCTGGTGACGAGTATGTAACGTGGGCCAGCCAACTAGAGCATACAGGTCGCAGTATAAGGGGCTTTAGTGACAAAGCGGATGGCACTGTGATAGACTGCATCCAGTTTGCTGAGTAGAGTATTGGAAGCTGTTTTGTAGATGACATCGCCGAAGTCGAGAATCGGTAAGACAGTCAGTTTTACTAGTGCAAGTTTGGCAGCATGAGTGAAGGAGGCTTTGTTGCGAAATAGGAAGCTGATTCTAGATTTGATTTTGGATTGGAGATGTTTAATGTGAGTCTGGAAGGAGAGTTTACAGTCTAGCCAGACACCTAGGTATTTGTAGTTGTCCACATATTCTAGGTCAGAGCCGTCCAGGGTAGTGATGCTAGTCGGGCGGGCGGGTGCAGGCAGAAAACGGTTGAAAAGCATGCATTTGGTTTTACTAGCATTCAAAAGCAGTTGGAGGCCACGGAAGGAGTGTTGTATGGCATTGAAGCTCGTCTGGAGGTTAGTTAACAGTGTCATAAGAAGGGCCAGAGGTATACAGAATGGTGTTGTCTGCGTAGAGGTGGATCAGAGAATCACCAGCAGCAAGAGCGACATCATTGATGTATACAGAGAAGAGTCGGCCCAAGAATTGAACCCTGTGGCACCCCCATAGAGACTGACATCTGTTTTTAAGCAACATGTTTATCAATAACCATAAGGAGTTAATTAGAATATTTTGAACTTTCAGTCTCTGTTCAAACTTTTTATTTTATTTTATATATCGACAGCTTTCATTAATAATCACCATCCAACCACCCTCTCCCATGTCTTCCTTCACCACAGGTTCCAGAGGCAGATGTCGGAGCCGTGTCTACCCTTCCCTCCCTCTGAGAGCCAGGCTCGCCCACAGTTCCTGGCCCAGCAGCAGGCCCCCAGCCACAGCACCCTGCCCAGGGATGGGAGGCCCCCCTACCACCGCCAGATGTCTGAGCCCCTGGTCCCTGGTCTACATGGCTTCAAGCAAGAGCTGCTGGACCCCCGTTACACCGAGGAGGGTGTCCCCTCCATGGGACCTCAGGCTGCCTTCCACCCCATGGCCATCAAGCAGGAGCCCCGGGACTTCTGCTTTGACTCTGGTGAGTGGCTGGCTACCTCCCAGGTTGCTCTGGATTGGTCTGACCCAAGGCGGCTTGGGTCACAAGTTGTAGCTGACCCACAGGGTTCTCGTAGGTTTGAGGGTGTGAGTCTTGACTTCCAATGATCTACCCTTCTCAAGTGTGCACTCCTCTCAATGTATTAGATTGGTGTAAGCACAAGCTTCCACCCTATTTCTTCCACCAGGAAAGGAGGATGTGTAAGCCGGACACAACCTTGGGCCTCTCTGATTATGGTTGCTGTCCTGGGAGAGTTAGTTAAACCCCTCTTGCCTGGCACAGCACGGTGTCCACACTCATAACACACACGACCGCGTGGCTCTTAAAATCACTCTGCTCTCTGACACTCAGGCCAGTAAACATGTGTCTCTGAGCCCGGCTTAAGGCTCTGCCAAAAAGGAAATAGGTCCGTCATCCCGGCCAGGTTCAAGGAAACCTACTTCACTAGTATAGGGCTACCTAGGATAGATTTGGGCCACTACGCTGTGTTTACAGAGGGAGCTAGTATGCAAGTATGAACTTTACTACCATTATAATTAAATTAATTCAATAGACTTATGCAAATTGACTTGCCAATTTGCAAGTCAATCCTCCCCGCCCTTCAGTACTCTCCACTGTACCATGCAGTTGTCTCCCATCCCAAAGGTCTTAGCTACACAATCAACACTATTTACCTATAGGTAAGGCTGCAAAATAAGGACAATTGTGTACCCCCATGCACCCCAGCTGTTTTCCCTTTTCTGTCATCAACGCCCACCTCCTTCCTTCCCCCCCCTCTGTCCAGGCCAGCTTTGCACTGTCCCTCTCTCATTCTCCCTTTTAGCTTTGATTGAGGCCAGTGACGTAATGCTAAGCTTCTTACAGCCTATAAATACATCAATATAAAGGCTCACTGGCCCAGCCTCTCTCTTTCTCTCTCTCTCTCCTCTCTCTCTGTGTGTGTGTGTGGGTGGATTTGTGTATATGGGCATCGCACATACTTAAACATAGGTGCTGGGCTAATAAAGAATACTAGTAAAGAACAAGAAGGCCTGCACACTGTTAAAGCTCCCAATTAACTGCTTTTGACAACGATCCAAAACGGATCTTCGTCAGGTCAAAATATACACATTTCACCTCAACCATTATGGACATGACACATGGTGGGTGGAAAAACAAATGGATAAGCTACCCAGCGAGACCTATTGTGGCCTCCATTGACTGAAAATATTTCTGCTTTTGTAGATTTTCTTTCTAAAATGTGCATTTTTAAACATGTTTTCTTGACATTTTGACTAAGAGGGGGTGGCTTTAGCATGGACCTATACATGAAGTCGACGGACAGGAATTCCCAGTTATGCGGAGACAGCTTCCCCCCCTATACCCCTAAAAAAGAGCCTCCCCATCAGCCAATAGCAGGATTTGTAGTACACAGTGACCATGACAAACAAGCAGACTATCTGGATGAGCGTTTCAGACAGCGAGGTTACCCAGAGGAATGGCTGCACGACGCAAGGGAACGTTATGAAAATATGACCCAGGATGACCGCCTCACACCCAAACCTCCCCGCCATTCAGTACTCTCCACTTGGTAAACAGTTTGACCGCATCATTAAAAAACACTGGCACATCGAGCACTGATCCACAACTGGAAAATACATTTAAAGAGCCCCGGCAGATAGTCTTCAGACGCGCCCCCAACATCAGTCAAATGGGGGTGAGGTCTGATCTTCCACCAGTGCTACGTAATAGTACCTTTTCTAGACGATGTGCCAGACGGTAACTATAGATGTGGCGGATGTACCCAGTGTAACTTTACCAACAAATGCACAATGTTCAATCACCCTATTACGGGCAAGGCCATTAAGATTAAGGGCATCATTACGTGTTCCACAAATGTGATCTACCTGATCAGGTATATCTGTGGTCTATGCTATGTAGGAACAATGAAACGAGCTTTGAAAACTAGGATGGCAGAACACAGGAGTAATAGGAGGAGCTGTGACCTTGATGAACCCTGTGGCTGCGTATTTCATGGAGGCTCGTCATAACATTAGCTTTCTGAGACACATTGGTATCGAACATGTTAAGACTCCTAGGAGGGAGGGAGATACTGAAAACCAATTATTGAGAAGAGAATTGTATTGCATTCACTGTACCATGTCTCCTAGAGGTCTGAACCAAGAGTTAGATATCAGACTATTTCTTACATGAGTCATTTGATTTGTGTTGCCTTCCAGGTCACCTACTTGGTCATTGTGTAAATTATATATTTTATTTATTTTCTGGAACTACATGTACCCATCTCATTTATCTCAATATATGGGCATAGCCACCATCATAGGGCTCTCCTGGTTGGAACAGCTCACCAGATAACGGATGTCTAAAATTGCACAGTATTCCTAATCTAGTGCATTACTTTTGGGTTCTGGTCAAAATTGGGTTCTGGTCAAAATTGGTGCATTGTATATGGAATTGGGTGCCATCTAAGACAACCAATGTGTTGCAATTGGATAGAGCATATGATGCTGTAACGGGCTCAAACTTGAGTTGACAGTACTAGATTAAACACCTTGTGGATCTGCTCTTCAGCAGAGGACAGGAAATGTAGGGTGGGTGGGGACACTTCACTTCTGCCACAGTGACCAAGTTAAAGGGGCGGGGCTTGATCCAATGGGCGACAGAGGCGTAACTTGATTGTCATGATTTAATATCTGAAAGCCCAACCCGTCCTAATGCCGATGGGTAATCCTATTTGGGGGCTCAGTGGACATGCGAGGCCTGTTGCGTGCTGCGTAGTGTGCTCTGATCAGGGCTTAGCCCGCTCCAACAGATGTGGTGGGATAGCTAGTGGACATTTACAGCCCAGCTGTTTTGGTTGCTAGGTCAAAGCCAGTTGTGTAAGAGGAGGAAGTGCTGCAGCAGCAGGTAGAACAGTAGTAAAGTAAAGCTTTTTGTTCCACACTGTTCATCCTCATGTCACCAACCACGTGAATGGGTGGGACCACAAATGCAAATTGAATCGGTTGTGCCACACAATTCACAAATAAAACAGAACATATCCCAGCGACACACACAGTAAATGGATGCTGCTTGTATGCAAGAGCTCCCTTTACTAGTAAATATGTACGATCTCCCTTTACTAGCCTGCGACCACGGCCAAATATACTCACGGCAGAGGTTTTTGTGGTGTGTGTGTGTGTGTGTGTGTGTGTGTGTGTTATGTATATGAGGCAGTCAGTGTAACATGTCTTCTTCCCTCTCTGTCTGTTACAGAAGTGCCTATCTGTCAGTCTACATTTGGAAGAGCAGGGACCTTCTACCAAAACAACCATGAAAGTAAGTTATTGTAACGGTTTTCCCATCTTAGCAGAGGAGGGTTTCAAGTTTATTTGACATGTAATAAAAGCATTGGAAATTGTATTTATTAGAGCTCTTCAAATAAAAACATCTAGGAAGGTGTGTGTGTGTGTGTGTGTGAATAGCAGCTGATAAAACAAGGGAAACTCTCAAAGCCTTGGTAGCCGTTGACCCTGTTGTGACATTGCCCTGTTGAAAAGTGCTGCATGGTTGGGTAATAGAGGGCAGGCCGGATGGTAGAGCTCAACATTAGAATGACGTCTCTCGGGATGTTGCATCTATCAACGAGTCCTGTTTTAGGTTTTCACTATGTGAGCATTTGAACACAGCTCAGCAGCACTTCATGATATTAGCTCAACAGAGTTTTCCACTCTTGGGAGGCTGCCCGGCTATATTGCTTTGTGAGCAGTTTAGTCCCCCTAGAACATTAGTAGCTGGCCTCCACAGCAAAATGGAGGCTGTATTCCCACGCCCTAGCTAATGTCTCTCTCATATTACAGGTTTCTCATTCAGAGAGCTTCACCTGTACTACGATGATACCTGTGTGGTTCCTGACAGACTTGAAGGTAAAAAATACAATAAAAACTTTCACATCCCTGGATCCTGTCCTTTGGCGAGAGCCTTTTGCGCAGCATGAGCTTCATTCCACCACGGAGGGGGCTTTACAAGCAGCACATGGAGGACTCTCTCTGCTCCACTGCTGGCAGCATTTGAAAGGACAGGATTAATAGGATGTCTGTTGCATCATTGACGAAAGAACTGGAGAAAGTCTCCTTTGAGCAGCCGAGATGGCAGGCGGGTGTAAAATGAGCAGCATCCTCCACTTCAGTCACTGACTCACCACCCTGTAGCTGACTGTGGTGGAGTAGTTCTCACAGATGCATCTCTTTCTGTTTATCGCTCTCTTCCCCCTCTTCACAGGGAAGGTCAAGCAGGAGCCCTCAGTGTACCGTGACTGCCCTCCATACCAGCGTCGCGGCTCTCTGCAGCTCTGGCAGTTCCTGGTCACCCTATTGGACGACCCGGCCAACGGTCACTTCATCGCCTGGACAGGCCGGGGCATGGAGTTCAAACTCATAGAGCCAGAAGAGGTCCGTTGGGAGGATATTTTGTTTAAATCAATTTTATTGTAATTTTAATTTGGTAAACATTAGCTCTCAAAATCCCTAAAATCGGTAATCTTCTACAATGACTTAAGAGGTCAGGTCTGTGCCCTGGTCCTAGTAATAGTTAAGACTATTGAAAGTTAGCGTACGCATTCAAACCCTATTTGTTCTTTTAAGACATTCAATCAGGCATTGTGACTGACAGTAGTTTCTCTGTCTTGTCTTTTCAGGTGGCTCGCCGCTGGGGCATCCAGAAGAACAGGCCAGCCATGAACTATGACAAGCTGAGTCGTTCTCTGCGCTACTACTACGAGAAGGGCATCATGCAGAAGGTAAAGGCAGGTTCACCCTTTCTATCCTTCCCCATTTCTACTTAGCAACAGCATTATGCTGCCTTCGGAGCAAGCTAGCTATTGGCTTACTTGAATAAACCTTGGGGGATGATGCTGCAGTCCGCAGGGTCTAATCAGAGTTACGTATAATATGTTAACTTTTGTGTTCTATTTAATTCTGTGGGTCGAACTAACTTCTCCTCTGCTTGGTCTATTGCAGGTTGCTGGTGAGAGGTACGTGTACAAGTTTGTGTGTGACCCTGAGGCCCTGTTCTCCATGGCCTTCCCTGACAACCAAAGGCCCAACCTGAAGGCCGATCCAGACAGCCTGCCCTGCGGTCAGGTGGACGACGACACCCTGCCTCTCACCCACTACGACAAGAACACCCCTTACCTGGTGGACTCTGGGGAGCAGTGTGTAGGAGGCTTACCCTTCCCTGACGGCTACGGCTACTGACACGCACTTCCCCTACTACTAAACCCGACCCAGAGATCAAACTGCTGAGGCTGAACAAGAAACTATCAAACCTGAACCCGAAACCTCCCTCTCCTCTTACTGCTAAATTACTCCTCCGATTTTACAGATTAATTTAACCCTCCCTCCCCCTGAAACGACTGAGGAGAAACCTGCACCAACCACCTTCTCTGGCATCATCTACTGTACCAAGAGAGGGGGGCCCGTGGAAGTGCGGAATGGACTCTAGTGGCTCCGCCGTCTTAAGGCGAGGGGGCGTTGTTGCAATGGAGACCAAGAGGACATGATTGAGGGCCAGGGGCTGTGTTATGATGACAACATGCCGGAGGACTGTCAGATGGGTCTCTGTGCAGACTGCAAGAATTGTAACAATTCTGATTGACAATCTGCTTTTTCTAAAAGAGTATAATAAGCATCTTAAAAGTTAATTCTGACAATATATAAATGCAGCACTATTCTATAGTTGCCTTTTTTGTCCCCCATAATTATATATTTTCTGCCACATATGAACGATAAGATCTGTGTAAGCAAGGACTTTAATTTGCAAAAAACTCCAAACCTACAGACCTGTTTGTTTCTGTAGGCTTAAACGTCTGTTAGTGTAGAAATGTCTGTTAGTATGCTGGCTTTTCTACAGTTGGTTAAAGACTTAGTAGTGCTGTAGCCCACCGGGTTTCAGATTAGATGGATGGATTCCTCCGACCAGAGGCCTACTTTTTTTTTGTTTGTTTAATGCCGGCCCGGCTGTGTTTTTATCCAGTGTAATTATTTAATGTTTGTTTTGTTCTGCTGGGTTAGCTGTGAGTGCCCTACTAGCGTAAAGCTCCAGGCCCTGAGCTGTGGCTATATCTGAAACGACACTATTCACTATATATAGAGCACTACTTTACAAAGCCCACCAGTCTATGGTCAAAAGAAGTGCAGTATAAAGGAAATGGGGTGAATGTTGGATGCAGACTCTGGGCCACCAGACATTCTCCTTTTATAGTGACACTCCACACCATTTTTAATAAACTCACTCCTTATATTGTCTCAGTTGTAACTGACTAATCAGCACTCCACCTCCTTAAATAAATAAAAAATAGGCCCTGCAGGAATCCTTTTTCTTTTCCAAAAGCGACACCTCAGTCAATATTGTTCCTAGAGATTTTGAATTTATACATGCCTACAGTTATATTATTAAAAAGGTCAAATCTATTTTATTTTTTTTTATTGGGTGCTTGGCGTTTCCTCAGCAGTGAGTGTACTATATTTCTCAGATGCACTAGGTTGGCATCGTTCAGGACTTTGCATGCGAAGGGGTGAAATTCTACACCGTTCCCTGGACTCCTTTCTGCCAATCACAGGTTGTCAACAAGAGCCCTCTTGCTTCTCTTTGCATGACGGTGTATTCAAACAAACTGTCCACTAACATATCGCTTTACTCTACTCTGGACAAAGAAGCAGATTGTGAAACTTCTCTGCATTTTGTTCACGTTTGTTTCTTAAATGGGGAAAAATACAAACTTATATAAATATATATTTTTGCTAAGTCTGCAACTGTTTGATTTGATTGTATAAGCCTGTATAGTTCTGCCTATAACAACGTATGCATCTTTTTTTAAATCTGGATCCCTGTGACTCGAATATTACTGCAGACAGTTTGCTTTAGAGGCCATTTTTGGTGAATGAAAGGGTGAAGAACAAGAATATTGTCTTAGTTATAAAGGGGTAGTATGGCTGGGGTTCAAACAGTGTGTCATTTGGGATGCAGACACCCTACTACCTATATAGTGGACTACTTTTTGACCAGAGCCCTATTGGCCCTGGTCAAAAGTAGTTAACTATATACATTGAGCTTACAAAACATTAAGAACACCTTCCTAATATTGAGTTGTACCCCCCCACACACACACACGGTGTCAAGTGTTCCACAGGAATGCTGGCCCATGTTTACTCCAATGCTTCCCACAGTTGTGTCAAGTTGTCTGGATGTCCTTTGGGTGGTGGACCATTGTTGGTTCACACGGGAAACTGTTGATCGGGAAAAAGAACTAACGCTGCAGTTAAGCGCCTGGCACCTACTACCATACCCCGTTCAAAGGCACTTCAATATTTTGGCTTGCCCATTCACTCACTTAATGGCACATACACAATCCATGTCTCAATTGTTTTTTTTAAAGGTTCAAGGATTTTTAAGCCGTCTCTCCCCTTCACCGGGGTGGCAGGTAGCCTAGTGGTTAGAGCGTTGGACTTATAACCGGAAGGTTGCAAGGTCAAATCCCTGAGCTGACAAGGTAAAAATCGGTCATCCTGCCCCTGAACAAGACAGTTAACCCACTGTTCCTAGGCAGTCATTGAAAATAAGAATTTGTTCTTAATGGACTTTCCTAGTCAAAGAATCTATACTGATTTGAAGTGGATTTAACAAGTGATATCAATAAGAGATCATGGCTTTCACCTGGTCAGTCTGTCATGAGGTATTCATAATGTTTTGTACATTCAGTGTATAGTGAAAAGGGTGTAATTTCAGATGAAGAGATGTGTGTATCCACCTATAGTCTTTTCCCTGACCTGACCAAGGGTTGTCTGCACTTGTATAGGCTCCCTCTTCACAATGTGTACCTTACACTGAGTTTATAATGATCTGTACTGGGTACAATAAAATGTCCTTTCTGCTTCACTTCCTGTGGTTTGGTCTGTTGTGTCCTCATTCCCTTTCCTGTTCCCAGAGGCATCATGCCCATAGGGGGCACAGGGGCATGTGGCCCCTCAGATTTGTCCTGTAAATACATTTTTTGAAGCGATCAATCGTTATATTTGCTAGCTTGTCTTACTATCTTAGCTGCCATGCCTGCTGGCAAGGTTGGTAGACTTTAAAACATCAGGCAATATCAATGTACTGAATAAGACACATTCCTTTCAATCTTTTACCCAGATTTTAGCAGATAAGCATATTTTGTTTCTTCAAAAGAACCACCAGTCAGGAGGATAGACAGCTTAAGAGATGCTTAGATGTGGAGCAAATATGTTTTACATTGAATTAAGCATAATGATTAGGGTCCTATATTGCGGGGAAATGCTGTTTCAGGTGTTGGAAAAATGCAAAATACTCAATTTATAGACAGGGGGTGTAGTCCCCCCAACCATCCTCGCATACTTTGTGCCCGCTCAGATTTTTGGGGTGCATGACACCCCTGCCTGTTCCCCCCTCATCACTGACAGACTGCATACCAAATGGCCCCCTATTTCCTATATAGTGCACTACTTTTTCCAGAACCCTGGTCAAAAGTAGTGCACTATATAGGGAGTAGGGGGCCATTTGGGACTAAAGCCCCAGTCAGCTGATGTTCTGCACTGAAGGTCACTGTGCTCGGCTTTGCTAATTACTGACAAGTCACATGCCTTTTCTCTGTTTGATATTTCCTTTGTTAAAGATTACCCTCTACTCTCCCATTGCAACTGGTTGAGCAACACTGAAGAAAGAATTTACCAGGACTCCGTGGAAAGCAGTGGCAATTGTTACTGGTTAAATAAGTAAAATGAATAAGGGCAGTGAGTTTGTTTGGCCCTTTTTTAGGCTGGCATGACGACATGTCAGAAGAATTCTTGAAAGTTGGAAGTGGTCATTTTATTTTTCCTCAAGCAGGCTAGTTTTAACTCTGCGTAGGAAGACATTCCCTTAGCCTGTACAAGGACAAACAATAGCTGCTGTTCAGCGATTATGCATTTTCATGAGTTGGTTTACAATACAGTAGTCTTGAAAATACCATATTTTTAAATACAGTACTAGCATATTCATGTCATATTTGTACATTTTACATAGGGAAGTACACAAAGAAACATGAAGCAGGAAACACGTAAACCTGACAAATTATGCAACAAAAAAGCAACCTGTGTATTAATAAATATTTCAATTTTTCTATGAATTAAAGATTCATGCTTTCATCACAGTCGTGTAAAACCTTAACAAATAATTCATAATCTAGGATTACAAGAACCTGTTTAGGACAGAGGAGCAATTTACAGATAGTGGTTATTTTACTCATACTAGCTAAAACAGGGAAACGTAGATCCTATGTTCTCGACAGAGACCAAGCACAAACTGTGTCCAGCTCTTTATTCTTTGTTAATCAAGGGCTCTTTTAAAAGCTCAGAGTGTGTCAGGGCCAGAGAGGGGTTTGCCCTCCATTACTTGTCTGGCTCATTGCTCTCCATCTCTCTCCCCATCGATTGGAAGAGCAGAGAAAAGAGAGAAGAGTGCTTCTCATTGCTGTTAAAGGCCCTTTGGGGGTCCCAGAGGGACTCACATGGCCCTTAGATCAACTGCATCTAGGCAGGTAGTGGGGTTCGCTGAAGAGCCCATTGTGTCTGCATCCCAAATGGCACGGAGTCTGCCTGCCCTGATGGTATGGAGCATCACTTAGCCATTAACTGATGTTTATTTAATCAACTATGCTACACTGTAGGTGCTCGCCCCACTGTATGTTTATGACTGTGAGTTCAAAATCTAGACACTGCACAGATGTTAGGTTATCAAGCCATCGAGTTTCAATTATTCCTTTTTCACAGTTTCACAGGAGAGAATGAGAGTACCGACAATCTATATAACATACACTACATTCCGGTACACTGGCCTACATATCTAAGCCACTATAGGGACTCGCAAAAGGAGACCAGGTCTAGTTCATGGGTATCTTGGAGACTAATTCACATGTAGCTTGTAATTCCTTCACAAAAACAATTCTCCAGTGTGAGGTAAAACAATACAGGATAGAAAACCTTTTCGTTTTCATGTAAAATATATGAAATGTACAGGTTTGCTAAATGGTCCTAAACTATAGTACTCTCTGTTTGTGAACTACATCGGAAGAACAGTTGCACTTCTGTATGTAAAATAGATGAGTAGGGGGGATAGTTTTGGAACTTTCTTGGAAAACCTGCTTGTGAAGGTAGTTGACTATAATCAGTGCAGTGGTAGGCCTACTCAAAAGATGACGCCACAAATTCTGTTTATTCTACACATTAAATAAATACAATCTAGCTTATTTTCAGAAATGGCTGACCAAAGTAGTATCAATGTACCTTCCAGCTATCTCTCTCTCTGTCTCTAATAATCTTCCCTCCCCCTCACACCCTCTCTCTCTGTCTGTCTCTAATAATCTTCCCTCCCCCTCACACCCTCTCTCTCTGTCTGTCTCTCTAATAATCTTCCCTCCCCCTCACACCCTCTCTCTCTGTCTGTCTCTAATAATCTTCCCTCCCCCTCACACCCTCTCTCTCTGTCTGTCTCTAATAATCTTCCCTCCCCCTCACACCCTCTCTCTCTGTCTGTCTCTAATAATCTTCCCTCCCCCTCACACCCTCTCTCTCTGTCTGTCTCTAATAATCTTCCCTCCCCCTCACACCCTCTCTCTCGCTCAATCAGGTTTTAGCACTGATCCCTATTTGATGGGCTTGAGCCACTTACCGAGGACACAATGATCAGATTGAGGCTGATCAGATGTCACATCACTGTGGAAATGTCCAGTCTTAGAAAGCCACTTAACCTTCAACCCGCCCGCTTCAATCCTTCCTGGAAATAATAGTGCAGGCCAGATAGCAGACCTGGGTTCAAATAGTATTTGAAATAATTTCAAACATCAACATACATTTGACCATACAGACAACAAATGACTGCATAAACAATGACTTATTGATCCCCTCTCTAAGAAACAAGACGTGGCAGACAGGCAACTAATGCATATAGAGGTTTTAGTCCAGCACCACAGGGCCAGGACTCACTGTAGTTTGTTGCTTTCATGCAGTACGAGCGGTAGGAGACACCCGAACTCACAGGGGTTCCTGTTTTGTGAAGAAGAGGAATGTTTGATAGGAACATTTTGACAATGTTATGAATATGATGTAACAATAACAGGCAATTTCTCTTTTTGAGATAAAAAAAATTCGTTAGTTAAAAGCATTTGGGACAACACATATATTTTCTTTGGGTTATCAACAGATTATTACTTCATGAAATAAAACTAATGATGAAATGTGGTCTATTAGGGTCAATTTAAATACCAGTGTGTAGGATACAGGAACAGATATAGGGAGAAGGCGAAAGGTGTCGATCCTCACGTTCACCCCTGATTAGACCCAATCCTGATCTCTCTCAAGCAGTGGAGGTTCTAGACCCTTTCAACTGGGGGGGCCAAGCTGGGGCCAGTTGTACTGTTAGAGGGGCCAGTTACATTAGACATTATTGTTGTCATATCGTTTTCTTCACTTCATTGCAGGTATTAGTAGGCAAAAGACCATGTCCCTCTAGTAAATGTGTGGGTTTAATTAGTGTTCCGCGTTGCCACTGTCTAATAACGGATGTAAAAAGAACGATAGCAAAAATTAGTTATGCAAAAATTATTTCATACTCCACATTTAGGGGGGCCACAAGGGGGTCCAAAATTGTTGTCACAGGGACACTGCCCCCCCCCCCAGAACCGCCAGTGCTCTCAAGGAGCTGTCACACTGCCCTTGATCCTCTGTATTACACAACAGACTTCACCCAGTGGACACACACACACACACACTTACCTTGCGACGGAGAATGTATTGTACTACCGCTTCATTGAACCACGACTGCCCTCCAGTGGAAAAGCGATGTTACTACATCTACAAAGAGGGTTGTGGGCAGCAACACGTGCTAGCTGAAAAATAAGAAAATCGTGATTGAATGATGATCTATTAAGTAATTTAGGCAATTCCAAACTGTATAATACAATTAATACCCAGGACTGTAATTGGAAATGTGGATGTTTCATTGTGCAGGTCTCAGTGCTAAAATCAACACCATCTCAATGTGAGTAACAACAGGCAGTGTTAGTTAACAGCTAGCTAGCTAAATGTTTACCGGTTCATTATTTTAACCATAAGGACAAACATAAACCAGCCAACTCGCAGAAATGTGATTAACTAGCTGTTAGCTAGGATCAATAAAAATCGTGGTAAAAATGAATTCATATGTCTGTCAAAGAAACCGCTAGCTAGCTAGCCACTTTAAAAAGTGAAAGTGCTTCGTTTTTTCCAGTTACCATTTCCATACATGTTTTTGCTCATGAAATTCATAGCAAAGATGGTGGATAAATGAGGCCATTTACCATTGAAAAAAAAGGGTCAGTTCCGGTCTACTTAACTGGGTGTGTGTCCCATAGACACCAATGTAATAGCAGCTGGGTCTGGTCTACTTAGTTCACTGATTAAATAGACCAGACCCAGCTGGTGAGGTGTCTTGCTTCATCT
Source organism: Brachymystax lenok tsinlingensis (assembly GCA_030435695.1). Classification (NCBI taxonomy): domain Eukaryota; kingdom Metazoa; phylum Chordata; class Actinopteri; order Salmoniformes; family Salmonidae; genus Brachymystax; species Brachymystax lenok. The sequence goes on along the minus strand of CM059781.1, from coordinate 27,592,203 downwards.
TCCGTCTCTGATTCATAGCACACCTGACATGCTGTTGTACAACACCAGTTCCAAAGCCTGAGCCTCTAATTACGTTTCGGTGTCGAACAACCTGATTGGCTGTCAAAATCAATCGACAGGTGGCGTGCACGTGCAATGTATTAAATAATCGCTTCACAACATATTCCCACTTCGACCAAGGTAAACTGACACAGCATAACTTGTCAATATTTATCGACAAACTAGTTGATATTCATCGTAACAATGACGTTAGTTAGAGCTGCGCTATAAGGAATGTCGCTGCTTTTAATGTATTGCAAACACCTGTAAAAAATAGTTTTTAGCTGCGTTAGGCTATATTTAGTAACGTCATGGGGATGATATAAATAGGCTTTCATATCTAGTGTAATTGGTTCATATTCAAATAAATCTAAGTGACTCAGTTAAATGCTAGTTATTAATAGCTAAATGACTAGTCATGTCCACATATATTCAAACCGAATCTATTAATTTCTGGCCTTCATCAAAGTGCATCACCTCCATCTGATAGTTGATTGTATGTTTTTCAGAACATGTGGTATCCCTTCCCAATGCTCATGCCGTTGTCTCTGTCGCCGGAGCCACAGCGTCCATCAGATATTTCTCAGACGCCCTATGCATCAGGGATGATTCAGATGCATATGGTACCTTATGACCAACGCATATTTCAAAATGCAATGAACGGGTTGGCTGGTAAGTCAGAGGGAAGTGCTTTTAAAGATGCAGTATGCAGAAATCGCGCCGCCATTTTCTGGTTGCACAAATTCTAATAGTTCGCCTAACTTCGTTTGTGACAAAACAAGTATTGGATAATCATTGTACCCTCTAAACCGCTGTGAAAGATGTTGTATTTTCAGATGTTTGAAACTGGTGTACAAAACCCGAAAGTAAAATATGCAAGAATGGGAAGTATAGAAATAGAGCATATCTAAGAACATATCTATCACGTAGACTTTCTTCCAATGAGAATGACAGATTTATAACTCACATTTCTATGTGGATTTGGTCAGGTCACCAAAAAATGACAAATTGCAGCTTTAAAACCAATGTTTAAAACCCCATCCCCAGTGGTGCAGCGATCTAAAGGTGTTTGTTCCATGCTTCCCAGCCAGAACAGTTCGGAAGGGTTTGTGCATATATTAAGAAGTTTTTGTTTGTTTGGGACTTTTACAATTTTACAACTAAGATGTTTGATGCAGTATTTCACAATTGAAAAATGTGCATGAAAACGAGTTGGTGATTGGTCAACAGTAGGGATTCTTCAAAGTCTTTGTTGTCATTCAACGAGAGACTTGTTTTCATGCAAATGTTTTCATAAAGAAATACTGCATCAAACATCTTAGTTAGATGTACAATTGTGCGACTAAGATTTCTTGAGTCATCTTAGATTATTTGACTATTTTGAGAAAGTGTGTACTGGCTATGGTGTCTCAAAATGGACAAACTGGTACTATTGCAGTTGTTTAAGTGAAGGTATTTTACGGTTAGCCTAGCCTAGTTCGGCTAGGTGCCAGCTGAACTGTAGTATGCTGACGCTATAAGGCACTGCATCTACAGCCTGGGGTTCGATCCTAGGCTGTCACACAGCTGGCTGTGACCAGGAGCCCCGTAGGGTGACGCACAATTGGCTCAGCACCGACGGTGTTAGGGGAAGGTTTGGCCAGGGGGATTTCCTTGGCTTATCACGCTCTAGCGACTCGTTTTGGCGGGCCGGGCGCTTATAAGCTGACTTTGGTAGTCAGTCGAAAGGTCTTTAATTCAACACATTTTTGCGGCTGGCTTATGAGTTAAGCGAGCAGTGTTGTTTTAAAAGCAGCACGGGTTGTCCGGTCATGTTTCGACCTTCGCCTCTCCCAAGCCCATTGGGGAGTTGCCGCAATGAGACAAGATCGTAACTACCAAATGGATATCATGAAATTGGGGAGGAAAATGTTGTTAAATTATTTTAAAAAGTAAACACAATCAAAGTAATAAGCACAAGAGGGATGCTTCCTCTTGCAACACAAAACTCATAACCAATGGAATGCACTTTCACTTTTTAACTTGAGCATTACAAATAATATGATGTCCAACCCATTTATGTATTCTCCCTCATTGCCTTTGGAAATTACATGCATTAATAATGTGCCTTTACCTCAATACAGACCCTCCGTCTTTGTCGATAGAGGACTGCAGGAAATTCCTTCTCAACAGGTATAGATCATGTCTATTAGTCCCAGCACATTCTTTATGCTGTAATGAGAGAATCACGAACATGAAAGTCTATTGTGCGTCCCATTTCTCAACCCTTCTGCTCAAGTGTGCACTTGCACACACTCCCTGTCATGGATTTAATAATGGTGGAAATTCTGTCCAGCCAGTGTGTGCAAGTGCATACTTTGGGAGAGGTTTGGAGTATCGGGAAGCAACCTAGGTCTAACTCTGCATGTTACAGGTCTGTGTTTGACCTGGTGAAAGTCACCCATTTCCTGGAACTGACAGACCCCAAGCTGCTGGGTTGGTACTTATCCCTGCCTGTGGAGGACAGGAAGCTCATACAAGGTACAGTAGGGACCAGGGAACGTTGTATAATAGACCAACAAAAACTCCCAATAGTGTTCTTCTAGTTTTGCCATCTAATTACAAAACAGTTAAATAGAATCCCTATCCAGGGCCACCAATTGACTAAAATATGAATCCTATTGACAGCCTACTTTCTGTAGTCTCAGTGAAAACTGAGCCACGGATTCATTGTCTTTCCCTTTCAACTTTCTGTTCCACAGAGGAAGGAGGACTCCATCGGTTTCTGCAGAGGCATCCGGCTCTGAACGTAGCCAGACAACTGGTTTATGTGAAACGTGAGTTACAGCTCTGCTTGACTTTAAAATATTTTCTGTTGTAACCCTGGTTGAATTATCCTTGAGCCCTGGCGTACCAGTGCTCATAGCATATGAACACATCATAAGCCATGTCAAAATGTTTAGAATGGCAGGAAATTTGCTTTAAAACGGCAAAATTCTCTCTTAGCCTCATGGCAAAATGTGTAGATTAGTAGGAAATTAGCTTTTAAAACTGCAAACTTTTCTTTTAGCCTCATGACGATGTGTAGAATATCATGAGATTAGTTATAAAAATGCAAATTTTTCCTTTCTGCCCCATGGCAAAATGTGTAGAATTACAGGAAATGTGCTTTAAAACGGCAGCAGTTTCTTTCTGTCCCATGGCCAAATGTGTAGAATTACAATACATTTTTCTGAGAACATGGCCCCTTGCTTTAAACCTTGCAGGGGGCCTTGTGAACCTGCGGTACACCACTGTCCCTGAGAAAGAATAGCCTACATATCATCATTACATATACCTGTAAACTGTCTTTACTCTGTATATTATACTCAATTAATAGTTGTATTATACTTTTATAACACTTTATATTTCATAACATAACATCTTTTATTTTGTGTACAGAACAGGTGAGAGGTTGCTGGAAACCTCCTGTTACACAGGCGATGTCGTCAAACCTTAACAAGTATGTGTTCTCTCCTGTCAATTCAGATAACTACATTTGTTGGTCACCAGGTGTGATTCTACGACCAGTAGTTGACTAGAGGAAAAATAACAATTGTCATAAATTTAGCATGGTTTCTGCTGTTTTCAGATCCAGAAGGCCCACATTCTATGGTGTGATTCAGTGTCCCAACTGTGGAACCAGTTGTTCTTCAGGAGCTAAGATATGCCGACGCTGTAGTACACCTATCCAGAAGGAGATCCCGGCATGCCAATCAGGTGTGGTTTTAAAATCATAATTCAAAAAATACTGTTATATTTGCATTGTGTGGACAGATTTGTTATCTCGGAAAGAACATGCCCATTAATAGTCAGTCATATACTAGTGCACAGTCAATGGGTAATATTAAATGTCTCTCATTCCACACTAGCAGCTAAGTTATAGTACTTTATGAATCCCACAAAGTTACATTGATTTCATCACCACAGCATACGTTGTTTTTGCTTTAGCTCTGTTTCTTTATTTTGATACAACCATGTCGTTGTCTTCCTCACAGAAGAAGAGAAAGAGTTAGGTCTTCTTCCCAACAACGTGAAGGAGGAGCTAAATCTGTTCAACTGTTCAGGGCACGGAGGAGTCCAGCCAATCCAAGTCCAGCACCAGGCGGGAGCAGGAGCAGTGCAGCAGTTCAGGGGATGTCAGCCTCAGTCCTTTACTACCACTACCTTCCCATCCACAACAGTGGGCTGTCTGGTCAACCTTCAGGATAGCTTCCAGTCAGCCTGTGGTGATACCAGTGGTGGCCAAATTGGAGCCACAGAGGATTCTCCAGTCCAACAGGAGGCGCACTTCTCCAAGGTCCAGCTGCTCTCTCAGCTGTGGGAGGAAGGGCGGTGGCAGGATGGCAACAACCGCAGTAGTGTGGTGGTATATAAGGATCCGTCTGCCCAGACTAGCTTCTCTCTGGATATGGAGCTGGAGAGGCAAAGCCAGAGAGGAATTAACAGGAGCCAGTCTGCAATCGAAAGCCAGGAGGGGGAGTCCATGGCCAACTCCATGTCCATGCATGACCAGATGGCAGACTTCCCCATGTTGGACCGGGAGACTCCTCCAGAGTACTACAGCTTCAATAGCACTAGGATGGACCTCACAGAGTGGAGCAACACCAGCATCAACACCAGCCAGTCAGCGGAGCTGGACCGCGACGACTCACTATCACGCATTGCCACCATTGGGAGCACTGAGCAGCCTAGCGGAGCAGAGGAGGCGGAGCCACCTGAAGGCAGTATAGTGTCTTCCTGCGCAGGAGACCGCAGCGAGTATTGTGATTGGACCTACGACAACTGCCCCGGCCACCTAGCAAATGAGGAAGGGGCCTCCAGATGCGATCTAGAGGATGACTGTGTCGACTACCAGAGCCTCATGAAAGAGGATGGGAGTATTATCATGTATAAAGCAAGTAATGAGGGGACACCTGACTTAAACGTGACACCCCCGCAAGGCCAAACCAAGATGGACCAGTCCGGTTGGTCTAGAGAGAGTCTCAGTGTACCCCAAACCCCAACGAAAGAGGAGCTGTCCATCTATGAGGAGTCCTTGGTGTCAATAAGCCCTGGTGGGGCAGCGGCGGCCGTTGTGACCACCACACAGCATGAGAATGGAATGTCTGCGTTCTCTCTAGTCAATCTGAACCAGACTTTTGATCTCTCACCTTCAAGGGTCACAGAAGCCAGACTGAGCACAGCCGACCATTCAACAAATACTTGGTCTGCCGTCACTAAGCATGATGTGTTGGTTAGTATTGACCACAGTCTAACAGGCTGCAACCAGAACACCCAAACTCGGGGCACAGCTACAACTGACAAGTATGTCATCACTGAAGTCCACATGGCAGACCTGGACTATCTCACTGAGGTACAGTTAATGCTCTTCCTGTAATGTTTATTGCCATTCAGATTTCCTTTTTTATTGAAATACGTTTATTTCTTCAATATCTAAATGTCTTTAAGGAATTCATCAAGCTGAAATTTGCTCAAGAGGAACTGAAAGAGCTGAAAGAGCAAATGGCAAGGTATTTTAGACACTTTTCATTCTGTTATCTGTTATACCTCCATTTCAGATTTTTTTTTTTTAGAGATCGTGACTATCTTCATGTTTCCAGTCTATCTGCTGAGGTGCTGACCATGGCTATGTCTGTTGCTGCCTGTATCAGCTCTGCAGGCGGTGTGAGAGATGGAAGAGGCTGCGACAACGCAGACCGTGGTGAATGTGACTGTGGCCAGCGTGCCACGCGGGCAGAGCTAAGCCTGCTGTCCCTGCAGTATGGGATGTGCCAACGCCACTGCTGGAGACGCTACTACACCTCACCTGAGGGAGACCGTCTGGTCCAGGGGTAAGGGACAGGAGACAGCAGGGCACCTCACAATTAAACGCATTGATTTATTCAATGAGTTTAAAAGATCATTGGACATGTATCTGTTAATGTTATGTCTATCTGATCATGCATCTCTCCTGCTGATCTTTCAGTTAGCCACTATAATGGTCAAGAACCTGTTGAATACACCTACCCTGTTATGGCAGCTCTAAAAAGCCTCTTCTTAATTGAAAATGTGTTTTTAGTCCAGGAAAGGCTTCATCTGGATCCAGGAAACCAACACTATATTATTTCTATGTTGACATTCCAGTATGTAAACTCAGCAAAAAAAGAAACATTCCTTTTTCAGGACCCTGTCTTTCAAAGATAATTTGTAAAAATCCCAATAACTTCACAGATCTGCATTGTAAAGGGTTTAAACACCGTTTCCCATGCTTGTTCAATGAACCATAAACAATTAATGAACATGCATCTGTGGAAAGGTCGTTCCACTAACAGCTTACAGACGGTAGGCGATTAAGGTCACAGTTATGAAAACGTAGGACACTAAAGAGGCCTTTCTTACTGACTCTGGAAAAACACCAAAAGAAAGATGCCCAGGGTCCCTGCTCATCTGCATGAATGTGCGTTAGGCATGCTGCAAGGAGGCAAGAGGACTGCAGATGTGGCCAGGGCAATAATTTGCAATGTCTGTACTGAGACGCCTAAAACAGCACTACAGGGAGACAGGACGGACAGCTGATCGTCCTTGCAGTGACAGACCACGTGTAACAACACCTGCACAGGATCGATACATCCGAACATCACACCTGCGGAACAGGTACAGGATGGCAACAACTGCCTGAGTTACACCAGGAACGTACTATCCCTCCATCAGTGCTCAGACAGTCCACAATAGGCTAAGAGAGGCTGGACTGAGGGCTTGTAGGCCTGTTGTAAGGCAGGTCCTCACCAGACATCACCGGCAACAACGTCGCATATGGGCACAAACCCACCGTCGCTGGACCAGACAGGACTGGCAAAAAGTGCTCTTCACTGACGAGTCGCGGTTTTGTCTCACTAGGGGTGATGGTTGGATTCACATTAATCGTCGAAGGAATGAGCGTTACACTGAGGCCTGTACTCTGGAGCGGAATCGATTTGGAGGTGGAGGGTCCGTCATGGTCTGGGGCGGTGTGTCACAGTCATCGGACTGAGCTTGTTGTCATTGCAGGCAATCTCAACGCTGTGCGTTACAGGGAAGACATCCTCCTCCCTCATGTGGTAACCTTCTCGCAGACTCATCCTGACATGACCCTCCAGCATAACAATGCCACCAGCCATAATGCTCGTTCTGTGCGTGATTTCTTGCAGGGCAGGAATGTCAGTGTTCTGCCATGGCCAGCGACGAGCCTGGATTGCAATCCCATTGAGCACTTGTTGGATCGGAGGGTGAGGGCTAGGGCCATTCCCCCCAGAAATGCCTGGGCACTTGCAGGTGCCTTGGTGGAAGAGTGGGGTAACATCTCACAGCAATAACTAACTGGCAAATCTGGTGCAGTCCATGAGGAGGAGATGCACTGCAGTACTTAATGCATCTGGTGGCCACACCAGATACTGACTGTTACTTTTGATTTTGACCCCCCCTTGGTTCAGGGACACATTATTCCATTTCTGTTAGTCGCATGTCTGTAGAACTTGTTCAGTTTCTCAGTTGTTGAATCTTATGTTAATACAAATATTTACACATGTTAAGTTTGATGAAAATAAATAAATGCAGTTGACAGTGAGAGGACCTTTCTTTTTTTTTTTGCTGAGATTCTATCCCCACCCCCTGCCCTGTAGGACTGAGGGCCCTCCTGAGAGCCTGGTGAAGGTGCTGCAGGTCTTGGAGGTAGACTACAGAGAGATGAGGAGACAGGTCCTGTCAGGTATACCCCTGGACCAGCTCAGACCCCTGTCTGTCGACTCCCAGAGGATCACCTCAGAGACCAGCTACGTCCCCCAACATGTAAATTCCCTCTGGTACCCTTCCTTCCTCTCAGTACATTTTGTTTGTACTATGCAGGGTGGATCTCATGGTTGTTTTTCCCCTTTTCAGATAATTGACGAGTCTTTGGGAAATGCTCTGTCTGAGTATGTATTTGACAAATTGAATAATGAGTGGGGGAATGAATGAATGAAGTTGGTTGTTTTTAAATGTTTTTTTCTATCCTCCAGTGCCTCAGGTAGGAGCTCCCAGCAGTTGCAGGTAGAGGATGCCCGCGTTGAGGACGTCAGTGTAGGTGGTGATGGAGAGTTAAACAGACTAGTGTCCCAGTCTGATTTATCAGTCCTTGGACAGGAAGATGGGATGGTTGGCAGGATCAAGGCAGAAGGGCCCGTTGGTAACCCCAAGGCTGAGGACTGCAGGTCTGGGAAGGCGGTCATCCTCCTCCCCCAGCAACCTGAGGTCAACCGGAGGCCCAGGCCAGGTAATGAGACCTCTTCATTTATCAATGGTTTATTTGAATAGGGAGGAATAGATACAAACACATTGGCTCATTGAATGTATAAACATACAATGCATTGCACTACAGCGTTCTCAAAACTGGTTCTGATCCACCTGGATTTCTGAACTCTCACATTCAACAGGTGGAACCAAAGACCACAACTCCAGCGAGGCGTGGTTCGATGCAGAGGAGGACCTTGAGCCTGATGGTGTAGAGCTGAAGGAAGGAGGTCTGGCTGAGGTCCTGGTGGAGGAAGGAAATGGCAAGTATAGGGTTGAGGGGAAAAAGCTGCATGACAGACAGACCCCTAAATATTTTTCATTCATGGGTATTTGAGTTTCAAATTTGTGTTCATAATTTGACTGAATCTTGCTGAGTCTGATATTTAGTCCCTATAGTTGGTAACACTACCTACCGGTGCATAAGGATTTCATAACACATTCATAACCCACACATAACAAGTTCATAAGCACTGTTCATAAACATTCATTCATATATTTCTTTAGGAATCGTTGAGGAGAAGGATCAGAGCTCTTTCCTGTGCGTCACAGACCTACCCAGTGATGTAACGGAGGTAGGCCTCAGCATGTGACAATGTCTCTAACTCAATTAATCTTTATTCGATTCCCTGCATCCGTTGCGTCAACCGTTTTGGAGAAGGTCCAAGGTCCCTTCCGTAGACCTCCTTCTCCAATGCTGTTTGAAAGGAAGCAAGGAGATTGGATGTAAGGAATCTGGGATAAAAATGGGAACGTTAGAGTGATTTGGTCACCAGGGGGCAACATACCCTAATAAAAGTATCCTGTCTGTTTTCATAGAGAGAAGTAATGCTCTGGTTTGAGAAGTATCAGGCATCTGAAGTGAGCATTTCCACCTTCAGCAATAACCTCCGGTAAAATAAAACCACAGTGACCCTGTAGAATGAAACTAAGTTAAGGAATGTATAAGCGTTCCAAGGCAACGTAACTGTTACATCAAGATTTCAATATAATAACACAGACATTTGTATAAAGATATTGTCCCCTCACATGAAGCAATGGAGTACATGTCAATGTTAACACCTTCTCTCTGTTCCTGCAGAGTTGCCATATTGACTGTGAGTGGTCCAAAGATGGCTGACAGTGCAGTAAGTGAGATGGACGGTTGCAGTATGCATGGACACACGGTGCATGTGGTGCACATCTGCAGCCCAAGCATCACTGGGAGCCATGGTCAGGGGGGGCAAACCCAGCAGCAGCAAGGTCCCTCAGCCAGCACCAAGGCAGAGCCCTGTGGAGACACCCCATGCCCCCCAGACTCAAAGAGAAAAACCACCCATATCACCACCCCACTGATGGTTAGGTTCTCTACAGTTTTTGTTTTGTAATCAGGGATTGTAGATGGGAATATTATTTGTTTTCAATCTGTTGCAATGTGTGGATTGCTCCCAAGTTGATTGGTCAATAATGATTTCTTCTCATGTCTCTGGTCTCTCTCTCCAGCCCCTGCAGCTCAGCCTCCAGAAGAGGACCACCGTGTGTGACTCCCCCACGGCGTCAGGGACCTGTGTGCCCCAGCACTACGCCACCATGGGTAGCTTCGATACACTGATGGCCCGTTTGTCAGTACGCCACCCAGAGGCGGGGAGACAAAGGATTGTTGACGCCCTGCTGGAGCTGAGGGCCAAACACCAGGGGTTCCTTAGCGGCCTGCCTCTCAAGACCATTGTAAACATGACCTCTGACCTGCTGACACGATAAGGACTCCACTTCCTATTCTATTGTTGATATTTGCCTTTGTTGAAACAGTTTACAGGTTTGCCCAAAGTCAGGCTTTTGATTTACTTGAATGTAGTAAGCAACTTATCTACTGTTTTGTTTGTTCCTCACAGAGGGAATGTTATTACTTTACTATTTTGCTACAATACTTAGTTTATTGTTTTATCTGCTTTTGAACCTGAAAAGTTTAAATATAAAGAATTTTTTTTTGCAAATTGTTAAATTACATTTTACTTAAGTTAATTCAAATCACAGTAGAATTGCGACAGCGTTTTGCGGAATGTTTTATGTTCTGTTTCAGTTAAATAAATCTGAAATGTTGTTCTTGGATATCAGAGTAGGTTATGTTTATAAAAATAAATCTGTTTTGTTCTCAACAGGACAATTTTGCTTAATTATGTCTGGAAGTATAGTTCATGTATCCTTCCAGATCCTACCATTTTCCCCTCTGTCCACCCTCTCAGTATTAGAATACTGTTATTGACAAAGCTACAGTGCCTTCAGAAAGTATTCATGCCCCTTCACTTATTCCACATTTGTTAGACTGAATTCAAAATGGATTAAATAGAGCTACAGACAATACCCCATAATGACAAAGTAAGCATGTTTTTAGATATTTTTTTCTTCAAATGTATTGAAAATGAAATGCAGAAATATCTAATTTACATAAGTATTCGCACCTTTGACAGTGATTTACAGCTGTGAGTCTTTCTGGGTAAGTCTCTAAGAGCTTTACACCTGGATTGTGCAACATTTGGTTGTTGGTCTTTGTTACATAACCATTTTCAGGTTTTGCCATAGATTTTCAAGCTGTAATTCAGACACTCAGGAACATTCACTGTCTTCTTGGTAAGCAAATCCAGTGTAGATTTTGGTTTTTGGTTATTGTCCTACTGAAAGGTGAATTGATCTCCCAGTGTCTGGTGGAAAGCAGACAACCAGGTTTTCCTCTAGGATTTTGTCTGTGCTTAGCGCCATTCTGTTATTTATTTGTTTTTTATGCTGCCCAGTCCTTTACGGTTACAAGCATACCCATAACATGATACATCCACTGCTGTATTTTCTGAAGGCACTGTACTTAGCTGGTATCTGCCTGTTGGATGTATAATTTCATTTAGGATATTGTTGCTTTAATAAAATATACTTTTTAGTTTGGGAACTTGTGTGGGTTGTTGTGAATTGAGTTTCTCTCTCAGCCCCAACTGGCCTTGATGTGCTTGTATAACATGAATAGGCATACATCTTTATCATGCAAATTCTCACATGTTTCAGTTAATGGCCAGCAGGTGGTGCAAGCGTCCAGGTTTTGTTGATCGCTGAATTACTAGACTGCATAATCTACTGAGCCAGGCCAGTGAGGTGTAAACCTAGGGTATTACTGCGCATGTTAAAGCGGTGCTGATTACTTGAGCTCCCCGATCATTAGTATAGACCCTACGCAGGCTGCATTGTATCTAACGGGTGGTAACATAATTTAACAGAGGACGCGTGACTTCTGAATTCGCTCAATAGGCGATTAGGGTACGTTGACTAAGCATAGACAGTTGTTGTGGAATAAACTATACTGTTTCGCGGTCTACTCATATTTCCATCAATATATTAGCTGTATACTTGCTGGGATAATACATTTTTAGACTGCCAATAACATTTTCGAATATCCTCAATTAGCCTATTCTCCTCAAATGGCAGTCAAGTAAACCCTAAATTGTGTTGTGACCTATTATGCTATGGCAACCATTACAATAGCCTGTGTACGATAGCCTACTGTATATTTAGGCAATAACGCACGAGGGGATGTGATATGTGGCCAGTATACCACCGCAAAGGGGTTATGTACGAAGCATCGCGGAGTGCCTGGACACAGCCCTTAGCCGTGGTATATTGGCCGTATACCACAAACACCTGAGGTTCCTTATTGCTATTATAAACTGGTTACCAACGTAATTAAAGCAGTAAAAAAACATGTTTTGTCATACCCGTGGTATACGGTGGTCTGATATACCACGGCTGTCAACCATTCAGCATTCAGAGCTCGAACCACACAGTTTATAGTGACTGTTGCCCTGCCTGGCAAACATGTGTGTCTGCTATCTGTGTCAATGCAACGTGTTGAAGTCATCTGTGGTAAACAAACGAAATGGTTAACCATAGAAAATGATAGGCATCTAGTGGCCAAAGGGCCGTTTTAGCATGGGCAGCGCGAGTTGAGGACTTTTAAAGTAGAAAACTGGGTGGGGTTCCTATTGGTTGTAGCCTCAATGGCGACGCCCATGCTGTCACAGGCGCTATAATGACACCGATATGGAGACGACTCTGTCTATCTCGATTGGGTTAACGAATGGGCGGAGACTAGCGGCTGGATAAGCAACTATAGTGACTGAAGAACACACATTTGCTAGGCAAAAACTATTTCAGTAAACTGAAATTCTATTCTACATTTAGGCCGAACTTCTACTTTCAAGTAATTTTATGACAGGCAATTATTGCACAAAAATAAGGGGTTATAACCATTTGAAAAGTAATGGAAAACAATAACCAATGGTGTCAGTTATGAGTGAACTCCGGACAACATGGTAAACTGGCTCTGCATAACTACTTGCTAAAATCACAGCTTTTGACTCCTTAAACCCAACATTGAAAAATATTGTTTTGCTTCTGTTGTGCGGAATTCTTCAGAAGGACAATGAATTGTAATGTTTGTTTGGAGGTCGCGTTTACATTATGAGGCCGATTAGTTTTGCTGGATTGAGTTCAAATGGACAAAGAGAGTGGTTCACTAGTCTTCACCGACCGAGCAGACAGAACCTGGATCTAAAGTGATTTTCGACTGCCGACTTCAGTGCCATAACGTCACAAACATAGACTTTGGAATATCGGACCCACTACGAAGAAATTATGTGGAGCCCATGGCAGTTGGTGTACCGTACAGCCTTTGGCTGCATGGTTGTGGAAATATTTATTCACAATGTTGCACAAGGTAAGAGGTTTTTTTTCTTCTTGAAACTGGGGAGCAAAACATATTTCTCGAAATGTGTTCATAATGGCCTATACTGGCTGTAATCCACGGAAAAGTGCTCTAGAAGACTAGTTTTCGTATGCAGTCGCTTGTTATAGTGCATTAAAAGTGGGACAATTGTTACAGTAGCCGTGAAATTCATGCAACAATGTTGCCATACACACTCGATTGTTTCCCTGTGAAAACTAAATAGCCTGTTGTGGTTGTCATTCTCTTTCAAATGTTTGACACGTTGCATTGAAGTGTAAGTCCATGTTTGAATAATAAAGGCGATTTCTAAACCAAGATCTTCGATCATAGACGTTTGAATCGATTTAAGCACTATGTTTCACGCTGACGTGGAAGAAATGATCTAAATTGTAATTTGCCATATTCCACCTGTGCTTGAATAAGAAAAATACTAAATATAATGTGTGTATTACGTGTATGTTCTCGTGTGATTGTCTGGAAATGGAAATCTAATGTAATGAATGATCAAATAGAATCTCTGGAACAGTGTTGGTTACTTTTACTACTTTCTCATTAGGACTCAATGTTTGTATGAGTGGCAGCGCTACATCCTGTGAAGAATGCCTCCTTATCCACCCGAGCTGCGCCTGGTGCGCGCAAGAGGTAGGGCATGTGCCTCACTCCAAAGGGTTAGGGTTACTTACAATGCACCACTATGGTGGTGAGATCAGTAATACTCTCATAAAATGTCTAAATGTGACATATTGAACCCAATAGCTGTCTTAGTGTGAGGTGAGGACTCTCATATTGTTGTGTAATGTTTAGAGTTCACATGCAAAACGAAAAGCCATCATTCCTCCTGAGCATGTTTCATGAGCCAACAAGATGTAGGAGTGCACCTGTGCAGTTCTGGAATTGTTGTTCTATGTACATAGTGGATTGTCTACACCTGCTTTCAGACCTACAATTGTCTCACAGAACTAAAAGAAAAATTTACAAGATTCCCCCTATCCTTTAATTTTGCATACCAATACTCAACTGAAGCTGAGAGGCAGGACTGAGAGGCAGACAAGTGTGTACTCTAGCTTTTACATTGCATGACAGGTGTCATTAGTTTGTTCTTCCCTCAGGAGTTTGGCAGGGTGAGGACCATGACGTCACGGTGTGACCTGAGTCAGAACCTGCAGAAGAGGGGCTGTGAGGCCCATAACATAGAGAGTCCTAGTAGCACAACCATGGTAGTGAAGAGCGAACCCCTCAGCTCCAAAGGCTCCGGGCCTACCCAGTATGACGTCATCCAGATCATGCCGCAGAAGATCTCCCTGAGTCTTAGACCAGGTAAGCCCAGTCCTAGCCTAGTGATCCAGTCTTTTTGTGCCATGTAGGCCTATGTCATGACAATGACCGAAGAGTTGGCTACTGTACGCACAGTATGAGACCAGGTAAGCACAGAGAATCAACCATCTCAGAGCACAATGTGTTGCCAAGGTAACAGGGTTTGAACCAAAGGTTGGAGAGACATGAGCTGTATATGGAACACTGTTTACATATCTTTACTGAACAAAAATATAAATGCAACATATTACAGTTCATATTAGGAAAATCAGTCAATTGAAATAAATTCATTAGGTCCTAATGGATTTCACATGACTGGGCAGGGGCGCAGCCATGGGTGGGCCTTGGAGGGAATAGGCCCACCCACTTAGCAGCCAGGCTCGGGATGCTGGCCAGCCGATCCGATCAGAACAAGTTTTACCCTACAAAAGGGCTTTATTACAGATAGAAATACTCCTCAGTTTCATCAGCTGTCCGGGTGGCTGGTTTCAGACGATCCCGCGGGTGAAGAAGCCGGATGTAGAGGTCCTGGCTGGCGTGGTTACACATGGTCTGCGGATGTGAGGCCGGTTGGACGGACTGCCAAATTCTCCAAAACAGCATTGGTAGAGAAATGAACATTAAATTCTTTGGCAACACTTCTGGTGGACATTCCTGCAGTCAGCATTCCAACTGCACGCTCCCTCAACTTGAGACAACTGTGGCATTGTGTTGTGTGACAACTTTTAGAGTGGCCTTTTTATTTTTCCCAGCACAAGGTGCACCTGTGTAATGATCATGCTGTATAACAGCTTCTTGATATGCCACACTTGGATTGGATTATATTGGCAAAAGGGAACTACTCACTAACAGGGAGGTAAAGACTTTTTGTGCGTATGGAACAGTGTCGATTTTAGCATGTAAATCTTGGTGGGGCAAAAAGAATATAAGTGGGATGCATGCCAGCAAAGCCACAACACTAAACAATACATGAATTTCACTATAACGGTGACCAACGGTGCCCACAAACTGTTAGGGCCTACATAAAGCTGTCCCAACTACAGTCCCAACATCTTACCACTGCTACACCTGGCTATCAGTGGAGCCTTGTCTGGCAGCGAAACAGTTAACTCAGTCTCATTTACTGCCTTAAAAAAAAAGCTTGGTTGACTTGCTTAAACAAATGTGGTTTCTAATGACAATTTAGATGTACAAACTATGGCATAAGGGGACGACGAGGAGATGAGGCAATCCGTAATTTCGACTAAGACATTAATGAGCGAGCTAGAATGGACGTAGTCAATATAAATTTGTTTAGCACTTTTGAAATGTACAGCAACAGAATTCAGAACATGGGCCGTTCTTAGTGTTCTCCCTGTACACCAAGTCAGAACCGTAGGATAAATAAAGAGGGCATATAAGCAGACAATGAAAGCTCTTACAATATTCAATGATTTATATTTCTCTAAAACCGGTTATAGGTTACATGTGCACCACCAAGTCAGAACAGTAGAAGACATTTAAGAGGGTTAAATAGACAAAATTATTAGGGTGACGCACATGGGCGACTAACATCTTACTACACAACATACGCTTAGTATTACTTTCTTAGCTACAGTATACATATCTCCCTGGCATATTACATAATTTATGCAGCAGCATACAATACATTTTTGGACTCACCTTGTGCTGTGCTCACTTGAACAGGAAGGTGGCGCGGGCGGGCCTTCGTGGGCAAATTTTGTCATCAAAGTCTGGCATTCTCTGTATTTATGGTGATTTCAAAACCACTGGGAACTGGAAAAAAAAACAGGTTGAATCATGATGACGTCATTGATCTTCAGGTCGTAGCTCTAGAAAGAGGCCGGATTTACAATTCAAAGTTAGATGAAAGTTCAAAACGTATTTCCCAGTCGTAGTTCATTTGTCCCGAGTTCCACGTTGGCTTAAAATAACTAAAGTCAGATTTTGCAGTTCCGAGTAAACTTGGAAAAGAGCCCCTTCATCCCAGATGTGGGACCACACAGCCACTGAATAGCAGGCTAGTGATTGCTTTGCAATGCTTGCAGTTAGCCATTGTCACTGATTCCTTCCAAACCACTCATTGTTGAATTTGCGATTTCCAACTTGTTTTGTAATGTTTATGTCCAATGGCTGATGAGCACTGATACGTTTTATCTTCATATGACAAGGATAAAAACATATTTGCCAATAGATTGTCGACTTGATTCATGATGATGACCGCTAGCTAAGATTTTGAAAGTATGATGTTGACATGATCAGTCCAATCAAAGCTACTGTAGATAAAATTACATTATCTGTGGCCAATGACTTAAAAAAATAAATAATAAAATATATATATATATATATTTCACCTTTTTATTTAACCAGTTAGGCCAGTTAAAAAACAAGTTCTCACCTTGAGCCTTCTTGGATGGGCACTTCTAATGTAACTCTATGGCAGCACACAAGGGGATAGAACTTTCTAGCTCTACCCTTAGACTTGGCGGTGACATAGTGTCCCCCCCATGAGTGATAGAACACTGAGCCAATCACGGCGCAACGCTCTGTATTTTCTGCTGGCTTGCCCCACTACCACAGAAAGCACTGAGCTAGGCTGAAACACCTGCATTTTGGAGCTGCCTTACTCAAGAAAACAAAAAGGAGACCATGTTTGTATGCGGCTTTATTAACTCAATTCTATATTTTTTTTACATTGTTTGCAAACTGATATGTGACACGTATTAATAACATCCAAAACAGGCAATTCCCCCAAAAATGTGGGGCTCAAATGACGGGTTGCCACTGTTATGGAACCTTTTTGGAATCTTTTATTTCAGCTCATGAAATATGGGACCGACACTTTACATGTTGCGTTTATATTTCTGTTCAGTGTAATTGGGGAAAAAACACTATCTTAGGAAATATTAAGTCAACCCACTGTACAGGGAAAATGTAGTATGCTGGTTGATTTTGTAAACTTATCAAAGCAATGGAACAAATCAATCAATTTCCCCCTCCCACTAGGTGACCAGACATCATTCGAAGTGCAGGTGCGTCAGGTGGAGGACTACCCTGTTGACCTGTACTACCTGATGGACCTGTCTCTGTCCATGAAGGATGACCTGGACACCATCAGGAACCTGGGCACCAAGTTGGCTGACGAGATGAGGAAACTCACCTCAAACTTCAGACTGGGCTTTGGCTCCTTCGTAGACAAGAACATGTCACCATTCTCTTACACGGCCACCAAGTACCAGGACAACCCCTGCAATGGGTGAGAACTGAGGAAGGGCTTTGTTACTGACTGCAAAGAGCACGCTCATGTGTTTTTGGTTGATTTGGAAATCTAATAGAGAGTGCAGCTGAAATAATTTGGGTTCATGTTGGGATTTTGTGGATTTCATCTAAGATCAAGTGTAATATCAATATTTTAATATATATTTCAAGGTGCTGTATTTCTACAAAATGTCTTCCTCTAAAGCTAGAGTAGTAGTGTGAGAGAGAGAGAAAGACTATCACTGTGTCAGTTCACTAACCAGTTTATATCTTCTTCTATCATTCACACTTCAGGATAATTTTTCTGTGAAAGTGGTAATTGACCCTGTCCTGACCACTCCGAAATGATTGACACCCTTAATGAGGATTAGAAAAATGACTGTATACAATAATTATTCAAATACTGAGCTATAGAGAAAGAGATTCTGTTTAAGAAGTAATCTTATTTTTTTATTTTTAAAGGTATGAGTAAAAATTGACACCCCTGTTTTCAATAACTTCCTTTCTTTTATTTATTAACTAGGCAAGTCCGTTAAGAACAAATTCTTATTTACAATGACGGCCTACCAAAAGGCAAAAGGCCTCCTGCGGGGACGGGGGCCTGGCATAATATATATATATATATATATATATATATACACACACACACACACACACACACAGTTGAAGTCGGAAGTTTACATACACTTAAGTTGGAGTCATTAAAACTCCTTTTTCAACCACTCCACAAATTTCTTGTTAACAAACTATAGTTTTGGCAAGTCTGTTAGGACATCTACTTTGTGCATGACACAAGTAATTTTTCCAACAATTGTTTACAGACAGATTATTTCACTTATAATTCACTGTATCACAATTACAGTGGGTCAGAAGTTTACATACACTAAGTTGACTGTGCCTTTGAACAGCTTGGAAAATTCCAGAAAATGATGTCATGTCAAACTCAGTGCCTCTTTGGTTGGCATGGTAAAATCAAAAGAAATCAGCCAAGACCTCAGAAAAATAATTGTAGACCTCCACAAGTCTGGTTCATCCTTGGGAGCATAAACACAAGTATAAACACGATGGGACCACGCAGCCATCATACTGCTCAGGAAGGAGACGCAGTCTCCTAGAGATGCACTTTGGTGTGAAAAGTGCAAATCAATCCCAGAACAAGATGCTGGAGGAAACGGGTACAAAAGTATCTATAGCCACAGTAAAACGAGTCCTATATCAACATAACCTGAAAGGCCGCTCAGCAAGACAGAAGCCACTGCTCCAAAACCACCATAAAAAAGCAAGACTACGGTTTGCAACTGCACATGGGGACAAAGATTGTACTTTTTGGAGAAATGTCCTCTGGTCTAATGAAAGAAAAATAGAACTGTTTGGTCACAATGACCATCGTTATGTTTGGAGGAAAAGGGGGAGGCTTGCAAGCCGAAGAACACCATCCCAACCGTGAAGCACAGGGGTTGGCAGCATCATGTTGTGGGGGTACTTTGCTGCAGGAGGGACTGGTGCACTTCACAAAATAGATGGCATCATGAGGTAGGAAAATTATGTGGATATATGGAAGCAACATCTCAAGACAACAGTCAAGAAGTTAAAGCTTGGTTGCAAATGGGTCTTCCAAATCAACAATGACCCCAAGCATACTTCCAGAGTTGTGGCAAAATGGCTTAAGGACATCAAAGTCAAGATATTGGAGTGGCCATCACAAAGCCCTGACCTCAATCCCATAGAAAATGTGTGAGCAGAACTGAAAAGGCGTGTGTGAGCAAGAAGGCCTACAAACCTGGCTCAGTTACACCAGCTCTGTCAGGAGGAATGGGCCAAAATTCACCCAACTTTCTGTGGGAAGCTTGTGGAAGGCTACCCTAAACGTTTGACCCAAGTTAAATAATTTAAAGGCAATGATACCAAATACTAATTGAGTGTATGTAAACTTCAAACTCCCTGGGAATGTGATGAAAGAAATAAAAGCTGAAATAAATCATTCTCTCTACTATAATTCTGGCATTTCACATTCTTAAATTAGTGTTGTTCCTAAGACAGGGAATTTTTACGAGGATTACATGTGGAACTGAGTTTAAATGTATTTGGCTAAGGTGTATGTAAACTTCCGACTTCAACTGTATATAAATATACAAAACACACATCACAGCAAGAGAGACAACACAACATTACATAAAGAGCGACCTAAGACGACAACACAGCAATGTAGCAACACAACATGGTAGCAGCACAAAACATGGTACAAACATTGTTGGGCACAGACAACAGCACAAAGGGCAAGAGACAAAAATACATCACACAAAGCAGCCACAACTATCAGTAAGAGTGCCCATGATTGAGTCTTTGAATGAAGAGAAAAAACTGTCCAGTTTGAGTGTTTGTTGCATCTCGTTCAAGTCGCTAGCTGCAGCGAACAATCCTCACCCTACGAAGATAACGGTACTGAGCCTTTTTCTAAAATGTTTTATGAGTTGAAGAACACATTGGGTCAGTTTTTTTGGACTGCCGCCTTCAATTCAAGATCTATTTTCACGTCATCTGACCAAATATCCTGGTACTGGGTAAAGTTCATGATGCCGTTAACCAATCCAAGTTCATGATGCCGTTAACCAATCCAAGTTCATGATGCCGTTAACCAATCCAAGTGCCAATGCCGTTTAGCAAACTTCCAGGCGTTTACATTTGTTTGATGACATGAGAATAGAGCTTTTTGGCAACGCACACTAGTGGTGGGTCTGGCATCGAAATGAGAATGCAGGAGCAGAAAAGAACCCCATATCTACTGTAAAATATGGTGGTGGATCTTTGATGTTATGGGGCTATTTTGCTTCCGCTGGAGTGAGGCCCTTGTTAAGGTTAACGGCATCATGAACTTTACCCAATACCAGGATATTTTAGCCAAAAACCTGCCTAACTCTGCCTGGAGGCTGAAACTTGAAAACGCAAGCAGATCTTCCAGCAAGACACACAAAAGACACAAAAAAATCCACAAAGAAGTTAACTGTCCACAATATCAACATTTTGCAATGGCCATCTCGGTGTCCGGACTTGAAACCCATTGAAAACCTGTGGTTTGAATTGAGGGATGTCCATAAGTGCAGACAAAGGATATCAAAGATATAGAATGATTCTGTATGGAGGAATGGTCTAACATCCCTCCCAATGTGTTCTCCAACTCAAAACATTTTAGAAAAAGGCTCAGCAAGGTGAGGTATTGACAACAGGGGTGTCAATTTTGACCCCTAGCTTTTTGGAGGAAAAATAAAATATTACTTGTTAAGCAAAATCTTTCTCTAAGCAATTGTAAAATATAATTTCCAAATGTTTTTGTGTACTCAGCTCAGCTCAGTATTTGAAGGATTTTATACAGTCATTTTTGTTCATCTTTATCAAGTGATGCTGAGGCTTGATTATGATGATGGCAGGCAGGCTGAAAGGGAACAGAATAGAACATAGGTTGAAAGCAGCCACACACACACATCACACTCCACATTTGCCCCGGAGGTGAGATTACGCCGCACATACTTAGTGCCGTCATCACGCATCACTGCCCAACTAGGTTATGCCCTGGGTCCTGTGTGTCAGTCAAAGAGCCAATACTGCAGGAAAACGTTAAAGGGCCAGAGGACAGCTCATGCCGTCTGGGCCTTTCATCCTTAACACAACTCTGCCCTTGCCAAAACAATCAAATGCCCCAAAGGATATGTGTTTCCTCCAGGATGAATTGTGTTAGAATGTCACTGCATAACATAGCATGTTAAATGTAGCCAACAGACCAAGGTTGAAACAGTATTTGAAATAGTTTGCCTGGATGAGAGCCTGCGTGGAGGTGCCAACATGGATAGGGTTTGCACTATTTCATTGGTTCCACTGTGCCAGACAAGCTCAATCGAACACAAAAAAAAATGTTTAAAACGTTCCCTCTCCACAGATACAAGCTGTTCCCCAACTGTGTCCCTTCCTTCGGGTTCCGCCACCTCCTCTCACTGACTGACAAGGTGGATCGCTTCAACGAGGAGGTGCAGAAACAGATGGTGTCTCGCAACAGGGACGCTCCGGAGGGAGGCTTTGACGCAATCCTGCAGGCTGCCGTCTGTAAGGTGAGCTGAGGCCGGGGTGTGATTAATGGGACGTGACTGACTGGCATGCCAACCTATAACCCTGACCCTAACCTTAATCTTAAACCTTAATCCTAACCTGGTCCTGATTGTTTTTTTGTCAGTCAAGTCCCTTTAGGTTTTCTCCTGTGAGCTGTCAGTCAGGTAGACATGATGGATTGAGGCCCTGGTCGTGTTCATTAGCACACACAATGGAATACGAAAATTAGCATTTATTACTGAGTAAGTGTAGGTAGTCCCTCCCTGTTCTGTTCAACCCCCATTTTGTGCTTAATGAACACAAGTCACAATTGAGACTTTATTTAGGGTTTATTGAGTCTGTTAATTCAAAGCACCTGGTGGTTGAGCAGGATGTCTAGTCTGGTGCAGCTGGTTCAACAAGGAGACCACTCACTCACTCACTACCAGTCATATCAGTGTTGGGTTGTTGGCTAAACGGGAGTTAATTGTTTTTACTGGAAGAGAATGACTCCCTCCTAACTCTACCATGTAATTTGGTGTAACAGAAACTTGGATCGGGCAGTCTGATGTTTTGCGGTTGCTCCAATACTTTCTTGGTATGTTTGTTTCACTCAGTTACTTTGTCAGAATATTACTTTGATTACTGAATCATTTGCATTGCTGACCATTGTAGAATATTCAGCTAAACCTGTGCCTCTTTGTTTCCCTGTAAAAAATATATACATCAAATGGGCATGGTTGCATGTCTGTCATACATAGTGAACTAACTACAACTCCAGCCAAAACTCATTCGAAGCATGGCGTAGCTGAATGTATCTAGCATTCTAGCATGTCATTCAAAAAGGGCCCTGTATGCCAACTGCCTACCCACATCTCTGTCTATTGTGTACTGCGGCACATACTATACTGGGCTGGGCATCACAAATGGATGCCTTTTTATGCCTAAACACTGGTGAAAGATCAGGTTTGTTTAGTGTTATGCCATTACACAGCACTGTGTTAAGAGACCAATGCTCTCTTTGCTGATAGACCTTTTTTGACCTCTGCTTTCCATTGATAATGATCTTGTTCTGGATAAAACACCTGCTACTCTCCTTGTTTATCTATGTGGTTGTCAAGCTTGTGGAAAGTGTAAATAGCCCATCCAACTACCTCATCCCTATACTGTATTTATTTATTTATTTATCTTGCTCCTTTGCACCCCAGTATCCCTACTTGCACATTCATCTTCTGCACATATACCATACCAGTGTTTAAATGCTACAGTGGGGCAAAAAAGTATTTAGTCAGCCACCAATTGTGCAAGTTCTCTCACTTAAAAAGATGAGAGAGGCCTGTAATTTTCATCATAGGTACACTTCAACTATGACAGACAAAATGAGGGAAAAAAATCCAGAAAATCACATTGTAGGATTTTTAATGAATTTATTTGCAAATTATGGTGGAAAATAAGTATTTGGTCACATACAAACAAGCAAGATTTCTGGCTCTCACAGACCTGTAACTTCTTCTTTAAGAGGCTCCTCTGTCCTCCACTCGTTACCTGTATTAATGGCACCTGTTTGAACTTGTTATCAGTATAAAAGACACCTGTCCACAACCTCAAACAGTCACACTCCAAACTCCACTATGGCCAAGACCAAAGAGCTGTCAAAGGACACCAGAAACAAAATTGTAGACCTGCACCAGGTTGGGAAGACTGAATCTGCAATAGGTAAGCAGCTTGGTTTGAAGAAATCAACTGTGGGAGCAATTATTAGGAAATGGAAGACATACAAGACCACTGATAATCTTCCTCGATCTGGGGCTCCACGCAAGATCTCACCCGTGGGTCAAAATGATCACAAGAACAGTGAGCAAAAATCCCAGAACCACACGGGGACCTAGTGAATGACCTGCAGAGAGCTGGGACCAAAGTAACAAAGCCTACCATCAGTAACACACTACGCCAGGGACTCAAATCCTGCAGTGCCAGACGTGTCCCCTGCTTAAGCCAGTACATGTTCAGGCCGTCTGAAGTTTGCTAGAGAGCATTTGGATGATCCAGATGAGGATTGGGAGAATGTCATATGGTCAGATGAAACCAAAATAGAACTTTTTGGTAAAAACTCAACTCGTCGTGTTTGGAGGACAAAGAATGCTGAGTTGCATCCAAAGAACACCATACCTACTGTGAAGCATGGGGTGGAAACATCATGCTTTGGGGCTGTTTTTTTCTGCAAAGGGACCAGGACGACTGATCCGTGTAAAGGAAAGAATGAATGGGGCCATGTATCGTGAGATTTTGAGTGAAAACCTCCTTCCATCAGCAAGGGCATTGAAGATGAAACATGACAATGATCCCAAACACACCGCCCGCAATCGAAGGAGTGGCTTCAGAAGAAGCATTTCAAGGTCCTGGAGTGGCCTAGCCAGTCTCCAGATCTCAACCCCATAGAAAATCTTTGGAGGGAGTTGAAAGTCCATGTTGCCCAGCGACAGCCCCAAAACATCACTGCTCTAGAGGAGATCTGCATGGAGGAATGGGCCAAAATACCAGCAACAGTGTGTGAAAACCTTGTGAAGACTTACAGAAAACGTTTGACCTCTGTCATTGCCAACAAAGGGTATATAACAAAGTATTGAGATAAACTTTTGTTATTGACCAAATACTTATTTTCCACCATCATTTGCAAATAAATAAATAAAAAATCCTACAATGTGATTTTCTGGATTTCTTTTTCTCATTTCGTCTGTCATAGTTGAAGTGTACCTATGATGAAAATTACAGGCCTCTCTCATCTTTTTAAGTTGGAGAACTTGCACAATTGGTGGCTGACTAAATACTTTTTTGCCCCACTGTATATTGTAATTACTTGCCACCATGGCCTATTTATTGCCTTACCTCCCTTATCTTACCTCTTGCACACACTGTATATAGACTTTTTCTACTTTATTATTGACTGTATGTTTGTTTATTTCATGTGTAACTCTGTTGTATGTGTCGAACTGCTTGGCTTTATCTTGGCCAGGTCGCAGTTGTAAATGAGAACTTGTTATCGGCTAGCCTACCTGGTTAAATAAAAAAGTGATAGGGTTTCCTTTTCTCGTCTTAATAATAATAATAATAGTAATAATGAAGTGATAGTGTTTTATAGGGGCAGAAACTACTCTCTTTACAGCTAGTAGTACAGAGCGATTAGTGCATTTTGAGGTTGGTTTCGATTAGACATTAAATGCATTATGTGGGTTGAATGCTGTAACACAGAATAACATTTTATGATTTCCCATGATGGTTGTGACTTCCCATTGCAACTTATCACTGATTAACCATCATTTATTAACATTACTTTAATAAATTTTTATTTACTTTATTTCATTCCAAATAATCTCATCTCTGTACAGCTGCTGCCTATGCTCTCTGACAAAATCACTATTTTAGTCGTTCTTCAAAGTAAATAAGGCATACTTTTCTGACTGCTGAATACCAACTATTAATCACTTAGATCATGTATTTTCAGGTATGCTTTCTATCCCTCTTGCACGTTCTCACTTCTCACCGTCTCAGTCAACGAGGTAGGTCTCCTTGTCTGCTCCACTCATACCGAGACCGGACAAATAAGCGTGCGCGCAATGGATTATTGTCATTGTAGTTAGTTTAGCACAGAAAATGTGGTAATTATGTACAATGTTGGCAACTACAACTCCCTACTACACTGACAAAATATATAAATACAACATGCAAAAATGTCAAACATTTTACTGAGATACAGTTCATATAAGAAAATCAGTCAATTGAAATGAATTCATAAGGCCCTAATCTATGGATTTCACATGACTGGGAACACATATCTGTTGGTCAAAGATGCCTTAAAAATAAAAGGTAGGGTAGTGGATCAGAAAACCAGTCAGTATCTGGTGTCACCACCATTTGCCTCATGCAGCAAGACACATCTCCTTCGCATTGAATTGATCAGGCTGTTGATTGTGGAATGTTGTCCCACTCCTCTTCAATGGCTGTGAGAAGTTGCTGGATGTTAGGGGGAACTGGAATAAGCTGTCATACACGTCAATCCAGAGCATCCACTACATGCTCAATGGGTGACATGTCTGAGTATGCAGGCCATGGAAGAACTGGGACATTTTCAACTTCCAGGAATTGTGTGCAGATCCTTGCAACATGGGACCGTGCATTATCATACTTCAACATGAGGTGACGGCGGCGAATGAATGGCACGACAATTGGCCTCAGGAACTCGTAACGGTATCTCTGTGCGTTCAAATTGCCATCGATAAAATGCAATTTGTTGTCCGTAGCTTATGCCTGCCCATACCATAACCCCACTGCTACCATGGGGCACTCTGTTCATAACGTTGACATAAGCAAACCACTCGCCCACACGACACACATCTGCCATTTGCCCAGTTGAAATCTGGATTCATCCGTGAGGAGCACACTGCTCCCGCGTGCCAGTGGCCATCGAAGGTGAGCATTTGCCCACTGAATTTGGTTATGAAGCAAACTGCAGTCAGGCCAAGACCCTGGTGAGAACGATGAGCATGCAGATGAGCTTCACTGAGATGGTTTCTGACAGTTTGTGCAGAAATTCTTTGGTTGTGCATGCTCACCATTTCATCAGCTGTCTGGGTGGCTGGTCTTAGATGACCCGCAGGTGAAGAAGCCGGATGCGGAGGTCCTGGGCTGGCGTGGTTACACGTGGTCTGCGGTTGTGAGACCGGTTGGACGTACTGCCAAATTCTCTAATATAATCTCTAATATGACAAATTCACATTAAATTATCTGACAACAGCTCTGGTGGACATTCCTGCAGTCAGCATGCCAATTGCACGCTCCCTCAAAAAATGAGACATCTGTGGCATTGTGACAAAACAGCAAATTATAGTTGCTTTTATTGTCCCCAGCACAAGGTGCACCTGTGTAATGATTATGCTGTTTAATCAGCTTGTTGATATGCCATGCCTGTCTGGTGGATGGATTATCTTGGCAAAGGAGAAATGCTCACTAACAGGGATGTAAACATTTATGCACAAAATTTGTGAGAATTACGCTTTTTGTGCAAACGGAACTTTTCTGGGATCTTTTATGTCCGCTGTGTTGTGCCAAGCTCTTTTTACATGAAATATTTTACAAACACTTTATAAAGGGTTTATAGTACAGTTATCTCAAATCAATTTCAGTCAATATCAATAACTATCAAGGATCAGTTAGAATGAACCTGTCTCTTTTTGTTGTTATCAAGCCTGTATTTCTGTTTTGATTTGCATTTACCAAAGTACAAAACTACATAGGGTGGCAGGTAGTCTAGTGGTTAGAGCGTTGGGCCGCTAACCCACCGTTCCTAGGCCGTCATTGTAAATAAGAATTTGTTCTTAACCGACTTGCCTAGTTAAAAAAGGCGCTGCGTGGTCAATCCGTCATCTGCATTGGCCATTCAGCATTTACTGCGATGCAGCCTCTGCAGACGTCAGGGCTTTTATACTTCTTGCGCTTACCGGAGCAGAGCTATTGTGAAGGAAGTTGCCCCCCTCCTACCATCAACCAGTCATGTCGATACGGAGCCCTCCGCGTTGATACAGAATTTGAGAGGCGCATAGCTATGTGGTACGGAGCTTTATTTAGCCTCTGCATGCCTCCGTAGGCCACATTCTACGAATCAAGCATAAATTAGCTTTAATTTACACCTCAGTTAGGTGTCTCAAACTTTCATTGAAGTGACCAGCTCTTCCCTTGTGCAGGAGAGGATAGGTTGGAGGAAGGAGGCCTTCCACCTGCTGGTGTTTGCCACAGACGATGTGCCTCACCTGGCCTTGGACGGTAAACTGGGAGGCCTGGTCCAGCCCCATGATGGGGAGTGCCACATGAATGAGAAGAACGAATACAGCGGCTCCACCAAGATGGTAAGACGAGGCATGGTTTCTATTGAGCTATAACATCATTATAACATGGTTACTGTAGTGCGGTAACGCCATTATAACATGGTTACTGTAGAGCTATAACATTATAACATGGTTACTGTAGAGCTATAACGTCATAACATGAGCTATAACGTCAGCACATGGTTTCTATAGAGCTATAACGTCATTATAACATGGTTACTGTAGAGCTATAACGTCATTATAACATGGTTACTGTAGAGCTATAACGTCATTATAACATGGTTACTGTAGAGCTATAACGTCATAATAACATGGTTACTGTAGAGCTATAACGTCATAACATGGTTACTGTAGAGCTATAACGTCAAAAAATGGGTACTGTAGAGCTATAACGTGGTTACTGTAGAGCTATAACATGGTTACTGTAGAGCTATAACATGGTTACTGTAGAGCTATAACGTCATTATAACATGGTTACTGTAGAGCTATAACGTCATAACATGAGCTATAACGTCAGCTATAACGTCATAACATGGTTTCTATAGAGCTATAATGTAATTATAACATGGTTACTGTAGAGCTATAACGTCATAACATGAGCTATAACGTCAGCTATAATGTCATAACATGGTTTCTATAGAGCTATAACGTCATAACATGGTTACTGTAGAGCTATAACGTCATAACATGGTTACTGTAGAGCTATAACGTCATAACATGGTTACTGTAGAGCTATAACGTCATTATAACATGGTTACTGTAGAGCTATAACGTCATAATAACATGGTTACTGTAGAGCTATAACGTCATAACATGGTTACTGTAGAGCTATAACGTCATAACATGGTTACTGTAGAGCTATAACGTGGTTACTGTAGAGCTATAACATGGTTACTGTAGAGCTATAACATGGTTACTGTAGAGCTATAACATGGTTACTGTAGAGCTATAACATGGTTACTGTAGAGCTATAACGTCATAGTAACATGGTTACTCTAGAGCAGTGGTCACCAACCTTTTCTGAGTCAGGATCACTTTCGCAGTCAAAAAGCAAGCTGAGATCTACTGCTCCGAATTTTTTTTTTTTTTACATTAACCTCACACAAACAGTTTTGTAGGAATGAGTTTTTGGCAGTAGGCCTAATACATTATCACAGCATATTGGCTATATGATTGGCCTGCCAATATGTTATTTTTTTATTTTATTTTTATTTCACCTTTATTTAACCAGGTAGGCAAGTTGAGAACAAGTTCTCATTTTACAACTGCGACCTGGCCAAGATAAAGCAAAGCAGTTTGACACATACAACAACACAGAGTTACACATGGCGTAAAACAAACACAGTCAATAATACAGTAGAAAGAAAAAACGAATCTATACACAAGGAGTGCAAATGAGGTAGGATGAGGAAGGTAAGACAATAAATAGGCCATGGTGGCAAAGTAATTACAATATAGCAATTTAACACTGGAATGGTAAATGTGCAGTAGATGAATGTGGGTGTAAAGGAACAAGATAAATAAATACGGTAGGGGATGAGGTAGTTGGTTGGGCTATTTACAGATGGGCTATAAACAGGTACAGTGGTCTGTGAGCTGCTCTGACAGCTGGTGCTTAAAGTTAGTGAGGGAGATTTGAGTCTCCAGCTTCAGTGATTTTTGCAGTTCATTCCAGTCATTGGCAGCAGAGAACTGGAAGGAGAGTCGGCCAAAGGAGGAATTGGCTTTGTGGGTGACCAGTGAGATATACCTGCTAGAGCGCGTGCTACAGGTTGGTGCTGCTAAGGTGACCAGCGAGCTGAGATAAGGCGTGACTTTACCTAGCAGGGACTTGTAGATGACCTGGAGCCAGTGGATATGGCGACGAGTGTAAAGCGAAGGCCAGCCTACGAGAGCGTACAGGTCGCAGTGGTGGGTGGTATATGGGGCTTTGGTAACAAAACGGATGGCACTGTTGATAGACTGCATCCAATTTGTTGAGTAGAGTATTGGAGGCTATTTTGTAAATGACATCACCGAAGTCGAGGATCGATAGGATGGTCAGTTTTACGAGGGTATGTTTGGCAGCATGAGTGAAGGAAGCTTTGTTGCGAAATAGGAAGCCAATTCTAGATTTAATTTTAAATTGGAGATGTTTGATGTGAGTCTGGAAGGAGAGTTTAGTCTAACCAGACACCTAGGTATTTGTAGTTGTCCACATAATCTAAGACAGAACCGTCCAGAGTAGTGATGCTATACGGGGGGGGACAGGTGCGGGCAGCGATCGGTTGAAGAGCATGCATTTAGTTTTACTTGCGTTTAAGAGCAATTGTAAGCCACGGAAGGAGAGTTGTATGGCATTGAAGCTCGTCTGGAGGGTAGTTAACACAGTGTCCAAAGAGGGGCCAGAAGTATACAGAATGGTGTCGTCTGCGTACAGGTGAATCAGAGACTCCCCTGCTGCAAGAGCGACCGTCATACAAAGAAGAGAGTCGGCCCAAGAATTGAACCCTGTGGCACCCCCATAGAGACCCGGACAACAGGCCCTCTGATTTGACACACTGAACTCGATCAGAGAAGTAATTGGTGAACCATGCGAAGCAGTCATTTGAGAAACCAAGGCTGTCGAGTCTGCCGATAAGGATGTGATGATTGACAGAGTCGAAAGCCTTGCCAGATCAATGAAAACGGCTGCACAATAATGTCTCTTATCGATGGCGGTTATGATGTCATTTAGGACCTTGAGCGTGGCTGAGGTGCACCCATGACCAGCCCTGAAACCAGATTGCATAGCAGAGAAGGTACGGTGGGATTCGAAATGGTTGGTAATTTGTTTGTTAACTTGGCTTTCAAAGACCTTAAAGGCAGGGTAGGATAGATATAGGTCTGTAGCAGTTTGGGTCAAGAGTGTCTCCCCCTTTGAAGAGAGGTTGAACAGGCTAGTAATAGGGGTTGCAACAATTTCGGCAGATAATTTTAAAAAGAAAGGTTCCAGATTGTCTAGCCCGGCTGATTTGTAGGGGTCCAGATTCCGCAGCTCTTTCAGAACATCAGCTAACTGGATTTGGGAGAAGGAGAAATGGGGGAAGCTTTGGCGAGTTACTGAGGGGGGTGCATGGCTGTTGACTGGGGTAGGGGTAGCCAGGTGGAAAGCATGGCCAGCCGTAGAAAAATGCTTATTGAAATTCTCAATTATTGTGGGTTTATCGGTGGTGACAGCGTTTCCTATCCTCAATGCAGTGGGCAGCTGGGAAGAGGTGCTCTTATTCTCCATGGACTTTACAGTGTCCCAGAGTTTGTGTTACAGGAGGCAAACTTCTGCTTGAAAAAGCTAGGCTTGGCTTTCCTAACTGCCAGTGTATATTGATTCCTTACTTCCCTGAAAAGTTGCATATCACGGGGGCTGTTCGATGCTAATGCAGAACGCCACAGGATGTTTTTGTGCTGGTCAAGGGCAGTCAGGTCTGGAGAGAACCAAGGGCTATATCTATTCCTGGTTCTGAATTTCTTAAATGGGGCATGCTTATTTAAGATGGTGAGGAAGTCACTTTTAAAGAACAACCAGGCATCCTCTACTGACGGGATGAGGTCAATATCCTTCCAGGATACTTTGGCCAGGTCGATTAGAAAGGCCTGCTCGCTGAAGTGTTTTAGGGAACGTTTAACAGTAATGAGGGAGATCGTTTGACCGCAAACCCATTACGGATGCAGGCAATGAGGCAGTGATCGCTGAGATCTTGGTTGAAAACAGCAGGGGTGTATTTGGAGGGCAAGTTAGTTAGGATGACATCCAAGAGGGTGCCCGTGTTTACGGCTTTGGGATTGTACCTAGTAGGTTCAATTATGATTTGTGTGAGGTTTAGGGCATCAAGCTTAGATTGTAGGATGGCTGGGGTGTTAAGCATGTCCCAGTTTAGGTAACCTAGCAGCACGAACTCTGAAGATAGATGGGGGGCAATCAGTTCACATATGGTGTCCAGAGCACAGCTAGGGGCAGAGGGGGGTCTATAGCAAGCGGCAACAGTGAGACTTGTTTCTAGAAAGGCAGATTTTTAAAAGTAAAAGTTCAAATTGTTTGGGTACAGACCTGGAAAGTAAGACAGAACTCTGCAGGCTATCTCTGCAGTAGATAGGAACACCGCCCCATCTTGTCTGAAGATGTTATAGTTAGGGATGGAAATTTCAGCGTTATTGAGCTTTGATAACAAAATAGATCAGTTGGTTTAGCACTTGTGAAGGCACTGTGGAGCATGAATTGAAATATTTAGCATTTTTATTTTACTGGACTGACTGGTACCTGCATCTGCTGGTCAACGAGGTCAAATGACGACGTCAGTGATCTTCAGGTCGAAAGTTCGGAGCTCTAGAAAGATGCCCGAATTTCCGACTTGGAATTCCGAGTTGGATGATATTTCAAAAGATTTTTTACAAACGCCTCTCACGGTCCCTGCTCTCTCCTTCCTTTCCTCCCGTGAGACTGACCAGAGAGAGGGGACAGTCTTCCACCTGATGGCGAAACTCGAGTCGCACCCCATCTGCCTCATGCACAAATTCATGTTGTTCCCATGACCAGAAAAAGTTAAATATTCCTTAATATTAATATCAACACGACGAGCTGCTAATAATAATAAAAGGCAGGGCTATCGATACTTGGCTACTCATTCATTGCAGCTGCAGCCCGAGCAGAACTACTGAGAACTGCCTTTTTGTAATAGTTTTGAATAAAAACAGTGACAGTGCTGAATATAAATTTAAACATGAACTCACTCATAAAAACAGCAGCTCTTTGCTGTATTCGTTGACAATCTCGGTGGTCATGGTTTTAAAAGTTATTAAATCTTATGCAGGCTAGTAGCCTATTAAACTAGGCTGTGGCCAGGGTCATGGAAGCTCTGTAGCCAAGGTGATTTGAGCTATCCGACGGGCAGCGATCTCGGTCGACAAGACGATCGCGAGGAGTTTTCAAAATCAGAGGGGGAAAAAAATCAGTCAAAATGTTTTTATTATTTATGAATTTAATTTCAAATGTGCCCTGTGTGTTGTTATGGTGATCGAGGTGCGTATCTGTTTCTAGGTTTAACTTCTGACAAATTACATCCCTGACTCCCGCCTTAACTAGCTCAGGCACTTGTTGTTATTGCTCACAAGCTAGCAAGCTAACGAAACGATTGCGGAGGCACAACCGAAAAAGCAAAAAACGTATCATTTTCATTTAGAATGGGAACACGATTTTCTGTCGTAGTTAAGGACAAAGGGATTTGCCTGATTTGTCACCAGGCGTTAGCGCTCGCAAAAAGGGGAAACGTGGAGCTGCACCATGTCACCATCCACCCCAAGTTCAAAGTAACCTACCCACTGAAGAGCATGCTTCGTTCAAAGAAAGTTGACCAGCTCAAGTGTGTTGAAAGCACAGCACAGCAGTCGCTTTTTACCAAACCGACATCTTAAAGTAAGGCTGCAATAGAGGCATCCTTCCGTGTCAGCCATCTCTTGGCTAAACATAATAAACCGTTCACGGATGGAGAGCTATACAATGAGCCAATGGCGGTTGCCGCCGAGACGTGAATTCAAAAACCAAGAGGACATTATAAAATGCTATCGGAAGTGTGCCACTTGGCCCAGCCACTGTGACAAGAAGGGTAGAGTCGTTATCGGAGGACGTGAATCAACAAGTGCAAGGATTTATCACTGAGTGCTTTTCGCTTTTTGACGAATCCCAGGATATGACTGCACAGCTGATGGCGTTTGTTTGCTAGGCTTTTAAGGATTCAACTACTAAGGAGGCTTTCCTCACCATTTTACGATTAAATGGGAGGACGAGGTGAGGACATTTACGAGTTTGAACGTTATGTGCATGATAACAACATTCCCATTCAGAAGCCGGTAGCGATCACTACAGACGGCAATGCGTGGGGTGCGTTCTGGCTTCGTTGCACTGTGCGGTTGTGATCCCGTTTTCCCCGAGTTTTTGAACCCTCACTGTGTGATCCATCAGCAAGCACTAGCTTGTAAAGTAGTGGACTTGTCTCATGTCAGGACACTTGTCGCCATGATTGTTCATTTGATTCACGCAAAAGGACTTCATCACGACTTGTTTAAATATGTATTAGATGAGCTTGATTCCGCATGCGGTGACTTGATTCTCCACGCTTGCGTAAGGAGGTTGAGTCGCGGGAACGTATTGCAGCCATTTGTTGACTTGCTGCCCGAGATAAAATAATTTCTGGAGTCACGAAATGAGGAGAGCTATACGCATGATCAGCGCTGCCATTTCCTTTAAGGCCAAGGTGGGTGTGTGGACCTCTCAGCTGAGGAATGGAAGGCTGGTGCACTTCCCAAACCTGAAGAAAATGTCGCAAACCATCGGAAACAAAGATGCTTTTCTCTCGCAAGAATTCTGTGCCCACCTGGAGAAACTGGAATCCGAATTCAACAGGCGTTTTCATTTATCTCAAACCATCTACATTATAGTCCCGGCTATAACATCAAATGTTATTGGCCGCTTACACGTATTCTACAGATGCTATCTCAGGCGCAGATTTTTTTTAAATGTTTCTAGCTCCAACAGGGTTGTAAATACCGAACAATACACACAAATCCCCAAAAATGAAATATCTACGGACAGCCATAGGGTGCTGTAGGTAAAGCTTTAATGAACTCAGGGAAGTTCACTTAGTTGGTAGTTCACTTGGGAGTTAATTTAGACAGCAGTTAGGGGGAGAGCTCAGCGGTCTTAAGCGAGGACATAAAGAAATGGTAAAAGCCATGTGAATAACTTTTTTTTGTTCTGGAAATGAAGGTATTGGATTTTGTATGATGAGACATCACATAAAGTTATTTTTCTGCACGGTTTGTTTACATGGCTAGCGTAATTTGATGTCCGAAGAGCAAATGCAATAAAAGCCGAATAAACATCATGCTCATTTCAACCAATCCAACTCAATGTATGAACATGGATTAAGGCAATTAAAGTTTTTGTATTCTCCTGGAATCGCAGCGTTTTACTCAAGTTATTTGCTGATCTGTTCTGCTGTATGTCATTTGGTGCTCTGGGCTCAGTAGAGGCATGTTACGTCTCAACACATTAATTTCATTGGAGGTACTTCAACACAAATCAAACACCAATGGATCCTCATCTTGAGTAATCCCCAAACAGGCTAAGTATGTTTCCCCACATCTCATCTGAATGTGGGATGGAAGAATGGGTGCTTCGTGATGAAAGTGATTGCTTATTAAATGCTTAAACATTTTCACTCAGTCATGCCTTGACTAAAGTGTAACTTTGACTTAAATGGAAGTTAGGATTCTCTCCTCAATCCACAACTCTTTTTCAGAGCTGTAAATAAATAGGTCTACATCACTTCTGGCTTCTTTGTCCTTATTTCTGATGGTGAGAAATTAAATGTCAGGGGACTCTAATGTGAAGACAACATTGGAATCAGAGGAGCAATGACTTCCCTTCACTAACTTCCTGACTGGGTGAGATGGAAGCTAAACTAATGAGAACTTGAAATGGCTCTAACATCCTTCCATGCATATATATCTGTCTGCAGGACTATCCCTCTCTGGCTCTATTGGGAGAGAAGCTGGCGGAGAACAACATCTATCTTATTTTCGCTGTGACTAAAAGGCTCTATGTCATTTACAAGGTACAATTTTTTTTTAATAGACTTTATGTTCAGGATTGAGAGTAGCTGTGTGTATAGTGTACACATGTTGGTGTGTACACATTGGTGTGTATGGTGGCCTATTGATATTGTGTTAATTGCTTGTTATATTTGTTTCTTTTAATTAAAAAAATAATATATTGTGTTTATGCAGAATTTCACAGCACTGATACCTGGAACTACAGTGGAGATTCTGGATCAGGACTCCAAGAACATCATCCAACTCATCGTTAATGCCTACAATGTAAGTAAAGTAGCGTTCTCTCCCATTTAGAGCACATATTGTGTGTGTGCGCTTGAGAGGGAAAGAGTCTCTCAGCAGTCCTCTTCTGAAATGGATGTTGGTTGACAGTTGGTTGAACACGTTTTGAAACCGGGAAACAGACCGGTATACCCTGAACCTGTCATTTTTGTTTTCCATTGCAAAACTGTGAGGCCTACTGAACATGGCCCCGGTCTCTATAGGACAAGAGAAAGTGTTGAATGTTTATGCTTTAGCATTTGATATGGAGACCCTCATCCAGCCACTCTATTTGCTGTGGTGGTCTGGGGGTTACTCTACTCCTGGCTCACACTACGGCACTGTGTCTTTAACTCTGCACTAGCACTTTATGGTTACTGAAGAAGAAGCAGGTTTATGGCCAAAATCCTGCCTGAGACACTGATGCTGCTAATCCCCAGTCCCCTCCATACAGGAAATATATTCCATTCTTCCAGTAATTTGAAGGAAGGGGTTTCAAAGGGGCTGAAAAGGGTTCTAGAAGGAATTCTTGTGTATTTTAAACAATAAACGGCTATAGACTCACGTGCTAGGAGAATAACATCTAGTACTCCTTTACAATTCACATTTATGGAAAGGTCAACAAAAAATGTATGGGTCATGATAAATGTATAATCTTCATTCTACAAAAGTTAAGCAGGGGCCTCATGGTCTTGAGTTATAATTTGACGTTAGAGTTTATAATTGTCACAGAAGACACTCTCAATCCATTCTCAAAGCATGGAATCATCCTGTCTTGTTTTATTGTGTTGTGCTCTGTTGACTAAAACCTGACCTTAGATCACTGAGTAAGTACTCTGACACTGTGGCTCTGGTTTGGCCATTTAGGGGATCTTAAAGCCACAGTCTGTGATTTTGAGAGTGGTTTGGCTACATTGCTCCAGCCCCATACCTCAGCTTACCAAACAAAGTGGCAGAGTCAGACCGTTGAAACGGCAGATTTAGCCTTTAATGCACTGCAGGAAAGCAGTTATATAATTCACTTTTGTTGACTAGTTGAGAGAAAACAACATTTTAAGGGAAGAACGAATCTCTTTTTCCATGTATTTAGAATATTTTAAAACCAAGTATTTGCCTGTTTTTAGTCAACTTTCTCCAAACATATTTTCCAATAAAGCTTTTTTTTTTCTTCAGTCAAGCATTTTTTCCTTCTGTGGTTGAGAGGAACTACAACTGGATTTTGCATAGTTAAGGACACGAGTTGAGTCTACAACTGATAATGTCACACAGTGTTGAGGTAGTCCAATATAGATGATGTAGTGTTGTGAAGTATTTTTTTTTTTTTACTTTATTTAATAGGCAAGTCAGTTAAGAACAAATTCTTATTTATAATGACGGCCTACTGTGGAACAGTGGGATTTTTACCTTGTCAGCTCAGGGATTCAATCCAGCAACCTTAAGGTTACTGGCCCAACGCTCTAACCACTAGGCTACCTGCCACCCCTATACACCAAGTAGAACATTCTGTTCACTTTACACAATGGGCAGATGGCACCACATTTGGTTTCTATCGTTATGTATCTTTTTTGAGTATTGTGAAGTTTGAACACAGGTATTTCAACACATTTTGTTATTAGTTCATTGTGTTCTTTTTCCAATACAGGCCAAAGCAGGGCATAGATCAATCATGGGTATCTGTCAGTCAGGCATTATTCTGATTACCCCCTTTTACAGTTCTGTAGCTTTGATGCGCTGAAGTAAACACACACTTGCCAGCCTTATCTGTACTTTATGTGCATGTAGCCGCAAAGCCACGCTATGGCAACAGGCACGCGCTCCATATCCATCCATGCCAACCGAACCGCTGTGGGTTTGGGGGAGGTTAACCAAAGACAGAATGAACTGTATAAATCTTGCTTAACCAAGGCACTTTACGTTCTTTCCTATGATCTTTTTCATTGTTTTCCAACCTGCCTGCTAACAGATTAAATAACAGGCTCTTACTGGTTTCATTCTAAAATGTTGTGTTGTGGTGGTTCTGAGTGGATCCAGTGCCAGGAGTACTGGAAGCATTTAACATTCAAATAGTATGGAAACCACCAGGGAGCCTCTGGGCCAACTCTAATATACAGACATACTTTAATGCTCATGTGATCTATTGATAGTAGTCTTTGATCAGACTTGTTTGGATAGTCGACCAGTGGACCATCTGTCTTGTTTTCAAATGACATATTTACAACTTTGATGCAAATGTCAAAGTACTTATTCATAAGTGTGTGTCTGTATCTGTATATGTGTCTCTGTTTTTGTGTTCAAGGCATATGTATCTGTGAGTTCATCCAATCTTTGTCTGTCTGTGTGTCCTCCCTCCAGAACATCCGGTCCAAAGTTGAGCTGACTGTGTGGGATCAACCTGAAGACCTCAGTCTGTCCTTCAAAGCCACCTGTCAGGACGGACAGCCTCTACCAGGCCTCAGGAAGTGTGCCGACCTAAAGATTGGAGACACGGTGAGTCTCTCAGACCTCCTGGCTTCCCATGGGTTTGCACTATCAGGCCAAGCTGGAAAGTCAGAATTGGCTATATCGTGAAAATGTATATAAACGTAAATACGCTTTTTGGTGTTCATCAAAAGTTAGGGTTGGTTATAAAATCAGATTTTTAGGACTTCTGAGTTTGCATCTTTGCCGATGGTGACCTAGTGAACCTTTCCTGCCTAATGTACAGGTGATCTGGCTGTCATGTCATGGACACCATGTGAATGATGCAACACAACTGTAACAGGATGTAATTCCAGCCTGTGGACAGATGCATCATGGGGTATTTGCATTAAGGCTTAGTTAGCCCAGTGGCATGTCTCTCTGCAACACTGACAGGAATATCATGGATATCATCCACCCAGCCAGCGAATGACTGACTAAAGAAAGCAAGTTGTGACTTGGCAGCACAGTGTGACCTTTCAATCCTCTTAAGTTTGCTGTTCCTGTTTGATTAAATTAAACTGCAGTTGCCGGGAGACTTAAGGAGCGATATTGGCCTTGTGTTAGACTCTGAGAGAGAGTGAGTGACTGTGTGACTGTTTTAACCTGCTTAATGCATTTGACATGAGCAGACCATGACTGAAATAATGCAAACATATTCTTTCCCTCAGAAGAAAGAAAACTGAGGGTGGCAAAAATGCTTCTGTATGTCTGTTTTGGAAAAATATTAGTCATGGTGTCCATCCCTTCTCTGGGACTCCCAGAATGTCCTGTCTCCAACCAACACACATACACACTCTGTCAACACACGGCTGTCTCGACAGATACTGGCCATTCTCAAGGCAAGGGTCATCCTCTTCCTGGGATAGCAGTGGGAGTTTGAACTGACTCAACTTATTCTTGTCTTCTGACCACTGCAATTGGATATCAGGTGTGCTTTCCAAATAGCCCTCCAAATAAGCTATTTTGGATGGTTTTGGATGAAGTAGTCTATGGGAGATGTGGCATCAGTAGCCTCCACAGAAAGCATTTTAGTGGGAGTAGACCTACGTATAGAGGAGGTGGGATAATAATTTGGCAGGAGGACAATATTTTAGCTGGCTTTTAATTGTTCCAACATGTTCTTGCCATTTAGATGGAATGCATTCTTATCTTCCTTTGTTTCAGCGAACAAAACTCTAAGAAAGGTCAGGTGACGTAGGATCACTGCACATCTTAATTGCCTTGAATTCTGCACTGTTCAAATCCTCAGGCCCCTCTACAGTGGTCTCAATGAGGATTTGTACAGGATCTATTGAAACTCTCAGCGAGGGGCTACTTGGTACACTCCACCACGCAGAGATCCAACCCTGTGGAATTCTTCTTCCCAAAGCCTCAGTGTCTCCCTCACTGATTCCTTATTTGTCTTAATTGAATGTAGGAAATAAGGATGGTGTGTGGGGATGGTGGGTGAATGAATAATAGTAGTGAAAGGGGGAATCACATCTCTGCATGGCCAGGGTGATGGGTCTAACTCTGTCTTTTTGTTCTGCGCGGGGGTATTTGCTCCGCAGGCCTCTGAGTGCCAATCTGTCCTCCTAAAAAGGTGAGGAAAGAGGACGCAAGGAATAGAGGAAGGAGGAATTGGGAAAGTTCCCCGGGTGTCAGTCACAGGGTCTCTGGCTGCAGCCTTGCTCTGGGGCCTGATGCTGCATGTCAATGTCCTCACTACAAAAGTTAGAGAAAGAAGGGTTGGTGAAACCAGAGGCGATTTAACGAACAAAGACGACATGGTAACAAATGTGTGTTAGACCCAGTGTACAAACGTAAGCCCACATTCCTTTCACTGCAACACTCTCAAAACTTAAAGAGTACTAAATACTTCCCATACAGATGTAGGATCTTAATTTGACCAGTATAGTCCATAATGTTGCTTGATCGGTGTTTAGACTATTAGCTGACCAAAATTAGGCTACATGAAAAGTGCAATGTTAATATAACTGTCTTTAGTGTGGGTTTTCACAATATTTATGTAAATCATGAAGCTCATCTGCATTTCTCTGCAACAAAATTAAGATCCTGTACAGTGCCTTCAGAAAGTATTCATACCTCTAGACTTATTCCACACGCTGTTGTTACAGCCTGAATTCAAAATGGACAAACAATACCCCATAATCACAAAGTGAATATTTTTAGATATGTTGGCAAATTTATTGGAAGTGAAATACAGAAATATCTCATTTACATAAGTATTCAAGCACCGTTGGCAGCGATTTATAGCTGTGAGTCTTTCTGTTTAAGTCTGTAAGAGCTTTCCACACCTGGATTGTGCAACATTTGCCAATCTATTTGTTTCAAACTTCTTCAAGCTCTGTCAAATTGGTTGTTGATCATTGCTAGACAACCATTTTTAGGTCTTGCCGTAGATTTAAGTCTAAACTGTAACTCGGCCACTCAGTAACGTTCACAGTATTCTTGGTAAGCTACTCCAGTGTAGATTTGGCCTTGTGTTTTTAGGTTATTGTCCTGCTGAAAGGTGAATTGATCTCCCAGTGTCTGGTGGAAAGCATACTGAACCAGGTTTTTCTCTAGGTTTTTTGCCTCTTCTTAGCTCCATTCCTTTTTTATCCTTAAAAACTCCCCAGTTCTTAACGATTACAAGCATACCCATAACATGATGCAGCACCACTAGGCTTGAAAATATGGAGGTTAGTATTGTAGAGTAACTACAATGTTGTTGATCCATCCTCTCCTATCACAGCCATTAAACTCTGTTTTAAAGTCACCAATTCAAATCAAATGAAATGCTTACTTACAAGCCCTTAACCAACAATGCACCTCAAGAAATAGTTAACTGAATAAACCTAAAGTAAAAAATACAATAAAAATTAACACAATAAAATAACAATAACGTGGCTATATACAGGGGGTACCGGTACTGAGTCAATGTGCGGGGGTACAGGTTAGTCGAGGTAATTTGTACATGTAGGTAGGGGTAAAGTGACTATGCATAGATAATAAGCAGTGAGTAGCAGCAGTGTAAAAACAAAGGTAGTGGGACGGGGTCAATGTAAATAGTCCAGTTGGCCATTTCATTAATTGTTCAGCAGTCTTATGGCTTGGGGGTATAAGCTGTTAAGGGGCCTTTTGGTCCTAGACTTGGCGCTCTGTTACCGCTTGCCATGCGGTAGCAGAGGGAACAGTCTATGACTTGGGTGACTGTGGTCTTTGACAATTTTTGGGGCCTTCCTTAGACATTGCCTAGTAAATGGGTCCTGGATGGCAGGAAGCTTGGCTCTAGTGACTGGGCCGTATGCACTACCCACTGTAGCGCCTTACGGGCAGATGCCGAGCTGTTGCCATACCAGGCGGTGCTCTCAATGGTGCAGCTGTAGAACCTTTTGAGGATCTGGGGGTCCATGCCAAATCTTTTCAGAATCCTGAGGGGGAAAAGGTGTTGTCGTGCCCTCTTCGCGACTATCTTGGTCTATTTGGACCATGATAGTTTGTTGGTGATGTGGACACCAAGGAACTTAACTCTCGACACACTCCACTACAGCCCCGTCGATGTGAATGGGGGTGTGTTTGGCCCTCCTTTTCCTGTAGTCCACAACCAGCTCCTTTGTCTTGCCCACGTTGCTGGAGAGGTTGTTGTCCTGGCACCACACTGCCAGGTCTCTGACCTCCCTATAGGCTCTCATCGTTGTGAGCCATGACCAGCCTTTCAAAGCATTTCATGGCTACCAACGTGAGGGCTACGGGGTGGTAGTCATTTAGGTAGGTTACCTTCGCATTCTTTGGAACAGGGACTATGGTGGTCTGCTTGAAACATGTAGGTATTACAGGCTTGGTCAGGGAGAGGTTGAAAATGTCAGTGAAGACACTTGCCAGTTGGTCCGCGCATGCTTTGAATACACGTCCTGGTAATCCGTCTGGCCCCGCGGCCTTGTGAATGTTGACTTGTTTAAAGGTCTTGATCACATCGGCTACGAAGAGCGTGATCACACAGTCGTCCGGAACAGCTGGTGCTCTCATCACGCTTCAGTGTTGCTTGCCTCGACGCGAGCATAAAAGGCACTTAGCTCGTCTGGTAGGCTTGCGTCACTGGGCAGCTCGAGGCTGGGTTTCCCTTTGTAGTCCATAATAGTTTGCAAGCCCTGCCACATCTGACGAGCGTCAGAGCCAGTGTAGTAGGATTCAATCTTAGTCCTGTATTGACGCTTTGCCTGTTTAATGGTTCGTCTGAGGGTTTGTCTGATGGTTCGTCTGTTTGAAATTCACTGCTCGACTGAAGGGCCTTACAATTATCTGTATGTGTGAGGTACAGAGATGAGTTAATCATAAAGTCATGTTAAACACTATTACTGCACACCGAGTGAGTCCATGCAACTTATTATGTGACTTGTTAAGCAAATGTTTTATCCTGAACTTTAGGCTTACCATAACAGTGGTTGAATACTTATTGGCTCATGACAGACTTTAGTGACTCATCTGCTGCTCTCTCTGTTCCACTACTCCTCTCACAATCACAGCAGTGATGCCCTGGGATTTTGTTCCCTGCATTTTTACTCCAGCAGCTTTATCTCATGGTTGCTAGTTTCCCTAACGAGCCACATGGTTAAAGGAGCTGGGTTCCTTGTGACTCACTCCCTAAATCTCATTACCTCATTAGGAAGAGGCAAATAGCAGACAAGCAGGTCTTCCATGTGTTATGTGGGCCCTTCCTTCCTGTGGACTCTGATTGGAGGCTGCTTGTCTAGTACTCAGCAGGAACATACCACAACTCTGCTTTCATGTCCTGTTCTTCCGCCATGTTGTGCTTGTGGATGACAATAGCTTTGTTATTGATAGTTTTTTTTTAGTTGACTCGTGTTTCCGTATTACCTACGGACATTCATCACTTACTAACTAGATCAATGGTTTGGGTTGAATAGATGACGCAGTTTGATGTCATGAGTGTTTACGCCACACATAGCCACACCCTCATATTGCTTAATATTGCACAGCGTTTCATATTAGTCCGCGGCTCACCCAGTAGGGTCTGTGGTACTATGACCTCTTCACCACTAAGCCTGTTGATGTTCACTTCTCATTGAAAGAGGTAGGGAAGATGGAAGACACTGATAGCCTAGGATACCTATAGAGAGAGAGCAAAAGGTCCTGTATTCTGAGTGACAGGCCGACGCTCTTTCTCTCTCCTGAAGACTCAGAGGGCCGTGGCCTTCAGACTTGGGAGCTAAACTTCAAAGCAAGGCATGTGCCCCCTCACATCCCTGCCTCTCCACCTCCAACGACCCCTCAGGGCTCAACACTGCCAAAGGCCACCTGTGTGTGTGTACGCTTCTTCACTCATCTAGAACCACTGGGAGAAAGATAATGATGTGGAAGAGTGAGCCTTATCAGACCTACGTCATGGAAGGACATCCTTCCTGAAATACCCTTACAGCTGCCTCAGATTAGCTTTTCTCTTCGCTAAAATATTTTTGTGGTTGAAAGTATCCATGCTCTCATCCAGAGCTGTGTTATGTATTGAAAAGTTAACCACATTTCATATGTATTCTAATTTATGTTATTGAAGTCAGTCCTTGTGTTTTCTTTGGGAAGATCTACCCAGTTTTAAAGATGTTTTGCCTCTGGCGCTTTGGACAGCACTCTAAGGTGATGATATATAAATGGACATATATACTGTACATTGCAGTTTTGTAGATTTATAGTAGTATCAGTTTAACTGGAGGAATTCACACCATTATCCCATCTAAAGGGAGTGAAACCACAAAGAATAACACACTGCCTCATCTATGACAGGCAGTCGCACGCGCGCGCGCACACACACACACACTGGAGATGGTTCCTGTGGCAGTTGAGCTACAGAGAAGGAAACAGT
This sequence comes from Brachymystax lenok tsinlingensis, assembly GCA_030435695.1. NCBI lineage: Eukaryota > Metazoa > Chordata > Actinopteri > Salmoniformes > Salmonidae > Brachymystax > Brachymystax lenok. Next base: position 27,548,381 of record CM059781.1, on the reverse strand, counting down.
AATGCGCTGAAAATCAATCAAATGTTATTTGTCACATGCTTCGTAAACAGCAGGTGTAGATTAACAGTTAAATGCTTACTTCCGGGTCTTTTTACAATAATGCAGAGTTAAAGATGAAAAATAGAATAGGTGACACGAGGAATAAATACACAGTGAATAACAATAACCAGTAAAAATAACATGAATCGAGGTTAGTGATCGCTGATCTGGGGCCGACTGCACCAGTTGGTTGTAAGTGGGTCGTAACTCTATGTTCGACATAAATGTGCTCTACGTGGACGTAAAGATTCTATGCCCTTCTATGAGCTATGCCTGGGCGTGAGCCCTTCTATGAGCGATGTATGCCTGGGCGTAGACTCTACGCCTGGTCGGGAGGCGGGACTATGTTCTTACATGGTATGTACAGAAAATAATAGCAATCTATATTTTCTAAAAGATGTGAGTCTCGTGTTCATATTTCACAACCGCCGAGCTTTCGAGTTGCCTATGCGTGAGTCAATAGCAAAATAATACACTTGATTTATGCTACATTACAGAATGCTAATTGTGTCTGACCAGAAATTTAGAAAACTAATAGATGAGCTGCCACCTCCACTTTTTTATTATAGCTCATATCTCATTTACATAAGTATTCACACCCCTGAGTCAATACATGTCAGAATCTCCTTTGGCAGCGTTTACAGCTGTGAGTCTTTCTGGGTAAGTCTGTAAGAGCTTTACACACCTGGATTGTACAATATTTGCCCATTTATTCTTTTCAAAATTCTTCAAGATCTGTTCAACTTGGTTGATCATTGCTAGACAACCATTTTCAGGTCTTGCCATAGATTTTCAAGTAGATTTAAGTCAAAACCTGGAACTCGGCCACTCAGGAATATTCACTGTCTTCTTGGTAAGCAACGCCAGTGTAGTTTTGGCCTTGTTTTAGGTTATTGTTCCTGCTGAAAAGAGAATTGTCCTGAACCAGGTTTTCCTCTAGGATTTTGCCTGTGCTTAGCTCCATTCAATTTCTTTTTTTATCCTGAAAAGCTCCCTGGTTCTTTACGATTACAAGCATACCCATAACATGATGCAGACACCACTATGCTTGAAAATATGGGGAGTGGGACTCAGTAATATGTTTGGGGTAAATCCAATGCAACACTTTATATTCAGTACAAAAAAGTTAATGGCTTTGCCACATTTTCTTCAGTATTGGATGCAGTCTATCACAGTGCCATCTGTTTTGTCACCAAAGCCCCATATACTACCCACCACTGCAACCTGTACGCTCTTGTTGGCTGGCCCTCGCTTCATGCTCGTCGCCAAACCCACTGGCTCCAGGTCATCTACAAGTCTTTGCTAGGTAAAGCCCCACCTTATCTCAGCTCACTGGTCACCATAGCACCACCCACCCGTTGCACGCGCTCCAGCAGGTATATTTCACTGGTCACCCCCAAAGCCAATTCCTCCTTTGGCCGCCTTTTCCTTCCAGTTCTCTGCTGCCAATGACTGGAACGAACTGCAAAAATCACTGAAGCTGGAGACTCATATCTCCCTCACTAACTTTAAGCACCAGCTGTCAGAGCAGCTCACAGATCACTGCACCTGTACATAGCCCATCTGTAAATAGCCCATCCAACTACCTCATCCCCATACTGTATTTATTTATTTATTTATTTATTTATTTATTTATTTTGCTCCTTTGCACCCCAGTATCTCTACTTGCACATTCATCTTCTGCACATCTATCACTCCAGTGTTTAATTGCCGTATTGTAATTACTTCTCCACTATGGCCTATTTATTGCCTTACCTCAGTTATCCTACCTCATTTGCATACACTGTATATAGATTTTTTTTCTACTGTATTATTGACTGTATGTTTGTGTATTCCATGTTAAATAAAGGTGAAATAAAAAAAAATTGGACCACACAACTATTGCTTTAAAGTATTGAAAACGGTTGGATGACTTTGGGAGTTTCAGTAAGCAAAAATATGATAAATGCCTTCAATGGCATTAGCCTACTTTATTCCCATAACTTTGTAATTCAGTGATATTCATTCCACAGTAATTATTGATTGATCCATCAAGGTATGGTTAAGAAAACAACATGTATGCATAGTGGTGGGCTTTGTGAAGTGATGGGACATGCCTCGCAAAGTTTAGAACTGGCACGAGAATAGTAACAGCCTAGTAACCACCATTTATGACGCATCAAATCTCATGCATTGCTTAATCATTGCTTACACCGGATTTAGCTACGACTAGTCTTCATGGTTGGTGCAGCAGGTGTAAATTCTGATCACAAAGTCGGACCTAGATATGCCTTTTTTTCTTTTTTACACCCAACTGGTGTGTCCGGGCCCCTGGTGTCCTAAAGCTATTTTCAGTCATATATGATGGTGGAGACGGTGTTAAACAAGTTTTTCAGCGTAAAATATATATATATAGAGAGAGAGAATTATTCCGGAGCCCGTAAAACATCTGCTATCTTCCAATCAACGTAACTGTTGAGACAGGCCAATCTAAAGGGAGGGTGGAGTTTCTGTCTTGTTCAGACTTCCTTCCTCAGGGCAATCAAATGGGTGGAGGTCCTGTCTGTGTCATCTGCTGCTTGACTTGGCTGTGATTAATCAACTAACTGACTCAAAGCCACCAACTCTCTCTCTCTTTCTCTTTCTCTCTCTCTCTCTGATAATTCCACATGTATAAACACAGCTTGCAGGTCAAATGTAGTTCACAGCCAAGCCTTAATATGAGCAAAATAGGTTCATCTGGAGGTAGATGGTGTAATTGTGATGGATCCAGGTTGAGGCTATTTTAAAATCCAGTTATGAGTATGACATTGGTTTGTGTAAAACTCTTTGGTTGAGAAATTGTCTCATTGTGGCAATTTGTGTAATTCCAGTCCATATACTAACCCTGTTGTACTGTTCTCCTTTCTTCCAGGTGTCCTTCAACGTGAGTGTGGACGCTAGGGGCTGCCCCGCCCCTGGCACCCAGCAGAGATTCACCATCAAACCTGTGGGCTTTAAGGATCGTCTGGAGGTGTCAGTGGACTACCGCTGTGACTGTGGCTGCACCGACCAGACCCAGGCTAACAGTAGCCGCTGCAGCTCCATCGGACAGTACACCTGTGGTACCTGCCGCTGTGACCCGGGCTACCTGGGCGCCCGCTGTGAGTGCCAGGAGGGCGAGGCTGGCAGCATGTACCTAAGCGCCTGTAGAGAGGCGGAGGGGAAGCAGATATGTGGTGGGAGAGGGGAGTGCAGCTGTAACCAGTGCCTCTGCTACGAGTCAGAGTTCGGGAAGATCTACGGGACCTTCTGCGAGTGTGACGACTTCTCCTGCGCCCGACACAAGGGCATCCTCTGCTCAGGTAGGTGTGCAAAGAGAAGGGAGCACTGCCACTACTTCGCTCTCCAAATTGCTGGATCTCCTCTCTACTTCTGCATGTGTACAACATAAATTATTCAGACATATACAGTAGTGCTTCGTACAGTACCTGATACATGTGCAGAAACACTAGAGCCCTAGATGTGTCTTTATTGAGGGTGTGTCTAAGTTGGCTTGTGCTGTCATGTTGATGCTAAGAGACGCATTCAATTAATGTTTATTGATCTACACGGCTGTTTGATAGTAGTGAGCAGGTGGGATGTTGTTGCCAGGGTCTGTTACCACATCACTCTGATCTGTGTTAATTAAGTAGGTTGGCATTTATTTAGATGACTCATGAACTGGAGGCAGCTCTGCAGAGTGGTCACTAGCTGGCACTACCACAAAGTCATATTGATTTTAAACCTAACCTTGACCACACTGCTATCCCTAATGCCTAACCTTAAATTAAGACTAAAAAGCTAGTGTTTGTTTTCATGAATTTTTACGATATTTCCAATTTTGACTTTGCAGCATGCCCGTGTAGCGGAAACCACTTAGTTCGTTCTGCCTCCAATGCAAGACTCATGACAATAAATGTAAATCTGCATTTATTTGAGGAAAATCAGCCTGTTAGTGATCCAGCGTTGAACACAGCCCTGCAGGTCTGCTATTGTTGTGTGTGTTAATACTAAACCATACATGTTTGGGGTGTTTTTTATGGTAAAGGTCTCTTGATTCTGAATTTCTTCTTCGGGAAAGGTAAAGTGCTCAGAAGCAGCTGCTGGGAGCAGGTTTGTTGTGCAGTTCATGTTTTACTATCTCTAGCTGAGCTGTGTTCTCTTGGTGCTTTGGGACCCTGGAGAGTTGGGGTGGAGTTGTGCAGGATTTAGGAATGAATTCTAGAACCAGACCAGAGCTGAAAGATCCATTCTGTGTTAATTTCTGAACAGACCACCAATATTTTTTCTCCCCAGACTATTCATGTGCTCTATTGATTAAATGTGCATGTGCTGATGTTGACCACAAATCCTGTTTTCTCCAGCCTGAGGGTCTTGCTTGCTTTGAAGCCCATGCCCTAGTTTTCTCTCACTGGCCTGGGCAGCAGGCAAGGTTGCTAGCTGGGAGCAACTTGGTGACATACTAAACAGGCTGTCCTATTGGATTCCCAGAACATCGGGTCCAGTCCAAGTAGCCTCTGTGCGTTTTGGGTCGAGACCGGCTGGATGTTGGCCAAGGGTCCCTGGCTCATCCCCAAGCTAACGGCTGTTCCACCAAACCACAGAGGGAGCTTTGTAACAGAGGCCCTGCTCAGTGCCTTGTGTATTGCCAAATACAATGCATGGGTCTATACTCAGTTAAAATGTCTTGTTTCGTTTAGTCAGCAGGACCGATTAGCGCACAAACACAAAATGGACCATTTGTTTGTCGGTTGGTCGGACCATAAGCAGGCCCTTAGGGTAGGATGATAACTGGAAGAGGTGGGGTAGTAATTAAATCTTAACAGTCCAGTATGCTCTGTGGCCCCCCACACTCTCTCACTCACTCACACACTCACACACACACACCTCCTCGCTGTGCATGGTTGGATTAGTCTATAATGAGTTCCTAATGAATCTGAATGATAGTCCTCTCTCCCACACTTCTCTGGTACTGTTACTTAATCGTGTAAGAAATAGTGTTGTAAAATAATTCTGTATACCACCATTGGTCCCCTAAACCCACTAATGGTTATGGGAAGGTTCACGACCGCTCATGCTGTAAAAACAGTCCAGTTCAAAGTGAATGGCACAGATCCATATATAGCAATGGTCTGTTTGCATATAGTCCTACTGCAGCTCTGATTGGTTATGGCACACCGGTCTGTGTAGAGTACGGGCCGGCCTGAGTTGTGCCTGTCAATGCAATAGAATCGTACTCCGGTGGGTTCTGCCCACAACAATCTCTTGCGTATTTAGTTTTGCATACTAAGTCTTGCATAGACCACAAGCATTTCTCTACACCCGCAATAACATCTGCTAAATATGTGTATGCGACCAATAAACTTGATTTTGAATGTTGCGTTGAAAGTGGCTAAAATTGCGTTGATTCGATCACAATTCCCACAGTAGGGAAAATGTTGATAGTGTTAACTAACTGGGAAAACTCTAGAAAGTTGTGTGAAGTTCAATCTCTTACATGAGGCTGAGGGGGTCAGGGGTTAGGCTAGAGACCAGTGTTGCAGCCAGACCTACATGAGTCTGAGAGGGTCAGGGGTTCGGCTAGAGACCAGTGTAGCAGCCAGACCTACATGAGGCTGAGGGGGTCAGGGGTTCGGCTAGAGACCAGTGTAGCAGCCAGACCTACATGAGGCTAAGGGGGTCAGGGGTTCGGCTAGAGACCAGTGTAGCAGCCAGACCTACATGAGGCTGAGAGGGTCAGGGGTTCGGCTAGAGACCAGTGTAGCAGCCAGACCTACATGAGGCTGAGAGGGTCAGGGGTTCGGCTAGAGACCAGTGTAGCAGCCAGACCTACATGAGGCTGAGAGGGTCAGGGGTTGGGCTAGAGACCAGTGTAGCAGCCAGACCTACATGAGGGTCAGGGGTTGGGCTAGAGACCAGTGTAGCAGCCAGACCTACAGGAAATGGCTCCTTCTCACTAGAGCCTTGACTCTTTTCCTTCTCCTTGATGCTTCCCTCCGTCTAATCTGATTACTGTGTCACGGCCAAAACGCACGCCAGGACTCCAGGAACCAAGAATATTGGTTCCTGCTTACTCCCTAAAAGACAACTGTGGAGAGAGACAGGAGTGGGTCCCACTATTCTTGTAAATAGAGCTCTGAGGTTATATCGTAGTACTACTACAGTACACAATATTTTTTTTTTACTGCAGTTATAAATACACAGATATTTGACTGTGCCAACCTGTACCATCCTCTCTGTGTTTCTGGAATGTAGCTATGTCATTGAGCTTTTACCCACACTATTTCACTATCTACTGTTTTTGAGTATGTTGTTTCCTTCTGCTCTTTGGAGGAAAGGACTCTCTTCCTAGATTCCTTCTTTGATAGCTTTAGCAGCAATGCTCTTGTTTGCCCTGGCCCTCTCAGAGTAGAGTGAGAGTGAGGAGGGCCGATAGATGGAAGCCAGGCACGCTCCACACCCAGCTGTTGCTGTTGTCATGTCTGTGCTGCCTGGTGCTGTGGTGATATAATATAGCACCAAGCCAAACCTCTCATAGAGCCTAACCGCCTACAGTCTGGTTTTTCTGGCCAGTGACTGTCAGTGTGGCTGTGTCATCAGCTGTACATGCCTGAACCAATTACACCCACATCAAACCCATGATTCAATCAACTGGTGTATTTAATGTAGTTGGCAATAGTTCAATACAATATTGGAAGTAGCCACTATAATAGTCATTTAGTCCACAAAATGGCAGAACTGCTAATAATAATAATAATAATAATAATAATAATAATAACCCATCATTTACAAAGCTTAGTCATAGAGGTTAGCTATTCACAGCTTTATTTGAAGTTGATAGTTAGAAATTGTTTGAGAGACTGATGTGTTTTTGGTCTCTTCACTCACCTTTCCCACGTGCTTTTGGTCTCTTCACTGATAAGCTGCTGTATCTCTGCACCCGGTTAGATCAACTGAATGAAACACTGGTGGTCTTGTCTTCCGCTGCTTCCAGTGTCTTTCAATGAGTGGAATGGTTTCAATTGGTTTGGGTGAGATGCGTGTGTTGGGGGGAGATGCTTATAGACAACGTTCCGCCTTACCCCCTGATAGGATAGAGGGAATATTCACTATTAAGTACGGAACTAATGGCAAGTGCCTAGAGGGTATGGGGTTAGGGGTTGTTACTGGACAGGGTTGATTGTGTAATACTGAGCTTACAGTCAAAGAACATCTTATGGCTGTGCTAGGGCAGCCCTGTTCTTGTGAAACTTAGACAGTGGCCTGTAGAATGAAGGCCAGGTCAGGGACATTAATCAGTCTCTGAAGTTAGTAGGTCTGGCAGGAGCAAGGATAGGGGAGGAGTGGTGTCGGTAACCTCCCACAGGGCCACACTGTGTGCTTGTGGGTGTGTTTGGTCTGCTGACCTGTGCTCCGAGACTCTGTATTCTCATACATTCTTAACCTCAGTGTCTTCTGCAAGGCCAGACTCCCTGCCCTAAGGCCTGTGCTGAGTCTGTCAGGATATCTGGAGGATTAAGTAGGCGTAGATCGATGGGTACTGTATGGATAGAATTAGTCTTTGTATCACTTACAGTAAAGTATGAACGGGTGATTACCAGGGTGTGAGAGTTAAAAGATGTTCAGAGGCAACAGTAAACTTTCTTTCTTTGCGTCTTTCTGTGTAAGCATGGATCAGCTTAGTCTGTGTGTCGGCTGCCTTTGACGAGGCCTCAGTAAACGTGGTCTTTGCAGTCCTCTGCTGTGTCACACATCTACAGCTGCTTATCGGTAACAATCAAACAACTCAATAGCACCAAACGCCAGAAATAGCATGGCTGTTTTCCAGACTTGCACGTTACCCGCAAACCCCTTCTCCTCGTAAATCGCCAGCCTCAGATGGAGGTTCGAAACAGTAAATAGGAACATGTGTTTATTAATGTGTGTGTGCCTGGCACGACTATGACTTTGCCTTATTGAAATGAAAGCATTTAGCAGGCTTCCAATCTCTGACATGATTGGCCTATTTTTCAAAATAGTTAGCATAGACTGTAACTATCCCTGTGTTTGCAAAGCACTTTGGTTTTGTTGCTTGACGTGTCAAAATGTTGTAGAGCTGTCCTACACCTTCTACTATTCTCCTCCTCAGCTCTTTAATTTATAGACACCGCCAATAGAAAATGTATTTTTAGATTGCAGTACTGCTCTCTGGCCTACTCTGATTGTATGAAAAGCCTGCAGCGATAGCTGGAACATGGACAAGTTGAAACAAAGCTAATACCGGTACTCAAGATGTCCCAATAACCATCATGATTTGTAGCTCCTGCTACTACTTACTGTAGCACCTACTCACTGCCCTGTAGTAGTCTGATTTCACTCAGTCACTTGGATCTTTTTGACTGGAACATAGTTTAAACAGGATCTCAGGTTCTACAAGGCTGAAGCAGCAGTTCATTAAACATTTTGGCACAGCTGTGGAGTCGGTTAGTGTTTTTATTTGTAGTTCGTTAAACACACAGCAATTAGTAGTCAACCTATTCTGTCGTTAATTCTTTGCAGACAGCATGTAAACTCCCTACGGAGCTCAGCAGTGAGCATTGAGCAGAAATGTGCCTATCATACGGGCATGCGTGCGTGTGCATCATTCCGTGTGTGTTTTTGATTTTGTCCCTCACCCCATATCTCCCTCCTCTCTCCTTTGCTAGGCGGAAGCTAGCTCAACAGCACGCACGCCCAGTAGGTTCCTACTGCTGCTCAGTAGGCTAGTAGCCCCCTGACCCAAAGCAAACACAGGATGACACCTCAACCCCCCTCAAACCTGACTGAACCTGACCATGATAAAGACCCAGGATTCTCCTTCCTCCACTATACAAGACTCTCCTTTTCCATGCCTGCTCTGTTTAGGGCCTCTCTTGCCCCATAGAATTACTTGAGATACAAGGATCCCCTCCCCGTGTAGTAAAGAACCTATACCCCTCAAAGCACTACAGGTGTTGCTGCTGGAAACCTACAGCTCTCTCTCAGCACCATCTGGATGTATTTGATGAGTGGTACTCCAAGGCTGCGTCCCTCATAGCACGCTATTCCTTTTATAGTGCACTACTTTTGACCAGGGCCCATAAGGCTATATAGGAAATAGGGTGCTATGTGGGACGCACTCCGAGACGTGCTTACTGCTGGGCTTCCAGAGGAGAGACACTGAAATATTTAGTGAAATATGCTGAGAAAACGTGACACAGAAAATGGAGTCAGATCTCATCTCAGAGCTTCTCTTTAAGTCCAATGTACTTCTGTAATGGTGAGAGGGTTAAACCCTGCTGCCGCAGGACCTCTCTGTACACATCAACCACTGTGGCCCACAGGGCATGTTCTTCCATGTTTTCCATCGTGTCAAGGATCTGAGGTTACTGTCCCTAGGACAGACAGGAAGCAGAATAGTGTAGTTTCAGGAATCCACACACCACACTCCCCTTCTCTAGATATATCTAATTATATTACAATGGCTGCTACTGACTTCACCTCTTTGTCGATACATGTATGCAGCTGTGATTACCATGGCTACCAACGGTCATTGTTATTTTCACATTCATGATATCTGCTGCTCCTACAGTACATTATTTGTGTGGAGCTCTGTGCAGGTTGCCAATAACTATCTGACATTACTCATATCACATGTGTATATACTGTATTTTATACCATCTACTGCACCTTGCCTATGCCGCTCGACCATCACTCATCCATATACTTATATGTACATATTCTCATTCCCCCCTTTAGATTTGTGTGTATTAGGTCGTTGTTGGGAATTGTTAGATTACTTGTTAGATACTGCACTGTCGGAACTAGAAGCACAAGCATTTGGCTACACTCGCATTAACGTCTGCTAACCGTGTGTATGTGATGAATAAAATGTGATAACTTTGTAATAAGTGTGCATATGTCATCTGAGGGATATGCATTAAGCTCCTAGTTGCTTGTTGTCGACTTCAAGTTAGGATTGTTAGGGAAGGAATTCTCTCTTATGGCGTGTCACTAAGCTGTCATTTGCACCACAGTTTAATAACAATCCCTTAAACGCTAGATTTAAGCATTTGCACCTGAGCAAAACGTATTCTAAACTTGTCTGTCTTTATGACGTGGCTGTATTCTGGGTGGTGCCTGGAGCCCTCCAGAGCTCCATACAGGTCAGGTTGGAACAAGACTGTAATTGCTTGGAGGAAGATAACAAGCCACAGCTGTATAAATGGTGGTTACTGTTGGAGGTCTATGGCACCTGGAGTCAGAGCCCTATATAAAGGAAATAAATAGAGGAAGGGGAAAGGAAAGCCTTCTTCCAGGCTCTGAGCTGTGGACACACACACACACACACACACACACACACACACACACACACAGAGAGACTCTACTTTGAGTGCACGATGGACACGGTTTTCTCCACAAATGTTATTTGAAACCCACCAGATCTGGTGAGTACGGTCGGTGCCACACTCCATGGTGTCTGTCTGAGCTCTGAGGCGTCTGGCTGGGCTGTATACAGTAAATCTCTCTCTCTCCTGGTCTTGGCAGCCTCTGACTCTGTGATCAGTCACAGCGCTCCCGGGCATCCACTGCTCCTCCTCCAGAGAAGAATCCTGTCTAACACAGAAGAACATTCGGGGCACAGTGAGATGTTGTACATTCCCATTCATGATCCTCCTGTGTTTCGGTAAAAGGGGATCTGGGACCCGAGAGGCAATTAACTCATTATTGTGACCTATGACTATTGTTCTATTCATGTTAGAGGAAGTCCCATCACTCCCATGTGTTTCCTGATGAGTGAATATATTGTGGTGTGAAGGTCAGCACAGGCTTCTGAGGAGTGAAAGAAATATGCTGACTTAGCATATCAAACACACACACACACACACACACACACACACACACTGGAGTGTGTCAAATGCCTACTCAATAACATGAACACCATGTTGCCAGCACCCGTAAATGATAGAGACAGCCAGGTTATATTTACTTAATGTGTTCTAACTATAGAATCAAATCCAGCAGTATGGTTCTAACCCTGCCAGGTGTGTGTCTATGATAATCATAAGGTTGCAACGCTGTACTTGTCCTTTTGGTGTTTTCTTTATTAGCTTTTGTTCTCAGTGTTATTAGAGTATTCATAGGGTTGTAGTTGTGGGTGGTGAGTAATTAGCTGACCAGTTCAAAGGCCTAAACATTATTTTCATGCCCTGTAATTGCTGTTGTCTGGTGACTGGTACAGTAGACATGTGATGTTTGTTATCCGTGCTGACTCGGGACAAAACAGTCAATGCCAGTAGTTATTTAAAATGCAACCATTCCTCTACTGTGTGTGTGTGTGTGTTTCTAGGTTTTTAAGAGCTCTTTGTACTGGTTGTTTGACAGTTGAGGTTTGTCCACGGTCTGGTCTGCCAACACTGTATCAAATATTGTTTTCACTGACACAGGATATTTCAAAATAATGTTATTCTAAAATAATCTTAAATCCTCTGCACACAAACCTAAGCATAGCTTATATTAAATGTAGAGTCATCTAATGTAGCCGTAGTGATTGAAGTTATTTGAAATGCTCTCCTACCCCACACATCTTACAGACGTTTGACTATATTTTCTTAATTCTTTGCTGATGACGACCCAAGCTTGACTCGGCATACAAGCAACAGCTTGTCTTGGTCTGCATGCATACTTAACAACACACATTTCCCTGAGAACTGTTGTCCTCCGATGGAGAAGAGATGCACAGACGGGCCAGTTGTTGTGATACTGTCTTTAAGGAGAAGAAATCATCATGTCCAATAACTCCTATTATGCTGAAGGAACAGCAGAGCGGACTAAAATACAGTACAATACATTAACTCATAAAGAATGGCACCCACATCAGAGCAGACTAAAAATAGCATGTTGGAGCTCAGTCGGCAGCATATGGGGACAGTTTGGGAGGCAGGCCCTAGCTATAGAAAAGGGGTGAATTGAGCCAACTGTGTGGTAAGGAACAGTCCTCCGCTAGACTAGTGTGTCACAAATTTCTTGTTAACAAACTATAGTTTTGGCAAGTCGGTTAGGACATCTACTTTGTACATGACACAAGTAATTTTTCCAACAATTTCTTACAGATTATTTCACTTATAATTCACTGTATCACAATTCCAGCGGTCAGACGTTTACATACACTAAGTTGACTGTGCCTTTAAACAGCTTGGAAAATTCCAGAAAATGATGTCATGGCTTTAGAAGCTTCTGATAAATGATGTCAATTAGAGGTGTATCTGTGGATGTATTTCAAGGCCTACCTTCAAACTCCGTGCCTCTTTGCTTGACATCATGGGAAAATCAAAAGAAATCAGCCAAGACCTCAGAAACAAAATTGTTGACCTCCACAAGTCTGGTTCATCCTTGGAAGCAATTTCCAAATGCCTGAAGGTACCACGTTCATCTGTACAAACAGTAGTATGCAAGTATAACCACCATGGGACCACGTCGCCGTCATACCGCTCAGGAAGGAGACGCGTTCTGTCTCCTAGAGATGAACGTACTTTGGTGCGAAAAGTGCAAATCAATCCCAGAACAACAGCAAAGGACATTGTGAAGATGCTGGAGGAAACGGGTGCAAATGTATCTATATCCACAGTAAAACCAGTCCTATATCAACATAACCTGAAAGGCCGCTCAGCAAGGAAGAAGCCACTGCTCCAAAACCACCATAAAAAAGCCAGACTACAGTTTGCAACTGCACATGGGGACAAAGATCGCACTTTTTGGAGAAATGTCCTCTGGTCTGATGAAACAAAAATAGAACTGTTTGGCCATAATGACCATCATTATGTTAGGAGGAAAAAGGGGGAGGCTTGCAAACCGAAGAACACCATCCCAACCGTGAAGCATGGGGGTGGCAGCATCATGTTGTGGGAGTGCTTTTCTGCAGGAGGGACTGGTGCACTTCACAAAATAGATGGCATCATGAGGAAGTAAAATTATGTGGATATATTGAAGCAACATCTCAAGACATCAGTCAGGAAGTTAAAGCTTGGTCGCAAATGGGTCTTCCAAATGGACAATGACCCCAAGCATACTTCCAAAGTTGTGGCAAAATGGCTTAAAGACAACAAAGTCAAGGTATTGGAGTGGGCAGAACTGGAAAAAGTGTGTGCGAGTAAGGAGGCCTACAAACCTGACTCAGTTACTCCAGCTCTGTCAGGTGGAATGGGCTGAAATTCACCCAACTTATTGTGGGAAGCTTGTGGAAGGCTACCCAAAACATTTGACCCAAGTTAAGCTATTTAAAGGCAATGCTACCAAATACTAATTGAGTGTATGTAAACTTCTGACCCACTGGGAATGTGATGAAAGAAATAAAAGCTGAAGTAAATAATTCTCTCTACTATTATTCTGACATTTCACTTTCTTAAAATAAAGTGGTGATCCTAACTGACCTAAAACAGGGAATTTTTACCAGGATTAAAAGTCAGGAATTGTGAAAAACTGAGTTTAAATGTATTTGGCTAAGGTGTATGTAAACTTCCGACTTCAACTGTAGCTCCTTCCTGGGCCCTTGACTAGGGATATATTAGGCCTTGGTAACATTTGAACCTCTATGTTTCTGCAAGGATCATCGGCTTCTCCTCTTGTTTGTGGTGTTTATCTGTTGAACCGTTGTCCTATGTTCTTGATGTTGAGAGTAGCGCAGATGTTGTGGTGTTGACAGCGCCTGGCTGACGGTCTCTTTTTCACATACACACACTCCTGACAGCGCCTGGCTGACGGTCTCTTTTTCACATACACACACTCCTGACAGCGCCTGGCTGACCGTCTCCTTTTCACACACACACACACTCCTGACAGCGCCTGGCTGACGGTCTCTTTTTCACATACACACACACACTCCTGACAGCGCCTGGCTGACCGTCTCTTTTTCACACACACACACTCCTGACAGCGCCTGGCTGATGGTCTCTTTTTCACCCACTCACTCCTGACAGTGCCTGGCTTAGAGGAGCATGGCAGAGCACTATGGGTCTGACTGACAGAAAGCATTAGCTTCTCCCAGACCCAGCCAGGCTCTTCTCTCTGTTAAACTAGGCCATAGCAGCACTCTGGTAGGACTGTGAGTGAGCCATACTTAACACAGTGGACATTCCACGTTCCTCTCAACTCGGTCTGTGTTTTCCTCTGTCTCCAAGTCACACCGTCCAAATTCTACTTCTCCACCTCACATGGCTGTCAGTGTCAACGTCCACTTTTATTCTGTGATGTTTTAGCTGTTCCACCTCATAGGACACGGCAAGCCGGATTTGCCCTTTGTCAAAAACAGTTAATAAAATGTGGTATTTCCCTACGCTAAAACTGGATGTTATTAATGACCATTCCCCCTTCCCCACTGCAAAGGTAGCTTTTTTCTCCCAATGTAGCAGCATTAAATATGAGCCGCGCTGACCTTGAGGTGTTGGGAGTCAGGAGGGAGGCCCTGTGTGTCTCTGACTGTGTAGTCTATGGCGCTGCTGCCTGCCTGTTCCGCTGCCTGCCTGCCCTTCTCTACAGAGGACAGACGGATTAGCTGCTGATAATGCCTCATTCAGACCAGGTTTTTCAGGAAAATGGTATTGCCTCTTGGTCTTTGACTTCTGATTGAAGGCCTGGGGTTGTAGCATAGACCCCACTCTCTATCTTAGTAATGTCACTATAAACCCCCAAAATGTGCTGACTTTAAAAAACAATAATCTTTTTTAATTAATGAACTTTGGGATTTAAATGTATTGTGTGAAAGTCAAATCTCAGCAAAGTTTCTTTCACTGAAGTGGAAGAGCTCTGGCTGAGCTGTTTACAGAGGCCCCTGTCACATTGTTGACACATTGTAGGGCTTAGTCTCTCTCTCCCTGTGGGCTTAGTCTCTCTCTCCCTGTGGGCTTAGTCTCTCTCTCCCTGTGTAGTTTTTGTGATTTTTTTCCCCCATATTGTGAAACCATCTCTTTACTCTTTGGCAGAGTGCTGACCATCCGGGAATGCTGTGCTCTGTTGTTGTGATGGGGAATTGGGAATGTCTCTACATTTGAGCCTCTTGGCAGCTGTGATCTGTCTTCTTCTCTTTGTTGGGTTTGTATGGTGCGTTTGTACATCAGCCAGAAACTCAAAGCCTGCATTCGTACAAAATAAGTTCCAATCTCCTCACAGAATTGTGTACAGGCAGATTGTTTGTTTGCGTTTCCACAACAGGGCCCTTTATAAATTAACCATGCAAAACAAATGGTGGAACCACAAACCACCATAACATAACCCTGGACTGAGGTCAAACAGACCAAATACATGCTGGGATTGAAACGTTGTTTACCTTTTTTTGTTCTACTTTGCTATTGGACAACAAAATGAGTGGTTTACTCCATCTGAAGCCAGGTCTTTGGACTCTGCGACTGCGACACATAATCTCTTTTGAAAACCGAATTGAGCCGTGTGGTTATGGCGGTATTGTTCTGCTTTCAAAGCGATCATTAGAGGCAGTAGACTTCCCAAGCAAAGGGAGTGCCCCAGTGTAATAATGGATGCATGTAGCTCTTCGAAATCGCTTTTCAAACCTGCGACAGTAGTTCTCACTTTGTCTTTCAATCTTATAAAATATGATAGCATGATTGACTCTGACTCCACCTGTACTTTAAATACATTTCAGACTACGTTTTGAAGAGGGATGAATGTAGCCTGTTACTAATTCTCTCAAGATGCTCCACCATAAGGGGCTCCTATGACTCCAGTATACAGTATGTCTTTATAGCTTTAGTCTTGGACACTGTGGAACGCAGCAAGGTCCATTCTTCCATCTCCATCTTGGCTCCATCAATCAGCCATACTACTCGAGCCCAGCAGGCCCAGCTTCCATCCTTACCTATTGGCTTACTTAATAATATAATACTTGCTTCCTCTCCTCAATCTCTCTCCATCTCAGCCCTAGCATGAATCAGCCTTTACCACCCTGGGCTGAGGTTTGACATCATCCAAATGTTTTCTTTTCCCCCTTAGTGACTACCTATCCTCATTCCTCACATCACTGTGCTCAACTGAGAGCAGGAACTTCAGAAAGTGTGTTTCCTACTGCTACACCGGAGTCACTGCCTCTGGTAGAAGTCTGTCTATCAGCATGGGGAGATTCTAGTATCTAGTATCCCTGTGTGGCCACGGCAACACCAGCTAGGGGATGTGTAATCTTGGTTTGAGGTTGAGTTCTTTAGGGTCCTTCTACAGGGCAGGCATTAGACAGAGTTGTTGTGAAAAGATTTACCAATAATAGTTTGTGTGAAATGTTAAATGTGTGTGGTTGTGTTCTGTGTGTACAGTATATGCACACTGTTTTGGTTTTAAACCCATAGAAATGACTGTTGTCATGTCAATGACGTCATGTATGTTTTCTATTGACACTAGCAACAACACATTTGTGTGTCATCAACATGGGACCCATGTGTTGTGCGGTCCATGTACTGTTTTTGCTTTAAACAGATGTTTAAAATCTTTCTACCCTTCAGTGGGGGGGGGCTTAACATTTCAGTGACCCATTTTTGTTTTTAAAGCTGTACTGTTTTTCATTAGAATCCTATTTTGGTCCATATGAGCAACAGAATCAAAAGCAGTAGAGAGCAGAGCTAAAGTTGACGCTTTCAACCAGTCCCAGGCTTACAGCAGTTCAAAATCAGTTGAGTGATTCCTGCTCTTCCTGTTGTGTTTTTTTTTTTTTGTCTGTCTGTCTGTCTGTGTTGTGAGAAGGACAGAGAGCAGTGACTCAGCAGGAGTTTGGACAGTCTCAGGCAACAGGAAATACTGTATTTGGAAACACAGCAGTTGGTCCAGACTTCAGTAATAACTCGGTATGGGAAACATTGTTTATTTTGGAGCCTCTTATGAAGCGGCCTGCATAAAGTTTACCTTTCTCTCATTTGTTTTAAAGTTGAATCTCTCCACTCTATCGCACCTACAAATCAATAGGCCTACAGTGCATCGACCATTCTCTAACTAACCTACACTTACCTGCCTCTCTAACACTTCTTATATTCCATATTTTCCTGCTTTGAAGTCAGCCAGTCAGCCAACCTTATACTCAACACATTGAAACCCTATACTTCACCTATACAGTTGAAGTTTACATACACCTTAGACAAATACATTTAAACTCAGTTTTTCACAATTCCTGACATTTAATCCTAGTAAAAAGTCCCTGTCTTAGGTCAGTTAGGATCACCACTTTATTTTAAGAATGTGAAATGTCCGAATAATAGTAGAGAGAGTGATTTATTCCAGCTTTTATTTCTTTCATCACGTTCCCAGTGGGTCAGAAGTTTACATACACTCAATTAGTATTTGGTAGCATTGCCTTTTAAATTGTTTAACTTGGGTCAAATGTTTCGGGTAGCCTTGCACAAACCTCCCACAATAAGTTGGGTGAATTTTGGCCCATTCCTCCTGACAGAGCTGGCATAACTGAGTCAGGTTCGTAGGCCTCCTTGCTCACACACACTTTTTCAGTTCTGCCCACAAATTGTCTATAGGATAGAGGTCAGGGCTTTGTGATGGCCACTCCAATACCTTGACTTTGTTGTCCTTAAGCCATTTTGCCACAACTTTGGAAGTATGCTTGGGGTCATTGTCCATTTGGAAGACCCATTTGCGACCAAGCTTTAACTTCCTGACTGTCTTGAGATGTTGCTTCAATATATCCACATAATTTTCCTGCCTCATGATTCTGTCTATTTTGTGAAGTGCACCGGTCCCTCCTGCAGCAAAGCACCCCCACAACATGATGCTGCCACCCCCGTGCTTCACGGTTGGGATGGTGTTCTTCAGCCTGCAAGCCTCCCCCTTTTTCCTCCAAACATAATGATGGTCATTATGGCCAAACAGTTCTATTTTTGTTTCATCAGACCAGAGGACATTTCTCCAAAAAGTACGATCTTTGTCCCCATGTGCAGTTGCAAACCGTAGTCTGGCTTTTTTATGGTGGTTTTGGAGCTGTAGCTTCTTCCTTGCTGAGCGGCCTTTCAGGTTATGTTGATATAGGACTGGTTTTACTGTGGATATAGATACATTTGTACCTGTTACCTTCAGCATCTTCACAAGGTTCTTTGCTGTTGTTCTGGGATTGATTTGCACTTTTCGCACCAAAGTGCGTTCATCTCTAGGAGACAGAACGCGTCTCCTTCCTGAGCGGTATGACTGCTGCGTGGTCCCATGGTGGTTATACTTGTGTACTATTGTTTGTACAGATTAACGTGGTACCTTCAGGCGTTTGGAAATTGTTCCCAAGGATGAACCAGACTTGTGGAGGTCTACAATTTCTTTTTCTGAGGTCTTAGCTGATTCATTTTGATTTTCCCATGATGTCAAGCAAAGTGGCACTGAGTTTGAAGGTAGGCCTTGAAATACATCCACAGGTACACCTCTAATTGACTCAGGCTAATTGACATCATTTATCAGATGCTTCTAAAGCCATGACATAATTTTCTGAAATTTTCCAAGCTGTTTAACAAGAAATTTGTGGAGTGGTTGAAAAAGGGGTTTTAATGACTCCAACCTAAGTGTATGTAAACTTCCGACTTCAACTGTATATCACCTTATATTCCAGGCCTATGTTTTCAGTGCTAACCCCAGCACTGAGGGAGGCAGCAACACTCTCAGCCCAACCTGCCACTTCAGTGGTGTTTGACTGTCTCTCTCTCTCTGGGGCTTGGTAGATCTGCACTTCCACACATGTGCATTGGTTGCTTTGACTTGGGATTTGGCTGTGAAAGGGATAGACGACACATTGGTTGGTCCTTTTCTGCCTGTATCTCGCTTGTTGTTCTCTGTCAGAAAGAGAGCTGTTCTTTAGCCAGCATGGCAGTGATGCGAGATGTGCATTCACTTAACTCAGTGGCCTGAATCCAGACAGAGGAGAGAGAGAGAGACTGCGGGGGGAAGTAAGAGCTTGTAGAGCTGGGAGGAATGGCCTCTGCAGCAGAGTACCAAGCTTGTCTGACTGGAATGAAGTGGGTCGGATCTCCCCTCATTATGGCTCGGTTTATCTGAGGCTAAGCCTGCATCCCTTAGTCTGCATCCCGATGGACCCTCGTCAAAAGTAGTGAACTAAATAGGGAATATGGTGCCATTTGTGACACAGCCTCTATTTGATCTCTCTGCCTGGCGTGCTGGCCTGGATGTCAGGATAACCAAGTCATTAGAGGGGAAAAGATAAGCAAAATATAAACTGCTGAATAACAACAGCAGCACAAGGCTACGATGATTGACAGCACCAGACCAGTACCCATGCATTATGCCAAATGCACATCTTTTTCAGGGCGTGACTGGAATTAGGTGACGATTATGGAATGTGTGCAAGTTGTTACGTACAGTTGGGTATTTTTATAATGTATTGCTACATTACCCCGTATGCTTTCTCAGTGAACTCTGTCTGCAGCTAGATAAAGAGCATGTCTGTTGGTGACCCATGCCCAATGGAGAATCGGACCCATAGCGTTTTAGATGTACTGTAGATCTTTCTGATTGTATGCCCATAGTACCCAACCAAATGATGTAAAGGGTAATTTAGGTTTAAGGATTATTAGTAGGGCTGTGTGACCATGATGACGAGTCCACACCACTACTGACCTTTTAATCAGAAGAGAAATGGTCTTGATGCTGCTATCAGAGGAAATACTTCCCTGACCTCCCTGGGCCATTTTACACCAGATTACATTAAACCAGCTCTACTGATCCTCATCGACATGTTCTAGGCTCTCTGCCTCCTCACTCTGTTATTTAAAAACACTCTTTCTCTCACAGACAAACACATACGCACGCACACACACATCAACAGCATCCTCCCGGATACCCTGGACCCATTCCAATTCGCATACCGCCCTAACAGATCCACAGATGACGCAATCGCACTCCACACTACCCTTTCCCACCTGGACAAAAGGAACACCTATGTGAGAATGCTGTTTATTGACTACAGCTCAGCATTCAACACCATAGTGCCCACGAGGCTCATCACTAAGCTAAGGACCCTGGGACTGAACATCTTCCAATGCAACTGAATCCTGGACTTCCTGAGGGGTCACCTCCAGGTGGTTAGAGTAGGCAACAACATGTCTGCCATGCTGATCCTCAACACTGGGGCCCCTCAGGGGGGTGTGCTTAGTCCCCTCCTGTACTCCCGGTTCACCCACGACTGCCTGGCCAAACACGACTCGAACACCATCATTAAGTTTGCTGACGACAGTACAGTGGTAGGCCTGATCACAGACAACGATGAGACAGCCTATAGGGAGGAGGTCAGAGACCTGGCAGTGTGGTGCCAGGACAACAACCTCTCCCTCAATGTGAGCAGGAAAAGGCAGGCCCAACAGGCCCCTGTTAACATTGATGGGGCTGTAGTGGAGCGGGTCGAGAGTTTCAAGTTCCTTAGTGTCCACATCACCAACAAACTAACATGGTCAAACACACCAAGACAATCGTGAAGAGGGAGACTGAAAAGATTTGGCATGGATCCCCAGATCCTCAAAAGATTCTACAGGTGCACCATCGAGAGCATCCTGACCGGTTGCATCACCGCCTGGTATGGCTACTGCTTGGCGTCTGACCGTACGGCGCTACAGCTTGGCGTCTGACCGTACGGCGCTACAGTTTGTGCGTACGGCCCAGTACATCATGGGGCCAAGCTTCCTGCCATCCTGGACCTATATACTAGGCGGTGTCAGCGGAAAGCCCCAACAATTGTCAGACTCCAGTCACCCAAGTCATAGACTGTTCTCTCTGCTACCGCACGGCAAGCGGTACCGAGCGCCCCGCTTTGTACACCGCTGCTACTCGCTGTTTATTATCTATGCATAGTCACTTCACCTCTACCGCCATGTACAAATTACCTCAACTAACCTGTACCCCCACACATTGACTCGGTACCGGTATCCCCTGTATATTGTGTTACTTGTTATTATTTTTTACTTTGGTTTATTTGGTAAATATTTTTTTTACTCTTGAACTGCTCTGTTGGTTAAGGGCTTATAAGTAAGCATTTCATGGTAAGGTCTGCACTGTATTCAGCGCATCTGACAAAGTTTGATTTGAGACACACAATATTGAGAAGTAGGGAATAGGGGAAACCGCAGCACGTTAGGACATGCCTCAGTGTATGAAAACAATATTGTAGAAGCCACAAGGCAGTAGTCAGTGTGTCATTGTAGACAGTCAAGTGAGCGTTACCCAAACAAACCCCCAAGATGAATCTACTGTAGCGCTCTTCAACCCTGTTCCTGGAGAGCCACCATCCTGTAGGTTTACGCTCCAGCCCCAGTTGTAACAAACCTGATTTAGTTTATAAACCAGACAATTATTAGAATCAGGTGCGCTAGATTAGGGTTGGAGCGAAAACCTTCAGGATGGTATCTCTCCAGGAACAGGGTTGGAAAGCCCTGATCTACTGTAACATTGCCGCTCACGCTATGAATTTCCCGGCAATGCCCTCTGTTTAAAGACACGTTCCCAGGCCTCACTTACAGTGACTCAGCCACCGGGACCTGGAGGCACACACCCGTCAGTTGTGCACACAAACACGCGCACACACACACCCTGGTTGTGCTACTGGCCATCATCAGTGAGTGTTGTTGGGCGCGGCATCAACGGGATCATGAACCACAGGGATGATTCATCTGACCAGACTCAACTTTTCCACCTCTTAAAATATGGGAAAAACAGCACAAATTCTATCAAGACATGTTCTGGTACATTGGTGACTAAACCTCCCACTTTGGGCTTGATGTGTAGTTCATATATGCATAATCTATGAGCAAAATTACTTCAATTAGCCACGAAATCCCTAGTTTGAAGCAACTGTTTTCTACATTTTCCCCCATGTGGGCCAGCACGCTAGCATCTTTTGGAGGGCCACTTCAACCTGGAACTTATTACCATGATTTAAGGGTGTAGTGTGTCTTAAACAATGTGAACATCCTACTCAGACAGCACTAATTACATTAGTTAGGCGGTCCACATTCTCTGGGCCCTGTCTGTCAGTCGGCATACATCTCTACTGTACCACAACAGAATGGAATCTTTCTGTAGATTCTAGAACAAGCTTTAAAAGGCCCCTAATAGGTGCTCCATAGATGAAACATCACGCTGTACGCTAGCAGTTTAGCATCGTTGTGTTGCTGCCAGATTCAGACTGGTTAGTTAGCCACCTGTTGTTCAACCTTTTAAAGTATATTATAGTATTAGGCTTTCTTAATACTTAAACCCAGTGGAATTCTCCTGCCATTAGAGGAGAGAGGGGACAAGGCTAAAACACCTGGATTAGGAAAAGATCTCTCTATTCTACCTATACTGAACCAAAATATAAACACAACATGTAAAGTGTTGGTCACGTGTTTCATGAGCTGAAATAAATAAGTAAAAGATCCCAGAAATTGTCCATACGCACAAAAAGCTTATTTCTTTCAAAAACCTTTTAACAGCAGCCTAGTTGTTTTACATTGCTAAAGCTTTTAAGGGGTTATTTCTCTTGTCTGAAGAACCCAGCCTACTGTGTGTTGTTACTGTGAGATCTGCCCCTAGACCCCCCCAACACACACACACACACACACACACAGGACCGCTACTGAGACAAATCAGTGTTTGAACAGTCTGACATCACACCCTTGAGGCTTAGCTTGACCTTGGGCTGCTTCCGATGTCGATAAGCTTCGTTCCATTTAAGTTTGTTAGGCTTGCATGCTCGTTGTTGGTTCTAGAGACCCAAGCCCCAACTGGAATAATTTATAGTACTCCACTTGTTCATGACTGATGAAATCATGACTGATGAAATAGGAGCCTGGGGGCAAGGAGGAACACAGCTTTTGTGATCCATAACAATTTGGGTTAAGCCAAAGGATTGTGAATGGCTGTATTGTCTGTAGATATTTTCTTAATGTTTGAACATTCTAACCAGTTAGAATGTATTTTTGTAGAATGTGTAGGTGTATGTGTTTTTTTTTCTCTCTAATCAGCAGTTAAAACAATAGCAAAACGTCCTCCTGCCTGGGCTTGGAGAAATGTGTCCACTCTCAAATTCATAGACAGAACTATGGATGCAAGGACAGACCATCCATGATATCAAAATGATAGTTTTAACCATGTTTTGAGGATATACAGTGTTTACATTTACTTTGTTTACAAACATTGGTTTCAAACAAGTTTATATTTTGCATTCTGATAAGGTACGACAGTTTAACTAAGCCTTTATAGTTATTCTTCAAGAATCAATGGGTACATATCATGCATTTATAAGACCAAATGAATGTATCAACTGCATATTGCCCCTTTAAAGCTCCTTGGCTCTACCATATGGATCTGTGTTTAATACCGCTTGAAACTGTCTGTAATGACTGTCCTCATAGTCTCCCCCTCCTTACCTCCTCTCTCTTCTCAGGTCACGGAGAGTGCCACTGTGGGGAGTGTAAGTGCCATGCGGGCTACATCGGAGACAACTGTAACTGTTCCACAGACACGTCTTCCTGTGTGTCTGATGACGGGAAGATCTGCAGTGGGCGAGGCAGCTGTGCGTGCGGGCACTGCCAGTGTACAGAACCAGGAGCCTTCGGGGACACCTGCGAGAAATGCCCCACCTGCCCCGATGCCTGTGGCACCAAAAGGTACGGGACAGAGAGGAAGGGATGTGTGGAGTGAAAGAGGGAGAGATGCAAGGCAAGAAGAAGAGTAGGGAGGGAGAGCAGGGTCAACCATGTCCTAGGTGTCCAGGGGTTTCTAATGAGCACCTGAAGCTGTGATTTGACCTATCATTGTAAGACACATATCATCCATTACCATGCATTAAGGTACAAAAAGGATTTAAGACACATATAACTCACTCTAGATCATTTCTGTAAAGGGTCTATCAGAGTACCAAACGTGTACACTGATGCACAGCAGTGTTCCGGAATATTACACCGTTGGCTTTCAAACTTTTTCTAATTTTCAGCGCAGCTCATGCAATTTGTCCAACTGTCAACTCTTTCAAATTAATAGGAGAGACATACCGGAGATGCTTTGGTTGAGAATTGTGAGGATGTGCGCTTTTGGGCTGTGTGTCCCCCATGGATGGTAGTCTCAGCCACGTAGCTATATCACAATGGGATGCCAGACTATCGTGTCTCAGCATCTGTGGACTATGATTTACGCTTACGGAAATACGCTTAAAAAATATGTTAAGGCGGCTCCCATTCCACTGGTGTCCCCCGAAAAAGCAAAAGGTTTACGACCCAAACTCCTCACTCTAATCACTCATCCTAGATCAGTATCAGAGTGTATCAGCAGGCTATCCCAGGGAATGTGTTGCTATCAGACACAGTGGTACCCTCCCAGCATGCTCCTATACTCACACATGGCTCTCATTTCAGAGGTAAAAGGTGAACATTTTGGGTGTGACCCTTGACCATAAACTGACCTTAAACTCAAGGCCTGGTCACCTCTGTGCTCCTGTAAACACGGCACGTATGATGTATGTAATTATGCCACGCACACGGTCTCTCTTGTCTCTCTGTCATCTCTCTCTATCTCTATCTCTCTCCACTCCAGGGAGTGCATCGAGTGCCGGCTTTTCGACTCCGGAAGACTGTCCGATAACCAGACCTGCCAGCGGCTATGCAAGGACGAGATCATCACTGTGGAAACGCTTAGTGAGTTAACAAAACACTGACTGACTGTGGTTCCCCTCTCTAACATCAGCTGGCCAGACCTACACGCACAGAGGAGTATCAACATCTGTGGTTAGCATCTGCAGCAGTTTGTTGTTGATGCATTACAGACGTCTTCCCTTGTTCTAGTTTATTAGCTCTCTCCCACTCTTATTGTGCACAGCCTTGCCAAAACACGGCGTACGTAACGTTTTAGCCAATGTGACATGACCCAGCTGCTCTGACGGGTTAGCTCAGACCAAAGTAACGCATGCTTCTCCAACCCACACACACCCCCATCTGGCTCATCTTTAATTACTTATGAAAATAAATATACCCTCTCCAGTCCAGAGTGGGTGTCTGTTTGTTATTTTCTGGGGAGTGTCAGTCTGGGTCTCTAGTGGCCGAGCAGACGGACATCTTCTGTTCTGTCCTCCAGGTAGCAGCTTATAATAACGGGCAGTGCCATGCAGCCAAACCCATCATTTGGTTCAAAGACACACAGCCCCATTAATACATGACGCCCTTAGATGCCTCCTGCCTATTCCCCATCTACCCCAGCCTCTAAACAAACATGTAACTCTACCTGCACCCATAACTTTAAAACCCACAGGCCTTAAGTGGAACATAGACAGTCCCAGGGTTTGGTCTGTCTGGATCCCTTCAGCATTTTGCATTGCGGGGGATAGTTAACTAGGAATGTTTTAATATGTTAATGTTGCTTGTGGGGGCATTGTGATGCTGAGATGTCAATAGGGTGCCGTTTCAGACACACCTTGGGCTCTGGATTTAAAGGGATTGTTATAATATCCCCTCACTGTCGCTCTGCCCTCACTGTCCTAGATCTGCTCTGTTGCACTGCGTTCTGCCGCTCTGCAATTCCAACCATCTGACCTCCCCTAATAGACTCTGCATGTACATTCCGGAAACTTCTCTCCCGCTGAAAGCAGAGAGGAGGCTGAAGGGAAGCGAGGGGAGATGGAAGAAGGTGGAGGGGGTTAGAGCTAGTCTAATTCCTCAGTCCCCAAGGCAATTAGAATATTTGAATGATAGTTCACAAAAACAAGGACAGAAAAGCAAAGCAAATAGCTCTGTCCTTACTGTGGAATGCGATCACTCACTCCTCCAAGAGTGATTTCACAATAAAGCAATGCATCTTGATACAGTTTTCCACATGGTTGTGTTGTTGGAGCTCTCACCATTCTCTTGTTTTCTTTCTGTTTCTTCTCTCAGTAAGTTTCGCCAGCTTTTTTCTTGCTTGTGTCTCAGCAGTGCCTCTCTCTCTTTTTGTCCTCTTACAGAAACGGAAGACCCAAACTCTGTCCTTTGCTTGTACAAGACGGAGAACGAGTGTGTGATGAAGTTCATGTACTCTGAACACGCCAACGGCATGTCAGTCCTCACCGCGCTCAAAGAGCCAGGTCAGTACTGCTACAGAAAACATGGACATAACATATCAACCAGCTGCTTCTCTTCACATTCAAAGAAATGGAGGATAAAACAATAACAGAGAAGGCCATGTGTTGCAGTATGAAATACTGTATACCATGTCTGTTTGTTATTATCTGGCGAGATTCAGTCTGGGCCTCTTGTGTACATGCATTCTATTGGACAATGGGGTAATAATATTAGATATATATGTTTTTGTGTAAACGAGGCCTGTTTTTTAACATGCATTCTGTATGATTGTTAGACTCTTTCTTTCCTGCATCTCCCTTTGTCTATGTTCCTCTCTCTCTGTATAATATATATATATATATATATACGCGCGCTCACACACACACACACACATTATATATAGTGTATGTATATATAATGCATGTGTGTGTGTATATATATATATACACACACACACACACACACACACACACACACACACACATTATATATAGTGTATGTATATATAATGTGTGTGTGTGTGTGTGTGTGTGTGTGTGTGTGTGTGTGTGTGTGTGTGTGTATATATATATATATACACACACGCAGCATGTCGCTTGCCCACTGACAAAGAAATTATCAGTCTATCATTTCAATGGTAGGTTTATTTGAACAGTGAGAGACTGAATATCTCACCAAAAAATGCATGTGAAAAATGTTATAAATTGATTTGCATTTTAATGAGGGAAATAAGTATTTGACCCCTATGCAAAACATGACTTAGTACTTGGTGGCAAAACCCTTGTTGGCAATCACAGAGGTCAGACGTTTCTTGTAGTTGGCCACCAGGTTTGCACACATCTCAGGAGGGATTTTGTCCCACTCCTCTTTGCAGATCTTCTCCAAGTCATTAAGGTTTCGAGGCTGACGTTTGGCAACTCGAATGTTAAGCTCCCTCCACAGATTTTCTATGGGATTAAGGTCTGGAGACTGGCTAGGCCACTCCAGGACCTTAATGTGCTACTTCTTGAGCCACTCCCTTTGTTGCCTTGGCCGTGTGTTTTGGGTCATTGTCATGCTGGAATACCCATCCACAACCCATTTTTTCAATGCCCTGGCTGAGGGAAGGAGGTTCTCACCCAAGATTTGACGGTGCATGGCCCAGTCCATCGTCCCTTTGATGCGGTGAAGTTGTCCTGTCCCCTTAGAAAAACACCCCCAAAGCATAATGTTTCCACCTCCATGTTTGATGGTGGGGATGGTGTTCTTGGGATCATGGGCAGCATTCCTCCCCCTCCAAACACGGTGAGTTGAGTTGATGCCAAAGAGCTCCATTTTGGTCTCATCTGACCACAACACTTTCACCCAGTTGTCCTCTGAATCATTCAGATGTTCATTGGCAAACTTCAGATGGGCATGTATATGTGCTTTTTTGAGCAAGGGGACCTTGCGGGCGCTGCAGGATTTCAGTCCTTTACGGCGTAGTGTGTTACCAATTATTTTCTCGTTGACTATGGTCCCAGTTGCCTTGAGATCATTGACAAGATCCTCCTGTGTGGTTCTGGGCTGATTCCTCACCGTTCTCATGATCATTGCAACTCCACAAGGTGAGATCTTGCATAGAGCCCCAGGCCGAGGGAGATTGACAGTTCTTTTGTGTTTCTTCCATTTGCGAATAATCGCACCAACTGTTGTCACCTTCTCACCAAGCTGCTTGGCGATGGTCTTGTAGCTCATTCCAGCCTTGTGTAGGTCTACAATCTTGTCCCTGACATCCTTGGAGAGCTATTTGGTCTTGGCCATGGTGGAGAGTTTGGAATCTGATAAATTGATTGCTTCTGTGGACAGGTGTCTTTTATACAGGTAACAAGCTGAGATTAGGAGCATTCCCTTTAAGAGTGTGCTCCTAATCTAAACTCGTTACCTGTATAAAAGACACCTGGGAGACAGAAATCTTTCTGATTGAGAGGGGTTCAAGTACTTATTTCCCTCATTAAAATGCAAATCAATTTATAACATTTTTCACATGCGTTTTTCTGGATTTTTTTGTTGTTATTCTGTCTCTCACTGTTCAAATAAACCTACCATTAAAATTATAGACTGATCATTTCTTTGTCAGTGGGCAAATGTACAAAATCAGCAGGGGATCAAATACTTTTTTCCCTCACTGTATATACATACACACACACACGTGTATATATATATATGTGTGTGTGTGTGTGTATGTATATACATTTGTGTATACATACATACATACATACATACATACATACATACATTTGTGTGTGTGTGGTATGTATACATACATACATACAGTGGGGCAAAAAAGTATTTAGTCAGCCACCAATTGTGCAAGTTCTCTCACTTAAAAAGATGAGAGAGGCCTGTAATTTTCATCATAGGTACACTTCAACTATGACAGACAAAATGAGGGAAAAAAATCCAGAAAATCACATTGTAGGATTTTTAATGAATTTATTTGCAAATTATGGTGGAAAATAAGTATTTGGTCACATACAAACAAGCAAGATTTCTGGCTCTCACAGACCTGTAACTTCTTCTTTAAGAGGCTCCTCTGTCCTCCACTCGTTACCTGTATTAATGGCACCTGTTTGAACTTGTTATCAGTATAAAAGACACCTGTCCACAACCTCAAACAGTCACACTCCAAACTCCACTATGGCCAAGACCAAAGAGCTGTCAAAGGACACCAGAAACAAAATTGTAGACCTGCACCAGGTTGGGAAGACTGAATCTGCAATAGGTAAGCAGCTTGGTTTGAAGAAATCAACTGTGGGAGCAATTATTAGGAAATGGAAGACATACAAGACCACTAATAATCTTCCTCGATCTGGGGCTCCACGCAAGATCTCACCCTGTGGGGTCAAAATGATCACAAGAACGGTGAGCAAAAATCCCAGAACCACACGGGGACCTAGTGAATGACCTGCAGAGAGCTGGGACCAAAGTAACAAAGCCTACCATCAGTAACACACTACGCCGCCAGGGACTCAAATCCTGCAGTGCCAGGCGTGTCCCCCTGCTTAAGCCAGTACATGTTCAGGCCCGTCTAAAGTTTGCTAGAGAGCATTTGGATGATCCAGATGAGGATTGGGAGAATGTCAGATGAAACCAAAATAGAACTTTTTGGTAAAAACTCAACTTGTCGTGTTTGGAGGACAAAGAATGCTGAGTTGCATCCAAAGAACACCATACCTACTGTGAAGCATGGGGTGGAAACATCATGCTTTGGGGCTGTTTTTCTGCAAAGGGACCAGGACGACTGATCTGTGTAAAGGAAAGAATGAATGGGGCCATGTATCGTGAGATTTTGAGTGAAAACCTCCCATCAGCAAGGGCATTGAAGATGAAACGTGGCTGTGTCTTTCAGCATGACAATGATCCCAAACACACCGCCGCAACGAAGGAGTGGCTTCGTAGAAGCATTTCAAGGTCCTGGAGTGGCCTAGCCAGTCTCCAGATCTCAACCCCATAGAAAATCTTTGGAGGGAGTTGAAAGTCCATGTTGCCCAGCGACAGCCCCAAAACATCACTGCTCTAGAGGAGATCTGCATGGAGGAATGGGCCAAAATACGAGCAACAGTGTGAAAACCTTGTGAAGACTTACAGAAAACGTTTGACCTCTGTCATTGCCAACAAAGGGTATATAACAAAGTATTGAGAAACTTTTGTTATTGACCAAATACTTATTTTCCACCATAATTTGCAAATAAATAAATAAAAAAATCCTACAATGTGATTTTCTGGATTTCTTTTTCTCATTTCGTCTGTCATAGTTGAAGTGTACCTATGATGAAAATTACAGGCCTCTCATCTTTTTAAGTTGGAGAACTTGCACAATTGGTGGCTGACTAAATACTTTTTTGCCCCACTGTACATACATACATTTGTATATGTGTGTGTGTGTGTATGCATGTGTATATATACATACATATATGTGTGTGTACATACATACATACAGTTGAAGTCGGAAGTTTACATACACCTTAGCCAAATACATTTAAACTCAGTTTTTCACAATTCCTGACATTTAATCCTAGAAAAAATTCCCTGTCTTAGGTCAGTTAGTATCACTACTTTATTTTAGGAATGTGAAATGTCAGAATAATAGTAGAGAGAATTATTTCTTTCAGCTTTTATTTCTTTCATCACATTCCCAGTGGGTCAGAAGTTTACATACACTCAATTAGTATTTGGTAGCATTGCCTTTAAATTGTTTAACTTGGGTCAAACGTTTCGGGTAGCCTTCCACAAGCTTATGTTGGGTGAATTTTGGCTCACTCCTCCTGACAGAGCTGGTGTAACTGAGTCAGGTTTGTAGGCCTCCTTGCTCGCACACGCTTTTTCAGTTCTGCCCACAATTTTTCTATAGGATTGAGGTTAGGGCTTTGTGATTGCCACTCCAATACCTTGACTTTGTTGTCCTTAAGCCATTTTGCCATTTTGGAAGTATGGTTAGGGTCATTGTCCATTTGGTTGGGGTCATTGCTGGTGATCTCGTCATGGTATCTCTGTGCATTCAAATTGCCATCGATAAAATGCAATTGTGTTCGTTGTCCGTACCTTATTCCTGCGCATACCATAACCCCACCGCCAGCATAGACCACTCTTATGGCGGCTTATGGTAGAGAAATTAACTTTCTGTTCTCTGGAAACAGCTCTGGTGGACATTCCTGTCTATTGTACCCCCTTTAAAAACTTGGATTATCTTGGCAAAGGAGAAATGCTCACTAACGGAGATGTAAATACATTTGTGCACAACAGTTGAGTGAAATAAGCCTTTTGTGCAAATGGAATGTTTCTGTGATCTTTTATTTCAACTCATGAAACATGGGACCAACACTTTTGACCATGTTGTGTTTATATTTTTGTTCAGTGTATGTCTCTTCCTATATTTCTCCTATCTATATCTTTGTGTATTTTCTTAGTTTCTGTGTATATCTGCTTTTTAATAACCTTTGTTTGTTTGGCTCCCCTCCAGAGTGTGGCGCAGCGCCGGATGCCATGACGGTCCTCCTGGCGGTGGTGGGCAGTATCCTGCTGGTGGGCATTGTGCTGCTTGCCATCTGGAAGCTGGTCATCACCGTGCACGACCGGCGGGAGTTTGCCCGCTTCCAGAGCGCACGCTGCCGCGCACGTTACGAGATGGTGAGGAGGATGACTAACCTATTTATAACAGTGATTTTCAATGCCTTCAGAAAGTAGACTTTTTCAACATTTTGTTGTTACAGCCTGAATAGAAAAAATTTATTGATGTCACTGGCCTACACACTATGTCAAAGTGGAATCATGTTTTTTGAAATGTTTACAAATTAATGAAAAGTAGAAATGTATTGAGTCAATAGTATTCAACCCCTTTGTTATGGCAAGCCTAAATATGTTCAGGAGTAAAGATTTGCTTAACAAGTCACATAATAAGTTGCATGGACTCTTTGTGCAATAATAGTGTTTAACATGATTTTTGAATGCCTACCCCATCTCTGTACCCCACACATACAATTATCTGTAAGGTCCCTCAGTCGAGCAGTGAATTTCAAACACAGATTAAACCACAAAGACCAGGGAGTGTTTTCCAATTCCTTGCAAAAAAGAAAGCAGACCTTGAATATCCCTTTGAGCATGGTGAAGTTATTAATTACACTTTGGATGGTGTAAGCAAGACAATAACCTAAAACACAAGGCCAAATATACACTGGTGTTGCTTACCAAGACGACATTGAATGTTCCTGAGTGGCCTAGCACCAGTTTTGACTTAAATCAGCTTGAAAATCTATGGCAAGACTTGAAAATGGGTGTCTAGCAATGATCAACAACCAACTTAACAGAGCTTGAAGAATTTAAAAGAATAATGGGCAAATATTGTACAATCCAGGTGTGCAAAGCTCGAGACTTACTCAAAGACTCACAGCTGTAATCACTGCCTAATGTGGTTTTACCATGCATTGATTCAGGGGTGTGAATACTTATGTAAATTAAATATTTCTGTATTTAATTTTCAATAAATTAGCAACAAAAATCTAAAAACATGTTTTCACATTGTCGTTATGGGGTATTGTGTGTAGATAAATGGGTGAGAAAATACATACACATTTTGAATTCAGGCTGTAACACAACAAAATGTGGAATAAGTCAAGGAGGGGTATGCATATTTTCAGAAGGCACTGTATATATAAACAGGTTGAATTCATATGAGACTGAGTCACATTAGTTATGGGAGTCAATGAGGACTATCTATTACACTATATATCAAATGAAAGGCTGTGTGAATTGCTGTGATGATTGTTTTGGGACAAGAGTAGGCTTATATAAGTTATGAGACTTGCATGTCTGAGAAGGATAGGATATAAGCACATCCCATTTGAAATGCCAAGTTGTGGAATGTATTGCTGTCTTTCATCTCATTGTGGTGTACATCTAATGTACTTTTGGAACAGTTTCCATGTATCATAACACTCTGAAGCCATATGTGGAAACTCGGGTAGGAACAAAGGTTTATTTGCCACGTGCACAGGATACAACGTGTGTAAAACCGTACAGTGATATTCTTACTTGAGAGCTATTTCCCAACAATGTAGTAATACTAATAATGTAAACTCAGCAAAAAAAGAAACGTCCCTTTTTCAGGACCCTGTCTTTCAAATCCAAATATCTTCATTGTAAAGGTTTTAAACTCTGTTTCCCATGGTTGTTCAATGAACCATAAACAATTAATGAACATGCACCTGTGGAACGGTCGTTAAGACACTAACTGCTTACAGACGGTAGGCAAATAAGGTCACAGTTATGAAAACTTAGGACACTAAAGAGGCCTTTCTGCTGACTCTGAAAAACACAAAAAGAAAGATGCCCAGGGTCCCTGCTCATTTGCGTGAACGTTCCTTAGGCATGCTGCAAGGAGGCATGAGGACTACAGATGTGGCCAGGGCAATAAATTGCAAAGTCCGTACTGTGAGACGCCTAAGACAGCGCTACAGGGAGACAAGACGGACAGCTGATCGTCCTCACAGTGGCAGACCACGTTTAACAACACCTGCAGAGGATCGGTACATCCGAACATCACACCTGCGGGACAGGTACAGGATGGCAACAACAACTGCCCGAGTTATACCAGGAACGCACAATCCCTCCATCAGTGCTCAGACTGTCCGCAATAGGCTGAGAGAGGCTGGACTGGGGGCTTGTAGGCCTGTTGTAAGGCAGGTCCTCACCAGACAACACCGGCAACATCGTCGCATATGGGCACAAATCCACCGTCGCTGGACCAGACAGGACTGGCAAAAAGTGGTCTTCACTACGAGTCGCGGTTTTGTCTCACTAGGGGTGATGGTCGGATTCACGTTTATCGGCGAAGGAATGAGCGTTACACCGAGGCCTGTACTCTGGAACGGGATCGATTTGGAGGTGGAGGGTCCGTCATGGTCTGGGGGCGGTGTGTCACAGCATCATCGGACTGAGCTTGTTGTCATTGCAGGCAATCTCAACGCTGTGCGTTACAGGGAAGACATCCTCCCTCATGTGGTACCCTTCCTGCAGGCTCATCCTGACATGACCCTCCAGCATGACAATGCCACCAGCCATACTGCTCGGTCTGTGCGTGATTTCCTGCAAGACAGGAATGTCAGTGTTCTGCCATGGCCAGCGAAGAGCCCGGATCTCCATCCCATTGAGCACGTCTGGGACCTGTTGGATCGGAGGGTGAGGGCTAGGGCCATTCCCCCCCCAGTGGAAGAGTGGGGTAACATATCACAGCAAGAACTGCCAAATCTGGTGCAGTCCATGAGGAGGAGATGCACTGCAGTACTTAATGCAGCTGGTGGCCACACCATATACTGACTGTTACTTTTGATTTTGACCCCCTTTTGTTCAGGGACACATTATTCAATTTCTGTTAGTCACATATCTGTGGAACTTGTTCAGTTTGTCTGTTGAAACTTATGTTCATACAAATATTTACACACAAAATAAATGCAGTTGACAGTGAGAGGACGTTTCTTTTTTTGCTGAGTTTAGAAAATATTATAAAACATTTAAGTATGAATAAAAACCACACAAGAACTACGATGAGAGTTAAAGAAACACGAGAATGCAATTTTGTCATTTCACTTTGCCTTTAAGAACAATGATGAGCACGGGCAGGTCTGATTAGGCTTAACTGTATCACAGCCTGTGGGATAATCTCAATTGCTTGCTTCCTCTCTCTCCTCCCCGTCTCCTCAAAACACATTGGAGGAAAAGGTCAGAGGAGAGGGGCCTCTGGCTTTCTCATTCAATGGGTTTTGAGAAGCAGAGAAGATGTGAGAAGTATGCAATTGAGATTCACCCACTGACTGAGTAGCCTTCCATCAGTCTACCAAAGGTTGCATCTTTGCAGAAAAATGTATGTCCAGTAGCTCACAGGCTGTCAGTAGTTTGCAAGTAGATACTGAGAAATAATCAGTAGGCCTAATATTGCATGATTCAATCTTATTCTCCCCAAGCTGTTTACAGGAATTTAATACCATTCTAAATTTTTTCCATCTTTTTTCCCTAACAATAGGTTAAATTCCATTGTTAAAATGTCTTCATTCAGTTACAAATGTAACAGTCCTGGTTGAACCCCGTATGCAAGTGCAGGTAGCCTAGTGTTTAGAGCGTTGGGCCTGTAAACAAAAGGTTGCTAGTTTGAATCCTTGAGCTTACAAGGTAAAAATCTGTTGTTCTGCCCCTGAACAAGGTAGTTAACCCACTGTTCCTAGGCCATCATTGTAAATAATATATTGTTCTTATCTGACTTGGCTAGTTAAATAAAAAAGTTTAAATGTAGCGTATGTGCCTATGCGCAAAATAGAAAAGGCATAGGATATTTTTATGTCGATAAAACAGCTGTGCTTTGCTTGGTAAGTAATATTGACCAAATAAGCCGTTTTTACCCTCGTTGCATCAGATATATTGATATATATTTTTTCACCTTTATTTAACCAGGTAGGCTAGTTGAGAACAAGTTCTCATTTACAACTGCGACCTGGCCAAGATGAAGCAAAGCAGTGCAACAAACAACAACACAGAGTTACACATGGAATAAACAAACATACAGTCAATAATATAGTAGAAAAAAAGTCTATATACAGTGTGTGCAAATGAGGTAGGGTAACGGAGGTAAGGCAATAAATTGGCCATAGTGGCGAAATAATTACAATATAGCAATTAAACACTGGAGTGATAGATGTGCAGAAGATGAGTGTACAAGTAGAGATACTGGGGTGCAAAGGAGCAAAAATAAATAAAATGGATAACAGTATGGGGATGAGGTAGTTAGGCTATGTACAAGTGCAGTGATCTGTGAGCTGCTCTGACAGCTGGTGCTTAAAGTTAGTGAGGGAGATACGAGTCTCCAGCTTCAGTGATTAATGCAGTTCGTTCCAGTCATTGGCAGCAGAGAACTGGAAGGAAAGGCGGCCGAAGGAGGAATTGGCTTTGGGGGTGACCAGTGAAATATACCTGCTGGAGCGCGTGCTACGGGTGGGTGCTGCTATGGTGACCAGTGAGCTGAGATATGGCGGGGCTTTACCTAGCAAAGACTTATAGATGACCTGGAGCCAGTGGGTTTGGCGACGAATATGAAGCGAGGGCCAGCCAACAAGAGCTTACAGGTCGCAGTGGTGGGTAGTATATGGGGCATTGGTGACAAAACGGATGCACTGTGATAGACTGCATCCAATTTGTTGAGTAGAGTGTTGGAGGCTTTTTTGTAAATGACATCGCCCAAGTCAAGGATCGGTCAGATAGTCAGTTTTACAAGGGTATGTTTGGCAGCATGAGTGAAGGATGCTTTGTTGCGAAATAGGAAGCTGATTCTAGATTTAATTTTGAATTGGAGATGCTACATGTGAGTCTGGAAGGAGAGTTTACAGTCTAACCAGACACCTAGGTATTTGTAGTTGTCCACATATTCTAAGTCAGAACCGTCCAGAGTAGTGATGCTGGGCGGGCGGACAGGTGTGGGCAACGATTGGTTGAAGAGCATGCATTTAGTTTTACTTGCGCTTAAGAGCAGTTGGAGGCCACGGAAGGAGAGTTGTATGGCATTGAAGCCCGTCTGGAGGTTAGTTAACAGTGTCCAAAGAAGGGCCAGAAGTATACAGAATGGTGTCGTCTGCGTAGAGGTGGATCAGAGAATCACCAGCAGCAAGAGCGACATCATTGATGTATACAGAGAAAAGAGTCGGCCCGAGGATTGAACCCTGTGGCACCCCCATAGAGACTGCCAGAAGTCCGGACAACAGGCCCTCCGATTTGACACACTGAACTCTGTCTGAGAAGTATTTGGTGAACCAGGCGAGGCAGTCATTTGAGAAACCAAGGCTGTTGAGTCTGCCAATAAGAATGTGGTGATTGACAAAGTCGAAAGCCTTGGACAGGTTGACGAATACAGCTGCATAGTATTGTCTCTTATCGATGGCGGTTATGATATCGTTTAGGACCTTGGCGTGGCTGAGGTGCACCTATGACCAGCTCGGAAACCAGATTGCATTAGCGGAGAAGGTACGGTGGGATTTGAAATGGTCGGTGATCTGTTTGTTAACTTGGCTTTCGAAGACCTTAGAAAGGCAGGGTAGGATAGATATAGGTCTGTAACAGTTTGGGTCTAGAGTGTCTCCCCCTTTTGAAGAGGGGGATGACCGCGGCAGCTTTCCAATCTTTGGGGATCTCAGACAATACGGAAGAGGTTAAACAGGCTAGTAATAGGGGTTTCAACAATTTCGGTGGATCATTTTAGAAAGAGAGGGTCCAGATTGTCTAGCCCGGCTGATTTGTAGGGGTCCAGATTTTGCAGCTCTTTCAGAACATCAGCTATTTGGGTGAAAGAGAAATGGGGAGGCTTGGGCAAGTTTCTGTGTGGGGTGCAGGGCTGTTGACCGGGTTAGGGGTAGCCAGGTGGAAAGCATGGCCAGCCGTAGAAAAATGCTTATTGAAATTCTCAATTATCACAGATTTATCGGTGGTGACAGTGTTTCCTAGCTTCAGTGCAGTGGGCAGCTGGGAGGAGGTGCTCTTATTCTTTAGTGTCCCGGAACTTTTTGAAGTTTGTGCTACAGGATGCAAATTTCTGTTTGAAAAAGCTAGCCTTTGCTTTCCTAACTGCCTGTGTATATTGGTTCCTAACTTCCCTGAAAAGTTGCATATCGCGGGGGCTATTCGATGTTAATGCAGAACGCCACAGGATGTTTTTGTGCTGGTCAAGGGCTGTCAGGTCTGGAGTGAACCAGGGGCTATATCTGTTCCTGGTTCTACATTTTTAGAATGGGGCATGCTTATTTAAGATGGTGAGGAAAGCACTTTTAAAGAATAACCAGGCATCCTCTACTGACGGAATGAGGTCAATGTCCTTCCAGGATACCCGGGCCAGGTCGATTAGAAAGGCCTGCTCGCTGAAGTGTTTTAGGGAGCGTTTGACAGTGAAGAGCGGTGGTCGTTTGACTGCAGACCCGTTACGGAAGGCAATGAGGCAGTGATCGCTGAGATCCTGGTTGAAGACAGCAGAGGTGTGGTCGGTGATCTGTTTGGTGTCGTCTGCGTAGAGGTGGGCAGGTTAGTTAGGATGATATCTATTGAGGGTGCCCGTGTTTACGGCTTTGGGATTGTACCTAGTAGGTTCAATTATGATTTGTGTGAGGTTTAGGGCATCAAGCTTAGATTATAGGATGGCCGGGGTGTTAAGCATGTCCCAGTTTAGGTCACTAACAGCACGAGCTCTGAAGATAGGTGGGGGGCAATTAATTCACATATGGTGTCCAGGGCACAGCTGGGGGCAGAAGGTGGTCTATAGCAAGCGGCAATGTGAGAGACTTAGCCTGCAGAGTTCTATCTTACTATCCTATCTCTGCAGTAGATTTCAACTCCGCCCCCTTTAGTAGTTCTGTCTTGTCGGGAAATGTTATAGTTAGGGATGGAAATGTCAGGGTTTTTGGTGGTCTTCCTAAGCCAGGATTCAGACACAGCTAGGACATCCGGGTTGGCAGAGTGTGCTAGGGCAGTGAATAAAACAAACTTAGGGAGGAGGCTTCTAATGTTAACATGCATGAAACCAAGGCTTACGGTTACAGAAGTCAACAAATAAGAGCGCCTGGGGAGTGGAGCTAGGCACTGCAGGGCCTGGATTAACCTCCACATATCTCCACATCACCAGAGGAATAGAGGAGGAATAGGATAAGGGTACGGCTAAAGGCTATAAGAACTGGTCGTCTAGTACGTTCAGAACAGAGAGTAAAAGGAGCAGGATTCTGGGCACGTTAGAAAAGATTCAAAGCATAATGTACAGGCAAAGGTATGGTAGGATGTGAATACAGTGGAGGTAAACCAATGCACTGAGTGACGATGAGAGAGATAATGTCCCTAGAATCATAATTTAAACCAGGTGAGATCACCGCATGTGTGGGAGGTGGAACTAAAGGGTTAACTAAGGCGTATTGAGCAGGGCTAGAGGCTCTACAGTGAAATAAGGAAATAATTACTAACCAATACAGCAATGGACAAGGCATATTGACATTAGGGAGAGGCATGCGTAGCCGAGTGATCATAGGGGTCCAGTGAGTGGCTCGGTTCAGGCAGCTAGCGGGCTGGGGCTAGCAAGCTAGCAGAAGGGCCTTGGAGGGACGTTGCGATGGAAGAAAGTCGGTTGTAACCCCTTCGTGCTGTTACGTCTGCAGACCAGTGATCGTGGATCAGCAGGGCTCCGTGTGGTAAAAAGGGTCCAGGCCAATTGGCAGAATAGGTATAGTGGCCAAAGAATTTGTCCGATGGGCCTCTTAAGCTAACAGTCCGATATGCTCAAGACAGCTAGCGGGCCGCGGCTAGCAGATGGGCATTCAGGGGACGTCGCGACGGAGGAGCCAGTTGCTAAACCCCCTCGGGTGAATTACGTTGGTAGTCCAGTCGTGATGGGTCGGCAGGGTTCCAGGCTGATTGGCAAAATAGGTATTGTAGCCCAAGGAGTGGCTGATGGACCTTATCGGACCTTATGGGCCTAGCAAGGCTAGCTCCAGGCTAATTGGTTCTTGCTTTGAGACAGACGTTAGCCAGGAGTGGCCACTCGGATAGCAGCTGGCTAGCTGCGATGAATCCAGGTGAAAAGGTTCAGAGCTTAGGAATCCGGGGATATAGAGAAAAATAAGTCAGATTTGCTCTGGTTAGAGTCGCGCTGTGCAGATGTATTCTGCTGAGACAGAACCGTCCAGAGTTTTAAACACTTTCATGGTCAAATCAAATTGTATTCAAATTTTTCAAAGCAATTTTTCGGGCCTTTCTCAGACACCGCCTGGCATGTACGTCCTGGATGGCTGGGAGCTCACCCCCAGTGATGTGCTGGGCCGTCCGCAACACCCTCTGTAGGGCCTTACGTTTGCGGTGGTACCGTTGCCATACCAGACGGCGACACAACCAGTCAGGATGCTCTCAATGGTGCAGCTGTAAAAGTTCCTGAGGATCTGAGGGGCCAAGCCAAATCGTTTCAGCCTCCTGAGGGAGAAGAGGTGTTGACGTGCCTTCTTCGCGACTGTTCTGGTATGAGAGGACCATGTTAAGTCCTCAGTGACGTGGACACCCAGGAACTTCAAGCTCTTGACCCTCTCCACTGCGTCCCCGTCGATGTGGAGGGGGGTGTGCACTGCCCCCCTGTTTCCTGTAGTCCACGATCAGCTCCTTGGTATTGCTGACGTTGAGAGAGCGGTGGTTGTCCTGGCACCACACTGCCAGTTCTGACCACCTCCTTGTAGGCTGTCTCATTGATGTTGGTGATCAGGTCTACCACTGTCATGTTGTCAGCAAACTTGATGATGGAGTTGGAGTTGTGCGCGGCCACACAGGGATTACACAGGGAGTACAGGAGGGGGTTAAGCACACACCCCTAGGGGGCCCCCACATGTTGAGGGTCAGCGTGGCAGAGGTGTTGTTGCCTACTTTCACCACCTGGGATCGTCCCGTCAGGAAGTCCAGGATTCAGGTGTTCAGTCCCAGGGTTCCATACTTTGTGACGAGCTTGGAGGGCGCTATGGTGTTGAACGCTGAGCTGTAGTCGATGAACAGCATTCTCATATAGGTATTCCTCTTTTCCAGGTTAGAGAGGGCAGTGTGGAGTGCAATTGAGATTGCATCGTCTGTAGATCTGTTAGGGCGGTATGCAAATTGGAGTGGGTCTAGGGTGTCTGGGAAGATGGAGGTGATGTGTGCCATGACCAGCCTTTCAAAGCACTTCATGATTACAGATGTTAGTGCATCAGGAAAGGGTGGTAACCAACAGGAATGATGGTGGTCAGCTTGAGACGTGGGGATTACAGACTCTGACAAGGAGAGGTTGAAAATGACAGTGAAGATGCCTGCCAGTTGGTCTGCGCATGCTCTGAGAACGCACCCTGGAATACCGTCTGGCCCCGTGCCCTTGTGAGTGTTGACCAGATTAAAAACCTTACTTAAGCCTCGGAGAGCGAGATCACCAAGTCCTCTGGGACGGCCGGGGCCCTTGTGCACGGCTCTGAGGTGTTTTTGTTGAAGAGTGCATAAAATGCATTGCGTTTGTCTGGTAGAGAGGCGTTGTTGGGTAGATCACGGCTAGATCTACCTTTTGTAATCTGTTATGACTGTAGCCCATGCGTCGAGCATTGGTGTAATAGGATTCCACCTTGATCCTATATTTTCCTTTTGCCTGTTTGATGGCTCAGCTGAGGTCGTAGCGGGACTTCTTGTACTTGTTCGTGTCTTCAACCATATCTTCGGAGTTGGCTGCGATAGCCCTGTGTGCGGTAGCTCTGTATGATATGCTCTGTATGACCACTTAAATGTGAGCAGTGTGAAGAGCCTAACTGGAAGCATCTGCTGGAGCAAAAACATAATGTGTTGAACCATCAGACCTCGTGTTGGACCACATAGCTGTCAGTTAGTGGGAGAACTGTTTGGAACACTGTGACTCTTCCAGAATTCTGAGGCTGTAGCTTAAATGTCCATCCTGCCTCAACATGTGCATGTTAATGAACTGACTGACCAATTTTTCAAACTTTCTGTTACTCTCTCCCCTTTTCTCTCTCTCTCTCTCCAGGCCTCCAACCCCCTCTACAAGCAGCATATCTCCAGCCACCCAATAGAGACAGACTTCATTACGTATGGCAAGTCTTACAACGGAGCAGCCCACTGACGACCTCCCCATGGGGGTGTTGGTGGGGCGGGGGCACGGCAGGACCGGTCCAAGTAGAGAACCAGGAGGGGTGGGAAATGATTAAATAAACTTAACCATCTATCTGATCTGCCAAGGACTTATGATAAACTGAAACAGAAGTAGTAGTCTGGATTGTTTCTGGGGACTGTGGCCTTACTTTTTTCTCTCTCTGACTGAGGAGAAACAAAGTGACCAACTGCCATGAAGTAATGAGATGTGACTTAAAGCTCTAGGCTGCTCTGTGTGATTTACTGATGTCAGTAGAATACAGCCCAGAGGACAAGCAACAACATTATCCTGGTCTGGAAATTGTTTAAAGAGGACAGAGACAATAATCTGTGCTCCTCTGAGTCATCTCTCTAGCTAACAAGCGGATGTTATATAAGCGGAATGAACTATGTAGACAGAACAATGAAACCCCATCTGTCACTGACAATTTGTGTTAAATTGCCAACTTCCCAAACTCGGTCCTCAGGACCGCAAGGGGTGCACGTTTTAGATTTTTGCCCTAGCACTGCACAGCTGATTCAAGTAATCAACTAATCATCAACCTTAGAACATTTAAATCAGCTGTGTAGTGTTACGGGGGAAAAAACTAAACGTGCACCCCTTGGGATCCCGAGGACCGAGTTTGGGAAACGCTGTCATAAACCATAACTCCTCCTTCACATAAACAGCAATATACATTGTACAGACAGCCAAGGCATCGACTTATATTTGTATGTATATATTTTTTTTACTCTTAAAAATGCCTTTCCTGACACTCACTATGCATCCTCCTTCATAACAAATGGAAATATGAATTAATGTACATCAGCAGGAGTTTTTCAGGTTTATGAGATAACAGCACATTTTTTTGTGATGACTTTGGCATCATGGTACTAACATTAAAAGAGCAATAGTTTTCTTACCCTTGTTTTGCGCAATAGATGATATTATTAGGAGAGGCTCAAAGTGACTAAGAATCTCCATCTATTCTCATTGTTTGTATTATTGTTGTTGTTACACTCCATATGCACTTCTTTCTCTAGTCTTGATCTATTGTTTGTGCTGTTTGTGCTGTGTCCAGCACCTATTGTCATTGCCAAACAAATAGATACATTTGGATACAGCACAAACAGATCTGGGACGAGGCTACTATTCAGTATGACTGCAATAACCCTGCTCTCTGTCATGGCTACATTACTTGCACTGTGAGTGTGGGTGGGCGGAGAGACCGGGAAGGTCTCCTAGCTGTGTTGACATGGGACATAACTCTCTCCCTCACCCATTCCAACAGGAAGAAGCAGGCTAAAACATGGCACTGGAGTTATGAAAGGGCTACAGTATGAGAAGGGAGGGAAGACTTCTCATTAAATGTGTTCTGTAGCCTTTTTTGTGATGGTGAGCTAGGCTTGAGAGTGTGCGTGTGTGTGAGAGAGAGCGGGAGGCAATGGGCGAAAAGAGTGTGCGAACTAACATTTATGGATGTGTGTGTGTGCCAAACGCAATAAGAATCACAAAACAAATCTGTTGCCTTGTGCTTACTTGTGTGTCCTGGCACCATGTGAGTAAATGCATTAGCCCTGACCATTGTGAGTTAGCCCTTTCCTGTACAG
Organism: Brachymystax lenok tsinlingensis; assembly: GCA_030435695.1. NCBI lineage: Eukaryota > Metazoa > Chordata > Actinopteri > Salmoniformes > Salmonidae > Brachymystax > Brachymystax lenok. The sequence goes on along the minus strand of CM059781.1, from coordinate 27,505,509 downwards.
CATTGATAATTCACCATTAGAAGCCAATCATTTACAACACTACTACGTGTATATGGCATTCTGCACACAGAGCAGGTATTCACAAAACAGCAATAAATTGATGACTTAAAAGCAAGTATACATATCCCATTTATTTGACTGTTACTCCCATGGTGACCCTCTTGCAATCTTTCCCCCACCCCTGTCCAGAATCCTCCACCTTTTTATTTGTTTTACCTATGCATAGTTTCACCTGTGCAGAAATCATGAAACTATACTTCCTAGCAGCAGCACATTTACAAATAACAAAAATAAACAGCCAGTCTGTTGTTTTTTGAACAAAATCAACTGTGAGCGTTGGACGGTGAGTGTGAATGTTAAGAGAGGCATGAATAAATTGGGGGTCCGTCTTTGGCTTGGACCTCAGACACAGCTTCCCTGGCACCTGTGTGTGCATGTGTTCAAACACATCTGTTCTCACTCTCAACCAATACGCAGCAGTCTACTGCCCTCATACAGAAACACCGAGGAAAGGGGGTCTGGCCTCCCTTTGATTCTGTCATTTACACCTTGGTTTCCCATGACAACCCTCACCATGTGCTTCTCTCCTCAGCTAACACAGATTTGTATCTTAGCAGCTAAATTAGTTGCATAAATTCAGATTTTTTTTCAGAGTTCAAATGAACTGCAAATAAGACTCAGAACTAACAACCCAAAGTAATGTCAATAAACACACAGAATATGTGTACACCCTATTTGTTATTCAGTTTTCTGAGAGCTTGATGGTTCACGTGCTGAAAAAATGCATTATATTTCCCTGCTAACTTCATAGTTTGAACTCTGGGATATGGAACATGTCTATGGAACTGGAGTGGCTGTTATTTCAGCCTGAAGTGAGGTCATAAATTCCCGGTGTTGTGGTGGGGGCCTCATCCCCTGCGAGGTGGGCCTGGAGAGGGAGGCAGCCAGCACAGCAGGTCAGTCAGCACACTCAGACAGATGTAAAGTCATTCTCCCCCACAAAGCAGGCAGGGCCCAACCTCAGTCCAGGTTTCAGCTGTAGGGAAAAAGTAGGTTAGCGTGTTTGTTTAGTATCTCTGCCTGCCGAACAGGGACACAGGGCACAGTTAAAATGGAGGCTATAGGGACTCCCAGTACAGTCGGTGCACTTGTTTGTTGAACAGTATAGGAAATAACGCCTAAGGCTTCAGAATGATCAGGCCCAATCAGCAGGTAGCCTCTGGACTGGAAATCTAGCCTCGTTAACACAATCAATACTTTAATTAAGCGCCATCGAGCTGGCTCGGAGTGTGATGTAGACTGACTGTGGGTCTGGAGGGTATAATGAGGGGAAATGAATGGGTCGTTGAAAGAGAAGTCAATGGTAATAGGACCAATACATCAGTGACTCCTGATAGATGCCATTCACTCCTCAGTGCACATGACTGGGAAATGCATGCTGGATAAGATGTTAGACATAAACGACAGTCGGGGGAAAAGGATGGGTGGGTTTGATTTGGAGTTACATCATTGAAATGTATTTTCCAATGTTATTTTGAGCAGAGAGGGAGCTCCTACAATAGTCTTTAGTGTGTAGAGAAGTAGATAAGCTTGGAAATCTGTGAGTGTGTGTTTTGGAAGAGGGTAGCAGACTAGTGGTGTGAAAGTGTGTCTTCCATGCACCCATCCCCTTACCTCTCATCACACTTTGACAAACCTGAAGCTGCTCCCATTGGTCAGCTGACCTCAGACTTCTACCATGTTTCTATTCTCCATTCACATATATCCCGCTTTCGTTTTTCTTTCTCTGCTGTCTGTATTGCTCCCTTTCCACTTATGTTTTCACTCTCTTTAGACTACACATCCTCTTTCCAGCCCTCCACTCTTTCAGTCTTGTTCCTCTTCTTCACTTCCCGTCTCACCTCAGATGTGTCAAGATGACCCAGTACCGTCTCTGACCGCAAGAAATACCGGATGCTAAAAAGACAACACAGCAGAAGCTATCTACCTTCTGAATGTATCTGCTATTTTCATTGCTGTTGCTAACTGCACTAACAGCATGGGGCCCCGACCACGTGGTGCATCAGTTTGGTTGGGGCCAGGCAAACTGCACTCAGTGACTGTCAATAACTGACACGACTGGAATTAGAGGAATCATAAATAAGCTTCTCAAAAGCAAGACACTAACTACCATTTTATTCCTCGGAAGGAAATTCCACATAACAACAACTCTAACTCATCACTGAACTGTCTGTCGTAATGTATCTCATCAAAAAAGGGGAAAGCACATACACAAAGTCAACTCTCTCCCCTTCTAACACCTTTTTAATGTATCCAGACAGTGCTTCTAACCTCAGGAGGCTTAAGAAATTCGGCTTGGCCCCTAAGACCCTCACAAACATTTACAGATTTACAATTGAGAGCATCCTGTCGGGCTGTATCAACACTTGGTACGGCAACTGCACCGCCTGCAACCGCAGGTCTCTCCGGAGGGTGGTGCGGTCTGCCCAGCGCATCACAGGGGGCACACTGCCTGCCCTCCAGGACATCTACAGCACCCGATGTCACAGGAAGGCCAAAAATATAATCAAGGACATCAACCACCCGAGCCATGGCTGTTCACCCCGCTACCATCCATCGCCAGGAGGCGAAGTCAGTAGAAGCTGATGCACTTGTATCTCAAGGCCATCAGACTGTTAAATAGCCATCACTAGCCGACTACCACCCGGTTACTCATTCCTGCACCTTAGAGCCTGCTGCCCTATGTACATAGACATGGAATCACTGGTCACTTTAATAATGGAACACTAGTCACTTTAATAATGTTTTACATACTGTTTTACTCATTTCATATGTATATACTGCATTTTGGTCAATGCCACTCCGACATTGCTCGTCCTAATATTTATATATTTCTTAATTCCATTCTTTTACTTTTAGAATTCTGTGTATTGTTGTGAATTGTTAGATACTACTGCACTGTTGGAGCTATGAACACAAGCATTTCGCTACACCCGCAATAACATCTGCTAAATATGTGTGTGACCAATCAATTTGATTTAATTTATAGTTGTCACTATCCTAAACAGGGGGTGTCAAACTCATTCCATGGAGGGCCAAGTGTCTGTGGGTTTTTGTTTTTTCCTTTCAATTAAGACCTAGACAACCAGGTGAGGGGAGATCATTACCAATTAGTGACCTTAATTCATCAATCAAGCGAGGAGCGAAAACCCACAGACACTCGGCCCTCCGCGGAATGAGTTTGACACGTCCTAAAACACTTACGTCCTGTCAATGCTGTAGAGCGGGGGGTATTCAACTCTTACCCTACGAGGTCCGTAGCCTGCTGGTTTTCTGTTGTACCTGATAATTAATTGCACACGTGTCCCAGGTCTAAATCAGTCCCTGATTAGAGGGGGAACAATGGAAAAACGCAGTGAAACTGGCTAAGGTCCAGAGTTCAGTTTGAGGGGTGTAGAGAATGATGAAGATGAACGCTACACAGTAAAGCTTATCCACTATAGAACTTCATACTGTACTATAGAAAACAAAACAAAAAGGGGATATATTTGAGGGTTTTATGTTGACGTTTCAGCAGCGCAAAGGCCTTTCTCTAGACCAGTCACAATGAACAATTATGTGACACATTGTAAACAGTCAGACCCCCCATGAAGTCAAACTAAGCTACTGTAATAAAATAATTAAGCCAATTTATTAACCCATTCTTTTGGAATTAAATGTTGACAGGGTCATGCAACTGTTGCAGCAAGCATAGCTAGCTTTCTCTCTTCTTCACAGCTTTGGAGGGTCCAGGGGGAAAAGGTTCTGCAGTAAGAAGTGTTGTTCAGTAGGGATTAGCATCTCTTTGTGATGTAAATACTCTGTAAACTATGGCCTAGTTCCCATGTCTGTACCAAAGACAATACGGGCCCAAGAGGTTTTAACATGCATGCAGGTAGTGTGTGCCAATCATCACCGGGCTCCTGTCCCCACCATTGGCATCCACACGCTTCCATGCGTATCCCGCTGTGCTCCCATGCCCGCGCCCATCGTGCCAACTATGATGTAGTGTTCAACAAAGCATGTTACAAATATCCATCACAAAGGCCCTGTGAGCCATAACAAGCACATTATTTTACCAGATCGTCATGCTTTTGTGAATTTGAATTGTCCCTCTGCTTGTGAATGCTTGTATTGTCTGCCTGCATCATTCCAGATGTGAGCGATAAATCACATTAATTACATCTACCTTCATAAATGTTGACACATGCACGCACATGCACCCAAATACATATACACACACACAATCAAACAGGTCCAGTTAAACTAACACAGAGGTAACATAACCTTTGACCCGAGTTAGGTAGCATTATCCTGACTATTTGTGTCTTAGTTAATATCACATTCACTTATATGTTCTCGGAGTGAAATTACAGGTGTAGATCGATCTAACAGATACGATAGAGAAGAGATGTAGAACTATCCATGCTAAAGCCATGCCGTTGCCCTCTCCAGTGAGGCAGGCAGATATCTGTTATCATGTGGCTCCACATGCTGGACATTACAGTACATGACATCTCTGGAGTAACCTAATGGCTGATGACTGACTCCCCACACTCTAATATAAAGTGTATTTTGTTGCCATTTTTATTAGCCATTTTATTTTTTTAGCTAGGCAAGTCATAAATTCTTATCTACTGGATGGAGAGAATAACACTTAAGTAGTAAACGCTTGATACTTTTGTTAACGTAATAGGCTAAGCCCTGTCTAAGCCAGGGGAAGGGTTCTACTAAACTAAATCAAATCAATCAAATCAAATTGTATTTGTCACATACACATGGTTAGCAGATGTTAATGCGAGTGTAGTGAAATGCTTGTGCTTCTAGTTCCGACCATGCAGTAGTATCTAACAAGTAATCTAACAAATTCACAACAACTACCTTATACACACAAGAGTAAAGGAATGAATACGAGTATGTACATATAAATATATGGATGAGCGATGGCTGACCGGCATAGGCAAGATGCAGTAGATGGTATGGAGTACTGTATATACATATGAGATGAGTAATGTAGGATATGTAAACATTATATAAATGGCATTGTTTAAAGTGGCTAGTGATACATTATTTCATCCAATTATAATTATTAAAGTGGCTAGAGATTTGGGTCGATGGACGAACGGCATAGGAAAGATACAGTAGATGGTTTAGAGTACAGTGTATACATTTGATATGAGTATGTCGGATACGTAAACATTATATACAAAATTTTTAAAGTGGCTAGTGATACATTGTTACATCCAATTCCGATGTTTAATGTGGATAGAGATTTAAGTCAGTATGTTGGCAGCAGCCACTCAACGTTAGTGATGGCTGTTTAACAGTCTGATGGCCTTGAGGTAGAAGCTGTTTTTCAGTCTCTCGGTCCCAGCTTTGATGCACCTGTACTGACCTCGCCTTCTGGATGATAGCGGGGTGAACAGGCAGTGGCTCGGGTGGTTGTTGTCCTTGATGATCTTTTTGGCCTTCCTGTGACATCGGGTGGTGTAGGTGTCCTGAAGAGCAGGTAGTTTACACTGTGATGCACTGTGCAGTCCTCACTACCCTCTGGAGAGCCTTACGGTTGTGGGCGGAGCAGTTGCCGTACCAGGCGGTGATACAGCCCGACAGGATGCTCTCGATTGTGCATCTGTAAAAGTTTGTGAGTGTTTTTGGTGACAAGCCGAATTTCTTCAGCCTCCTGAGGTTGTAGAGGCGCTGTTGCGCCTTCTTCACCACGCTGTCTGTGTGGGTGGACCAATTCAGTTTGTCCGTGATGTGTACGCCGAGGAACTTAAAACTTTCCACCTTCTCCACTACTGTCCCCTCGATGTGGATAGGGGGGTGCTCCCTCTCCTGTTTCCTGAAGTCCACGATCATCTCCTTTGTTTTGCTGACAATGAGTGAGAGGTTATTTTCCTGACACCACACTCAGAGGGCCCTCACCTCCTCTCTGTAGGCCATCTCGTCGTTGTTGGTAATCAAGCCTACCACTGTAGTGTCGTCAGCAAACTTGATGATTGAGTTGGATGCGTGCTTGGCCACGCAGTCATGGGTAAACAGGGAGTACAGGAGAGGGCTGAGAACGCACCCTTGTGGGGCCCCAGTGTTGAGGATCAGCGGGGTGGAGATGTTGTTTCCTACCCTCACCACCTGGGACCGGCCCGTCAGGAAGTCCAGGACCCAGTTGCACAGGGCTGGGGCGAGACCCAGGGTCTCGAGCTTAATGACGAGCTTGGAGGGAACTATGGTGTTAAATGCTGAGCTGTAGTCGATGAACAGCATTCTTACATAAGTATTCCTCTTGTCCAGATGGGTTAGGGCAGTATGCAGTGTGATTGCGATTGCATCCTCTGTGGACCTATTGGGACGGTAAGCAAATTGGAGTGGGTCCAGGGTGTCTGGCAGGATGGAGGTGATATGATCCTTGACTAATCTCTCAAAGCACTTCATGATGACGGAAGTGAGTGCTACGGGGCGATAGTCATTTAGCTCAGTTACCTTAGCTTTCTTGGGAACAGGAACAATGGTGGCCCTCTTGAAGCATGTGGGAACAGCAGACTGGGATAGGGACTGATTGAATATGTCCGTAAACACACCAGCCAGCTGGTCTGGCATGCTCTGAGGACACGGCCAGGGATGCCATCTGGGCCGGCAGCCTTGCGAGGGTTAACACATTTAAATGTTTTTCTCACATTGGCTGCGGTGAAGGTGAGCCCGCTGGTTTTGGTAGCGGGCCGTGTCGGTGGCACTGTATTGTCCTCAAAGCGAGCAAAGAAGTTGTTTAGTTTGTCTGGGAGCAGGACATCATGGTCCGCAACGGGGCTGGTTTTCTTTTTGTAGTCCGTGATTGACTGTAGACCCTGCCACATTCCTCTTGTGTCTGAGCCGTTGAATTGTGACTCTACTTTGTCTCTATATTGACGCTTAGCTTGTTTGATTGCCTTGCGGAGGGAATAGCTACACTGTTTGTATTCAGTCATGTTTCCGGTAGCCTTACCCTGGTTAAAAGCAGTGGTTAGCGCTTTCAGTTTTGTGCGAATGCTGCCATCAATCCAGGGTTTCTGGTTGGGTAAGGTTTTAATAGTTGCTATGGGTACAACATCACCGATGCACATATACATCAATGTTGTTGTCCGATGCTATCCGGAACATATCCCAGTCCACGTGCTCGAAGCAATCTTGCAGCATGGAATCGGATTGGTCGGACCAGCGTTGAACAGACCTGAGAACGGGCGTTTCCTGTTTTAGTTTCTGTTTGTAGGCTGGGAGCAACAAAATAGAGTCATGGTCTGACTTGCCGAAAGGTGGGCGGAGAATAGCCTTGTATGCATCACGGAAGTTGGAATAACAGTGATCCAGGATTTTACCAGCCCGGGTGGCACATTCGATATGCTGGTAAAATTTCGGGAGCCTTGTTCTTAAATTAGCCTTATTAAAATCCCCAGCCACAATAAATGCAGCCTCAGGATATGTGGTTTCCAGTTTACATAGAGTCCGATGAATTTCTTTCAGTGCCGTTGATGTGTCAGCTTGAGGGGGGGATGTACACGGCTGTGATTATAATCGAGGAGAATTCTCTTGGTAGATAATGCGGTCTGCATTTGATTGTAAGGAATTCTATGCCAGGTGAACAGAAGGACTTGAGTTCCTGTATGTCGTTATCATCACACCACGTCTCGTTAATCATAAGACACACACCCCCCGCCCTTCTTCTTACCAGATAGAAGTTTGTTTCTGTCGGCGCGATGCGTGGAGAAACCAGGTGGCTGTACCGACTCCGATAACGTGTCCTGAGTGAGCCATGTTTCCGTGAAGCAAAGAACGTTGCAGTCTCGGATGTCTCTCTGAAAGGCAACCCTTGATCTGATTTCGTCTACTTTGTTGTCAAGAGACTGTACATTGGCGATTAAAATACTCGGGAGAGGTGCACGATGCGCCCGTCGACGTAGCTTGACCAAAAGACCGGCGCGTTTCCCTCTTCTCCGGCGCCGCCGTTGTTTTGAGTCGCCAGGTGCTATCCAGTCTGTTGTCCTGGCTGGGGTAACAAACAGAGAATCCTCTTTGGGAAAGTCGTATTCCTGGTCGTAATGTTGGTAAGTTGAAGTTGCTCTTATATCCAATAGTTCCTCCCGGTTGTATGTAATAAAACGTAATATTTCCCGGGATAACAATATAAGAAGTAATACATAAAAAAAACAAAATATTGCATGGTTTCCTGAGAACGTGAAGCGAGGCTGCCATCTCTGTCGGCGCCGGAAGTATAGATGTGTGATGAGCCGGTTTAACAGACAGGCTTTAGATTAAGCCAGGAGTAGGCCTTAATGTGTACTATTTAAACTAGGACATTTAAGTAGCTTTCATGAACGTGGCTTAAATTTGGCTTAGTTAGTCAGAGACTATGGAGTCCTGGAGTAAGGTAAGTAAACCTAAATAAGAACACCTGGGTTAAGCCTGATTAGGTTAAGTATGAGCACATGCTGTTGGTCTAATGGTGCTCATAAAAACCTGGAATGGAATAGAAAACACCATTACTGGTGTGAATCTTTAGACAATGGCAGAGGCAAAAATAATTAGTTGAAAGAACTTTATTGAGTATGAAAAAACACTACTAAAACAGAAGAGTGGTTGGGCTGCAATTTGCAGTGAATTCAATGCAAATGAAAATGTAACCACAAGTACAGCAACTTCAGGTGAGATATCTTCAATATTATCAGTATTTCACATCTCATATTCATATTTTTGTGACATCCCTTATTGAATGATATCTGCCTTTTATAGACTGTGGGTAGAACCTTAAACTGGATTTAAAAAGAGAGAATGCAGAGATCAGAAGAGAGCGATTTACTACTGGTGGTGGATCACCAAAAAAAGACAAGACTGATGAACTGAGTGACTTGCCGTCTGGAATAATAGAGAACCAGCAACCTCTGGATGGTATACCAGATGATGACCATTTGGACAGTTCAGATGAAGAACTGAGCACAAATGGTACATATACCAAAGAAAGTAAATTGGTTACTTCCTTGGATAAGTATATTCTGTCTGTGTCAATCTTTATTATTCTTTCATTCTAAGGACCATATGAGTTTATTTGTGCTTCTAACAGTGTTATTTTTCCAGAGGAAAGGAATCTGAACAGGTTGGAAGAGCCAGTGCACAGTGATTGTGTACGCTCCATCTGCTATAGCATCCCTGAGAGAAGATGCTGCCACCACCTTTCAGCAGGATTAAAAAAAGATGACGATGCATGAAAAGTTAGCCAGAGAATTCCATGAGCATAAAATGAAATATATGAAGGAAGAACATGAAATGAACATTTTGAGTTCTACAGGTTTAATTGGATATGAAGTTGGAGGAGAGAAGTATGATCCAAAAAATATACAGTAATGAGACAACTGTGATTACCAGCCATGGTGAACAATATATGTAAAAAAGACATGTTTTGTAATTTGGATATTCATGAGTGAGAGTATTTTAATCACCACAAACTACATTTTAAACCAGCCTTGGTTTAGTCACTCATTTAATTTTGTTGCACACTATTTGAATTTTGTACAGAACCAACATTATCAAAGCAAAAATGGGCCATAATGAATACATTCCATATTTAAATGCATCTAATCTAGTTGAAGTGCTGCGAAAAGCGTGTGAAAGCAACTCTGTGTGCAAGTCCTCGTTGGTCATTACCTGCCTCAGCCAAGGGAACATCTGCTTGATCCTGATCTTCCATTGGAGGATCAGTACAGCAATGCTGCTTCAGGTAGTTGTGCAGCACAGCTGTAGCAATGATCACCTTGCAGCATCTTCTTGGCTTAAAACGAAGTGTATTGCGTAAACACTGGAATCGATTTTTCCATACTCCAAGCATACGCTCGACCATTCCTCTCGTGCAGATATGAGCTCTGTTATATCTTTGCTGCTCAGCTGTTGTGGGATTTATGTATGGAGTGAATAAAAAGTTACTCAGACTATATCCACTGTCACCAAGTAGTAGTCCACTATGTGGTCCTCTCTGAAACTGAGCACACACTGAAGAGTTGAGAAAAATCCTTGAATCATGAGTTGCACCTTTCCAATGGGAAACAATGTTTGAAAATTCAAAATTAGGAGTGCATACACCCTGAACATTGATGGAAAACCAGTTCTTACGGTTCCTGTACTACTCAGCATCAGGAGTTGATGGACACTTGATGGGAACATGACATCCATCTATACGGCCAATCACTCCTGGGAAGTGCCCATATTCATATAATTGCACGTTATAGTTGGCTTGGCCAGCAGCATCCGGAAACTTGATGTAAAGACTCCTCAGTTCACAAATGGCCCTGCAGACTTTGAACTATTCTACACACAGTTGCTTCACTGGCACCACACAAATCACCAGTTTCACGATGAAAGATTCCAGATGCCAAAATCTTCAAAGTGATCAGAACTTGGAGAGAATTGGGTAAAGGCCTTCCTCTTTGAGACAGAGAGGAAAGTCTAGGCTCGAGCAAAGATATTATCTCCAGTGCATTTTCTTTGTACATACGAAAGCAGTCTCAAAGCTATTTCATAAAAGTAATTTAATGGATTACTTCTATCCACAAGTACTTGTGTGGCTGGCCTCTGTAGTGCATGTTGGTCTTCATTTAGATATTCCAAATAGCCCATGCTCCCTCACAAACAGTACTAAGCAGAAGTTAAACCTCCCTCTTTGAATGATTCATTTAAGCTTCAATTTAGTCCTAGAGTAGCTCTAATCCTCCCTCTTGCAATCGGCTTTGTTTAGTCCAGAACAGGCTAAATCTACTATTTTAAGATAAGTCTGTGCAAGTCGCTTTGAGTTAAGACCGCTCAAACAGGCATTTTAGTCTGGGACTAGGCTGAAGCCTTGTATGTGAAACCTTCCCAATATGGAATTGTTTTAAGGTCATACCAAGGATCATTTAGCTATATGATTTGTAATTTTAAGACCACTTGAAGTATCAAAGAAAAAAGAAAAAAAATGATTTGATGAAAATTGTATTTTGGCTTTACCGCTATTAGACCATACAAGCGCATTGAATAACAGATTCACTACAGGGAACAACAGATAAATAAAGGTGTCTGTCCTATATATCTGAGAGAAAGATCAGGAAACATGTTTTTTTACATGTATTTAACCCCTTATTTTTAACACTAAACAGTCTCCATATATACTTCCATAATTTTTTTCAACTGGTACCAGGGTACCTTCAGACGAGTCTTGTGAGGCCTGTGGTCGTCCCGGAGCAAAACATGTACATTACCGATCAAAGGTTTGAGGTCGCTTAGAAATTGAATATCTACATAGGTGTACAGAGGCCCATTATCAGCAACCATCACTCCTGTGTTTCAATGGCACGTTGTTAGCTAATCCAAGTTTATCATTTTAAAAGGCTAATTGATCATTAGAAAACCCTTTTGCAATTATGTTAGCACAGCTGAAAACTGTTGTTCTGACTAAAGAAGCAATAAAACTTGCCTTCATTAGACTAGTTGAGTATCTGGAGCATCAGCATTTGTGGGTTCGATTACAGCCTCAAAATGTCCAGAAAACAAAGGACTTTCTTCTGAAACTCACAAGTCTATTCTTGTTCTGAGAAATGATAGCTATTCCATGCGAGAAATTGTCAAGAAACTGAAGATCTCGTACAACACTGTGTACTACTCCCTTCACAGAACAGCGCAAACTGGCTCTAACCAGAATAGAAAGAGGAGTGGGAGGCCCCGGTGCACAACTGAGCAAGAGGACAAGTACATTAGTGTCTAGTTTGAGAAACAGACGCCTCACAAGTCCTCAACTGGCAGCTTCATTAAATAGTACCTGGAAAACACCAGTCAACGTCAACATTGAAGAGGCGATTCCGGGAGGCTGGCCTTCTAGGCAATTTTATGTTATTTTAGAGAATTTACTTAAGGTCTTCATAGAAAAACAACAAAGCAAGGGCACACGAGAACACTGAACAAAACATGAGACCTGAGCGACTGGCCCAGTCCACAGAGGAACCTAAATAGTCATCCAGCAGGGGATCCCAATAAGCCCAATCAGGGTCACCTGGATACTAGAAGTAACCCAAGGGTGCTCTCCAGTGGCAACCTCCGGTAGTACACTCTAGGGAGAAAACCTGACCTGTGACAGGATCCCCACCCCCCAAGGAACGTCTCCTGACGTTCCACCAGGGGTAGCTGAATGTCGACGGAAGTCCCGAATGAGTCCGGGGTCCAAAATGTCCCGGGCCGGAACCCAGGAACGTTCCTCAGGCCTGTAACCCTCCCAGTCTACGAGATACTGAGTCCCTCGCCGGAACTGACGACTGGAGAGGATGCGTTGCAAAATGTAGGCTGGCTGTCCCGCAACCATGTGAGGCGAAGGTGGAGGCTGTGGCCGGAACCAGAGGACTGAACACCACAGGCTTGAGTCTGGAGGTGTGGAAGGTGAGATGAACCCTCATGGACCGGGGAAGAAGAAGGAGATAGGCCACTGAATTGATGCACCGTAGAACCTTGAATGGCCTAACGTACAGGGGAGCCAACTCCCTAGATTCCACGCGTAGAGGCAGATCCCTAGTAGACAACCAGACCATCTGGCCTGGATGCAGGAGGGGACTCGGGTGGCGATGACGGTTGGCCTGTCGTTGAACCCTAGCTGAGGATCTCAGGAGTGCCGACCGAGCCCTCTTCCAGGTCTGGTGGCAACGAGAGATGAGGCGTTGAGTAGACGGAACCGTCACTTCAATCTCCTGATCTGGAAACGGGGGGGCTGGTAACCGTACAACACCTGGAATGGTGACAGGCCAGTGGAGGAACACTGGAGAGTTGTGTGCATACTCCACCCAGGGAAGGTGCTGACTCCAAGTGGCGGGGTTGGCGTACACACAGCATCATAAGGCGGTCTCCAGATCCTGGTTCACCCACTCAGTTTGATCGTTGGACTGAAGGTGATAACCTGAGGACAGACTGGCTGATGACCCCAGAAGAGTACAGAATGCCCTCCAAAATCTGGAGGCAAACTGGGGGCCCCGGTCGGAGACTATGTCCAGAGGAAGTCCTTGAAGTCGTAAAACATGCTGAATGACTAGCTGAGCAGTCTCACGGACAGATAGAAGCTTAGGCAGCGGAATGAAATGTGCCGCCTTGGAAAAGCGGTCCAGAATGACCGTGTGTCCCTCTGAGGATGGAAGGCCCATGATGAAATCAATAGAGAGATGGGACCAGGTTCGAGAAGGTGTTGGCAGCGGATGAAGAAGCCACAGAGGTTGCTGACGAGGAGTCTTGTCCGGGCACATGGGGATCCCAATAAGCCCAATCAGGGTCACCTGGATACTAGAAGTAACCCAAGGGTGCTCTCCAGTGGCAACCTCCGGTAGTACACTCTAGGGAGAAAACCCTTGTCCGGGCACATGTCGGACAGGCAGCCACAAAGGTCTGAGTGTCCGTCTCCGCTGGGGAGACAAAGCCACCTCCTCAAAGCCACCTCCACAAAAACTCTAGCGTTCGCTGCCCTCCCGGGTGAGAGGTGAGACGCAACGATGAGCCCACTGAGGTACCTTGGACCGTGCCCCAAGAGGAACAAAAAGTCTGTTAGGTGGACAGCCGTCTGGAACTGCCTCCCTACCTTGTGTCTCCCTCACTACAGTCTCTATACCCCAGGACACCGGCGTGAGGATGAGCGACCTGGGGATGATGGGTTGAAGCGGGCGATCCTTTCTGAAGCTGGGAAACTGGCGAGAAGGGGCATCCGGCTTCACGTTCTTAGACCCCGGACAGTAAGATAACGTGAATCTGAATCGAGTGAAGAAGAGAGCCCAATGAGCCTGTCGGGGTTGAGGTGTTTAGCCTCCTGGATGTAGGCCAGGTTCTTGTGGTCAGTCCAAACCGTAAAGGGATGTTCCGAGCCCTCCAACCAGTGCCGTCACTCCTCCAAAGCCAGTTTGACCGCAAGAAGCTCCCGATTGCCGACATCATAGTTCCTCTCCGCTGGAGTGAGACGCCTGGAGAAGAAGGCACAGGGATTAAGCTTTTGGTCTTTCGCCGAGCCCTGAGACAGAACCGCCCCCAAGCCAATGTCAGAGCCATCCACCTCTACCACGAAGGGAAGAGAAGGATCCGCATGAACGAGAATGGGTGCTGAAGAAAACCGACATTTCAGGTCCTGGAACGTCTTCTCAGCAGCAGGGGTCCAGCATACTTGCCCAGCCGAGCCCTTGGTGAGCGTTGTCAATGGCGCCGCCACAGCACTAAAGTTTCTCACAAATCTCCAGTAGAAATTAGCAAAACCCCAAAAACGCTGAACTTGCTTGACCGTGCTGGGTCGCGGCCAGTTGACCACTGCTCCTACCTTTTGGGAGTCCATCAGTACACAGCCCTGAGACACAATGTACCCCAGGAAGGAAATCTGAGGGACATGAAACACACTTTCTGGCTTCATGAACAAGTGATGAGCGAGGACTCTTTGAGGAACCTGGCGGACATGTTGGACGTGTTCAACCACGGACTTGGAGAAGATGAGGATGTCATCCAGGTACACAAACACAAACTGGTGATGGAAGTCGCGCAGCACATCATTAATCAGGGCCTGAAAAAAAACGTCTGGAGCGTTAGTAAGTCCAAACAGCATGACCCAATACTCATAATATCCATTAGGAGTGTTGAACGCGGTCTTCCACTCGTCTCCCTGTCTGATGCGCACCAGATTGTACGCGTTCAATAAATCCAATTTAGAGAGAACTGTAGCTCCCTGGAGTCTCAAAAGCTGATGACAAGAGGAAGTGGGTAACGGTTCTTGATGGTAATGTTATTTAAACCCCGGTAATCGATACAGGGACGTAATCCCCCATCCTTCTTCCCAACAAAGAAAAAATCCAAGTGGATGGCTGAAAAAAATCAGCCGCCAGCACCTCTTCAATATAACTGTTCAAGGCTGCAGTCTCTGGAAAGAGAATACAGCCCTCCTCTCAGAGGAGTGGTACCGGACAGGAGGTCGATGGCACAATCGTAGGGCCTGTGAGGAGGTCGTTTGCTGGCCCTTTGTTTGCTGAAGACCTGACCCAAATCCCAGTAATCCCGAGGTACGCGGGAAAGGTCAGGCTTGTCATTCCCAGCCAGAGGAACAGGAGGATTGGAAGTCTGCAGATAAGCAGGGCCGCAGGAGAATGTATCTGACTCTCCAGAGCGAAGAGTCTGGTGCCTCCTAATTGCATCGGCTCCTCTGAAGGATATGAAGGAGAACCATAGCCGAATTAAGAACCCTGGTGGGGTACAGGACAAGCAGGACCAGCATACGGCAGAGGAACAAATGAAGAATCTGCTCCCTCAGCGGGACCTGAAACATTGGAACCAACTTGAACCCCTCGAAGATGGTTGTCAATCCAGATGGCCAGAACAATAAGCTCCTCCAGAGTGTCAGGGTTGTCCTGGGAAGCCAGTTCGTCCTTAAGGGCCTCGCTGAGTCCATTCAGAAAGACTGATTGAAGTGCCTCTATATTCCAACCACTCTCAGCGACGAGCATCCGAAAGTCAACGGCGTAATCAGCTAAGCTCCGGCTGCCCTGCCGAAGCACAATGAGTCTTTGAGCAGCGTTCCTGCCACTAATGGGGTGATCAAAAACCCTACTCATCTCCTGGGTGAAGCTTTGCCAATTGAAACAAATGTCTGATTGCTGCTCCCAGATGGCCGTGGCCTAGGCCAGAGCCCGTCCTGAGAGCAAGAAGATGACATAAGCCACTCTGGAACGCTTGGTGGGAAATGTTGATGCCTGCAGCTCGAAGACCAGCGAACATTGGAGCAGGAACCCACGACACCTCCCAGGATGCCCCTCATAGCGCTCCGGTGCTGGGAGTTGAGGCTCCCGAGGGGAGGAAGATGATGAGCTGGTAGGAAGTGGAGGGTTAGAAACCGCCACAGGTGCAGCAGCAGTTGCTCCCGTCTGTAGTGAGCACAAGAGTTCCTAAATCCTCTGACAATGTCTTCACCCGCGCCTCATGGCGACCAATCACTGTTCCATGGTGAGTGAGAGCCGACAGTAAGTAGTGGAGCTCTGAGTGTCCCTCGGACAAAGGAGAAATCTCTGCTGGGTCCATTTTGTGGCTCAGGTCTACTGTGACAGTAGTGCTAGTACGAACTCGGACCCAGGCGCAGAGAAACACAGCAGGCAGAGGTAAGGGTAAATCCATGATATTTACTTAAGGTCTTCATAGCAAAACAGCAAAGCAAGGGCACACGAGAACACTGAACAAAACATGAGACCTGAGCAACTGGCCCAGTCCACAGAGGAACCTAAATAGTAATCCAGCAGGTGATCTGGATACTAGAAGTAACCCAAGGGTGCTCTCCAGTGGCAACCTCAAGTAATACACTCTAGGGAGAAAACCCGACCTGTGACAGATCAGCTGTATCGACTTCCGACAAGACGCTTGTGGGGGTTGTAGAGCAAAACGTAGAGCAATAGAATAATCATTTGTAGGTCAAGCCGTTCGCACGTTACAGACTATTTTATGACCAAAAAACGATTTTCGTGATCTCATGGTCTGACAAACACGGCTCCAGCTCTGTCACCTTTCACCGCAGATGCAGAAGTACGATGCAGTGGATTGAGATACATCCAATGCAAACAACACATCTCTAGCTTAAACTGACAGATTTTTATGGGGATTTTTTTATTATGCTAATTTTTGCGCGGACATCGACTCTAGAGAGCTTTAAACGTCTGACACTGGCAGTGTTACGGATGGTCTGGAGAAAATAAACCTCTGAACAGTTTGAGGGAAAACACGTGCACCCATTGCCCTGTGTTACATTTCTGCACCTGAATTTGCATCATACAACCCAGGATCTTAAAAAAAATTATAATAATTGATACATGTGTTAAAAGGAACTTAATCTGTCAAAAGACAAGTTGCTGCTGACTTTCTGTTGAACTCCTCTCTTGGAAAAACCACACTATAGCAGATGAGTATTTAGCTACAGTATCCCCCATGTTCTCATCAGGGATGGCAAACCCAGAGGGACCAGCCTTGGCCTGGCGGATTAATAATATGCTATAGAGAAAGGATTCTGTATGTTTGACTCACTGTCCACATGCCATAACGTCTTCGGTCCTGGGTTCAAATAATATTTGTTTTCATTCAAATACTTAAGATGCGCTCGATTCAGCTTTACTGGCACAATGGAACCAATTGGATAGTCCCACCAGGCATTCTAGCAGGCTGAATCAAACATTCAAAGTATTTGAAAGAAAACAAATACTATTTGAACCCAGGTCTGTGTCCAGCTGCAGACTGTGTGTTGTGAACCAACAGAGAAAAGGTGAGAGTGAGCGAGAGAGAGAGAGCATACCACCACCAGTTTGGCATGCGACGTCGGCAGGATGTTAAGTCATGGAGCGGCAACACAGTAAAAGCAGCCTGCAAACAAAGACTCCCTTATCCCTCGCTCTTCTACACCCGACCTCCTGTGTTTCATGTTGTCGTGGCTTTCCTGGGCTATATGACACAATGGCCGCACGGGCCCTGCCAGAGGGAGTCTGGATGGTGAAAAGAACACAAGCCTAGAATGTGTTTGACATGTAGGCAGATGTAAATATTGTACAGTATAATTGTCACACACACCCAATTACCAGAGCGTGTGGGAGGCTATAATTATAATACAGTTACATAATCTGTTTACCACAGACTGCATATATAAATATACAGTACATACCGCAGATACACATAAGAAACCACTGCATTTGTCTTATGACCCAAAGTAGCACCAGATGACATACTGAGATAATGAGAAAATCGGAGAACGAACAAGTATTTAAAAAGCTGTCCCTGTGTGTGTAATTGTAGGAATGGAGGGTGGATACAGTTTAAACACGGTTAAAATACTAAGATTTAAAGGACATTAGGGACTGTGGGAAAGTATAGGGAGGGCAAGCACAGGGGGAAATTGTAGTACAGTCAGTGGTGGAAAAAGTACCCAATTATCATACTTAAAAAATACAAAATAAAGATATATTGATAGAAAATGACTCAAGTAAAATTCAAAATCACCAAGCAAAATACTATTTGAGTAAAAGTCTAAAAGTATTTGGTTTAAGTATCAAAAGTATATGTAAATGTAAAAATCATTTCATATTCTTAAATTAAGAAAACCAGACATGATTTTCTTGTTTTTTAAATTTACGGATAGCCAGGGGCACACTCCAACACACTAATTTACAAATCAAGTGTTTAGTGAATCCACCAGACCAGAGGCAGTAGAGATGACCATGTTCTCTTGATAAGTGTGTGAATTGTACAAGTTTCCTGTCCTGCTAAGCATTCAAAATGTAGCAAGTACTTTTGGGTGTCAGAATAAAATGTGTGGAGTAAAAAGTTCATTATTTTCTTTAGGAATGTAGTGGAGTGAAAGTAAAAGTTGTCAAAAAATATAAATAGTAAAGTAGAGACCCCAAAAACAGACTTCATTAGTACTTTAAAGTATTTTTACTGAAGTACTTTACACCATTGAGTACAGCAGTGGTTAGACAACCTACCACGCCCTTACCACCGCCCTACTTGTACCAAAGGATCCAAATCCCTCAACTGTGGTCAGAGTTGACTCTCTAGTAGCCCCACCCCCAGATGTTTAAGTGTCTTCTCAAGCCTCTCAGTCTCTAAAGAGTATACATTGTGATGTCTGGCAAAGCGAGACCAGCTCCTCAGTTTCATATCGCATAGAGACCAACCTTAGTAGGATTTCTGCCTGTTGAAACCAGCTGGGAACTAAGAACTTTTTTTGTGTCATATTAATTTTATCTTATAATAACCATGTAATTACAACACTTTAATAACATGTTAGCTCTGAGATTCTGTGTTTGAGGATAACACATACCAGTATTGATCCTTTCAATTTTGAAGGCAAACTGTTACAAAACACACAATTCAATGAAAAACGTAAACAGGGCAGATCATTTAGCATTCAACTTTATTGCCAAAGCTGCAAGTAATTGTGGTTAATAGTTCTGTATGTCATATATAATGATGATCAAAGTCCTTTAAAATTACAACAGTAACCTATATGGCAATTACTGTGTCTGAGCCAGAGTTTCCATGTGTGGGTGTAAATGGAAGAGACACTTGGGGGAATTGAGAAGGTTCAGCTCATTTCTTGTAACTTGTCTGGAACCAATTCAGAAGAGTCATCGTCGCCTTCAGCTCTGACTCCAACTAGTTGATACTCAAATTACACTGAGGTTACTGAATACTGAAAAATGGGTCAATTGCAGAATGTCAGAATAACCCAAAGAGACATTAAGCACACTTGAATATCGTAGTAGTCTTGAACAACCTTGTCAAACGGCCTCATTCTTAGCCGGCAGTGTTAAAAGTTCTCTGGTCTGGAAAATACTGGCCTGATATTATTTTTATGTTAGTGTGAACATACCAACCAATAGATAGATTAATCTTGATGGCTGAAGGGAAAGGCCCTTAGACTGTATATAAATGCCTTTGTAAGCAGCACTGGAATACAGATCATTCCCAGATAATTATTTAGTACGCACAATTTTAGCCGTCAACTACCAGGATGTACAGTTGAAGTCGGAAGTTTACATACACTTAGGTTGGAGTCATTAAAACTCATTTTTTTAACCACTCCACAAATGTTTTGTTAACAAACTATAGTTTTGGCAAGTCGTTTGGGACATCTACTTTGTGCATGACACAAGTAATTTTTCCAGTAATTATTTACAGACAGATTATTTCACTTATAATTCACTGTATCACAATTCCAGTGGGTCAGAAGTTTACAGATACTAAGTTGACTGTGCCTTTAAACAGCTTGGAAAATTCCAGAAAATGATGTCATGGCTGTAGAAGCTTATGATAGGCTAATTGACATCATTTGAGTCAATTGGAGGTGTACCTGTGGATGTATTTCAAGGCCTACCTTCAAACTCAGTGCCTCTTTGCTTGACATCATGGGAAAATCAAAAGAAATCAGCCAAGACCTCAGAAAAAGATTGTAGACCGCCAAGTCTGGTTCATTCTTGGGAGCAATTTCCAGACGCCTGAAGGTACCACGTTCAGCTGTACAACAATAGTATGAAAGTATAAACACCATGGGACCACACAGCCGTCATTCCGCTCAGGAAGGAGACAGGTTCTGTCTCCTAGAGATGAACGTACTTTGGCGTAAGAAAATGCAAATCAATCCCAGAACAACAGCAAAGGACCTTGTGTAGATGCTGGAGGAAACAGGTACAAAAGTATCTATATCCACAGTAAAACGAGTCCTGTATCTGTCACGTCTGCTCCCGCTCTCCCCCCCCGGCTCTTGAGGGCGCCAGGCTGCCCTGTATCACGCACTCCTGCCATCCATTACGTACACCTGCCTTCCCTCATCACGCACATCAGCGTTATTGGACTCACCTGGACTCACTCATCATCTGTTTATTTCCTCCCCTATATTTGTCAGTTCCCTTGCTAAGTTCCCTGCTGCTGCATTGATTGTCCTTTGTCTTTGTTTCCCGCGTTTTTGACGCTGTTCCTGTCTCGTTCCATGTCCGTTCTACTTTAAATGTTTTACTCCCCGTACCTGCTTCGTCTCTCCAGCGTCATTCCATGTGATAGTATCGACATAACCTGAAAGGCCGCTCAGCAAGGAAGAAGCCACTGCTCCAAAACCGCCACAAAAAAGCCAGACCGGTTTGCAACTGCATATGGGGACAAACATCGTACTTTTTGGAGAAATGTCCTCTGGTCTGATGAAACAAAAATAGAACTGTTTGGCCATAATGACCATCGTTATGTTTGGAGGGAAAAGGGGGAGGCTTGCAAGCCGAAGAACACCATCCCAACCGTGAAGCACGGGGGTGGCAGCATCATGTTGTTGGGGTACTTTGCTGCAGGAGGGACTGGTGCACTTCACAAAATAGATGGCATCATGAGGTAGGAAAATTATGTGGATATATTGAAGCAACATCTCAAGACATCAGTCAGGAAGTTAACGCTTGGTTACAAATGGGTCTTCCAAATGGACAATGACACCAAGCATACTTACAAAGTTGTGGCAAAATGGCTTAAAGACAACAAAGTCAAGTTATTGGAGTGGCCATCACAAAGCCCTGACCTCAATCCCATAGAAAATTTGTGGGCAGAACTAAAAAAATGCGTTTGCGAGCAAGGAGGCCTACGAACCTGACTCAGTTACACCAGCTCTGTCAGGAGGAATGGGCCAAAATCCACCCAACGTATTGTGGGAAGCTTGTGGAAGGCTACCCGAAACGTTTGACCCAAGTTAAACAATTTAAAGGCAATGCTACCAAATAATAATTGAGTGTATATAAACTTCTGACCCGTTGGGAATGTGATGAAAGTAAATCATTCTCTCTACTATTATTCTGACATTTCCTAACTGACCTAAGACAGGGACTTTTTACTCAGATTAAATGTCAGGAATTGTGAAAAACTGAGTTTAAATGTATTTGGCTAAGGTGTATGTAAACTTCCGACTTCAACTGTATATGTTACCATTTTATCCATTGACATCAGATCTACAGTAATTATCCTGGCTAGCATGAAAGAAAGCCCCACACCCCCAATAAGCCTCTGTGCTTCCAATACCTCTGAGATACTAGATATCAACATTTTTGGAAATCTATCTAGGCAACCTGATAAATGGAAATATTATGTTCATACAGTAGCACTGCCTTTTTTAAAGCGCACCCTTCAACAACATACTTCCAGCAATAAATCAGTGAATATTTATGGTCTAAGCCTTGGTAAGATAAAGCAGAAGATCAGATAACCTTACCCTCTATTAATCAGTTGCCACTGACAACCAGGTATAGTTTTAGTTAAGTGACACTTGACCAAAGAGGGTGATAAGGTAGCTGAAACATATTTTAGCCATTGTGTCCCCTATAGGCCTAAAAAATGATTAAGGAAGTGTGTTCTTTTGCATGAACACATTGTTTCGTGATGAATATGGATGTCTTTATGCCTTAACTTATTAAGTCAGTGACACATTAAACATCTGTTTAACCTATCATGTCTTAATGCTTGACACAGACTCTTTTAAATCCAACGCTGGGCATGGTCCGCCACTGGTAAATTTCAATAAGTCTATGTATAGTCACTTCTCAGTGTTGGGCAACGTAGTCTCACTACCTTGACGCTTAGCCTTGGCAGAGCGCGCTGCTGGAGCGGTCTATTTAAAAGGCCAGTCGCCAGATGACCAGCCAGCACAGTGCGAGCGGTAGCAGCCGGCGAGAGGATATCAACGCGCAGCTCTGTTCTTTTCAAGGAGAGGATGCGCATCTTCGCTGTCATCTGTGCCGTCTGCTTCTTCTTGAAGGAAGTGCAAGCGTGGGGCTTCAGAAATGGAATCTTTCATAACTCCATATGGTTGGGTAAGTCATGCTTTCTTTTGTTATCTTGGAGTCATTACTTTTCCAACAAGGATAGGCTACTTTTGGGACTTTTAAGCATTCCAACAACTGAGTTTGGAAACATTGGCTTTCTGTAGGACGTTCTCTTGAAAGATTTCAGTGTTTGTGTTTTACAATATGGTTGTGGAATGTTTCGATGTAACGTTCAGCACAACAATGACACTGCATCTTTCAAAAAGTGTATCAAATAATATTGATCAGCTTTGGTATGTTTTTCTTTTCTTTGGGTTGCTTGGACATAGGCCTATAAGCGGCGCCGGTTTCTCTTTTTTTAAATTTTATTTTACAATGGCCTATCCCGACCAAACCCTCCCCTAACCCGGACGACGCTGGGCCAATTTTGCGCCGCCTATAGGACTCCCGAACACGGCCGGTTGTGATACAGCCCGGGATCGATCCCGTGTCTGTAGTGACGTCTCTTTGATGTGTCTATACAACTTAGTCTAATTATCATTCCCATGTGTTAGAAAAAGTTTTCCTTTATATGTTCACTTCTCTAACAGCTCTTTATCTTCAACATAATCTCACAATCCTGTACAACAGGCTATTTATCTATATTTTTTGCCTAAAAACATTTAGCATTAATTAACCCTGATAACGCTTTGTCTACATCATTTTTACAGTTATGTTGTAACGTTATTAAATGGCACATATCACTATGATGTGTGTTTGGGTAGAGGGCACAGTTGGAGACGGACATATTTACGACTTGTACACACGCATGAGCGTCTTGCAAAGCATTACTTCATTTTGTCTAAGGGAGGAGAAACACATGAACAAGAAAGCTGTGCAAACTTCTGTGCAGAACATTCTTACAGTGTTTATTTTAGGGCATAGCAATGAAAAAATAAGACAGAATGTTATATCAGACTGCACATTTCTTATGTAAACCAGAGACACTCCTATTACATATGCCCTTGACACACACCGTTTATAGACCAGTCTGCTTATTTTCTAATAATATTATATTGAAGACTGAATTTGCCACAACCCATAGCTGCGGGAATTAAGGGTGCTGAGGCTGCTGCAGCACCCCCTAAAAACGTACATATAGATATTTTTTCTCTCACAAAAGTAGTGCACTGGGCCTTTTTATAGTCCTGCAGTAGCAGACCGATACAGCCCATCTGCAGCGCAGGCCAAAACCTTTTCCCAAACTACTTCCCGCAGCTATGCCCCAACCCATTTCAATGGAATGTGTCGTATAGGCTACTTCTGATAGAGTTAATGAGCTCGACTTGCCCATCAGACCTACACACATCTGGAACACATAAACTAAACTAAACTGTTTTCAGTAATATGTCATGTGACCCAAACCCCCTATATTATTTGGTTAGACTAATAGTGAGACAATACTCTCTAGGATTATAATGAAAAAGAGGTACCACCTCACAAGGCACCTTGGAGGAGGAGGTTGACTAGTAGGTGCAAACATTGACTCGTAGCTAACTTTGACTGCACTCCAAGTCCTACAAGGTCATGCATGCCTGATGTCAAACGGGTTCAAAGGAGGAACCCCCAAAGGGAAGCACAGGAGTATGACCACTCCCGAGAGGGAGATTACAAACCCTTAGCGTCTGTCCTAAGGCTTTCTATCCAACCACAACACGTTACAGAGTTGAAAGATGTTGGCCTATCCACTGTGGGTGTTTCATGTTTCTTTTCTTCCGCTATGAACGTCTTAGTCTGTATGCCACTTTGCTTGTTCTAGCTCCTTCAGAAGGATTCTCCAATCTTGTTAAACATAATATTTTCCACTTGTTTTTCTGTTGCCTGGATACGCATCTTTGTGGTTGTGGTAGTGGGACACTACACAGGCATTGGCAGCATATCTGTCTTTCTGTAGTGCTTTGATAGTGATAGCAGTGTTGACTGACTGACTGACTGGGACGTCTTTTTTTCTGGACAGAGCAAGCTGCTGGAGTCTACCACAGGGAATCGCGTAAAGGGAGATACCAGTTGACTTATAAGGAGGCCAAGACCGTGTGCAAATACGAAGGAGGAAATCTGGCCACTTACGACCAACTGGAGGCTGCTCGTCAAATAGGTTTACAACAACTTCCCAATCCCCCCTAGTCCCCTCTTGTCCATGTCCTCCATCTCTCTCTCCCTCCACCCACTATGTCTCTTTCTCTCTCTCTATCCCTGTCTCTCTTTCTCTCCCCCTCTCTCTCTCTGAATTTACAAGGAAATAGTCTGGAGGACTACAACTCAGAAGCAGCATAATGTTGCCAATTGGATTCTGTCAATGTCAATTCAGACTTTCAAAATAAGCAGTGGCAACTAATGAGTGGCCCCTGAGTTTATGAAATGCCATTATCACTGTTGATTAACGTTGCTTTACAGTTTGCCTAAGAGCACTTATAATTAAACAGTTTAAATTATCCGACCATGTGTTCCCTGGTCAAGCAATGGCAGGAAAGAGTGTGTTTATCTTGCCTTTCTCCCATGAAATCAATCAAAGATGTCTTGCCACTAAACTACAGCCTGTTACTCTGTGGGACTGCAGCCGGTCCCAATCTGCTCTCTACCCTTTCCCCTTGGCCCTAACCCTTCGATGTCTGTAGATCTGAAAGGAATATAAGCAGTATACTGCAGGGGGGTGTTGTTTTCACCATATTCCCTACACTTTACAGATCAAACATCAAAGGTTTAGGGTCAAGGAGAAGGGTTATAGGGAGTGAGTTGGTACCAGCTTGAGAGGTCTCCCCAGTATAGTAAGAACAGTAACACCTGCCTGGCTGGCTTGTGTTAACATTAACATGGCAGACAGACTGTAGCCAGACCAGGCCCTGTCTTGGGAAACCACCACTTGTATGTCTGTGGTTAGAGCAGAGCTGCCCCATGGCCAATTATCCTAGGAGGTCTGAGTTTGTCTCCCCTGCATTTCCTGACTGACTGTGGTCCACTGATTGTGACTGGAGGCTTTTTTTAGATACACTGGAGTTCATTATGCTTTACCCCCACCACCCATCCACATCCCCACATCAATGGTACGCTTGTAATTGCAGATGCAAAGTCAGTGGAAGGCACATTTTTGACAGGGACCGTAGCATTTCCAAAGACAGGGTTTTGTTTTGAGGATACGAGCAAGACGAATGGCTTGTGGTAACCCAATATGGCCATGGATCTTCTGTAAGAGTGTTTTATCTGTGGTACTAAGAGGGGGATGCTAGCTCTAGAAACCAAACTCGCTTATGATTTTACCAATATGACACTCTTTCAAAGCCCGAAACTTTGCAAATTCCGTTTCTTACCAGGCTAACTCTTTGTCCCTCATTCCTAGGTTTTCACGTGTGTGCGGCTGGGTGGTATGACAAAGGTCGTGTAGGCTACCCTATTGTCAAAGCTGGTGCCAACTGTGGTTTTGGGAAGGTTGGTGTCATCGACTACGGGTACAGGCTGAACAAGAGTGAAAGATGGGACGTCTACTGTTACAACCCCAACTGTGAGTAGTGAACAGACCTGGTTTCAAATTATATTCCAAATAATTTCAAATTCTTGATCTGTGATTGATTGAACTTGACTGTTGCAAATGGAACCAATATAAACATTTTAAAAAAGCAAACTTCACCCACCCGACTCTCCAGGCAGGCTTAAGAAAACGCTCAAAGTATTTGAAAGATTTCAAATAGTATTTGAACCCGTCTGCTGGCATGACAAATGAAGGTTTAGGCAATCCTGGGTGTGTTGGTTTAACAGTTTAATCGACCATGAGTCTCCACCAAATGAGATGAGTGTGTGGTTGAGTCAGACAGACATTGGTTTCTAAGGGGCGAGGTTAGGGACACACAGGGTCAGAGTTGTAAAGTTGATTGTGGTCCATGACATGTAGGCTAACTTACTAGTGGGACACATTGATGACTGTACATGGACAGGGGGTTGTGGTCTGGGTGAGGACTCCCAGACCGAGACTCCCATGGTTGGCGATTGACTGTACATGGGCAGGGGGGTTGTGGTTTGGATAAAGACTCTGTAAGGAGTCATGAGTAAGGCAGGACACTGGAGAACTAACAGTGATAACTGTAACTGAGATAGAGTCTGACCTTTGAGTGATGGGGTGACGTACAGCTGTAAACCTCAACACTCCAGATGATTCACCAAAGCCTTGCAGATGAAGCGAGACCTGAATGGCTTTGAGCTGTCATGATGGACGACAGGAGGGAAAATAACACCAACAGCCAACTAAATGTTGATTCATTTCATAAAGATTGTCTCTGACTTGGCTCATACATGGAGATGAAGATTGTTTTCTTGTTAAAAGATATTTAGATTCCTATCTATCTCAGTATATCTGGAAAGGGTTGCAAAAGCAATGTTATTAATATAAACACCCGGGATAACTGCCTGTGACATTCTTTAGAGGTTTGGTAAGGTTTCAGGAGTGGCTCTAAAGTGGTGCATCCATGCCAAAATGCTACTGGAGAGAACCAACTGAGGCTGGACTGTTTTGTGGTGTCTTAGTCTTATAGAATGGTGAGGCAGATAATTCTACAAGTCTATGGGTGAGGCAAAGAAACACCTCTAGGTGTGAAGCCAACAAGGAACACTAAATACCCAACTAGACAATGACCATTTTTGTATTGTAGAATGGCGAGGCAAAGCAACATGTTGAGGTGTAAATCCAATAAGGAACACACTGAACTCTTGAGGGTCTGACTTGTCTGTAGATGATATGAAAATCTAATACTTTACGTCATGTGGTAAGAACCCAGTCTTTAAACTGTAACTCTTTGGGACAAACAGTATGTGGTAAGAACTTTATCTAGTTATTGTAAATAACACTTATACCACATTTTTTATTTATCACGACAAAACAGCTGTATTGGGACCTGTCATGATGTTTTCATGGTGGAGAATGATACATGACCACATGTTTGGAGTTGGCACCACATGTGACGACCGTACTCAACATGGAAGAGGTTGCCTCATTGGATGAGATCGCTGCCTTAAGATACTGTCTGTGTCCCAAATGGCACCATATTTCCTTTTTTAGTGCACTACTTTTTGACATAGCACTCTGGTCAAAAGTAATGCACTAAATAGGTAGTAGAGTGCCATTTAGGGCACAACTGCTCATTTTCTCCATAATTGCCTGTGACTTAGAGGATGTATGGTGCGCATTTCATCGATGAATTGCATAAAACAACTCCTAAATACAATAATTTTGCCTTTACAAATCCAAGGGATCTAGAGCTTTTAATTTAATCCAAACTGCTCATTTAATTTTCTTCATTCAATTGACAAAGAAGTCTCTTTTCCCATTTCTAACTTCATTCAGTGGTCACATCACACGTGAAAGAGAACAACACGAGCAGAACTTCCCTATATTTTAATTTATCATAATGCATAATGATGATAGCACATGTAACACACTGATGTAAAACTCTGTTCGTTTTATTAAACTTGTTTTGCCTACAGCATTACTATTAACTGTCGAGTAACAGCCATTGTGCAGAATATTCTCTTTACTTTATTATTTACAATCAGCTAAGGAAAGTGACTAATTGAAAAGTCCTCTGGATCTAGTTTAGTTTATTAGTTATGTTTATTATATTGTTCTTTCTATTTGATCTGTTATAGTATATCTATCATTTCTAATATAACATTTCCTCATCCTATCTCCTCCTCTCTCATGGTCCACAGCAAAGGAGTGTGGAGGAACTCTGACAGACCAGCAGAAGATCATCCAGTCACCAGGTTACCCAGAGGAGTACCAGGATGAGCAGATCTGCTACTGGCACATCCGTGTGCGCTATGGACAGAGGATACGCCTGCACTTCCTGGAGTTCGACGTGGAGGAGGACACGTCCTGTTTAGCAGACTACCTGGAGATCTATGACAGCTATGATGACGTCTCTGGCTTCGCCGGGAGGTGAGGATCCAGCTTTTGATTGAATGTGCCTTTGCATTAAGTTTTAGTTTGTTGAGTTTACATTGTATGGTTGATTTAGGGTTGTTACAGTCTTATCCAAGATGTCAAAAAGTTGCATTGTACTAAATGTATTGATACTCACATAGACTCACAAGACTCATAAGACTCTCTTTTCACACAACATACTGTCATAACATAGGCTACTGTCCTCTAGTGGTGTTTCGTATGGCCGTTTTGTCCACATGTTACTCTACGATCAAATAAATATATTTATTATTTCCAGGTACTGTGGAGATTACTTACCAGAGGACTTAATTAGTACAGGTATGAAACAAACACATTCCTATTTTATTACCATATATGATGAATATCAAGAAGTTACTGTATATTTCTGGCAAGGATTAAAGCAACTGTACACGAGAGGGCGTGTGTTGTGACTTTTTTAGTATGGCTGTGCTCTGGTTGTAGGTAGGAGGCAAAGCCCTTTTATAATCATCAATTGTTGATCAATTTTTAGTCGTAATGGTTTTCTTTGATAAACTGTGTCCACATTTCAAATATCAGGACAGGAGGTTTTATCAGTTCTTTCTACACATAGCAATATATCCATTAATCCACTAAGACTTGAAATCACTGGCCACTTTAATAATGGAACCCTAGTCACTTTAATAATGGAACCCTAGTCACTTTAATAATGGAACCCTAGCCACTTTAATAATGGAACCCTAGTCACTTTAAAAATGTCTACATATTTTGCATTACTCATCTTATATGTATATACTGTATTCTATCCTATTCTACTGTATCTTAGTCTATGCTGCTCTGACATTGCTCGTCCAAGTATTTCTATATTCTTAAATCCATTCCTTTACTTTAGATTGTGTGTATTATTAGATATTACTTGTTAGATATTACTGCACTGTTGGAGCTAGAAGCACAAGCATTTCGCTACACCCGCAATAACATCGGCTAAACACTTGTATGTGACAAATACAATTTGATTTGATATATCCACATTTCACCTTTCCCCGTTTCTCTCTCCCACAGGGAATGTGATGACACTGAAGTTCCTGTCCGATGCCTCTGTAGTGGCAGGAGGCTTCCAGCTGGAGTACATTGCTGTGAACTCTTCTCTCATCCACTTCCAGAATGACACCAGCTATTACTTCACTTGACAAATGATTTAATAGATGCATTTTTATGTTCATGTTTCCTATTGTATTTATAATGTTGTCGTTTTTACTCATGTAATTGATGTGTGTATCCTTGTTGTCATCAAGGGAAAGCAAATAAATGCTGTATTAAATGTATAACCTCATGTGTTGAATGTGTTTTTTTTATTTGGGTGTTGAGTGTCACTACTGTACTTCACTGTGTCACATGTCCCTCCCTATCCTTATCATTGTTTGGGATGATCATCAAGGTTTGAATGGAGTTATTCAGTAAATAAAGTTGTAGCACAATTTTGGGATGTTCAGTGAAATTCATTTTCACCACCAATTTTGGACATTGTCAATGGAAAGGCAATACACGATTCCACAGTTACCTGATTAGGCTTATATAGCACAGAGTAATAGGGAGTTAGTTATCAGTATCTTTGGATATAGGCTATAGTATTCTGCAAATGTAGACAAAATAAATACATGAAAAGGGCATTTGCAGGATTTGCATTTCTGCTTAAAAAATATTAAATATCCTACATGACAAGAAGAGAAAGATGTATCACATTTGAAAGGGGAAACCTTTAATTTAGTGAAAAGTATATTAGGATATATTGCTAAGTGTATAAAGTACTGATAACACCTTCTGTCCTGGTATGTAAAATGTGGACACAGTTTAAACATATTCTTTGGGTTCTGCTCAGAGTGGGCGGTCCGTGCGTCGGGTCATAGGTGATTTTCAGACAGCGTACTAGTTTCGCGCCAGGGTTTTCGCGGGGAGAGGAAACTACACTGGGAGAGTCGGAGAGAAAGAAAATACGTGAAACTGTTGCTGAAATAAGATAATATCGCGTTTACTTGCAGTATATTATTGGCCTTCATGGTATCATTTTCTTTGATCGTTTGTGTTCTTTCAGGAATTGCAAGGTGAGGAAGTGCATTTGGCTGTATTTTCGCGCGAGCCGAGGGAGTGACTTGCTTGAAATAAAATACTCGTGGGCAATTGCAAGTTAGATAGTTTGCCATCTGTATTCGTTTTGACAGTATTACCATTCAAAATTATTTAGCAAGTTGAATGTGCGTATATTTGGTAGTATCTTTTTTGTTGTTGTAGATGGCTAGGTAGCAAACCAGCTAGCTCATTTTGTGGCTACCTAGCTAACCAGCTCACTTCAGGTAGTTTTGAGCTACATTTTTTAAAATAAGTTAGTATTAAGCTTCTAGACGTCCAGTCCTGTATGTTGACCAGCTACTAACGCCCTCTACTTAGAAGGGTAGCTAGCTAATAGGATTGAAGAGTAAGTACAGTTCAGGGACGTTTTGATTCTGGCAGTGATGCCCAGCCTGACCCCTCGGACACACATGGCAGGATACACACTTCCACGTTCAACTCATAGCAGCTGGGTCAAACAACATGCACATATCCAAATCAAAAATATGAATCCAATACTCATACAATAAACGGACAATTGTGACTTGTCTACCTCTACTCTAGTTATCTAGCAGCCTAACCAAAAACACCTGTTGAGTCAGAGATGGACCGTTGTCGCAGTCTCTCTCAACGTCTGCTGCTGGTATTGGTGAATGTTGTGCTTTGGGTTGATTGTTTGTCCCTTAAAGACACAGAGTTGAATAACAGTGTTATTATTTGCTCCTCTCTGACTGGTAGTGTCTGAGGAAAGAGGATGGGTAGTGAATTGCCTCAGGTTGGCTGTAGGTTAACTCTTGAGTAACAATAGCTAGTGTTAAAAACATCCTCTCCCAGCAGGGTTTGAGTGAGGAACCAGGATGATGGAGATGGTGCCTTCAACCAGCTCAGGTCTCCTCCCTCTGCTGGAATCTCTGGAAGATAGCACAGCTGGACAACCGGAGCAGACAGACGCCTACCTCACTATTGCCAAGTAGGTGCTTTAGTTGGACATGCGTAGCCTTGTAGGGTGACGTTGTTATCCCTAGATGCTGATCTAAGGTCATGTCAGGTGTATATTCTTCTCTCTAATGAGCTATGATAGGGGGTAGATCTGTGCCTTGTGTAACAAATT
This sequence comes from Brachymystax lenok tsinlingensis, assembly GCA_030435695.1. Classification (NCBI taxonomy): domain Eukaryota; kingdom Metazoa; phylum Chordata; class Actinopteri; order Salmoniformes; family Salmonidae; genus Brachymystax; species Brachymystax lenok. Next base: position 27,473,990 of record CM059781.1, on the reverse strand, counting down.
AAGATGCCTAATTTTCTATCGTAAATGTACACTGTAATTCCTGGGTCTGATTTGTCTTTTCAGTCGTCTCAGTGGAGATGATGGAAAGCAATTCCTTCCTGCAGTAGTAAAGCACTTTCCACGTTTGGGTAAAACTTTCCAGGTGAGTGCTTGCTTTATGTGAAGAATATTTATAAAGCAATACATTACATTTTTTTAAAACTTTCATTAACATAGGAATACTGTCATCAATGTCCAGTTGTAAAGCTATTGTCATGTTGTTTTAGACTCATATCTCCAGTCAGAATGCAGAGCTGAGCCAAGCTGCCCTGCAGGCCCTGGGGTTCTGTGTCTTTCATGTCCACGTTGTCTCTGCTATCCCAGGTACTGAACAAGTAGAACACTTCATAGGTTTTAACTGGCACAGATAAGCCTAGTCCTAGACTAAAAGCAGCAATCCAGATTTCCATTGAAACGGCTTTGTACTCCAAAGGTAGACTTCATTTAGACCCCAATAGAATTCTAAAATGCAGCTGTAGGTCATTGAGAATTTTCACTTTTTCTCACACATTTCAGACAGACATGGCTCAAAAACAAAACTTGTAATTTTCATTTGTTGACTTTTTAAAGAGCACAACCACATTCATGTCAATAGGAATAACACTAATTTTGTCTCCTGTTATGTAATAACACTCACTATTAAAAAAAAATAACACACAACTAAAACCCTAGAGTAATTAAATTACTCACTCAAAATGTACCAAGTATAATATTTTATATTGTAAATATTATTTACATACAAATATTTGAAAAATAATCCATAATGTGACCAGAGTACAATATTTAGGAAGTATTTCAAAACCCACATAAAGTAGGCTATTTGATCGGCAACGATTCTTCTGTAACAATGTAAAAATGCAGACAACTATTCAGACTATTTCAAAATGTAGAGAACCTCTCTCAATAAGATTTAGTACGGACCAGGCCTGACACAAAAGGTAGCAATAGTAACTTTGACGACAACAAGTATTAGATAGACAGACCGATAAAGAGAGAAGATACAAAACACAACTATTCAATTTAAAAAAAAGTACATTTCCCTATAAAGATTTGTCGGTTAAATTATTCAGCATGACAATGCCCCTGTGCACAAAGCGAGGTCCATACAGAGATGGTTTGTCGAGACCCCCCCACACACACACAGTAAACAGAGATCGGTGTGTAAGAACTTGACTGGCCAGCACATAGCCATGACCCCAACCCCATCAAACACCTTTGGGATGAATTGGTACGCCAACCTCACTAATGCTCTTGTTACTGAATCCCAACAGAAATGTTCCAACATCTAGTGGAAAGCCTTCCCAGAAGAGTGGAGGCTGTAATAGCAGCAAAGGGGGGACCAACTCCATACGAATGCACATGATTTTGGAATGAGATGTTTGACGAGCAGGTGTCCACATACATTTGGTCATGTAGTGTAGCTTGTCTTTGTATGGCGGGAGTGAGACGATCGAGTGACAGCATCTAATCTCTAATACTCTAATCTCCATTTCGGTGGCTAGTTAGCTGGTTGTCTGTATGGCTGACTAGTGAAAGTTACAGTTGAGCTCGTCATTAATTTACCGCCACATTACTTTTTTGCCTGACAAGCAACGCGGACTGTTTCCATATGAATTACATTGGTAGAAACAAGACCAAACAAGCAACTAGTTAGCGCAGTATATACAGCTTAACACTGCAACTATTCCCATGAGACAGAGAGCACTCATTCGAGCTCCTGCTCCACCGCTGATGTGCTTGCCTGGCTGTGCCATCCAAGTGATCATGACAGGATTTGTTAGTCTGAGAGCAGCATCAAACGTCACCAAACATATATCTGCTTTTTACTTATTTCACTCGCCTCGACATCATCACTTTCAAAGTGCAAGGACGTGTCCGAATCCGTATCGCCAAACAATGTAGAATACAGCCTCTTCCACAGTGAAAAGTCGTGGCCGCTTCCGCATTGGCATTTTGAGTAATTAAGGGATTTTATTTATTTTAAAAGTCAAATGACATGTTTCTGGTTGATGACGACAGCCACCGGTTGTTAGCAAGTTAATTTTTCCGATATTGACACAAATATTTTTCTTAATCTATGTTCTGGAAACAATCCTGTAATGTATAAGAATGAAGATAATGTGATTTGTAATCCTCCCTTTCTCTCCCTTTTCCCACAGCTAATTTTGCAGAAGAGCTATTGTCAGCACTTTCCTCTCTGGTGGTGAAGTCCACAGACAAGAACACATGCACACGAGCATTATGGGTAATTTCCAAACAGAACTTCCCTACAGAGGTGGTGGCCAAGAAGGTTCCAGAGATCCTGAGGGCCCTGGAGTGTGTGCGGACAAGAGAAGACATCCAGTCTGTAGTTATGGAGCACGAGTCTCTGAATGTTGTCATAAGGTATACAAACCCACCCACTCATGTACTCTTCTACCTCGTAATCATTCGCCTTGTTTGGGTATATGATCCTCATTTAGGAAAGCACAATTTAATAGTTCAGAGTGACAACGCTGACACTAAGCAGATGGATGTTACAGTCCTTTACCTTGCTCAACATTCTGTCTCTGTTTTGGCATGTGTTCATAGCTCTCTGGGCTGGAGAAGACTGTCCTGACTGTATTTCATCAGCACTTTCTCTGTCATGACACTCTCTCTGTGGTCAGTTTGTTGGAGCAGGCCTCAGCCCAGATGGGTGAGGATGCAGTACAGTGGGCCAAGCTGGTCATCCCCCCTGGTGGTCCACTCGGCTTCTAAGGTGCGCCTGCGGGCGGCAGCAGCCCTGGAGATGGGCCTGCCTCTACTTCTGGAGAAACAGAAGGAGGTGGCTGCCATCGTAGAACCTCTCATGTCCTCAGTGAGTCTTTTTTTTTTTTAACTCTGTCGCTATTGTTTCTAGGCCAGGTCACTGTCAAATCACTTTGTGACAACTGCTGATGTAAGAATGGCGCTAGAAATGCATGTGATTGAAATGGAAGGTTTGGAAATGCAGCACATCAAACGCAGCATGTTTCATGCAGGTTACTTCACATTCTGACAACATTTATCTTGTTTCACTCCAGAAACTCATCCCAGAGCTCCAGAAACTGTTCGCCACCAAGAACGAGACCAACGTGCTGAAACTCTGGCCGTTGTTTGTCAGGCTCCTGGGGAAGGTAAGGCTTGGTCATTCTTTATGGTTTGAAACCTTCACCATTCGCTACCTATCTACTACGTAACGGTTAGGGAGTGAATTGGGCAGTGCATGTAATGATCTGCTTGGCTTATCAGAAGTCGTATTGAAACACTGTGAATTGTGTTCCATCCCACAGCTGCTCCATAGAGGTGGTCCCTTCATCAACTCCCTGCTTGGCCTGGAGGAACTGGGCTTCCGTAGCTCCTCCCCAAACATCAAGAAGATCGCCTTCATCGCTTGGAAGAGCCTGATTGACAACTTCGCACTCAACCCAGGTGTGTACAAGACAAACGGCATGCTTTGACTTAGTCCAGTTTAATTGAGATGCTGCTTTCTAGTCTACTTTCATCAGCTGTTTTTCTTTAAAATGTATTTTAATTGAGGTTTCTATAACGTGGTTTGAAAGATACTCTTGTAAACATCCACTACACTGAGTCCTCACACATTATTTTCTATGGAGACCATGTGCTAAGAGACTTGATTCTCACTGTTGAGTTAGGAAAGTTTACTAAAATATTACTCCTCAAACGGAATACTATGAGGACCACTCAATAACAATTGAACATGTCACTTTATGTATTCGTAGTTTAGGGAAGTTCTATACCAGGGGCCTCAATCCTAGCATGAGAGCTAAATTATGAAACATGTCGTGAGCTGCTCATACATTTTCTCCCAGCTTTCAAATAGGCACTCTGTATTTTCCAGAATTCCCTTTTCTGTTTTTTTTTATTTTTTTTTCTGTTAACTCAAAATTAGAATTATACATAGAGGAACAGTGATATTTGATGTTGTGAGTCCATGTCAATGGTAAAATTGCATCAAATACAATTTTTTTGTGTTTAATATTATATTTTGGCCAATACCCGTTTAAATGTGCATTTTGAGAGATAGGATTGTGCTGGTTTAGCGATTTGTTTTTAATTTTTTTTTTTTTTTTGCTGCTGCAAATGTCGCTAACTGGTTACACAAAGTGAATGATAGACAAATGTGCACACCACACAAACATCAAGGGAAAAATTGCTGGAAATGATTTGTCAGATAATGTGACATTAGTTTTTTTTTTTTGCCAATTGTGGCTAGCTAGGGATGTAGACCCCCTGTTCTCTACGGACTGTAACTGTCTGACTGTCTCTACTGTAGAGATCCTGTTCTCTACGGACTGTAACTGTCTGCCTGTCTCCCCTGTACTGTAGAGATCCTGTTCTCTACGGACTGTAACTGTCTGCCTGTCTCCTCTGTACTGTAGAGATCCTGTTCTCTACGGACTGTAACTGTCTGCCTGTCTCCCCTGTACTGTAGAGATCCTGTTCTCTACGGACTGTAACTGTCTGCCTGTCTCCTCTGTACTGTAGAGATCTTGTGCAGTGCCAAGCGTCTAAAGTTGCTGATGCAGCCCCTCAGCTCAATCCAGGTGAGGACTGAGGCCCTCCTGCTCACCAAGCTGGAGGTCTGGTGGTACCTGGTGGTCAAACTGGGAGCCAACTTGCCCGCACATTTTGAACAGGTATGGCTCGTGTTTCACCTACTGTTTACATGTTTATATTCATGTTTATACTGCCCACTTTTAACAGGTGCAACAAGCATTTCATCTTTATATTGGAATAACATAACCCGATAATGTGTTATGACTCTGAGCAGGATTTGTTACTGGGGAATTAAGAGATTAAATTGAGAACCTGAATCTGCTCATGTATTCTCTTATCTGACGTTTGCATGCAAGGTTATCATTGCCCTTTGTTTTTAATCACACTTGTGGTTTTGTGAAGTAATGTGTTACTGTTGTTGACTAATAGTCTGTTTTGTCAGGTTGGTGTACCTCTCCTCCAGTGCACCCTGGGCCCTGACTCAGCCTTGCCAGCCACTCCTGCCAGGAGCTCCAGCCAGTGCAGTGCTGTGGGGACCACTACTCCTAAATCTGGTACAGTGTCACTCTGACTACCCTCATTTACCTTCTATTGACTAGTACTGGCAAATATCGTCTGTTGCACGCTAGCTGTTTTGCTTTCAATTTGCATGCGTGACTTGCCGATATTTACTTGTATTTACCTAGTACAGTATAGAACAGCATCACTTAATATTCTCATGTTGTACAGTCGTGGCCAAAAGTTTTGAGAATGACACAAATATTAATTTTCACAGTCTGCTGCCTCAGTTTGTATGATGGCAATTTGCATATACTCCAGAATGTCATGAAGAGTGATCAGATGAATTGCAATTAATTGCAAAGTCCCTCTTTGCCATGCAAATGAACTGAATCCCCAAAAAACAATTTCCACTGCATTTCAGCCCTGCCACAAAAGGACCAGATGACATCATGTCAGTGATTCTCTCGTTAACACAGGTGTGAGTGTTGACGAGGACAAGGCTGGAGATCACTCTGTCATGCTGATTGAGTTCCAATAACAGACTGGAAGCTTCAAAAGGAGGGTGGTGCTTGAACCATTGTTCTTCCTCTGTCAACCATGGTTACCTGCAAGGAAACACGTGCCGTCATCATTGCTTTACACAAAAAGGGCTTCACAGGCAAGGATATTGCTGCCAGTAAGATTGCACCTAAATTAACCATTTATCGGATCATCAAGAACTTCAAGGAGAGCGGTTCAATTGTTGTGAAGAAGGCTTCAGGGTGCCCAAGAAAGTCCAGCAAGCGCCAGGATCGTCTCCTAAAGTTGATTCAGCTGCGGGATCGGGGCACCACCAGTACAGAGCTTGCTCAGGAATGGCAGCAGGCAGGTGTGAGTGCATCTGCACGCACAGTGAGGCGAAGACTTTTGGAGGATGGCCTGGTGTCAAGAAGGGCAGCAAAGAAGCCACTTCTCTCCAGGAAAAACATCAGGGACAGACTGATATTCTGAAAAAGGTACAGGGATTGGACTGTTGAGGACAGGGGTAAAGTCATTTTTTTCTGATGAATCCTCTTTCCGATTGTTCAGGGCATCCGGAAAAAAGCTTGTATGGAGAAAACAAGGTGAGCGCTACCATCAGTCCTGTGTCATGCCAACAGTAAAGCATCCTGAGACCATTCATGTGTGGGGTTGCTTTTCAGCCAAGGGAGTGGGCTCACTCACAATTTTGCCTAAGAACACAGCCATGAATAAAGAATGGTACCAACACATCCTCCGAGAGCAACTTCTCCCAACCATCCAGGAACAGTTTGGTGACGAACAATGCCTTTTCCAGCATGATGGAGCACCTTGCCATAATGCAAAAGTGATAACTAAGTGGCTCTGGGAACAAAGCATCGATATTTTGGGTCCATGGCCAGGAAACTCCCCAGACCTTAATCCCATTTGAGAACTTGTGGTCAATCCTCAAGAGGCGGGTGGACAAACAAACAACCTACAAATTCTGAAAAACCCCAAACATTGATTATGCAAGAATGGGCTGCCATCAGTCTGGATGTGGCCCAGAAGTTAATTGACAGCATGCCAGGGTGGATTGCAGAGGTCTTGAAAAAGAAGGGTCAACACTGCAAATATTGACTCTTTGCATCAACTTAATGTAATTGTCAATAAAAGCCTTTGACCCTTATGAAATGCTTGGAATTATTCTTCAGTATTCCATAGTAACATCTGACAAAATATCTAAAGACACTGAAGCAGCAAACTTTGTGGAAATTAATATTTGTCATTCTCAAAACCTTTGGTCACGACTGTATATACCTGAAGTGTGCCACCAGGAATTGTCTTGTGGAAACATTGGATGTAAACATTTCTACTAAATGTATTAGTCTTAGATTCATATGTCATTGATGAATCACTCTTCCCCCGCCCCACCAGGTTCCCCAGCGTTCTCTAGCACTACGATGCCCCGTCTGAGTCTAAACACCAGTGTGGTGGTGGCCCAAGCCTACCCCTCCATCCAGCTGCAGGGACTAGAGATGTTGTTGCACTACTTCCTGGGGCCAGAAGTCACAACCGCCGCAGCCAAGAACAAGCTGACGCTCAGCCTGGGTGAGAGAAAAAGAGAGGGAGAGGGAGGGGGGTGTTACCATAGAAATATAATTGAATATAGAAGTTTGTTTTTTGTTTTTTTCCCCCACTTTATTTAACCAGGTAGGCTAGTTGAGAACAAGTTCTCATTTACAACTGCGACCTGGCCAAGATAAAGCAAAGCAGTGCGACACAAACAACAACACAGAGTTACACATGGAATAAACAAACTTACAGTCAATAACACAATAGAAAATGTCTATATACAGTGTGTGCAAATGAGGTAAAATAAGGGAGGTAAGGCAATAAATAGGCCATAGTGGCAAAGTAATTACAATATAGCAATTCAACACTGGAGTGATAGATGTGCAGAAGATGAGTGTGCAAGTAGGGATACTGGGGTGCAAAGGAGCTAAATAAATAAGTACAGTATGGGGATGAGGTAGTTGGATGGGCTATTTACAGATGGGCTATGTGCAGTGATCTGTGAGCTGCTCTGACAGCTGGTGCTTAAAGTAGAAATAAAATGGTTGCTTCCATAGAAAGGTAATTGAATATAGAAATAGAATGGTTGCTACTACAATTCTGTTTGCTGTTCTGTGGTGCTTTTTCTAAATTATTTGCCCTTTGAACCTGTGGAGGTGTAGAACTAGTTAAAAAAAAAAAGTTTGTTACCGTAGGATGACACACACATTACCCATGTGCAATGCCTGTAAAGTAAACTTTGTGTCAGAGTAAAAAAAAAAAGAATGTTTTGAAACCTGCTTGCCTGTTTCTGACTTGACTGAACCTCTTTGTTTTCTCAGAACCTATTTCTCACCCCTTCCTGTCCAGCCCCTTCTCCTTCACCAAGCACGCCCCTCTGCTGATCACTGCTGTCCGCGACAGCTTCATCTGCATCGGCAAAGACGCCCCAGGTACCTACCTGCCCTCAAGTAACTCCGTGCAATTGACATGAGCATAGGCTCAATGACAGCCATAATGGCTCTGACGGCCATTTTGGCTCCTTTAGAGTAGGGATGTGGTAAAAAATCAATAGTTATTTTGGATGATATTATAGGGGTAATTTTCTTTTTTGCTAGGTGGCATAGGCGTAAAATAGTGAGCCATGTTTTCAGCACTTTTTTCCATGACTGATCAAAACTAATTTTGAAGTGGATTTAATAAAGGACATCAATAATGGATTATAACTCACCTGGTTTAACCTGGTCAGTCTGTCATAGAAAGAGCAGGTGTTCTTAATGTTTTGTTTACTCAGTGTATGGTGAGCAATATGTTTGGAACATCAAATTGCAATAGGATCCTGAGAATCACAATACATATAGGATCCTGAGAATCACAATACATATAGGATCCTGAGAATCACAATACATGTAGGATCCTGAGAATCACAATACATGTAGGATCCTGAGAATCACAATACATGTAGGATCCTGAGAATCACAATACATGTAGGATCCTGAGAATCACAATACATGTAGGATCCTGAGAATCACAATACATGTAGGATCCTGAGAATCACAATACATGTAGGATCCTGAGAATCACAATACATATAGAATACATATAGAAATAAATGACTGTGCCACTTCATGTGGGGTGACTTGCCTTTTCTCTCTATCCCCTGCAGATGCCTTGCTTACCCTTATATGGAAGAACCTTGTCAGTTTCGTAAGCACAACGATTGATGCTGGTGAGTGCCAGGGTCCAACCACATCAGATTGGAGTTAGAGCGAGAAGAACCCCTATCATGATTTAGGCCTGCAGTTTATCCAGGAAGCTCTGTAATCTCACTCACTGATGAGCTAGTTTCAGCCTTGGCTAGCTCTCTATAGCAGTGTTTCCCAAACGTCTCCTTGTTGTACTTACTTCATGTATTGCAGGACCGGCACAGCTGAGTCAACTAATGAAAGGCATGGTGGTTAGTTGACCAGTAGGGTCATTATAAGTGTGCTATTACTAGAACGACTGGAGAGGTTTGCTCCATTGGAATTTCAGACCGTCATGCTGCGTGCCTCACTGCTTGGATGAGTAATGTCATAGTTTAATCTCACTCCATCTTCATTTAGTTGACTAATAATGGGCAATGTTCTGTTCTGTGGCTGCTGCTCTGTTGGGCTGGCCCTTCCAGCCATGGGGTCAGCCCTGCGTCCCCACACAGAGTACCACAGCTGGGCCTGAGTTTGTCAGGGGGGAGAGCAGAGACCCCAGCCTCCCCCACCCCAGGCCCAACCTCACTGTCGTCAGTTTAAGTCTGAGCGGACGTCAGACCTTCGGGTCTGAAACCGCTGTGACGAGGAATGAAATCTGAGGGGCAAGACCCCAGTGATGACCTTCCAAAGAAATTACTTAAATTAATCTCAAGTCTTTCCTTGATTCCTTGTGTCCTTTCTCCTTGCCTCTTTCTCAAAAGGTAAATTCAAGGTCCCTCCCCTTGGACCTTCTCCAATGTGTTTTGAGAAGGTGGTGAGGAGAGAGGAAAGACCAATGGAGATCCAACCCTAGTGTGTTGTCTTTGTTTGTCTCTCATCCTGTCCCTTGTGCCTGTGTTATCGTGACCGCAGGCAATAAGAAGGAAAGGCAGGGCTCTGAGGTGCTGACCTTGCTGCTACAGGCTCTACAGAGCATCGTCTCCTCAGAATCCCTCCCTGCTCACAGGGCCCTGGTAAGACCTGCCCCTTTACCGCTGTACTGCACCTACTCTTATTCTACTACACCTCCAACCAGGACTGGTCTTCTGGTAGCCCATGTTAGCGGAAACTAAAAGCTAAAGTCTTACTGATTTCTGTTATTGAGTCTGTGTTTTGGTCCAGGAGTTTTGCATACAAGTGTTAAATGTCAGTAGACCATCTTGAATGTAGATGTCCTGGATATCTCTCAATGCCCTATAGTGCCACTCTTAGCTTGTAGAAGGGGCTCCTGTAATGCTTTCAGTAGATGATTTTCTTACTCACTCTCTCAACAGAGTCTGCTGGAATTGACAGTGAAGGGTATCCCTCAGAGAGTACTGGGATCTGCCTCTTACCAAGTGGGCAAAATGGATGTACTGAATGTGAGTTTCTGCCTCTTCTCTTTCTGTTCAGCTGTATGTAGGGTGTATCTGATTATGCTCTCGACACAGATCTAGGATCATTGGGAAAGGGACCATGTAAGCAACAGTTTCCATACGTAATAAACTGAAATGCAGTAGGTCCATCCAATGGATCCTGCTAGCTCTGACTCCTTCTTTTTTTGCACACAATCTTAAATCCCACCCATAAAAGCTGAACTATAGAAGGTTCCCTGTGACTTGCCCTGAGACATGGCTGTAGACTCCTATGATGCCATACTGATGACAACCCTGTGACCTGCTCTAGATCAGTGTAAATGAACATCCTGCAGTGTCTTTTATATGGGAGCCAGATGTGTTCTGAATTCTGTGTGTGGTCCTGTGTGTGGTGTGGTTACATTGTCTCCTCTGTCTCTGCCCCAGGGAACCCCAGCTCTGTTCCTGATTCTCCTGTTCTACAACCACAGTCTGGTGGCAGGCTTCGTAGAGGATGAGAGGTGGATTTCCCCCTGTCTTACCATAAACAAATGGAGCAGCCACATGTCTTTTTCCGGTCTTATTTGAGTTGTATCTGTCTCTGCCTCCCCCCACAGGTTCTTCCTGTGTTTGGAGACACTGGTGAGCTGTGGTCTGTCCGGCCCCACGTCCCCCCTGGCGTTTGGGGAGGCGGTCCTGGGGGCAGCGGGGCGCAGTGCGGGGACTCTGGGGAACAAGGAACATCTTTTGAGGATGTGGAGCGTGGTGGTCAACCCGCTGACTGACACCATCACAAAGGTTAGAAAGGGACACACCATATAACTGACATGTCATGTAAATGTTCTATAACTGCACTAAATGGGATGTTTGTTTAGATGCAAGAACAATTTTGCCAAGGGGGTCACCTTAAACAAACTACAATGATTTCTATTTCACCTACGTGTTGCGTAGATGGAGATAGCAGTGGAGATTGGTTTCATAAGATTGTCCTCCCTCGTCACAGAGCAATGAGGTGAACCAAGGGGACGCTCTGGAGCACAACTTCAGTGCTGTGCACACTGCCCTGATGTTCCCCATCATACACCTGCTACCTGGCAAGGTTCTGCCACAGGTGAGTCTCTTGAGATGGCATACTGTCCAGACCTGCCAACCTGCACGCATTTTGCGTACCATGCATGCAATTTGAGGTCCATGTACACTGGTATGAAAAACAACCCTTCAATACACAACAATAGGCTTCTAGTTGGCACATTGTGGTTTTTGACTCAACCGTCTGACGTTGTTGCTGTTGGTCAAGCACAGAACCACTTATTTCCTAGTTGGTTCCTTATCTAAGGAACTTAGGTATTACGACAAGGTAGTTAGCTACAGCCTTTAGTCAACTAAGAGAGAACACTTTCTTGCCCGCACATGCTTTGATATTTGCAACGGCAGTATGAGCAAGCGCATGGACGAGCAGAAACGCTAATGTCCTTCACAGAAAGTTGTTACTGTTCAAGATTAGTAGGCCTATGTTAATGAATCAGTTCTTGATCTGTCCTCTTAATATAGCTGTATGCCTATGTCAACAGTAGGCTGTGGATGTGATTGGCAGTTCACCAATGACAGGGCATGTTGAAAGAATGGTATCCTAGTTGTCAGACCTAACTAGATGGATGAGGTCGGGGATGGAGAACTGAAACAAGCTCATACAGGCCTAGTTCAGTTGTTTCATATTCCAGATAGCCAACAGTAAGCTAGACTACGATGACAGTTTACATTTTCACCAGACTATCCACATAGACACCTGTTAGAATAATCATTACCCCTACATTTAACCTAGAAAAATGTGAAAGTGTCATTGAGACCACCTCAATTTAATTTAGCATCAAACAAAACGTCTATGTTAGGTACATTGTTTGATATAATGTAAGACTTTAGGTTTCAGGAAGATTTGGGTTTTTCAAAAAATGCAAAATGCTCCAACTTCCTGAGGGGGGGAAGTTGACTGACCCCCAACCAACCAACCAACCTTAGGCCTACATCAGCACCATGTTGTCAGAAAATCCTAGGGAGAGCCCTGATGTGTACATTTGAAACATATTTCTAGTTAGCTACCATAGCACAACCAAGTACCCATAAGTCTCTATAGACTACTATTCATACTGTGGCAGTCTGCCAACATCATTGTTAGTCATACAGCTGCATTTGCCTATGATTTGAGCAGTGTGGGGGCCGGCGCCGTGCTGAAGTGGTAAAAATTCTTCAAGGTTGGCAGGCCTGCTTATCTTTTAAAAGATCACGCTATAGGATTCTCCATTAACCACGGTTGAATCTATTGAGTGCTTTGCTCTAATTTCAGTCATTTCAAGTGAAGTAACTTGCTGTCAGTGTGATCTGACTGGATCAGTCTGAGAAAAGCGGAGGCGCAGATTCGCTAATCTCATAATGAGGGCTAGGATGCAGGGTGGTTTGAAGAGATGTGGTCCTGCGTTGTCCCACTGCAATGTGGTCAATCTCAAACATGCTTTCTGCATCTGTAGATGACTCAGAAGTCCATGCTGGGTACGTGGTGCAGGCTGTATAAGGTGTTTGCCCGCTGCTCTGCCCTGGTGGCCACGGCCGAGGAGAACGTCTGCTGTGAGGAGCTGTGTGTCAAGATGGCTGCCATATTGGACAGAAAGGCCCTGAAGGTAAGCGGGAGGGGACCGCTGCACTATACCCAATACCCAATGGGAATCTGATTTACCAGAATTGGTAGCCTTTTGATTAATACTGTGGTACAGTAGTTTTTTCAGATTCATTGAGCGTTCCATGCCCATTTGTTTATTCTCCAGGTTCCATCAACGTTGGATGCGGTTGCTAACATGCTCCTGATCCTCGCTGAGAGTGCAGACTTCTCTCCCTACACACCACAGTTTCAGCAGAAGATGAAATGTAAGATGCTTTTAGCACCGTTTTAACCAGAAATTGAAGGTGTTTTAACCACATTTTAAAAACTGTTTTTATCACAAATGCAAGGTGTTTAACTCAATGGGCTTGACGTTTACTTACCCTCCCCTCCTCCCTTCCAGCTCCCCACACCCCTCTAACCTGGGTGCGTAGGAAAAGCAAGGCGCTGGGGAACCTGTCTACCTTCCAGACCCTGCTGGTTCAGTCCCTTGAGACCTTCAATGCACTGGAGGCCCCTGAGACTGTCCCTAATGGTACAGGCCTGGCCTTGGTCTCCGTCCTCTCTACCTTGTTCTCTAATCTGTCTCTGGGTACAGCCATCCAGGAGGCCCTGACCTCTCTCTCACAGCCCCTCGTAGCCCTCTATGAACAGGCTGGGAGGACTCCAAATGAGCAGCGCAAATGTACCTCAAGTCTTGGAGCAAAGGTTTCCATTTCGTTTCTTTATCTGTACTGAAATGCATCTCTATATAAACTACTGCATTAATGGTATATACTGAACAAAATTATAAATGCAACAATTTCAATGATTTTACTGAATTACAGTTCATATAAGGAAATCGGTCAATTGAAATGCATTCATTAGGCCCTAATCTATGGATTTCACATGACTGGGCAGGAGCGCAGCCATGGGTGTGGGCCTTTGAGGGTATAGGCCCACCCACTTGGGAGCCAGGCCAATCAGAATTAGATTTTCCCCACAAAAGGGCTTTATTACAGACAGAAATACTCCTCAGTTTCATCACTTGTCCGTGTGGCTGGTCTCAGACAATCCCGCAGGTGAAGAAGCCGGATGTGGAGGTCCTGGGCTGGCATGGTTACACAAGGTCTTTGTTTTTGAGGCCGGTTGGACGTACTGCCAAATTCTCTAAAATGACATTGGTAGAGAAATTAACATTAAATTATCTGGCAAGATTTCTGGTGGACATTGCTGCAAACTTCACATTTTAGGGTGGCCTTTTATTGTCACCAATACAAGGTGCACCTGTGTAATGATCATGCTGTTTAATCATCTTCTTGATATGCCACACCTGTCAGGTGGATGGATTATCTTGGCAAAAGAGAAATGCTCACGAACAGGGATGTAAACAAATTTGAGATAAATAGTATTGCTGCGTATGTAACATTTCTGGCATCTTTTACTTCAGCTCATGAATCATGGGACCAACACTTTACATGTTGCGTTTACATTTTTGTTCAGTTTATAAGTAATGGATTCTTTCTTTGCATGCTTCATATCTTTAACTGATCATCTGTGTCTGGGTGCTAGTCTCACTATAAGTGTGTTCTTTCCCTGCAGCTGGAGAAGCTCCTGAGTGATGTCTTGGGGTGCCTGCAGACCCGTTCAGCCCTGGCCTATGATGATGAGCTGCTGTTCCTGCTGTCCCCCTTGCTCTGTGTCCTGTTCCTCCACCGGCGCAAGCAGGTCCGCTCCTTAGCTACACAGTTCTGGAATGCAACCTTCGCCAACACTCTGGTCCTCGTCTATCCAGAGGAACTCAAGTAAGAATCTGTTTGGACATTAAGATGAGCCATATTATATTAATGGGGTGATTTCCTGGACTAATAGCATATTCAGTGGAGAATCTCCAATAGAACTGCTTTAAAGTCCAGGTATGCATTTAATCTGGGTCCTGAAAATTGGCCCTAAACCGACCCTAAAAGGTTTTCATGTTTGCTAATATTTGTTTTTTCCAGGCCGGTGTTGAGCCAGGTGAAGCAGAACACTCCTATCCTTCTACCTGGCTTTCAGTCTGTTGAAGTTCCAGATGAGCTCAGTGGACAGTACTCGGTGAGTGTTTTCCCTGTTGAATAAGTCAAATCAGAGCAGGTTTCATGTGAATGGTGTAATAATCCCTGGATTATGTTTTGTGGGTGCAGAGTGAGAGCTCTCAGCTGGAGACCAAACTGAGTGGAGTACAGGTCACTCCTGGGGTGAAGAGAGACTCTCTACTGCCCAGGGCTGGGGAGATGAAGGACCGGAACTCCAAGACCTCTACCAAGCCTGTCTCTGTAAGTGCTGATTTTACCCAGTAATTTCCTGTGTATGAATTCCCTTTCAATTCCCCACAATGAGGAAAAAGTTGTCTCTATTGCCACCATTTGCCATCAGTATCATATTGGAGCTGACATTTATACTCTCCCCATCAGACAAAGCTTGACTTTGCTTCTCACAAGCTGCCTCGTAGAGAGGAACTGGAGGAGCAGTCCTCGATAGACTTTGTGTTCATCCACCCTGAGACCAAGGAGAGAGTCCTCACTGAGCACCAGAAAGAGGTCAAGAGAACCAAAAGGTCAGTTTCGGGCAAATCAACTTTGCTAATTTACTCAATCTTTATTTAACCAGGAAGTCTCTTTACGTCGTCTCTTATTTTTGCCCTACAAAGTTATAGAAATGCTGACATTTTCTCACGGTATAATGCTTTTGTATGGGTTTTATTCTAAAGGGTTGACATCCCTGCCATGTACAACAACCTGGATGCTTCCCTTGATACCACAGTCTTCACCCAGTACACACAGAGTCAGGAGGAATCACAGTAAGTAGTTGGCTGCTGCCGTTACACTGTATAACACTAATCTATCAACATTGGGGGACCCAATGGTTAAAACATGCATTTCTTTTTCAGGGACAAATTACCAGCAGATGAGCAAGCCGAAGATGCCGCTAAAGATGAGTGTAAATCAGAGGTAAAGAGAATCTAACAAAAAAAGTTATTAATTGTTACATTTACCCCTGAGGTCTGAATTATTTTTTTTCCCTGATGAACTGTTTTCATTTAAATTAAAACATCTAGAAGCCATCAAAACCAACAGCCTTTTTCCTCAAACGCAAATGAAAGTGAAAATGCAAATCAAATGTCTGCATTCTTTTCACCACAGGGTAATGTGGAAATGGATGATACTTCTGAGGTTTTGGCAAAAGACACCCAGGAATATATCAGTCCAACCAATGAGATGGCAGAACCGGCAATGGAAGAGGAGCTTGCTGAGGAAGTACTTATTGAGTCTGCAGACGTTTCCATGGAGGATGCCAACGAAGATGTTCCATTGGAGGACTCCGATGTTGCCATGGAGTCTAGAGAAGAGGGCACCAGCCCAAATGTTTCTGGTGGCTCTGATATCATCTCAGGGACGCCTAAGAAACACAACAGTCGTCGCCAGTCCTTCATCACGCTGGAGAAGTATGCTGAGGGGAAGCCTGCTAGTCCTGCCAGCGTGGTGAAGTTTACAGGCCCCCTCACCAGGACCTCTAACAGCCAGGAGCAGGAGCCTGCCTCTAAGAAACCATCAGCAGAGACTGAGGCTGACACAGACCAACAGGACTCGCAGGAGACTGAACAAGTAAGACACAAAAGCTCCAGGAATGAGTCTTTCCTAAAGGAGGGAGAGGAACCCGAACCTTCAGAAAACAAAAAGGAATCTGAAGTTGAGAGAATCGCTGCGAAACGGTCAAGTGAAACCACCGAGGACGATGTCATCCCAGACACCCAGACTCAGGTGGAAGTACTGAAGGAAGTTCCAGTTCCTGCAGTTGAAGAAGTAATGGGAAACAACAGTCAGGAAGAAGAGGAATCTGAAGGTCTTCTGGAAGATTCTACCAGCTCCCAGTCCACTCTGAGCCAAGGTGAACCGAGGCGGTCCGGACGGCGGAGGAGTAGGCCGCTGAGACCAGGAGAAGACGCAGAGGAACGAGATGATATAGACAAACGGAGGAAGAAGTCTCAACCTGGAGAGGAGGTGAGTCAAACTGATTCACCAAAGACTGCTCCCTCTCCGGCCAGTCCAAATGATAGTCAGTCACAAGGTAGAGCCAGCAGGAGAAGTAAGCTGGCTGTTGAGGAGGATGGTGGAAAAGACAAGCTGAGAAAGAGAAGTCACAAGGAAGTGAGTGAGTTGAGTCAATCAAATTCACAGGTTGCCACACCTTCACCTGCTGGTGAAAGCAACAGCCAATCACAGGGTTGGAGGAGCAACAAATTGGTCAGGGAATCACAGGAGCTGGTAAAAGACAAACGGAAGAGGAGAGGTGTTGCAGAGGAAGAGCCCATTCAAAGTGACTCCCTAACGGTCACTGCCTCTGATAAAGATAGCCAATCACAGAGTAGACGTAGTCAGATGAGTAAGCTGGCTGTGGAAGTAGAGGAGGATGGCAATCAGAAACGAAAGGGTAGTAGGGCTCAGAAGGAGAAGCCAAGTCAAACAGATTCACATGTAGCCACACCATCTCAACTAGAGAGTCAGTCACAGGGTAGAACAAGCAGGAGCAAGGCCGTCAGTGATTCGGAGGAGTTTGATCTCCTAGACAAGGTTGAAAAGCAGGATCCTACTGAGGAGCAAAGCCAAAGTGATTCTCAGATGGCCACACTATCTCCTGATGCTCAAACAGGAGATCAACAATCACAGGGTAGATCAAGCAGGAGGAGTAAATTGGTCACAGAGTCTGAAAAACATGTTAAAGACAAACAGAAGAGAAGAGTTGGCACGGAAAACACACTCAGTCAAATTGACTCAAAGTTCACCACACTTTCAGCCACATCTTCAGCCACTCCAAAAGCCAGCCAGTCACAGGGTAGAGCAAGCAGGAAAAGCAAGGTGCCCCTCGAAGTGGCTGAGTTGGAGGTCAAAACAAGTCCAAATCTGGCCACTGATTCAGCATCAGCACCCGAGATGAGCCAGACGGATTCTCAGGTCACTCCTTCCGCCACCAGACAAACAGACAGCCAGCCGAGGCCCAGAGGCAGATCCAGTAAGAGAAGCAAGTTAGAGGAACAGGTGAAGGCCAGCAGCAGCCCTAGGACAACCCCTACCATAGAGACTGAGAGCTCCCAGGTGGCAGACCAGGCTGGAACACAGGAATCCCCCCAAGGAAGTAGGACTACGAGACAGAGAGCTTCCCAGGGCTTACTGTCTTCCAACGTGGAGAACTCGCAGTCAGATGCTTCAGAGACCCGGGAGGATGCCCAGAAACCCAAGAAGAGAGGCAGGAATCCCAAATCCACTGAAGCTCTTCCAAACCCACTTGCTACTGTTGGATCAGGAGAGCCAGGGGCTTACCAAGAGATCCCAATGGATAGTTCTGAATCTTCTCTAAAGTCTGAATCTGAAAAGTCAGACTTGCAAAACCCATTGAGTGAGGCCTTAGAAGTTAAGATTCCTCAGGATGTGGATGAAACCATTAAAAGTATAAACTCCCTTAAACCTGAAATGGAAGTCCTGAAACTTCCTCTGATAACAAAGAACGAAATGGGGCAGAGGGAGGCTCACACTGAGATGGTAGATATAGAGGGTGAGTGCGAGAATACTAAGCTGCCTTCTCAATTGATCGACTCTTCATTATTACCTGATCTAAAACAACTGAAGAGTCAGCGTTTGTGCATATCCCCACGGAAGAACCTCAAAACAGTCTCTTCTCAGGAGGGTGACCATAGTGACTTTGGGTGTGAAGGGCCAACACGGCTCCAAAATAAGCTGCTCACTGACTCTGAGCAGGCCAACTCTCCAGTGCCTTCCGCTGATGGAAATGCAGTCTCAGGATATGACAGTGTAGTTCTTGAACCAAACAAACTATGTACCCCTCCCATCTCCAATGGACTCCCCACAGATACTTCACCCAGCGAAGCTGCAGAGGAGAAACTGAGCCTTCAGGTTACTGAGTCTTCAGAGGAGAAGCTTGTAGATGTGCCTAAGCCTGTGACTGTGTCCAGTGAGGAGGTGACAGAGGAGCAGATGGGAGAAGACAAGGAGAACCGACATCCAGAGTCTACTAACAATGTTCTAGAGGAGGACCAACCAGAAGAGGATGTTTTCATGTCTATTGTTCAAACACAACCAGAGTGTTTCAATGCCTTAGATGAGGAGCAACAGGAGGAGCAGTACACATGTATTAAAGAAGGCCAGCCAGAGTCTGACAACACCTCTACTAGGACCAGAGAAAACGACACCGAGCCTGAAGCGGACGAAGTTCAAGATATCACTCTTCTCCAAGAGAGGCCAAAAATGGATACGGTTCCAGGTCTTGAGTGTGAAGAAGAGGACGGTGAAGACACTCAGATAGACAATAACGACCTAGATCTACATCCTCTAGACTCTGTTGCCCCTCTGACCTTCGACACTCGCGGAGCACCAGTGCCTCTACATCATCCAAGTACTTCTAAAGACATGTTGTGCCAAGATTCGCCTCCCAAGCAGAAGGGTTTGGAGGCTATGATGGGTTTGGAGGTGGGCCAGAGCCCCAGCAGTGGCAGGATCAGGGGTGTGTGGACCCCCTCAGCCTCCCCCTCCACCTCTATACTGAAGAAGGGACAGAAAAGACCAATAGAAGAGGAGAGTCCTTCACCTTTCACTAAGGTAACATGATCCGGTGTACTTAATCTATGAAGATTTACACAAATCATAGTATTGTTACAATGCGTTCTTTATGATACATTTACAGTGCATTCGGAAAGTATTCAGACCCCTTGACTTTTTCCACATTTTGTTACGTTACAGCCTTACTCTATAATATATAAAAGTTTTTTCCCCTCATCAATCTACACACAATTCCACATAATTACAAAGCAAAAATAGGTTTTTAGACATTTTTGCAAACGTATTAAAAATAGAAATATCACATATCACATTTACGTAAATATTCAGACACTCCTCAGTACTTTGTTGAAGCACCTTTGGCAGCGATTACAGCCTCAAGTCTTGGGTATGATGCTACAAGCTTGGCACAGCTGTATTTGGGGAGTTTCTCCCATTTTTCTCTGCAGATCCTCTCGAGCTCTGTCAGGTTGGATGGGGACCGTTGCTGCACAGTTATTTTCAGGTCTCTACAGAGATGTTAGTTTGGGTTCGGGCTCTGGCTGAGCCATTCAGAGACTCCCCAGCCCTGCCTCTGAAAACCATCCCCACAGCAAGATGGTGCCAGGTTTCCTCCAGATATGATGCTTGGCATTCAGGCCAAATAATTACATTTTGTTTTCATCAGACCAGAGAATATTGTTTCTCTTGGTCTGAGTCTTTAGTTGCCTTTTGGCAAACTCCAGGCAGGCTGTCGTGTCTTTTGTCAAACTCCAAATGGGTTGTCATGTACCTTTTACTGAGGAATGGCTTCTGTCTGGCCACTCTACCATAAAGGCCTGATTGGTGGAGTGCTGCAGAGATGGTTGTCTTTCTGGAAGATTCTCCCAGAGTGACCATTGGGTTCTTGGTTACCTCCCTGACAAAGGCCCTTCTCACCCAATTGCTCAGTTTGGCTGGGCGAGCAGCTCAAGGAAGAGTCTTGGTGGTTCCAAACTTTCATTTAAATTAAGAATGATGGAGGCCACTGTGTTCTTGGGGACCTTCAATGCTGCAGAAATGTTTTGGTACCCTTCCCAGATCTGTGCCTTGACACAATCCTGTCTCTGAGATCTGTTGACAATTCCTTTGACCTCATGGCTTGTTTTTTTGCTCTGACATGCACTGTCAACTGTGGACCTTATATAGACAGGTGTGTTCCTTTCCAAATCATGTCCAATCAATTGAATTTACCACAGGGCTCCTGAGTGGCGCAGCGGTCTAAGGCACTGCATCTCAGTGCTAGAGGCGCTGACCCTGGTTTGATTCCAGGCTGTATCACAACCGGACGTGATTGGCAGTCCCATAGGGCGACGCACAATTGGCCCAGTTTTGTCTGGGTTTGGCCCGGATTAGGCCGTCATTGTAAATAAGAATATGTTCTTAACTGACTTGCCTAGTTAAATAAAGGTTAAATAAATAAACAGGTGGACTCCAATGAAGTTGTAGAAATATTTCAAGGATGATCAATGGAAACATGATGCACCTGAGCTCAATTTCAAGTCCCATAGCAGGGGCTGAATACTTATGTAAATAAGTATTTATTTTTAATACATTTGCAAACATTTCTAAACTTGTTTTTGCTTTGTCATTATGGGGTATTGTGTGTAGATTTGAGGATACTTTAAAAAAAAATATTTAAGCAATTTTAGAATAAGGCTAATGTAAAAAAGTGGTAAAAGTGAAGGGGTCGGAATACTTCTCGAAGGCACTGTATGCATTTATTAGAATTATTTTCATTTCACTAAATCAGTATTAATTGAAAATTACATTTGGTTGAAGAGAAACCTTTATGTATCTAGAATGGCATTAGCAAGTTCTGAAAACAGTGTTAAATGAATCTATATTTTGCAGTCTCGACGAGTATCATTTGCCGACCCAATCCAACACCAGGAGCTGGCAGATGACATTGACCGTCGCAGCCCTATCATCCGATCCAGCTCACCAAGAGCCAAAACTGCCAGCAGCAGCATCACTCAGCCTAAGGTATATGATCCACTAGTGATGTTTATTCAATTTAATTTTATATACTTTGCACAAAATCCTTATAGGCTTGATTTAGGGTTAAGTATGTGCCACTTGGACCTTCGGGTAAATCATTCATCGTCATCAATGGGAGACAATGTGTAGAATGTTAGTTAGTCATGCAGATATCAAGTGAGAATACCACTCTAAGTGGCCACAGATTAACAGAACTTGGCCTTTACTTATTTTTTATGTCTTACATTTTGACTCTAAGCCTAACCTCTGCTCTATATTGCAGTATATCACAACACCAACAAAGGGCCTACTGATCCTTAGTCCACGCAATCTCTGCAGCCCGGGGTACAAGAGCTCCAAGAAATGCCTGGTATGTATCCCCAGATACACAGGAAGTACCAAAGTTATTTTCAGACACGATCATAAATGCAACACGGTTTACTTTTTTAAATCCAAATTCAATCCTTTTTTAACCAAATGTATCAAATAATAGAAACCTTATTAAGAACAAGGACATTCATTTTACTGCATACAGAAATGCATGATATCTCAAAGTGCATGATTGTTGTGCATCACATTTTTGAAGAACAAGTGCATGAGTCCAATTCCTTTGGTCAGTGGCTGACTTGATGAATGTCGTTTCAGATCTCCGAGATGAGCCAGGAGCCAAGGCCCATCCCTAAGGACTGTGTGTACCCGGCCCTGGTCAGCTGTTCTACGCCTGTGGAGGCGGTACTGCCTCAGATCAACTCCAACATGTGGTGAGGACATAAATCAAAATATGATCTCAAATTTTTCTGGTTGGCTAAATCTGACACACTAGCTAGGTTTCCATCCAATTCACAACAGATGTTCATGTGAATATTCTAAAATCTGCATAAAAACAATATGTGCATTTTCCCACCAGATGTTTCCATCAAATTGACTTGTGGATAAAATGCAGTGTGTTGATGACGTAGTGTACATCAGAATTACTTCTGCAGTTTACTTCTGCAGAAAAAAAGGCCACATGATGAGATGATTATGGACAAAAGAGCTAGATTCTTTTTAATTGTCAAACGGCAGCCGATCATCGATCATCATGTCACCATAATAAGACCCTCCATATTGATTGGAAAGGAGCACCAAGCTCATCACCGTGCACTTTCACCACCCTGTGAAGTTCATCATAACTTATTTAATCTGAAGCCTAATAAAGTGCATGCTTTCCTGAGTCGTAGACAACATATCACGTTTACTTCAATATGATGGTTTTATCAATATTTGCGCATAAATGCTTTTCCGCCATTTCTCGCGTATTTAATTTTACCAACACAAAAAAATCCCATGTTGTCTAGAAAATTGTTTTGTCAACATTTGGAAAGTTTACCTAACAATTTTCTGTTTCCATCAGGCCTGTCTTGACATTTTTTATCCGACATTTAATTTACGCATTAAAAGGTTGGCAGAAATGTTGATTTATTTGCATTGTCCCTGTCAAATAAACCTAATAAAAGTGTTGCTGACATTCAAAGTTTCATAGTGGAGGGTTTGACATCTTTCCCCCCCAGACATGGAGAGATTATTTTTTTAAACATATTTTTCTTTCTTCCGTAAGGCCTCGTGGTTTTGGTCATCTTGTGCGAGCCCGTAATATCAAAACGGTTGGAGACCTCAGTGCTCTCACACCCAGCGAAATCAAGAACCTTCCCATTCGCTCCCCAAAGATCTCTAATGTGAAGACAGCACTTAAAACATACCACGAACAGCAGGTAATGCCTAGAACTTTCAAAACAGTAACTTTCCTCCAACTTCTAAAAATGCAACTGAAAATGAAATCTCTTCTGTTCATCTTATCATACCAGATAACTAATTTTCCTGCAGATAAAACCCACCTGAACTGATGCCCATCTGTTTGGGCTGTATCTGACTGTTTTCCTTGTCCTTGCTTCAGCGGAAGGGCCGTAGTGATGAGTTGAAGAGTTTTGAAGAGATGGAGAACATGACATCAGAGCTGGAGGAGCCAACCCTTCCTCAGTCCCAGGAAGAGGAGGACAAGACTCCTGGAGAGGCCCTCGGTGAGTTCTTACCAAATAAACTACACTTTAGAAAAATGTCCTAATGGTTTTGTTGGTGCCAAGCGATTTGAATATGTTACTTTAACTTTAATTACTTTAATCACATTTCTAGCCCTTTTAAAAACAACAGTTGTCACAGTGCTGTACGGTAACCCAGCCTAGGCCACAGTTGAATTACTTTTTTATTTGTTTTTAGATCACAATACCGCAAAACGTATATCATATTTTTCTATAAACCTTCAATCTAGTTTAAGCCATCTGTAGTATTTCTAATACCTCTTGTCTTCAGTATGTCATACATGGTCTTCTCTCTGATCCCTGCTGTAGCCACAGAGATGTTGGATGAGCCAGTGTCCATGGAGCAGGGTCCAGAGGAGAGACTGGACCAGAGCAGGCCTGAGGGGGATCTTCTGTTGGAGGTGGAGTCCCTGGGAGCTCGTCTAGCTGGGGAGGAACTGAGCCGCTGCTCCCCTGACCAGCTTGTTCAGCTCCATGATCAGCTGGGAGGGATGATGAAGAACGTAGTGGTGCAGCTGCAGAGCAGACTACTGTCTCAGAACAAGGACAGCAGACCCTGATCGAAACAGTCTACAGGGTTTGGATTGCATATCTTGGGAATGCCCGATGTGACGTCTCTTGAAGGTGCCAATTGAGGGTGCCTATTGACAATTGTGGGGGGCGGAACATTGGTGTTTGAATTCTTAGAGATCTTATGTAGATTTTTTTTATGTGGGTGGCCAGGCTCCTCAGCCCCCATGGACTTCGAATCTGAACACCCCAATCGAGGTTTCTCCTATTACACTCTTAAGAGTTAATCAGGACTGTGCTACAAGTTGACTAGGATCTATGTTTTTTAACTCCTGTTCTCTTTGGCCTTTTTCCATGTCCTCTGATGGGGAGGGAGGTATTTTATAAATGCTCACTACTTTACTTTTCTTTTCAGCCTGAAATGTTGGGGTGATGATGATGATGATTAACTGTTACTATGGTAAGAGTGAAAGGGAAGCACGGTCTCTGATTGGCTGTTCCAAGACTTTGCCATGAATTGACTTTTTAGCAATAAATGCTGGCCAGGAGGGTGGCACTTTTTACATTTTGCGTACTTAAATAAAGGATGCAAAGACTTATGAGGGTGTATCACCAAGTGTTATTTTGGATGTAATTTTGGAAAGTGTAATGGTCTATTTTTACGCTTACAGTAGGTGTGCATCATATTTCTGTTCTGATTTTGAATTGAGGGCTTTCCAGACGAGCAGCATTTTCAATGGAGCTAGGCAGGGGGCTATCCAGGCGCAGCGGTTGGAGGTGCACATGGAAGCTGCTTAGCCAGGGCAGGGAAAATAGAAATCTGCTGTTTTTCTAGTGGTGCTGTCGTTGTTGACCATTCACAGTAGAAAACAGCCTACGTGGTGATATTTTAGCATGTACGTGCAACAGCAGGACCAGGAAGCTAACTTGCCACAGGTCCAGCCACACAAAATGGCTTTATTACAGAAATACTCCTCAGCAGCTGGGATCTTTAAATTAAGGTCATGAAAAATGAGACAAAATGTACATTGAGTTTATATAAAAAAACTTGAAGGAAAACGTTACTGCTCATCTTCACTTTATTTCATCAGGTTGTCAATATCAAAATGATTATTGATATACCTTGAATCAATAAGCAAGTTGCTGTAACGACGACAAGAATGTTCCATAAGCTCACGCCACAGCTAGCTTAAATTTTTTTATTTAACTAGGAAAGTCCGTTAAGAACAAATTCTTATTTACAATGACGGCCGAACCAGGATGACGCTGGGCCAATTTTGCGCCGCCCTATGGGACTCCCAATCACGGCCGGATGTGATACAGCTGCCTGTTGCCAATGGTGCTAGCGAATTGGAACCTCTTCTATAGTGCAACTCTTTGGTACGTTGTCAAGGAGGGCGATCAAGTGTGTTGACGAGGCTCGAACCTGGGGCCCTTCTGTCGTTATGGACAGTGTATCCTGAGTTGTACTCAGAGGACGCGGTACTGCTAAGCTAGCACACTGACGTTGGTTTCACTGCTAACGTGCTCTCAGGTTTTGCATTTTGAACTGCAGGAAATGTATGTAATGTAGCTAAATCAAAGTGAACAGGCCACAAGGTACAGAAATAGGAACACAAGACAGCACTAGTGCAGAGCGTGGTGTGCTTTATTAGCTACTGATTTAAAGGTAAATTACTTCCTTGACCCCCAGACCTAGGTAATTGGAAGAAACAAAACACACATGCAACTAGTGGCCAGCCTTCAGGAGGGAAGGCTCCTCTTTTACAACTTCAGAGACTGGGGTGTGAAACGCTCTGAACGTTGTAGATGGAAATACAGTGGTTCCCTATTCTCTGACAAACAAACATCTGTTCTACACAATACATTTCTATCTGAACTTTCTGTAATGTTACATCCTGAACAGACCCCTAGTTTAAGGTTAGATCATTGAGGCAATGGCTGATGCCTCTAAGGTTTAAGGTTACACATCTTAGTTTAGTTTTTTTTCATCTTTCATCAACCCCTTGTAGACTTAGGTGATAATACAACTTTATTCTCTCCATACGTTACACTTTTCCATCACACGAAAGTTTGAATTGCATGTAGCCCATCTCTTTTGTGAAAGTTAACTTTAAAGCTTTTCAAGAATATTTAACTGATAAATACATTTGCCTGCAATTTACACAATGGGATTTTGTCATTGCGAAACAAGGTCTTGGAAGAGGTTTAGCATTCGACAGTAGTCTATATAGGTATATTTATTTCTACGTCATCCACAGGGGATAATGAAATGGGCGTCAACAAGAATTTCATGTAGACAATATATTATTAGTCTTCTATAGTAGTTACACAGCTACTACAATCTAATTTAAGCACTAGTCTACACAAAAGGTTCACGAAGTGACAGATTCAGCCGCAGGTAGGGGCCAATCAGGGAGCCCAGTGGATGTCTCGCACACTCTGGAGGAAGGATTGGGGGGATGGGCGGGCCTTGTCTTTAGATTACCTCAACGTAATTGGCCGGCAGCATGCCAGTCTTGCCTGAGCGCTGCACGGTGCCGTACATCCAACCTTCATCGATGGCCTGCACGTTTACGATGACATCACCGTCCTTAAAGGACACCTCGTCACTGTCGGCAGAGGAGTAGTCATACATGGCACGCACCGTTTTCTGAAAGGGACAAAAATTGATTTTAATCATGGTAGCTGATGAAGAAAGCAGCGGATGGTTTACTGACATCTTTTTTTCAAATCCATTTTGGAACAAAGTAGTGTACAACATCCCACCAAATGGATTTTTGCCAAAAACTCCAACACAGGCCTCCTTGTTTTTCTGGCATCTCCCTTCCCAATGCGGAGGCAATAAAATGTATTCTGTTTCAGGCAGTCAGCATCAGCAGCCAATAAAATGAGGACTGGTTGCCACGGT
This sequence comes from Brachymystax lenok tsinlingensis, assembly GCA_030435695.1. Taxonomy (NCBI): domain Eukaryota; kingdom Metazoa; phylum Chordata; class Actinopteri; order Salmoniformes; family Salmonidae; genus Brachymystax; species Brachymystax lenok. The sequence goes on along the minus strand of CM059781.1, from coordinate 27,447,106 downwards.
AATGACCTTTTTCCTGTGAGTGTTGTACATGGGTACAGTCAAAGTACAGTACTCACCCCGGTGGTGGAGGGGTGGGAGGGGACAGAGGACACTGTGGTCTGCTGGGTGGCTACAGAGGAAGACCTCTGCTGCAGCTCCACGGTCTTGGTGTGTGTGTAGCCTGCAGGAGCAGATAGGAAAGACATTAGTCAAGTCAGCCGTCAAAGTTAGGATGAGGGTTAGTTATGGGTACTTCTACCAAAGAGGAGTGGGCACAGGGTACTGACTATACAAAGTATTGATGAGGTTTGAATATATAGGTCTTAAATCCAGGTGGACACTTCACTTCAAGTGGTCCAAAGTGGTTTGGTGGTGTGATATCTGAACTGGGTTGTGAGTGAGAGCAGAGGAGGACCTACTACAGTAGACCTACCCATAGAGGGGAGAGTGAAGCCGTTGCTGTACAGCGACATGTGGTGTCCTGGGTCCTCAGACACCTCAGACTTCTCATCACCAACACCACTCATAGCACTGGTAGAGCGGGAGTGCTCCTTGCTGCGTCGCTGGGCTTGGACTGTCAGATAAGGAATGTCAAGGGTTGAATCATTTTTGTATTTGTATTTTAAGCTACAGGTAACTGCCAACATAATAGAAACACGTGAGTAAATGAGGGTTCTATAGTCCCTGCCACGTAATTGGCCCACAGCGTGACAATCCCCTCCAAGCTCATCACAAACCTGGGGACCCAGGGACTGAACACGTCCCTCTGCAACTGTATCCTGGACTTCCTGACGGGCCAGCCCCAGGCGTTGAGGGTAGGCAACAACACCTCTGCCAAGCTGGCCCCTTAACATGGGGGCCCCTCAGGGGTGTGTGCTTAGTCCCCTCCTGTACTCCCTGTTCACCCACGACTGCGTGGCTAAGCATGACTCACCAACACCATCATCAAGTTTGCTGACGACACGACGGTGGTAGGCCTGATCAACCACGGTGATGAGACCGCCTACAGGGAGGAGGTCAGAGACCTAGCAGTGTGGTGCCCAGGACAACAACCTCTCCCTCAATGTCAGTCAGACCAAGGAGCTGATCATGGACTACAGGAGAGGAGAGGAGCGCATGCCGACATCGACAGGTCACATTGATCTGGTACTGGTACTGCCTGTATATAGCTCCATTCTTGTGTATTTTATTCCTCGTGTTAATATTTGTATTATTATTTTTGTATTATTATCTGCATCGTTGGGAAGGGCTCGTAAACAAGCATTTCACTGGAAAGTCTACACCCGTTGTATTCGGCATGTGACAAATACAATTTGATTTGGTTCTGGCGGCTCTGTTATGGTGTGGGGTGCATTTTCCTGGCATGGTTTATGTCCACTCAACCCCTTAGAGGGCAAGGTAAACGCCAGTGAATACACAGCCATTCTGAGTGATCACCTTCAACCTATGATTAATCATTTCTATCCTGATGGGAGTGGATGACAATGTCCCCATCCACAGGGCACACATGGTCAGTGAATGGTTTGATGAGCATTAAAACGATGTAAACCATATGCCATGGCCATCTGTCACAAGATCTCAACCCAATTGAACACTTATGGGAGATAGCGTTTTCCACCACTATCAACAAAACACAAAATTATGGAATTGTTACGCATTCCTCCCGAGAGAGTTCCACACAGTTGTAGAATCTATGCCAAGGCACATTGAAACCGTTCTGGCTGCTCGTGTGGCCCAACGACCTATTAAGACACTTTGCTGGTGTTTCCATTATTTTGGCTGTTACCTGTATAACTAATTCAGAATTCTTTCATTTATATGATTTCCTGTAATGTAAATCATGTCATGCTCATGCGTCTCTCACCTGACATCATGTGCAGACTCCTGGACTGGATGTTGTCCTCAGCAGGGTCGTAGTCAAACACAGAGCCGGGGTTGGTGCGCCACACCCGTAGATCTGAGGGTGAACAGACAGAGAGGTTTTAATTAATGGTCTGCTGGGGTTTCCAATATCTGCAATTTTCTTCATTGTCCGTGTACGTATTCTCACTCATTCTGCGTTAAGAAGTACATCGTACATCTAGGCCTGGATTCAATCCGACCGTAGATAATGTGGCTTTTAATGTGTAGATAATGTGGCTTTTAAAGGCAACAGATGTCGGTTCAGTTGGGATTTAACTTTAAATGTCAAGCGCGCTGTAGCCAGCGTTGGAAAAAAAGTACCCAATTGTCATACTTGAGTAAAAGTAAAGACACATTCATAGTAAAAGTCAACAATTATTTGTTTTTAAATATACATAAATATCGAAAGTAAATGTAATTGCTAAAATATACGTATGTACAAAAGTAAAAGTATAAATTATCCAAAATTCCTTATTACGCAAACCAGACAGCACCGTTTTAGTTTAGTTTTTGGCTAGCCAGGGGCACACTCCAACCCTCAGTAGGGAAGACCAGGGGATTTTCTCTTGATAAGTGCGTGAATTGTCCTGCTAAGCATTCAAAATGTAACGAGTACTTTTGGGTGTCAGGAAACTGTATGGAGTAAAAAGTACATAATTTTATTTAGGTATGTAGTGGAGTAAAATTAAGTTGTCAAAAATAGATACCCCCAAAAAACGACTTTAGTACTTGAAAGTATTTGTACTTTCCACCACTGGCTGTAGCACGGTTTCGGATAGATTCCCGGCACTACAGTGGGAGTGTGTGCGTTTTATTGCGTACCAGTGACAGTCTCCTGTTCGTGCTCCACAACGCGTCTCTTCTCCATCTCGACCACGCGTCTCTGGATGCCACGGTAGTTGATGTCGCTGAACTCCTGGGTGTTCTTCTTCACGCGGTCCATGACAGGGTCAGAGGTAGTGGGAGTGAAGCTGCCCTTAGTCCTTTCAAAGTCCTGGTGGTATTTCACCTGGTGGACAGAGCACTGGGATGGTTTTACATCGGTAGGGAATGAGTAATCAATTTATTATGGCATGTGTTATTTCATTTTAATAAAGGACTAAGTGGAAAGCCTAGTTCAACTTAAATGGTATGGTTTTACATTGGTACGAATTATGAAAGTGATACATTTTGTCTGGCATCTGTTATTACATATAAATGACTCTTTACAAGCTTAATAACATCTAGAAAAACCAGAGACTAACTCCAGAAATGTTGCGTTGAGTCTCCTTGACCCGTCTCATCTCAGGTGTGTCCAACACAAAGGCAGCCTTGCCCTGGACCTGCTTACGGAAGCTGTCAGAGTACAACACCTGTGGGATGGCAGAGAGGACAGCAGAGGAACAACGTGAGCACCAGAGTTAACAGATAGGCCCACTCTGAGAAGGGCTCATTATTGGGACCTCCGACAGATGATACTAGCAGGGAGATTCAAACATTCAGAGTGGGTGTGGATTAAGAGGGTGTGTCCCAATTCACAAGGGGGTTAGGAGGGTGTTTTCCAATCCTTAATAGGGGTGATGGGAGTGGGAGAGGGTTAGCGATGACAATATTGACAACACATCCAGTGGAGGTTCTAGACCCTTTCAACTGGGGGGGCCAAGCTGGGGCCAGTTGTACTGTTAGAGGGGCCAGTTACATTAGACGTTATTGTTGTCATATCGTTTTCTTCACTGCATTGCAGGCATTAGGAGGCAAAAGACCATGTCCCTCTAGTAAATGTGTGGGTTTAATTAGTGTTCCGTGTTGCCACTGTCTAATAACGGCTGTAAAAAAAGAACGATAGCAAAAATTAGTTATGCAAAAATTATTTCATACTCCACATTTAGGGGGGCCACAAGGGGGTCCAAAATTGTTGTCACAGGGGCACTGGCCCCCCCTGGCCCCCCCCCCAGAACCGCCAGTGAACACATCACAGCTGGTGGGTGGTATTAAAATAGATGAGGAGAGCCGAGGCTGACTACTGTAGATCTGATTAATATGGTTAACTAAAGCCAGAAGAAGAATTAGTTAGAGAGGGTTAACGTGGGTTCTAAAGGGGCACACAGGTCATGGAGGATGGCTGGTGTACCGAGCTAATCTGTTCTTGGTTCCGTTTTGCTCTCTCCATCTCTGGAGTGAACACTTGGGGTGTTCCTTTGGCAGAACTGTCCTTATACAACACCTACAGGACAGAAACACATTGCCCCACAGGGGACAGTAAGACACTGCAACAACACAGACAGCAATCACACAACCCAACACACACACACTAAAACATCTCCAGCCTCCACAGCATGGCAAGGATGTTAGTTGCCACACTAAAACAGGAGATATAATAACACAAAGCTAACAGGTAGAACACTGCTGTGGAGAGGAAATAAAAACTTTGTGGAAAAAAGGTTATGGAAAGGGAAAAATGGAAAAGCAAAAACACTCAGAACGTGAGGGAGCCACATCGTAGAGGGTGTTTTTGGCTGAGGTTGGAATTAAGGGAGAGTCAAATGTGATTTACTGATGTTGGAAGGTGGATGGATGGATAGATAGGAGGGAGGGAGAAGGACGGATGTGTTATATTAGGATTGTTGATGACGGGGGCTGTAGCTCAGGGAGTTCCAGCCTGAACCGATGGGCATCGCTGATGCAGGAAGATAAAAGGAGTATATGAGGGTTGATGATGAGGGGTCAGGGGTCAGCAGATAGAGAAGACTGTTTAAGGAGGTGAGGGATGGTCAGGTGAGGGAGGGTCATGCTCAAATGTCAACTAAACCCAGTGAGAAACTGGTTTCCTCTAGTACCGAGCTGATGTTCTTCTGCATCTCACGGACCCTCTTCACCTCTGGGAGGTCTGAGACGGCTGTTCCCTGACCCAACGAGTCCTTGTACTTTATCTACACATCAGATCAGCAGCACGGGTCCCATGCAGAGTAGAGGAGATGTCACAATGGACATACACACAGAGAGCAACCATGAGCCAGAGACAGACAGCAGCTACAAATGACATTGAACTCTTAATAGCACAAGGACAAGAGCAGCTACAGAGGAATAAAGCTAGAATGAACACACAGGACACAGCAACAACTTCAGCAACAGCATTTTGGGCCTCACCTCTTAGATAGAAACATGTAATCACAGACTGGGGTTCCTCCACCAATATATTGTTCAGACATAGTTAATTGTTACCAGAGAACTTGACATTGTAAAATCATCATCTACTTGCTTAATTTTTGCGAATAATTTAGATTTAACTGGAACGAGCTACATTAGTATTATGACTACATGATAGGTTTGATGAGATGGTGATAAAGGATTGTTTAATAGGGTATCTTTCACAGATAACAGTTTTGAGGTGGGGTGAGATTGTAAAGGGTTTGACAGGGGAATTAAAGAGGGGTTGGAGTTGTACAGGGGTTTGAATAACAGGAGCAGGACAGACGGGAGTATATGGATGGTAGATGGAAGGTAGGTAGGTGGATCACACTATAATACTATGTACCGTGCTAATGTGTTGCTGATTGCGTTTAACTCTCTCCATCTCTGGGGTGTCTGACAGAGCTGTCCCTCTTCCCAAATCCTCTTTGTACTGAATCTTTAAACAGTAACACGAGGACAACCAGTCAGAAAGAGGGTTGATTGCCCATTCAAATAAGAACAAAGGACATTGTAAACTTATGATGGCCGCCATAAAATGCATGCAAAGGTTTGGGTTATAGTTAAACTACTGTTCTGAAATCTCACAGCACTTCAGAAAAGAAACTGAGAAGAAATAAAATCAAAATATTTTTCTTAAAGTATGATGAAATTAATAGAAACAAAAAATGAAGAAAACTCCAAGAGCAATTTGTCTGGTGGGACAAAAACAGATTGAAAAACAATAAAAATATAAGGGGATGATTCTATTTGGGTTTTTAGTTTGGAGGAATTAAGGAAGTTATGTTATTTTGTATTCAGGAGGAAGCACTAGGCTTCATCTTAGCACACAGAAGTCAAAGGTCAGGAGAATAACCTCTGATAGTTTAGGGGGCATTACTTAAGGTCAGTTAGAGGTCATACGACAGAGAAGGTGAGAGTTTTTTGGGAGTTTGTTGGTTGGGAAATTAAGCGGGGCTAGATAGAAACTCTAATACCGAGCTGATGTTCTTCTGCATCTCACGAACCCTCTTCACCTCTGGGAGGTCTGAGACGGCTGTTCCCTGACCCAACGAGTCCTTGTACTTTATCTACCACAGGGGTTCCATGAGGAACACAGAGACAAAGCAAGACAGATATAAAGCACGCACATACTGTACATACATACAGCAGCAAAGACAATGGCCTCACTGAAAACAGTGACAATGCAGCTAGCGTAAAGCACAAGAATGCTCACATATAGGTAAAACAGTCATGATTGTTAACAGCAGAAGTGTACAGCATATACAGTTTATAACACTATACACAATGTAGCTGAATAGGAAACTTCTGAGCGAATGAAAGGTCTATATTTGGTTTAGTTTATTACAGATCTTAGATGTAATGAATTATTGTTTTGTTTGATGACTTCTGTTGAGTCTGGTGGGACAATGAATTCTGACATTAGTATAAACTCTGCAGAACGGTGTTGAAAAGGTGGAAATTAAAAATGGTTGCCATTATGTAGAGATTAAACTATTATATGGTCTAGTTTTTTAAATTCTGGGAACTGTGTTGGTGGTGGTGGGGGGGTCAGCATGGAGCCTATGGCATGGAAGTGTAGCCTGAGTGAAGATGGGTGGAGAGGAGAGGAGAAGAAAAGCAGGGTCACACTATAGTGTACCGTGCTAATGTTTGTCTGATTGCGTTTAACTCTGTCCATCTCTGGGGTGTCTGACAGAGCGGTTCCTCTTCCCAAATCCTCTTTGTACTGAATCTTTAAACAGTAACACAGGGACAACCAGTCAGAAAGAGGGTTGATCGCCGACTTAAATACAAACAAAGGATATTGTAAACTTATGATGGCCGCCATAAAATACATGCAAAGGTTTGGGTTATAGTTAAACTACTGTTCTGAAATCTCACAGCACTTCAGTAAAGAAACTGAGAAAAAAAAATGTTTGATGAAACTATTATAAATAAAAAATGGAGAAGAAAAATCAAAATGCAATTTGTTTGTCTGGTGGGACAAAAACAGATTGAAAAACAAGAAAACTAAAAGGGGATGGATCTATTTGGGTCTTTAGTTTGGAGGAAGAAGGAAGTTACATTATTTTGTATTCAGGAGGAAGCACTAGGCTTCATCTTAGCACACAGAAGTCAAAGGTCAGGAGAATAACCACTGATAGTTTAGGGGGCATTACTTAAGGTCAGTTAGAGGTCATACGACAGAGAAGGTGAGAGTTTTTTGGGAGTTTGTTGGTTGGGAAATTAAGCGGGGCTAGATAGAAACTCTAATACCGAGCTGATGTTCTTCTGCATCTCACGAACCCTCTTCACCTCTGGGAGGTCTGAGACGGCTGTTCCCTGACCCAACGAGTCCTTGTACTTTATCTACCACAGGGGTTCCATGAGGAACACAGAGACAAAGCAAGACAGATATAAAACACACACATACTGTACATACATACAGCAGCAAAGACAATGGCCTCACTGAAAACAGTGACAATGCAGCTGGCGTAAAGCACAAGAATGCTCACATATAGGTAAAACAGTCATGACATTTACATTGATTGTTAACAGCAGTTAAGCTTACAGCATATACAGTTTATAACACTATACACAATGTAGCTGAATAGGAAACTTCTGAGCGAATGAAAGGTCTATATTTGGTTTAGTTTAATACAGATCTTAGATGTAATGAATTATTGTTTTGTTTGATGACTTCTGTTGAGTCTGGTGGGACAATGAATTCTGACATTAGTATAAACTCTGCAGAACGGTGTTGAAAAGGTGGAAATTAAAAATGGTTGCCATTATGTAGAGATTAAACTATTATATGGTCTAGTTTTTTAAATTCTGGGAACTGTGTTGGTGGTGGTGGGGGGGTCAGCATGGAGCCTATGGCATGGAAGTGTAGCCTGAGTGAAGATGGGTGGAGAGGAGGAGAAAAGCAGGGTCACACTATAGTGTACCGTGCTAATGTTTGTCTGATTGCGTTTAACTCTGTCCATCTCTGGGGTGTCTGACAGAGCGGTTCCTCCTCCCAAATCCTCTTTGTACTGAATCTTTAAACAGTAACACAGGGACAACCAGTCAGAAAGAGGGTTGATCGCTGACTTAAATACAAACAAAGGATATTGTAAACTTATGATGACCGCCATAGAATACATGCAAAGGTTTGGGTTATAGTTAAACTACTGTTCTGAAATCTCACAGCACTTCAGTAAAGAAACTGAGAAGAAATAAATAAGTAAAAAAGTATGATGAAACTATTAGAAACAATAATTGGAGAAGAAAAATCTAAATGCAGTTTGTTTGTCTGGTGGGACAAAAACAGATTGAAAAACAAGAAAACTAAAAAAGTATAGTTCTATTTGGGCCTTTAGTTTGGAGGAATTAAGGAAGTTATGTTATTTTGTATTCAGGTAGGAAGCGCTAGGCTTCATCTTAGCACACAGAAGTCAAAGGTCAGGAGAATAACCACTGATAGTTTAGGGGGCATTATTTAAGGTCAGTTAGGGCTCATACGACAGAGAAGGTGAGAGTTTTTTGGGAGTTTGTTGGATGGGAAATTAAGCGGGGCTAGATAGAAACTCTAATACCGAGCTGATGTTCTTCTGCATCTCACGAACCCTCTTCACCTCTGGGAGGTCTGAGACGGCTGTTCCCTGACCCAACGAGTCCTTGTACTTTATCTACCACAGGGGTTCCATGAGGAACACAGAGACAAAGCAAGACAGATATAAAGCACGCACATACTGTACATACATACAGCAGCAAAGACAATGGCCTCACTGAAAACAGTGACAATGCAGCTAGCGTAAAGCACAAGAATGCTCACATATAGGTAAAACAGTCATGACATTTACATTGATTGTTAACAGCAGTTAAGCTTACAGCATATACAGTTTATAACACTATAAACAATGTACAGTTGAAGTCGGAAGTTTACATACACCTTAGCCGAATACATTTAAACTCAGTTTTTCACAATTCCTGACATTTAATCCTAGTAAAAATTCCCTTTCTTAGGTCAGTTAGGATCACCACTTTATTTTAATAATGTGAAATGTCAGAATAATAGTAGAGAGAATGCCTTATTTCAGATTTTATTTCTTTCATCACATTCCCAGTGGGTCAAAAGTTTACATACACTCAATTAGTATTTGGTAGCACTGCCTTTAAATTGTTTAACTTGGGTCAAACGTTTCGGGTAGCCTTCCACAAGCTTCCCACAATAAGCTGGGTGAATTTTATCCCATTCCTCCTGACAGAGCTGGTGTAACCGAGTCAGGTTTGTAGGCCTCCTTGCTCGCACACGCTTATTCAGTTCTGCCCACAAATTTTCTATAGGATTGAGGTCAGGGCTTTGTGATGGCCACTCCAATACCTTGACATTGTTGTCCTTAAGCCATTTTGCCACAACTTTGGAAGTATGCTTGGGGTCATTGTCCTTTTGGAAGACCCATTTGCGACCAAGCTTTAACTTCCTGACTGATGTCTTGAGATGTTGCTTCAATATATCCACATAATTTTCCTGCCTCATGATGCATCTATTTTGTGACGTGCATCAGTCCCTCCTGCAGCAAAGCACCCCCACAACATGTTGCTAGCACCCCTGTGCTTCACGGTTGGGATGGTGTTCTTCAGCTTGCAAGCCTCCCCCTTTTTCCTCCAAACATAACGATGGTCATTATGGCCAAACATCTATTTTTGTTTCAAAAAGTGCGATCTTTGTCCACATGTGCAGTTGCAAACCATAGTCAAGCTTTTTTATGGCGGTTTTGGAGCAGTGGCTTCTTTCTTGCTGAGCGGCCTTACAGGTTATGTTGATATAGGACTTGTTTTACTGTGGATATAGATACTTTTGTACCTGTTTCCTCCAGAATCTTCACAAGATCCTTTGCTGTTGTTCTGGGATTGATTTGCACTTTTCGCACCAAAGTATGTTCATCTCTAGGAGACAGAACGCGTCTCATTCCTGAGCGCTATTACGGCTGCGTGGTCCCATGGTGTTTATACTTGCATACTATTGTTTGTACAGATGAACGGCATTTGGAAATTGCTCCCAAGGATGAACCAGACTTGTGGAGGTCTTGGCTGATTTATTTTGATTTTCCCATGATGTCAAGCAAAGAGGCACTGAGTTTGAAGGTAGGCCTTGAAATACATCCACAGGTACACCTCCAATTGACTCAAATTATGTAAATTTGCCTATCAGAAGCTTCTAAAGCCATGACATCATTTTATGGAATTTTCCAAGCTGTTTAAAGGCACAGTCAACTTAGTGTTTGTAAACTTCTGACCCACTGGAATTGTGAAACAGTGAATTCTAAGTTAAATAATATGTCTGTAAACAATTGTTGGAAAAATTACTTGTGTCATGCACAAAGTAGATGTCCTAACTGACTTGCCAAAACTATAGTTTGTTAACAAGAAATTTGTGGAGTGGTTGAAAAACTAGTTTTAATGACTCCAACCTAAGTGTATGTAAACTTCCGACTTCAACTGTAGCTGAATAGGACACTTCTGAGCGAATGAAAGGTAGATATTTGGTTTAGTTTATTACAGATCTTAGATGTAATGAATTATTGTTTTGTTTGATGACTTCTGTTGAGTCTGGTGGGACAATGAATTCTGACATTAGTATAAACTCTGCAGAACGGTGTTGAAAAGGTGGAAATTAAAAATGGTTGCCATTATGTAGAGATTAAACTATTATATGGTCTAGTTTTTTAAATTCTGGGAACTGTGTTGGTGGTGGTGGGGGGGTCAGCATGGAGCCTATGGCATGGAAGTGTAGCCTGAGTGAAGATGGGTGGAGAGGAGGAGAAAAGCAGGGTCACACTATAGTGTACCGTGCTAATGTTTGTCTGATTGCGTTTAACTCTGTCCATCTCTGGGGTGTCTGACAGAGCGGTTCCTCCTCCCAAATCCTCTTTGTACTGAATCTTTAAACAGTAAGAGGAGGCAAAAAGTAGTGAGCGACGATTAGCCTGACACAAAACATGACAAAAGCATTACACCGGTTGGCTAACAGTAAAATAATTACCATATAATGGCACTTCAGCATTGCACAAACCAGAGGTTTAAAATCAAGAAATGTTATTAACCTAAAGGTTAAAGCTGCTAATTATAGGAAAAATACAGCAACCCTGGGCACAGACGTCAATTCAACATCTATTCCATGCTGGTTCAACGTCATTTTGTTGAAATGACGTGGAAACAACGTTGATTCAACCAGTGTGTGCCCAGTGGGAAGTTTGTCTAGGATTAATCTCTCACTATCTATCATAGTTAATATCTATATTATCTACATCAAAAAGGGCTGCATATTAGGGAATGTTAACTTTCAGTTCAAAAGAGAGTAAAAAATTAAGCAAAGAAATAAAAAAATCAAGAAAGGGGAGGTATAAAGAAAAAAGTGAAAATATGTTATTAGAAAAGGTCAAAAATATTTTTAAAAGATACTCATGTAGCAGTAGGTATACCGAGCTGAAATTCTTTGTATTCTCTTTAACACGTAGCATTTCAGGGGTGTCCTTTATTGATGACACTTTGCCCTTAACGTTTTTAAGGTGGTCTGTCTGGTACTGAAGCTACAGGGAAAAGAGCACAAGTGCAGTTAAAATGTCTCTCAATAATAACAAAAAAAAAAACAAGAAAAGATAGAAAAAGAAAACAAAAAGAGAAAAAAGCAACAACCATGATAAAACAATGGCGCTCTAATGAATATGTGAAACATTACAAACGCAATACCTTTTTTACTGCCGATAGTAAAATGCATAAACCGCATGGTCTACTCTACACTGAAAAAAATCACCTCTTTACTTTTGTTTATGTAATATGCCATTCTCTAATTATATAGATTCAACTATGTAATTAGCTGCTGTTCTTTCCAAAAACAATAAAAAGCCTTGAGCCTGGCTTTTCTGCATCGGTTATTACATAATAAACATAATGTACAGTATGCTGCTGTTTTACATTAGTTCAGACAGCACAACACAACATATGTCCATAAAGAAACAATGAACATATACTGTAAATGTATATAAAGTATTGAAGGTAATACCTTTGAAGACAAGACACCAACGACACACAGAGAGCCACCTTGCTGCCACTGACTGGCCATGGGTAATGATGAACCTGAGATCTGGAACCTTGGCCTTGGTTCCAAACAAAGGATTCTAAAACAGAAGGTTCTAAAAGGATTCTACTTACAGTGCTGAAGTTCTTCTGGTTCTCACGGACTCTCATCATCTCAGGGGTGTCCAGGACGGGCACATAGTGACACATGGTATTCTTAGCCTCCTCCCGGTACTTTTTCTGTTGGACACAATACACACAGAGAGAGAGATGTCACGCAACACCTTGGTCATTCAACTCTGATGTCAATGTATTCAAAGCATATCAAACTATATCCCTCATATATATGCAAAGGTAATCTCTACATAGTTTGTGGAGAGTTTATTAACATGGTTTGTGGACATCCATAGTCATTTGGAAAATTCCTCTTACCTGGCTGACCATGTTCCTGATATTCTGTGCATGGAGGATGTCAGGGGTGTCGATAACACTAGTGAAGCTAGCCCTGTCAGCCTCAGCAGTCTGCTTGTACTTTTGCTGAGGAGGGGCACAAACTGCGGCTCAGAAACACACTCTTTGTTAAATAACAACTACATGCACTGATGGAGAGTGGTCTTTCAGTATTCTTGGTATAGTACACAATTACCATATTGAAAGCAATTAACATTGGGATATGGTTATGATTGTAATGTGCATTTGTTACATGTAAAATAGCTATACAGCAACCCAAGTATAAATAAGACAGTTGGACAATATGAAATATCTTCTAGGTTCCAAAAGAAGTCCTTCTCTGGTAGTTATCTAAACAATAATGCAATAATGTACAATGCTGAAAATAATGCGTAGTGCACATATTACAAAAAACTATGAATGGAATTCATGCACATATCACAAAAAAGGATGGCTTGGTCCAAGTACCCAACCCCACTGACCTGGCTGAGGATGTCTGTAGCATTCTTAGCCCTCATGAAGTCTGGGGTGTCTGTAGCCAAAGCCAACATTCCTTTGCCCTTTATCTCTGTCTCCAATGTCTTCTTGTACTCTCTCTGCAAACAGCCACATTACACACAGTCAAGTGAAACAATTCTTTATTAGAGTATTCAAATATAACTATTGGATATCATATTAGGAAGGAAAGGGATGTCTAACAGGTTAGCACAAACAAACCAACAGGAAAATATAATGGGATAAATCAAGCTACGAGGGAGGGAGACAGGAAGGGTCCACTCAGAGCTGAAAAACAGAAGAAGGTTTAGTGTGAATCTCAGTGAGGTAGTGTTGGTTGTTTCAGACACCATATTATCTGGTTAACCTGGGGAACTACTAGCCTGGTCCCAGATCTGTTTGTACTGTCTTGCAAACTCCTATGGTCAATGTCACCATTGGAGTTGGCACAACAGCACAAACACATCTGGGACCAGGTTGGGGGAATGACACTACTAGCTGAACAACTGTGTTGTAAACCCATTAGTGATGTCATCCAGCGTCAAGAAAAAAAACAATCAGCTGCCTGGTTAGCTAGGTGATGAAACAGGAAGAGGAGGAGGAGAAGGAAGCAGAGGAAGGGGAAGAGGGGGGTGAGAGAGATGGGAGAAGAAGACTGTTCCATCTGTAGCAGTCCTACCTGACTCAGGATAGCAGTAGCATTCCTTGCTCTCAAAAGCTCCGGAGTTTCCTCAAAAACAGTTAGCCCTTTACCCTTCACCCCCTCCTCTAGATCCCTCCTGTACTCTTTCTATAGGGTGGAAGGAAGAACAGAGAGGCTGCAGAGAGACAGGCAGGGCAACACAGGCAGTATACGGTACAGTACATGCTCACCTGGCAAGTAATACCGCTCACCCATAGATCTCAAAGTCACCAAGTCTCCCCTTCAGATTATGACAAACCAGTTGTGGTTTTGGTTGAGATGTATAGACAAATATTGACTTGCCAAGTCGGACATTATAATTTATTTTTATACAATACGTATTGTGACCAATAGACATTAAATTGGACATTGGAAAAACATTGGTGAGTTTGGTAAGCAGCCTGATAATTAATTTTTTATATCAGACAATAAGACAAAGAATACCCACAGGACATTTGGTACAAGACAGTTTGTTCATGAGGCTTTTTGCCAAAAGCACTCATGCCTGCATTTCATTAGGGCATCGTGTAGAACAAACACAGGAAACAGGGTTATTTAAAAAGCCAAACCAGACAGAAAAAACAGACAAATGAAGACAGTTGTTTTGAGGGAATGGGTGGGAACTACAAAGGTCACGATGTCAACATGGATGACAGTTCACACATAACACTAATAGCGCAGACATGGCAATAAAACAAAGTCTATAACTAAAAGAGTCACGCAGCACTACTACGGTACTATGAAAAAGGAAGGGTGTATTACGTGTAATAGTGTATTATCGTTGGGTGGTGAACCATGCAAGCTAACCACAACTGACCTGGGTGTGACAATTTCTTGGGGAGAAAAAGTCACACGTGGGATTAAAAGAAGGAGGGTTGTGGTGGTTATGGTGGTCTTAGTATGATTATCAGAGGTGGGTGAAGAGGAGGAGGAGGAGGAGGAGGGGTACAAAAGGGAGTAGATGTCCGTTCGTTACCTCGCTGGCTATTTTGGTGGCGTGTCTGACATGTAACATGGCAGGGGTGACCTCCAAGCCTGAGAGGTTCTTTCCCTTTATGGACTCCTCATATTCCTTATGATAGTCTTTCTATTCGCCGCAAAGATAAGACAAGTGACAGACACAGCTGAGATACGTACAACATGCAAGTCTAGTCACAATGCAAGCCTCACCTCAGTCTTACTGCTCTTCCTGAGAACAACTCAGTGGTGTATTGCTCTACGTATGACGACAGTATGCCTCTGGTGTGTGTAATGTTTTTTGTACAGATATTAAAATATTTGAAACCTTTATGTTTATACATGTATAATACTGATCTTTTATGTATGGACCCAGTTTTCCAGCAGTCAAAGGTTTAAAAAATGTCCATATAAAAAAAAGTATCTACGCAGTCTGGTAAGTTTCCTGTTTTGTGTCAGTCTGTCTGTGCATTAGCAGGGAGACATGATTACCAGACAGACATCCAGTACCATACCTTAACCCTGGATCATCAGAGGAACATTTCACTTTCTGTACTTACAGAACATCATGTGTCAGTGTCACACAAGACAACCATAAGCCCTAGTCCCAGCGCTTAACTTTCACATCAAATTACACATTGGAAAATCACATTTCATAGACATTGTAGTTACACTTTTGAAGGACTGACAAGTCTACAGAATTTCCAAATAAAACAGAAGATCCAACACAATGACAGATAAAAACAACAGATTATTCCATGCATGTTCTCTTTGGAGCATCAGCGAAACTCCAGACTGCAAAGTAGAGGTGTTATTGTATGAAACAATTAGATATTGGGCTGAAACTATATAATGTGTATTTACCGCGCTCTGCATGTGCTGGGCCTCCTTAGCCGTCACATAGGTGGGGGTCTCAAAGTCCAGCATGGCCTTTCCTCTAGCCTTCTCATACTTCTCCTTGTACTTCACCTGTGGATGAACACACAGGAGTCAGACAAATATATTCACAATGTCATAGGCTCTTAATTCATTTATTGAATAAAGTTGACTTACTTTATTCAATAAATATTACTAAACGATACCAACTGCTGTTGTTATCACATCATAACAGTTTAACAAGGTGTTTTCAGAGAACAAACTGACAGGGTTTGTGACAGAGGTCTGTTTCAATATAGTGAACTCTGGTCCAGATATCGTGTCCATTTAAGACTTCTAGAGGGAAAAATTACTCCACTTAAAATGGGAACATGGGAACCAATTTATAATGATTGCAATATAAACCTCTCAGGTTTAATGATGGAGTGACGAGTGGGAGATTTTATGGATTAATTAAAAAAGGACTTACATAATAACAAACAGGCCAACCAACACTTCCAGTAAAACTGTTTTTACAAGTCCACCAAGCCCTGACAAGTAAACAATACAAACACTAACTCTGTTTCATTGTGTTCCACTATTTAATGATTTTACATGTTGGAGAAGAAGCCTGGGAGAATTTAGATTCACAAGACACAGGATGAAGCATTTCACTGTAAGGTTTACACCTGTTGTATTCGGCGTGTGCGACAAATACAATTTGATTCGATTTTGAAATATTGGAAAGATGATCTTCAAACTGAAAGTTGCCATCTCAAACATAGGAAGTTAAAACCCGGTGATATCAGTAGGACAGGTTCATCGGTCGTCCCCGTCATCAGCCACTTACGTGACTCTGTAGTTCTGAAGCCTCCTTGTGATGGAGCTGTTCTGGTGTGTCAGCGATCATGAGGTAGTGACCCTTACTGTCCTCATGTTTCTTCTTGTACTGGTACTAAGAGGGAATCAATGCCCAGTAAAGCAGCTCAGTACAACAATGTGGGGAAAAATAGCCACTGCCGTTAGCTTCCTCAATGCCACCCATTTAAAAATATATATTATTTTAAACAAGAATGTTTTATAAAAAAGTTAAGGAATGTGAATAAAAAGGGATGAAAAGAATGCAATGAAGAAAAATTAGAAAAGAGAAGGTAAGGCAGAGAGTTATGATATACTAAGTAATGTTTCTAATAAAAAATATAAAAAAATGATCCAGCACATGATAACATGCTAGAGACCGTGTGAAAAAGAAAACACTAAGACTATAGATGGATGAAAAAAGAGATGGAGAAGGTTACAGCGGGTGCTAGTACAGGACGTTTGGAGGTCAAAGGTGAGAAGGATCAGGGTCACTACCAGATGATGTCCTTGAGGATTATGGGTAAAAGAGTATGATGCAAAAAATCTGATACTACAGATCTGTGTTTTGCTATATCTTATACAATATATACACAGCAGGACCAAACTGGTTGAAATGACGTCAATACAACCACATTCCAACTACTTCTGGTTGTAAACTGATCGTAATGAAGTTATTTCAACTAGATTTGCCTGCTGAGAGAGAGCTAGGGAAAGCCTAATTATATGGAATGACATTCTTGGAGGGTTGTGGTGGTGAGGTGGTTGGTTGTTGAGAAGGCGGGGGTTATGCAGAAGGGATGATGGTGATGATGACACTACCGGGACGGAAGACGGTGGTATTGGGAGTACAAAGGGTTATGTGCAGATTGTCTTACGTCACTGGACAGCTTGCTGGTGCTCAGGTTGTGCTGCATGGACAGAGACTCTGCCATGTCGGTTACCGACGTGTGCATCTTCTTCAGGTCACCCTTGTACTTCACCTGTGAGATGAGAAGACGGACAGAAGAACAGCATCGTATTATAGAGAGCTATTATATGGATATTTTATTATAATATAGTGTCATTATATATATATAGAGATATATTATTATAGAGTTTTATATAGCATTTCTCATGAACTGCTTGGTCCCGGTTGCTTTGTATATCTTTGATAAAGACCTGTGAGTAAAGAGATCTTAGCCCATACGCAAATGTATCATATGAAAAGAGTACTACACCTACTTGGGAGATTGGAACACGTACCTCACTAGCCAGCTTGTGTGCATCCTTCTGAGTCTTGTAAACCACACTCTCCTTCATGTCATACTTTGGCCTGAGCCCCTTCTCCTTGTCAAACTTGGCCTTGTACTGCACCTGGAGGGATATCATTCGGCAGTGTGTGTGTTAGTCTCAGTCTAATTATGTCTGTGAGGAAGGTAAGCCAAGAAAAACACAGCGAGAGTAAGATTAATGAGGAGAAAAATACAGTATTCGGTCACATAATATAAAAAGGGCTCATGGCTTGTTCAATGATCTTAGAGGGATCCAAATTCAGAATTTCTAAACCTAGGTAACTCCTTACTATACTGTTTTAGTAGCCCTTGTTATACAGCACAACCAATTGAAGTCAAAAACCATAGGTTGCCTTCTAGGATTAATTTGATATAATGTATCTGGTGGGTATAACAAATTAATAAATAAGCATTCTTTCTTACTTTCAATGAGCCAACTAACCTCAGAAGGCAATTAAGACAACAGTAAGAAGAAACAACTGTACAAACAGAACATTGACTTCATATACCGTTGGAACAGTATGTATGGTAGTCAGAAATAGGGAGAAAGTGATGCTGGGATCCCATTGCTGAGAGTCTGAGATAGACTCCTAATCTGTAGAGGAACCATCTGACAAAAAGTCAGGGAGAGAGAGGAATGAAGAGTGTGTAAATCCAATAGAAATTAGAAAAAAATCTGTCTAATTATAATCATGCTCCAAATGAAAAAGCAATGACAGAACTGGCAACCCAATACAATTGTCAACTCTGCCTCCTAGTGTTCAGTGTTGTCTATACTATAGAAGAGTTGTGAATAAGATACGTTAGATAGAAGCTTTGATACGGGATTTACAGTCTTCACGGCACAGAGACAATTCTGTAGAACGATGCAGCAAAAATAGCCCTATGACATGCTATCACTGTAGGGGCCATTCCAGAGGAGACAGAGACATTGACTAACCAGATGTCCCGGCTTTTCTGACATTGATCATTTAAGACGTTGATTCAACTGAGGGAGAAAAGGAAAAATAAAAAGGAAAAAAGCAATAGAAAACAATATTTTCTGTTGACTTTTAGGTAAATAGTTATTGCATCACTATGCTGCCCTACCAAGCAAAAAGGCAGTAACTGCTCATTTGGTCGAAAATGAGTTAATGCCATTTTTGATACATGCTTAATCATGTGGACAAGTATCCTACCTCTATTGTATTGTGTTTTGGAGAAAATGGAGGTCATGTTAGCAGTAACTGCATAAGGTTACAGTGAAACCAAGGTATATAAAAAGCCTTTTTTCTCCACGCTATGAGCAGTTACTGCCTTTTTGCTTGGTAGGGCAGAATGCATGTCTGTGTTCGCAAAAGCTTGCGATGGGAGAGAGAAAAAGAAGATGGCTACAGGTATAAGGAAACAAAACACAAAACAAAAAAGACTGGAGGAAAAATCTAAACAAGAAAATGGAGGAAAAACTATAACAATCAAGAATATTGGCAGATATTATAGAATTATAACACAAATGACAAAACGTCATCTTGAATTATGGAAGCAGAGGAGCCCCAACAGATGCTACCAGAAATCAACCAATCAGTGAGTCATTCAATAGGCGAAAGGAAGTCGCAAGACTGACAGGAAGTTGCAGCCCATTGGACCCTGTCCCAGGGTTTGGTGTTGACCTACCTGGCTGGTCAGCTTGGATACTGCAGTAGCCAGAGCGATGTCTGGACGGTGGGTCAGTGAGCCTCCATGGGCAGCCTCCTGGCGAGCTTTGTCACGGTAGCCAATCTACCAGACACAATACACAAACCATCAGTGAGTAGCAGCTCAGCACAGACTGTGGTGATTTGACTTGATGCCTTGTGATGCTGTCATGCTGAGGAAAGTGTGTAAACATGCATATTCAACTCAGAAAGGTAAACAAATACAACATTTAGTCAAACAGGCTAACAGTCTTCACCACTGTGTAGGATATTCACTGTGTACTAAACACTCACATTGCTGGTGAGCTTGGAGGCCTGGGTAGCCTTCATGATGTCTGGGCGCATTGCCACAGAGGTGTAGTTGAGCTTGGCCTTAGCGCCCTGCCTGTAGGCAAACTAGAGATGGAGAGAGAGGAAAGAGTGAATCCACCACATTGAAAGACTGATATTAAAAGGCATGACATAGAGAGTGAAAAACATAAAAGGCATGCTTCTTGTGAAAGCACCTTGTGACAACTGCTGATGTAAAAATTAATACTTGATTAATAACGATCAATTATATCAAGCATGCATGAACTGTTGAATGTCTTTAATATAGGAGATATAGCGATGTATTTTTCTAGGAGAGGATGGTTAGTGACTTACGTTGCTCTGATTCTTGGCTACGTCCATGGCGTGCTGCACATCGGGAGGCACACTCATGTTGTTGTACTTGGACTTGCCCTTCTCCTTCTCAAACTTCTGCTTGTACTGTTTCTGTGGACAAAATGGCGGAGACAAAAATGGCAAAGGTAACAAATGGCTCAGGACTGTATAGTCTTGGGAAGTCTCATTCACTCTGTGTGAGAAATCTGGAAATGGAGGTTCAAGCCTGTATACCAGCTCCAACTAAACAGCTGATATGGAGAGTAGGGACTGACCTCGCTGACCAGTTTGCCCATATCCTTGGCGTGGATGGTATCGCGGGTCGTGGGCAGAGTGTTGAATTTGCTGGTCTGATGCTCCATCTTGCTGGCCAGTTTGTATTTGCTCTGAGGAAAGAAAGAAAACAAACAACTAGTGTCAGACAGGAATCTGATTGGGTGTCATACAAACGAAACTGACATAGTGTACAGTAGCTTCTATGATAACTATAGGTTAGTACAGTCAGTCAATCATTGGCAGTAATAAACATTACATAGTAAGTATCTGTAGTTATTATGTGTTTTGTGTTTTCTGCTTCTTACCTCAGACGCCAGAATGCGCACTGACTTAGCATGAAGGTTAGCAGGAGTGTCCAGAACAGTCTTATACTGGCCTTTTGCCTTCTCAAACTTCTCTCTGTATTTCACCTGGTGGACAGAACAAAGCACAACAATTAACACAGGTTCTTATTTTCGTAAGATTAAAATGTCATGTGTCAGAATAGAATCGGATAGAACAGAATAGAATAACTTTCTTTTGATTGATGGGTGGCAGGTAAAAGAACAACTACTCACATTGCTGAAATCAGCATTCTTCTTAGCCAGGATGGCTAACTTGTCATCCACGATGGACATCACACAACCCTTCATCATCTCCTTGTCATACTTGTATTCAATCTGAGGACAGCCAGACACACAACAGGGGTTTGACCAGAGGTGCCATGTCAAAGATACAAGGTGTCAGTATAGAAACCTGGGATGGTGTTGTGTGTAAGTCATGTACGTCGCTATTGTTTAGATTTGTTCTTCATGGACTCTTAGACGACTAGCCCCATTGTGGGCTAAAATACATCCAAACAAACAAACAAATGTCTGCAATGCATCACTCACATCACTCTGCTGGAAGTTGACCTTGGCAGCGTGGACAAAGTCAGGTCTGTCCACGGTCCAGATCCACTTGTTTTTGGTGGCCTGGTACTTCTTCCTGTAGTCCAGCTAGGAGTAGACAAATCAGACAGGAACAGAACAGTGAGTGAGTGAAGGGCCTGTCTCAAGCAACCATTCAAGTGGGGTAGAACACATCAGGTATAGTGCCTGTCCTTAACAAGCCACATTTATCTTTATTTATTCATTCATTCATTGATACATTAATTTATTCAGAAGTGGCTTTCAGAAGTAAATAGATACAAGGAAAAGAGGAGTACTAGAAGAGAGAGACTCACGTTGCTGATGTTCTTGTAGGCTTCCTTGGCAGCGCGGATTTCAAAGGATTCAGGGTCCATGTTGATCTGGGCCTTGCTCCTCTCATACATCTCCTTGTACTTCAGCTGAGTGACAAAGGAGATAAAAACACACTCACATACAGTACCAGGGCTATGACTGTACCTGCCTCCATCTTCAGGTCCAGTTGTGAGAGGGAAGGAAGGCGGCCATTTTGAGAGTGTAGAGTACATACCACGCTGGTGATCTCCTTGACCTTCTTCATGTGTGCGCTGTGTGGAGTGTCATGGCCCAGGGTGTAGCCCTTAGCCTTGTTCTTGTTATACTCCATCTTGTAAACATTCTGGAAAAAGGCAGGAGAAAATGGTGCAAGTCTAAATTACTCACATATAGTGTTATGTAGATAAATACGCAGCAGTAAGAAAAGCATGCATTTATTATATTATTGTATTATTTGTATATTTATTTATTTGCATATCATTATTTTTGTAATAACTATTTATTTTTTATAAGAGAGAAACAGTGACAACAATTGAACTCACATCTCCTATGGCTTTGCTGCGTTTGTGGCTCTCATGCTCAGGAGTCTCCAGGATGGAGGTGAACTTGTCCTTAGCGCGCTCATACTGTTCCCTGTACTTCCACTGTGGTGATGGGGGCAGGACACCAGAGTTAGACACTCACACAGGAGACATTACTGTCAAATAAGTATAAATGTATATATTATTAACAGTGTTTAAATTATCTATAGATTATCTATGTGCGTTGCAGATATGTGCTTTGCAGGCTATATGAGCTTTGCTTTCTATGTGCTTTGCAGGCTATATGAGTTTAGTTTATATGCCTTTATCCATTCTTGATCAAATGAAATGTATTTTCTTTTAAAATGGTGATTCTGAGAAACAACTACAGCACATGCCAATGTAATGAATGAATGCAATAGGAAGACACCATGCAAAGGTTGGTACATGCTTTACGGAAACAGGTAACAAACTGAAATGATGTGGAAAGAGAGTTCCACAAACACACAGTTTGAGAACGAAAACAGAGACAAGGAATACGTGTTACCGATAGTCTGTTAGGGCACAGTCTGTCATTTTCTCATGGATGAGTATCTCCAGCTGACGTTTGATGTCCTGATCAGCTTTTCTGCTTCTACACTATGTCCTGATCAGCTTGTCTGCTTCTACATTATGTCCTGATCAGCTTGTCTGCTTCTACACTATGTCCTGATCAGCTTGTCTGCTTCTACACTGTCCTGATCAGCTTTTCTGCTTCTACACTATGTCCTGATCAGCTTGTCTGCTTCTACACTGTCCTGATCAGCTTTTCTGCTTCTACACTGTCCTGATCAGCTTTTCTGCTTCTACACTATGTCCTGATCAGCTTGTCTGCTTCTACACTATGTCCCGATCAGCTTGTCTGTTCTACACTATGTCCTGATCAGCTTGTCTGCTTCTACACTATGTCCCGATCAGCTTGTCTGTTTCTACACTGTCCTGATCAGCTTGTCTGGTTCTACAGTATGTCCTGATCAGCTTGTCTGTTTCTACACTGTCCTGATCAGCTTGTCTGTTTCTACACTGTGTCCTGATCAGCTTGTCTGCTTCTACACTGTGTCCTGATCAGCTTGTCTGCTTCTAAACTATGTCCAGATCAGCTTGTCTGCTTCTACACTATGTCCTGATCAGCTTGTCTGCTTCTACACTATGTCCCGATCAGCTTGTCTGTTTCTACATGTCCTGCTGATTATACATCTGGTGTGGATACATACTGAACATGAGTAGTACAGCTAGAGATTAATAATGGTAGTATTTTTTAAATTATCATTTGGATTTAGAATTTCAAGTAAAATAAATGAAAATAAACAAATCTATTGACTGTGTTCATAATTTGACATCAAAGTTATTTCTAGACAGTTCAGTTTGTACTTGTGATGTGGGTTATAGGCAGAGGAATTATAACTTGGGATAAGCTGGGTAGTTTGGGTTCAGAGATCAGTGAGGATTCAGGAGTAATTATGAAGCAGGGGTGTGTGAAGGAAAATAAGTCCAGAATTAGACAAATGATGTGGTTGGTAGACTGAGTGGAATGTGGGGCAGACAGAGGTATTCTATTCACAGGCCATTGGGAGTTCAGCATTGGTTTCCACAGCTACAGTTAGCAAGGGCTGAGCTGGGAAGACAACTGGAGGGAGTGAGAATTGGGAAAACTGGCATGGAGTGGACATTTTGAGGACTTTGCGAGGTGAGGTCTTCCCGGGCCAATGTATGATTACCTTACACTGCGCGCGCTGGACTGGCAAATGGCGCTGAGGATGTCTGGACGGAGCAGCTCATTGCAGCCATTCTTTAGCAGCTCTCTAGCCCTGGACCTATATCTTTTCTGTCGACGGGGGGGGGGGGACACCAACACACACACACACAGCATGCAGAGGATGAGGACAGGGACAGTGGGACAGACAGGACGAAGTGGACAAGAGAGGAGCTCCCAAGATCCCAGGCGTGGAGTCTGAGTTGTGTCCTCCTGATCTGTGCCCTCAGAGTGAATCGCCCAGCTAAACCTGGTTGAATTGGGTTCAATCAATCAATTAGCTTTCATGGTTTTGACAATGCTGAATTTGTTTTTGACAATTGTCATTAGAACTGACATGAGAAAAAGTTTCAACACTGAGTGCACAGATCAAGGAGTGTAGCCGCTCACTCAAACCACCACAGAGGGCTATTTGAGTGGCAGAGTACGACACCTGTGGCGTAAGGAAAAAGACAGAGAGAGAAAGAGAGAGAGGTGCAGTCAGATGACCTCATGCACCGGGCTCAGAAGCAAGCGTTCTGATAGGCCTAGAGTAGGCGGAGGCGGACAAGGGCGGGACTCCGCAGCGGGCCAATCGTAGCTTTACCTGGCTATTCTTGGCGTTCTCCTTAGCCAGGAGGTTTCTAGGATCATCCAACACACTGCTGTACTTATCCTTGGTCTTCTCATAGGCTGCTCTATAGCGCCTCTGCTCAGAACGTCAAAAAGTTAAAGACAACTGACAAACAAACAGTGAGCTGTGACCATCAGGAAATAAGAAGACTACCAGGAAAGAAAGTCAAGGTTAATAGCATGTGATAAATAGAGGAATGAACCACAGACAAGAGAAAATTGAGTGACAATGACACAGTATTGTGGCTAGGACCACCACAGGAAGAAGGATGGTCCATTCATCACCATTTACAGTAGATCTACTAAATGCTATGAACTAATCATGATCATCTGTTACCTTCAAAGCTGAGATCCAAGTGGATCCAAATGAGATAGAAAGAGAACACATGTTATACTCATTACTGTATCTGGTTTTCATAAGATCATTTAAATAAGATTAAATATATCCAGTATATCCAAATTAAAACCGATGTTGAGTTTGTATAAATGTGTTCCAAAAGTGCAGCTGTGACTTACATCGTTGATGATAACGGAGGCATTCTTGGCGGCCTGGAAGAATGGAGTGTCACTGGTGTACTTGAATTGGTGTCTGTTCTTCTCAAAAGTTGCTTTGTAGAGTCTCTGTTTTCAAAGGAGAAGAGGGAAGAGAAGAGGAGAAAAGAGCTTGTGGATATGAGAAGAGAAATATAACATCTGAGAATGGTCTTATTGAATTTGTAGTGGTAAATTCTTTCCTTTACCTCACTGTAGAGGCTCTTGTTCTTCTCAGCCTGGACCATCTCAGGTCTGTCCCACACGTAGCAGCCAATACCCTTCAGCCAATCCAGGTCCTCCTTGTACTTGTTCTAAAGTTAGACAGATATATTCATGTTTTGGGTCATGCAAAAACATTCATGTTAAAGTATTCTATTATGCTGAAATGGACAACGCAATCTTTGTATGGTAAACTACACATTGTAAGCATTCAAATGTATTGGAATTGACAATACAGTGATTCTGCTGCGAAGGTATTTTCTGATGTTAAATTGACACCACTCACGTCGCTGACGTTATCATAGATCATTTTGCTGTGGAAGAACTCGGGACGGTCGGGGATGGATCTCCATGTACCCAGAGTGTTGTTGTACTTCTCTCTGTATTTGACCTGTGTGAAGGAGAGAGAGAATTGTCTTATATCTGTATGATAACATACGTGTATACAGTATTTGGCAAAATCCACATACCAAATTGAGTGCATTTAAAGGACCAAATAATCCTATTGGATGGCACTGAGCCAGCAGGCAAAGCTGGTTGAAACGACTTCCTTAAAACACAGATTACTGTTCGCAAACTGGTTGTAGTGAGATCTTTTCTAATTGGCTGACACACTGACCTCGCTGATGTCATCGGTGAACCTGCGGTGACACACGATGTCCAGGGCATCCTTGACGCTGTGGTAGTGACCCTTGGCCAGCTCAAAGCTCTCCTTGTAGCGCAGCTAGAGAGAGAGAGAGAGAGAGAGAGAGAGAGAGAGAGAGAGAGAGAGAGAGAGAGAGAGAGTAGTAGTACGTAGGTCAGTCATTTGTAAGGACAACTTAAAGACCAAAGACGGTAGAGGAGGGATCACCAGAGAGCATACTCACATCACTGGACTGTAGGTAGGCCTTCTTGGCCCGGACGAGGATGGGTGTGTCATGGATGCTGGTGTACTTGTGCTTCATCTTCTCATACTGATCTTTGTATTTGATCTGGGGGAAGAAACAGAAGAGAAACTGTGTTAGAGCAGTGGTGAAGGGCAAATACTATGGTATCATACTGGGACATAAGAAGGGCAATATAGTGGTGATAGAGGAATGTTGGAGAAATGACGTTAGAAATATTTACCTCGCTGAAGACCACCTTCATAGCCCTGGCGTGGTCCATTATGGGGGTGTGGATTTCCGGAGTGAAGTGGGCTCTCTCCTTGGAGGCCAGGTCAGTGTACATAAACTGTAATTATCATTAACAGAAATGTCAGAAATCACTTTCTTTGTACCTTTTTGTCATTGTTGTGCTTTAAGTTGGCATCAATAGAAATCTTGACACAGATATCAGTCCTCCAAAGAGTTAAGCAGGTTTATTGTATCTGTGAGAGCTAAGATGAAACACACAAAAAAACTGTGGGCATCTCCTTTTGACTTGCCTTGTTGCTGAGCTGTTGGGCCCATTTGACTCTCTGGACCTCAAGGGAGTCTAGGGTGGTGGTGCACTTGGTCTTCTCCACATTGCCTTTGGCTCTGTACTTCAGCTGAGGATGAGAGGTTAAAGGTTAACACTGCCAATTCAGACAGAAAGACAGACCTGAGTCTTCCATTACAAGCTGAGTCTCCAACAAGCATCGACCTCGTATATCGGCAGTTAATGGACATTTTACTGTATTGTGTTAATATATTGTACTGTATATTATAATAACAATAATAATATATATATATATATATATATGTGGGAAATGGTGGGAGATATGATAGTGAAGATGACTCACGTTGCTCATGTGGGTCTTGAGCTCAGTGATGCGCTGGTACTCTGGTGTGCCCAGGACTACAGTGAAGTTGGCACGGTTCTTCTTTGCCTCAACATCATAGTTGGCCTGTTTTGGGGAGACAAATTAATATGGATTAGCAGATGTATTATAAGCATAGTATAGACATATTATTTACAGTATTTGCAGATTGTGTATACTTAGCTCCTTTGACTGCTGATTGAAGCCATGATCAAATGAGAAAGAAAGGAAAGGCTATCTACCCTGAACTTGGTAATGTTGCGGACAGTGACCATCTCAGGTGTGTCATATAGGAAGCAGCCAACGCCTCTCAGCCACAGAAGGTCCTCCTTGTATCTCAGCTGGTGATGGAAACAGAGACAGACAATGGTTACATTACTGTATAATCATTCAATAGGCATGGAGGGATTTAGTAAAGTAACAATAACCTATCAATTAAATTCTTCCCGCGTATCCTCACTGAAGTTAACTTAAGATTTCATTGAAAAAAAACAAATTTCAATTGGTTGTATAGTTTAAATATTGCATGTTTCAGAAGTTGCTTGGCTGCATTGTTTTGAGTGAATGTTATTGGGCCACGTACGTCACTGGTGATCTCGTTGATGTGGTTGCAGTGTATCATCTGGGGAGTGATGCCCATGGGGATCATGGTGCCTCTGTTGGCGATGTACTTCTCCTTGTAACACAACTTCACGGAACAAAGGGAGACACACAGTACTTAGAACACGTGGCAAACTTCACAGCAAAGAGAACAAACAAATACATTGTTTTGAAAAGAAGTGTATGAATGAAAAAAGAGATAATCATGATGAATTAGTCTTGTAGCAAGCATCAACACTAAGCAACAGTAACAAACATCAATGACAATAGTCCAGGAGTGATAATGACAGGATGACAAAAGGTCACGTACGTCACTGACGGCCTTCTGGGTCATCTTGACCTGTCTGATCTCAGGTGTGTCGTAGGTGCTGTGGATCTTATCCTTCTCCTTCTCATACAGCTCACGGTACAGACGCTGGGACAGACAGATGGAGAGGGGAAATAACATCACCACTAGGCCCCAGATAATCATTTTAATGATGCCCACAGATCAGGGTCTTGGACTGTACACAGCTATAACGATTCAACATCTTTCAAGGGACTCATAACAAATAGCCACATAGATGGATCATCAATCAAATTGAATAATTAATAAATTATGATATTTTTCCAATTAGTGGGGGTAGAGGAGAAGATGTTTGTAATCTTACCGGGTTGGTGACCTTGTTGGCGTTCCTGATGTTGACGAAGCCGACACCTTCTGGGTCTAGGGTGTAGTTCGTAGCCTTTGACTTTTCATAGTCATTCCTGTACTTCACCTACACAACACAACAGAATTCCACGTGTGAGTTCCTACCATAGAGATACAATACATAACATTTTATGGTAACTACATCTATTGGCTTCCTTCTACTTAACCTAGCTACAGTACAGACGACAAGTGTGAGTGACACAGTATGTGCCTCTCATAACTGAAAGTTTGCATCTGAATAGATTTTTTTGTGTGATAATTACCTCAATGAGAATCTTAATTGTTCCTATTTTATACACAAGGTGGGGTTTTGTTCTCTATTTTATACACAAGGTGGGGTTATGTTCTCTATTTTATACACAAGGTGGGGTTTTGTTCTCTATTTTTGGGGGGGACGGTTCAAGTAAAAAACCGAATAGATGAACATTGAATAAAAGAAAGTGTTGTGTCTTTCTCACGCTGCTGGCAACGATGGTGTTGTGCTTAGCCTGCTTCATGAGAGGATTGTCGTGGGGTAGAGAGTAGCCAGTAGGCATGAAGTTCTTGTTGGCCTCTTTGTAGGAGTTCTGAGGAGAATCATGAGAGAGGAAAAACAGAAGGACATAAGATATGAGAATTATAATAAAACGAGCATATTTTACTTCCATAAACAGTTTGAGGGAGTAGTTACTATTTATGCATTTTTTTTAAAGTTACGAGTGAGGTATGTTTTGTAAGAGTGTACTTAAAGTAAAGAAATTATCCCAAAAAAAGAAGTGAGAATGGAAGATATCTTACATCGCTCTGGTTGAAGTTGGCCAGGCGTGCCCTCTCTGTATCAACGGTGATAGCGGGGGAGGAGTTAGTTCCCTTGACATTGGTGACGTAGTCATTACGGTAGTGGAGCTGAGAACATGAGAGGAGAGAAGAGAGAACTTCATATGCTCCATTTATATATATATTTTTTTATTGAGACAGTTGGATATACAGGGGAGACAGAGTAGGGAAGAGAGACAGTACAAAAATGAGAGCCTGGACCAGGAAGTGAACTCTGATTAAATAAAGGTTAAATAAAACAACAAGATGGTGATAGAAAAATAAGAAGCTTCAGCAACAGTACTCACATCGCTCAGGTTCTGAGCACTCTGTTTGGCTGTCTCATAGGTAGGAGTGTCGATGACCATAGAGTACTCCTTGAACGCCTCAATGCCCTTGGCTCTGTACTTGTTCTGGAAGACAAGAACAAACACACAAATACATCCACATCAATGTCCACATCTGTGGGGTGAATCCGATTCCTCTAGTCATTAGATTAAGAGAGGAGAGGATAGAAGAGGAGAGGAGGGGAGAGGAGAGGAGAGAAGAGGAGGGAAAGGAGAGGATAGGAAAGGAGAGGAGAGATAGAAGAGGAGAGGATAAGAAGAGGAGAAGAAAAGGAGGAGGGGAGAGGAGGAAAGACAGATGAAGAAAGATATGTGAGAGGCATGTGGAGGTAGTTTACCTCGCTCTGCAGGTTGTCAGCGGCCTTGACGCGCAAAATTTCAGGGGTGTCCCAAGCATAGCAGCCAATTCCCCTCAACCAGTTCAGGTCATCCTTGTAGAAGACCTGGGTAGCCACAGGAAAGTTATAGAAGTCATAAGGACAAGCAAGAAGAGGTACAGCATTTGGGAACTATAACTTTTAACTACCTAATATAACTATATATAACTATGTTACAATAGTTTAGAAGTAATCACCAATATTAGTTACTTTTGCTGACACATTTTACCGGATCCTAAATTAATTACTATAACCCAAAATTTAAAAAAATAACACTAAGTCCTCTAGGTCTTCCTGAAGAACATACATATATGTTATTATAAACAACAATATTGTTTATAATAAGTAAGAATAAAAAAGTGTATTCAATTGAATAATTTAACTTCACATGAAACTGTGATTAAATGCAACTTGAAAACCCAATAAATACAGTTTTCCACATAAAGAAAGTTTATTAAAATATTCAACGTTTGGACGACTCACGTCGCTGAGCTGCTCGTTGACCTTGCGTGCCTGGGTGTACACCTGCATATCAGGCATACAGATCCACTGGTGCAGGTACTTCCTGTAACCGATCTCACTGACATGGTTCTGAGTTTGACGGGCTGACAAGACATCTAGCATGTCTGGAGGGATGTGGTTCTTGGCCTTGGTCTTCTCATAGTCTGCCTTGTACAAGCGCTACATGTAGGGAGGGTACATAAACCATTATGTTATTATGTGTGTGTACATTTCCATTGATTTAAGATCAATGTATTTGACTGCCATATGGAAGACCGTAAAGTAAAGAGGCGATAACGAAAAAAGACAACAAGACTTACATCAAGACCCATCTGTCCGGCTTTGAGGCAGCGGAGAGTTTGTGGGTCGTCCTCCAGGGACTTGGGCAGACTGTAGAGGGACTTGAACTTCTCATAATCCTCCCTGTATTTGACCTATAGGGAGGAGATCATATGGGTTGGTTTGGGTAGTGGGCTTTGACAATGTACATGCAACTTTTATGTATGGGACGATTGATAATCCTAAACAACAAGTTCAAGCAAATGAGGAACATCAAAAGTCAAAAGGGTCTATAAAGGGTGATAAGTTGGGTGATAAGTTGAACTCACACTGCTGAGGATGACCTTCTGTTGTTTGGCGTGTTTCATGGCATGGGAGTCTGATGGCAGCGTGTAACCCTTAGCCTTGATCTGGTCCCAGGCAGATGTATACGTTTTCTAGATGACACAAAAGAAAACATAAACATCATTAATGAAGCATTTCAAACCTAATAGGTAAGCATTACAGTATTTGGAGACACAGTGTACGTCTACAGTAGAGCCACACTTACGGTGCTGTAGATGCGTTTGAGGTTGGCGTTGAGTACGTAGTCGTAGGTATCCAGAATTGTGGTATACATATGCTTTTCCTTATGGTAAGCCTCCCTATAGTTCAGCTGTTGAGATAAAGAGCATATGTTTTGATACAAAGCGGGTTTTATACATATCTATACTATTAGAAGTGATGTATAGTATAGTATTTATTTCTGTATAGTACATCTGACACTCACATCACTGGCCCAGGTGTGACCCAGGATAGCAGTCACGTAGGCAGGGGTGTCTGTCACGATGGAGTAGTTGTTGAATTCCTTCTTACCCTCCTCTTTGTATTTGAGCTGTAAGAAAACAAATGCAGAGGGTTAAATAAATAGTCCCCAAGCAGGACTACTCCTTTTGAAATAGTCTCTATCACTATTCTTGTTTATTGTCTTTAAGTATTTTTATGATAAAATATATATGTATTTATCCATTTATGACTGGTATTCAATCAATAACAAACAAAAGACTAGGTAAATCATTAGTATAAATGACAGTAAGTTATCTTGCTACTCACCTCGCTCTGCAGCAGGTAGGCATTCTTGGCACGGACAATCTCAGGTGTGTCCCAGACATAGCAACCAATACCCTTCATCCAGTTCAGGTCGTCTTTGTAGTACACCTAGCAAACAGATAGACAATACCACAATGCAGAGTTCAGTTGGATTTGTGATAGTGTGGGGTAGTGAGGCTAACTAAAGATGTGTTGTGTCCTTTTGCGAAATACACTTTAAAATCTATTAAACTTGAAACGTACATCGCTCAGGATCTCGTTGTTCTTGCGTGCTCTGATAGCGTCCTCCTGTTCGGGGTGGCAGGTCCAGTTGTGCAGGTAGGTGCGGTACAGCACATCACTGAGCATGTCCTGAGACCTCTTAGCCACCACGTTGGGAATGATGTCAGCGGGGATGTGGTTCTTGATCTTGTTGGTGTTATACTCCTTCTGGTAATCCCTCTGGAAGAAAGAACAGGGCACTGTGTGGATTATTTTCAAATCAAGAAAATAATCAAATCAAATCAAAGTGTATTTGTCCTATGCACATGTTATACAGAGTACAATGAAATGCTTACATGCAGGTTCACCTCTCTACAATGCAACAACAAAATAAGAATAGAAGTAAGTAAAAAGAAAAAGAAATAAATAGAAGAACATGATAGAACTATACATAGGAAAGCCTATCTAAGGAGTAAATATGGCATATTCCTGCTTCCAACAGAGTATCTTTTAAAAACTTTTATTTATACAGGTAAGTCATTTGAGAACAAATTCTTGATGATGAGCTGCTGTTGTCTTATTGTATCTTTAGAGAATGTAGCGACCAGATTATCATGTGTGTGATTTACTAGATTATGCTGTGTAGATACACACGTATATAGATATAGTATTATAGCAGTATTATATCTTACTAGCTATAGTGTAGATATATTATAGTATTATAGCAGTATTATATCTTACTACATATACTGTGTTAGTGAGCAGCAGCAGTATATCTTACCAGGCCCTTCTGTTTCTCCTGTTCTCCACAGCGCATCACCTCAGGGAAGTCCACCAGGGTGCCAGCCAGGTAGTGGCCCTTGGCCTTCTCATGGGCATCATGGTACTTAGCCTGAAAGGTTTCAGTTTCAAAGAAAAAAAAACTATTGTCATCAATGATTGCAACATATGCAACCACTAGCAGTTACTTAAGCAATAAGGCCCGAAGGGGTGTGGTATATGGCCAATATACCACGGTTAAGGGCTGTTCTTAGGCACGACGCAACCCCTGAAACCTTATTGCTATTATAAACTGGTTACCAATGTAATTAGACCAGTTAAAATAAATGTTTTGTCATACCTGTGGTATACGGTCTTATATACCACGGCTGTCAGCCAATCAGCATTCAGTGCTCGAAACACCCAGTTTATAAGATTGTTTGTAATAATCATCATATTCTTTATAGTTAATCATTTAACAAACACACATTTAACTATTTGAATTATATTTAATAGTATTAAAGTCTGTTGTGTCCGTTTCTTTTTAAATGTTATTTACAGTTGAAGTCGGAAGTTTACATACACCTAAGCCAAATACATTTAAACTCAGTTTTTCACAATTCCTGACATTTAATCCTAGTAAAAATTCCCTGTCTTAGGTCAATTAGGATCACCACTTTATTTTAAGAATGTGAAATGTCAGAATAATAGTAGAGAGAATGATTTATTTCAACTTTTATTTCTTTCATCACATTCCCAGTGGGTCAGAAGTTTACATACACTAAATTAATATTTGGTAGTATTGCCTTTAAATTATTCAACTTGGGTCAAACGTTTCGGGTAGCCTTCCACAAGCTTCCCACAATAAGTTGGGTGAATTTTGGCCCAGAGCTGGTGTAGCTGAGTCAGGTTTGTAGGCCTCCTTACTCGCACACGCTTTTTCAGTTCTGCCCACACATTTTCTATACGATTGAGGTCAGGGCTTTGTGATGGCCACTCCAATACCTTGACTTTGTTGTCCTTAAGCCATTTTGTCGCAACTTTGGAAGCATGCTTGGGGTCATTGTCCATTTGGAAGACCCATTTGCGACCAAGCTTTAACTTCCTGACTGATGTCTTGAGATGTTGCTAAAATATATCCAGATCATTTTCCTTCCTCATGATGCCATCTATTTTGTGAAGTGCACCAGTTCTTCCTGCAGCAAAGCACCCCCACAACATGATGCTGCCACCCCCGTGCTTCACGGTTGGGATGGTGTTCTTCAGCTTGCAAGCATCCCCCTTTTTCCTCCAAACATAACGATAGTCATTATGGTCAAACAGTTCTATTTTTGTTTCATCAGACCAGAGGACATTTCTCCAAAAAGTACGATCTTTGTCCCCATGTGCAGTTGCAAACCGTAGTCTGGCTTTTTTATTGCGGTTTTGGAGCAGTGGCTTCTTCCTTGCTGAGCGGCCTTTCAGGTTATGTCGATATAGGACTCGTTTTACTGTGGATATAAATACTTTTGTACCTGTTTCCTCCAGCATCTTCACAAGGTCCTTTGCTGTTGTTCTGGGATTGATTTGCACTTTTCTCACCAAAGTACGTTCATCTCTAGGAGACAGAACGCGTCTCCTTCCTGAGCGGTATGACGACTGCGTGGTCCCATGGTGTTTATAATTGCGTACTACTGTTTGTACAGATGAACGTGGTACCTTCAGGCGTTTGGAAATTGCTCCCAAGGATGAACCAGACTTGTGGAGGTCTACAATTTTTTTTCTGAGGTCTTGGCTGATTTCTTTAGATTTTCCTATGATGTCAAGCAAAGAGTTTGAAGGTAGGCCTTGAAAAACATCCACAGGTACACTTCTAATTGACTCAAATGATGTCAATTAGCCTATCAGAAGCTTCTAAAGCCATGACATAATTTTCTGGAATTTTCCAAGCTGTTCAAAGGCACAGTCAACTTAGTGTATGTAAACTTCTGACCCACTGTAATTGTGATACAGTGAATTATAAGTGAAATAATCTGTGTGTAAACAATTACTGGAACAATTACTTGTGTCATGCACAAAGTAGATGTCCCAACCGACTTGCCAAAACTATAGAAATGTGTGGAGTGGTTGAAAAATGAGTTTTAATGACTCCAACCTAAGTGATGACTCCAACTTCCGACTTCAACTGTATATCTTCTTGTAATAATCATCAAATTCTATATAGTTAATCATAATGTTTGTATTGTTGGTTGTCAAGAGGATGTAAATTAGACTCACGTCACTGACGATCTCCCTGTTCTTCTTGGCTCCAACTACAGGAATGTACTGAGGGTCGAGCTGGTAACCAGTGGCTTTGCTTTCCTCCCAGGCCAGTTTGTAGTATTTCTACAAATGACATCAAAACAATCCTCAATGTCAAAATCAGAAGTTACAGATTAAACATTTTTTTTAATAACAACAACATTATAAAAAGTATTCGTTTCAACAATATTATTACAATTAATTATCAACATTATAAAAAATATCATTTGTATATAGAATTTGACATTTTTACAGATAGGTGTTCCTATGAAGACCAAGTCATATTCATGTAGAGTACTTTACCTCACTGATGACCTTGGCGACCTCCCTGCTATGGGCCAGCTGGGGTGTGTCCTCTGAGCCGATGTACTTGCCCTTCTCTGCGTTGAAGGTCTCCTTGTACTTCAGCTTTACAACAGAAGGACATATAGGCACAGGTCATGATCAAATCGAAACAACCCACACAACACAACATCCTCATGTTTCTCTAAGCTTAGGTATGGGTCAAAGGCTATCTGAAACATAGAAAATGTGCATCCAACAAAAGAGACATCCAAAGACTGTATGTCGTTTTTTGTCTTTTCTTAACCTACTGTATAAGCTAAACTAGTAAAATGATTCACTCACATCACTGAGGTTAAAAGCATTGACGGTGGCCAGGATAATCTCAGGACGATCCACGATGTGTGTGTATTTGGCAAAGTTGTCTTTGGCATCCTTCTTGTAAAGCCTCTGCAAAAAGACAGTAGAGAGAGAGACGTGGTAAGAATTCCCTGAAGGGTAGCAAACACACACAGTACTAATGACTGACATTTGAGGAGCAGAATGTGCCCAATGAAACCAATAACCACACCAAAAACAGCTTGGATACAGATAGAGGAGCTTACCTCGTTCATGATCTTCTGGGCATTCCTAACTTTGACGTGATCGACACAGTCTGCAGCCATCCATCCACAGCCACGGAGCCATTCCAGATCGGCCTTGTAGACAAACTGCAGACAGACAGAGGAGAGTTAGACAAACCATCATTTTATCTAGAGGTATTTTCCTGATTTTATTAGGGGAGAGAGAGAGAGAGAGTGGGGGTGAGAGAGAGAGAGACGGGGAGAGAAAAGAGAAGAGAGAGAGAGAGAGAGAGAGAGAGAGAGAGAGAGAGAGAAGATATTCAACTCACGTCACTCTGAAGGTCGTACGCTTTGCGGGCCTGTGTGACGTCAGTGGAGTCTGGCAGACAGGTCCAGTTGTGTAGATGGGTCCTGTAGTGTTTGTCATTGACCTGGACCTGGCATTTCTTGGCCAGCTCGAAAGACAGCATGTCCACTGGCAGATGGAACTTGGTCTTGGACTTATTGAAGTCTTTCTTGTACAGGGCATCAGAGGCGATCTTGGCTGAGTTCAGAGCCAGCATGAGCAGAGGGTCATCCTCGACGCAGCGGGCTCCAATGTGATGGCCAGCCTGCTTACGATATTCTGCCTTGTATTTGTGCTGTGAAAGAGAACAAGCAAGTGCCAAAGTATTGTATTTGGTACAATAAATATACTTGCTGGTGACCCTCAATTAAATTAGGCAATGAATGAATGAATGCCTGTAGAACAAGATAAATAGACCAAACTACTTGGCGTCACGTTGGACACAGCTCTATCCTGGTCTGAACATATAGATAACATTGTCATTAAAATGGGTACGGGCATTGCTATAACAATAAATTGTTCTGAGTATTTAACATCCAGCATTTTGAATCAGGTGATTTCATTTATGGTCCTGTCACACTTAGAGTACTGTTCAGCTCCTAAAAAACAGGGCTGCCAGATTAGCTCTTCATTGTTCTATCCGTTTTTTATTTTTTTAAAGGAATGCATCATCCTCTCTCATGGCTTCCTGTTGAAAGCAAAGGACTAGCCAGTCTTTTGAATTTCTTGAGGAATGTAATATTTTTCAAGAAACCACAGTACTTTTTATACAAATTTGTGTTTACCAGCAACAAACATAACCACCAAACCACACAGGCAAGTTTAGGTAATCTGATACCCCCCAGATCAAGGACACATCTCCTCATATCTACAGTAATTTACAGAGCCATCACTGAATGGAATTCTTTACCAACTCACATTTCTCAGGAGGCAAAAGTAAATCCACCTTCAATAAAACAATAAAAGAACATCTAATGCGATGGACCATATGACTGGAAAGATACTTATTCTAGAGAGCATCTACTGAATGTTAAATGTATTACCTGTCAGGTATTTTAATTGTCTTAATGTAAATTTGTATTGTTTGCAATGTCTTTTTAGGTCTGTGTTGGACACCAGGAAGATTAGCTGATGTCATCGTGTCCGCTAATGGGGATCCTAATAAAATGATACAATTCAATTCAAAGTGCCAGATTCAGTGGGATTTAATTTACTGTTTATTAATACATACTGCAATAGAGATCTAAGCATTTAGAATTAAAACGGTATTGAGTGAATAGATATTTTGAGTCACTTAAACACTACAAAGTTAGGAATTTAAGTAAATGATGTAGTTAATGTTATTTTTATCAGGAGTGAACGGACACTTACTGTTCCATTACATTTGCATTCAGATGAGATAAGTATTTTTGACCTCAATAACCTGTTTAAATAAAGGTGAAAACAGTGATACTCACATCGCTCTGGACTTTATTGTTGTGGATGCACTGCTTGATGGGAACAGCATCTCCGGGCATGAAGAAGCCGGTGGCTTTGACCTTATCCCAGTCCTTGGTGTACAGTTTCTGTGAACGGTAAGATAGATAGGAACAGAAATGACAGAACGTAATGGTAATATTTTGTGACTACACCACGTCTTATGAGCATTTCTTCTTCGAATTCCCCTCTACGTTCAGTATTGTTGAAGCTTGATTCAGACTGGAAAAGGCATTTTGAGCATTTCAAATGTCTGAGCACCCTGATCAAATCAAATCAAATCAAATCTTATTGGTCACATACACATATTTAGCAGATGTCATTGCGGGTGTAGGGAAAGGCTTGATGTAAAGAAAGAAGAGTTATCTTACTGGATGGAGATTCTTGGCCACCTCTCTTGCTGTTGCCAGTCCTGGGGTGTCCGTGATCGTGTACTTAGTCTTCTCTGTGTGCCAGAGTGCACGGTAATTAGCCTGCACAAAATCAAAACACAAAAGCAATTGATTAGTATTGTACTTATGATGATGATTATTAGCTCTATTAAGAGTTGCTTCAATAGTCCAATATTTTTATTTCATAATTTTGATAAAAACCATTGTGGCCCATGTCCCCACCCACCTCATTGAGGATATCTGCAGCGTTCTTAGCGCAAACCAGGTCCATTCGGTCCACAGGGGCTGTGAACGTCTGCTGATCCAACTTGACGCGGTAACCTCTCTGCAAGACCACATCGGCAACAACAGTCAAACCAAAATCAAGCTTCAATCAATTTCATTGCAAATTAACCTATTTCTGTCCACAATTAAAATGATCAGGTATATGATAGACGCTTGGTGGCATATATTACTATATTATATTATTATCAAGTTCATATATGTAATTATTACATGACATATATTATATTACTTACGTCAGCCAGGACCGCTTGGGCGTGTTTCACTTTCAAGACCTCCACAGACTCATGGGGGTTCCAACCACATCCCCTCAGCCACTCCAGATCAGACTTGTACACAGCCTGGGAAAAGACAACAGTGTGTTTGTATTGGCATAGGGGTCAACGTGCCACTAAATACTGATTGCCTTTCCCAGATATGACTGAACAGAGGGTTAAAATGAACAACGCTGTATGAGATAAGGATGTATCTGAAATACTCTCAGGTGAATACAGCACATAAAACATTATCATGACCAACTAATTACAATAGGATAGAGGGATAAAAAGAGGAACTCACATCGCTCTGCAGATCATAGGTTTTCCTGGCCTGGACGACATCAGTGGAGTCTGGCAGACAGGTCCAGTTGTGCAGGCGAGTTCTGTAGTTGAAGTCGTTGACTTGGACCTGGCATTTCTTGGCTAGTTCAATGGTCAGCATGTCCACTGGGAGGTGGAACTTGGTCTTGGACATGTTGAAGTCCTTCTTGTACAGTGCATCACTGGCAATTCTGGCTGAGTTCAGAGCCAACATGATCAGAGGGTCATCATTGACGCTGAGGGCTCCAATGTGGTGACCAACCTGCTTGCGGTATCCCTCGTGGTATTTGTACTGAGTGAAAAAAGGGGGGATCAGAGAGTTAATTCCACTGACTCCATTGAATCAAGTGACCTAAATGAAATGGACGCAGACTAAAGTTATTTTCTCTTACGTCGCTGATGATGTCTCGAGATTTTCTGGCCTTCAGCACAGCGATGGCATCCTCCTTGATGTGGTATCCCTTAGCCTTGTCAGCATCCCAATCCTTAGTGTACAGTTTCTGTGAAATGGAAAGATCATTGAGTCAGTGAGTCAAATAATAATATCTGGCCATACTGTTATATGCGTATGAACCAAAAACCGCTACAGGTTTCTTTATGTGTGTATCTGAATCAATGTCATTATATTATTGCTGACTGAATATGTTCATTGCACTCTGAAAATACTTTAAATACAACTAAAGACATAGTATGTGCCTTGGCAGTGTGCAAAGCGTTCAGTGAACCAGACTTACGTTGCTGATGGCGATAGCATTAGCCTTGGACAGCACAATAGAAGGTAGGTCATTGTTCAGGTGGATATTGGTCTTCTCAGTATCCCAAACTTCTCTATATTTCCTCTGTGAAAAGCAACAAACACACACAATCAAAGAGTTAATGATAAATCCAAACATTGTTATCGCAGACCAGCTCTATATTTCACAAAATCTCAATCTCCGCTGTTACTAGAAATGCATTTTTACAAAGAGACCAAGAAAACAGGTTAGGTTTGGCTACTCAAGAAGGACTCTTCAATAGGAAAAAAGAAAGTACTCACACCACTGAGGGTCTCAGCATTCTGCTTCGACAGAACAATCTCTGGAGAGTCAATGACACTGGTGAACTTGATAGAGCTGGGGGGCTGGCGGTACAGCCTTTCGTTGAGGATGGTTTGGGCATTTTTAGCTTTAATGACATCCACAGAACCCTGGGGCAACCATCCGCACCCTCTGAGCCACTCCAGATCAGACCTGTACACAGCCTGGAAGGAAGGAACCATGGATCAGGTAATCATTACTCCTGATGGGATAGTAGTGTAATAGTTGGCTGAACTTCAATGGTCGATAGGTAGAGTTAGGATCCAGCAATAGACAATACGGATTGGACTTCTCTGTGTACTTACGTCACTATGCAGAGCGTAGACCTTCCTGGCTTGGACAACATCAGTGTTGTCTGGCATACAGGTCCAGTTGTGCAGTTTAGTTCGGTAGGAGAATTCTTGGATCTGGGACTGGCCTTTTTTGGCCAAGTTGAAGGACATCATGTCAAGTGGGAGGTGGAACTTGGTCTTGGTGAGGTGGAAGTCCTTCTTGTAGAGAATATCACTAAAAATCCTGGCGGCATTGGCAGCCATCACAAGCAGATGGTCATCTTCAACGCATAGGGCTCCAACATGGTGGCCACACTGATTGCGGAAGCCGGCCTTGTACTTGTACTGAAAAAAGAGAGGACTAGCTAAGTATTGAGTTGTTTTTTTATGATTGCTGCCTATGCTCATTCAGAGGAGATGGATATACACAAACTTACATCACTGATGATCTCTCTGCCCTTCTTGGCATGTTGGACAGCAATGGCATCCTTATCCAAATGATAGCCCTGTCCGATCATCTCGTCAAATCCTTCACGGTAGAGTTTCTGAAATAACACCAAAAATCTAAAACCTTGAAGAGGTTGCAAGACCTATAGCTCATATGGATATAGAAATAGATACAACTAGATCAACTTGAGTGAACGAAAACAGCTTGAGGTAAAGTAAGGAGGACCTACGTTGCTCAGGGTGATCGCATTGGCCTTGGCCAGCACAAGCTCTGGAAGCTCATTGCCGACGTGGATGTTGATCTTATCAGCCTCCCACTGTTCAACATACTGGCGCTGAAATATGAGAAAAGGATGGCAATGTTATAAGAAAATGTGTTTCATTATTCCTCTGTTTTCAATATTAGTCTCTGCATCCTGTGAATCTGAATGTATGTATACCTGAGTTAAATCTGCCTCCACACTAGAAAAAAATAAGTAATTTTACCTTGTTCATTATCTGGGCATTGGCCGCAGCCAAGGCATAAGGCATGCCGTCGGTTTTGGCGGTAAACTTGAAGTTGCTTGGGTGCTGCCGATATTTCCTCTCACTCAGGATCTCGCTGGCCTTCTTGGCTTTCTCAACGTCGATTGAGCCAATAGGGACCCAGCCAGTGCCTCTGAGCCACTCCAAATCAGCCCTGTACACAGCCTGTTTTATTTGAGAGCAACAGAGAGAGAACAATTGGTCAGGAAGTAAACTTCAGCGGTATAATGTTTGTCTGAAATGATAGGTGTAGCCCACACAACACCTCATAACCTTAATGAGTGATCATAATCTACTTACATCACTATGCAGAGCATAGACCTTCCTAGCCTGGACGACATCACTGGAGTCTGGCAGACAGGTCCAGTTGTGCAGGCGGTTCTATAGTTGAAGTCGTTGACCTGAATCTGGCATTTCTTGGCCAATTCAATGGTCAGCATGTCAACTGGCAGGTGGAATTTAGTCTTGGATTTGTTGAAGTCCTTCTTGTACAGGGCATCACTGGCAATTCTGGCTGAATTCAGAGCCAGCACGAGCAGAGGGTCATCCTCGACGCAGCGGGCTCCAATGTGGTGGCCAACCTGCTTGCGGTAGCCTGTCTTGTACTTGTACTATACCGAAGCAAAAAGGTAGAAAGTATGTAATGGGCATTTCAGTAAATTAAAGGTGTACACAGTATTGAAATACTCAGTTCCTTTGTGATAATGTGATAACAAAATAAGTACTGATATCTTGTACATATACTATATGGAGGCAAAAAAAGTATACACTTTTATATACTCAACATCACATAAATTATGATAATCTGTTTGCATCAACCGCTTTACATTTTTCAAATAATATGAAAAAAGGAGGAACATATCCTGTACTCACATCACTGATGATCTCTCTACTATGCTTGGCAGCTTTGATGGCGATGCAATCGTTTTTCAGGTCATAGCCCTTCTTGTACATCTCCTCCAGTTCGGCTTTGTATGTTTTCTAAAAAGTATATAGAGACACAGCTTAGAAACAAAGCCAACACATTACTAATAATTACTAGAACAGTACTAGAGCTATTATTAATTACTTGAGCTTCAGATAAAGTATTTGGCCACATATCAGCTATTGAAAGTGTAATATAGTAATGTATGTAGCAAAGGAAGCAAAGAGGACCTACGTTGCTTATGTTGATTGCGTTGGCCTTGGCCAGCACAAGCTCTGGAAGCTCATTGCCGACGTGGATTTTGACCTTATCAGCATCCCATTGTGCAACATAGTTGCCCTGAAAATCAAGAGAAAACATTATTATGATATAAGAAAATAATAATCAGGTAATATTACATGGCATTTTAATAGCGCATTTGTCAGACCCAAAGACGCTTGAAAAAAGCAACCAGAAATGCAAGATTGAGCAACCAAACCACTGATCTGGGTGAGAGACATAGTTCAAAAAGTATTTATGTATTGAACATTTCACCAACCTTGTTCATGATCTCAGCATTAGCCTTGGCCAGCACCATAGGCATGGAGTGCATGTCGGTGGTGTATTTAAGAGTATCTGGTTTCTGCTTGTAGAGGCGGTCGCTCAGGATCTCTGCAGCTTTCTTGGCTTTCAACACATCCAGAGAGCCAATGGGGACCCAGCCAGTACCTCTAATGAACTCCATGTCGGCATGGTAGACAGCCTGAAGGGTGGAAAGCATCAATCAATCAAACAAACAATCACACTTACTGTAGACATAAAAAATGTAAGTGGTTAATGGAAAAGAAACAAAGCATTTGATCCAGTATATTGAGAAGAAGCTTACGTCACTATGCAGATCGTAGACCCTCCTGGCATGGACGACATCACTGGAGTCTGGCAGACAGGTCCAGTTGTGCAGTTTGGTTCTGTAGTTGAAGTCATTGACCTGGATCTGGTTCTTCTTGCACAACTCAAAGGCCATCATATCCAATGGGAGGTGGAACTTGGTTTTGGACTGGTGGAAGTCCTTCTTGTACAGGGCATCACTGGCAATCTTGGCTGAGTTAATAGCCAGTATGAGCAGAGGGTCATCCTCAACGCAGCGGGCTCCAATGTGGTGGCCAACCTGCTTGCTGTATCCAGCCTTGTACTTGTACTGAAAGAGATTTTTTGAATTTTTAGAGTTTGTGTACCAACTTCAGTCAGACAAGGGTGCACTTATTGAACGTCCTTTCCTTATAAATTTGTCAGTGTTTCAAAGAAGACACTCCAAGTGTATTTATGCCTGAGTAATTCACTTTCATTAATTGATTCAGGAATGAATTCAATTCAGAAATTGTTATTAGTATAATGGTTCCTTAGCACTTTAATAACTAGGAAAATGTCTTAAAATGTTTACTTACATCAATGATAATGTAGCTTAAGGCTTTGGAAATGGTCAAATTCTGAAAAAAAATTCATGTGAAAAAAGGGGGACAAAAATACAGTACTTACATCGCTGATAATCTCTCTACCGTGCTTGGCAGCCTTGACCGAGATAGCATCGACAGGAAGGTGATAGCCCTTCTTGATGGTAGCATCAAATCCTTGTCTGTACAGTTTCTATAAAAAGGAGAAAGAACAAGTGTCTAAAAAAAACGAGTCACAAAACATTGAAGAGGTTGAGAGATATATAGATTAGACAGATATACAGTACATATATAGATATGGCTAAAACTAGATCAACTTGAGTGAACGAAAACAGCTTGAGGTAAAGTAAGGAGGACCTACGTTGCTCAGGGTGATCGCGTTGGCCTTGGCCAGCACAAGCTCTGGAAGCTCATTGCCGACGTGGATTTTGATCTTATCAGCATCCCATTGTTCAACATACTGGCGCTGAAATACGAGATAAAATTTGCTATGTTATGAAAAATAATAATAACAATAATATTTGTTTTGCACCCCGCCCCCACGTATATATATTTATATATTTTTTTAAGCAATTAATTACTCTTGAAAGTTGTAATAGTGGAATGCACAAGGTGCAATTTCTAAATTGGGTTGTGCATCATCAGTTCCTCTTGTCATGTTAGTCATTGAATACC
The DNA here is from genome assembly GCA_030435695.1 of Brachymystax lenok tsinlingensis. Taxonomy (NCBI): domain Eukaryota; kingdom Metazoa; phylum Chordata; class Actinopteri; order Salmoniformes; family Salmonidae; genus Brachymystax; species Brachymystax lenok. The sequence continues at coordinate 27,403,012 of CM059781.1, read as the reverse complement.
TTAGAGAGCTATTTATAACTTGTCAGAAATGTCCAGATCAACTAGCCCATTTTATAATTAGGTTTTTAAGCCCATAGATTTTGTTGTAATATTTTGGTCACTCAAATATCACATGAATACACATTAGACATGGGCTTTAAAACTGCTAAATGTTCTTTGCACCCCAAATGTAATGACAAAATGTGTAGAATTGCAGGAAATAAGCTTTAAACCTGCAAAATTCTCTCGACCAACAAGAAGGGTGTGAACAGTTTATGTCATGAACAGTGCTTTTGCCCATAGAAATAGACGTGGTGCGTGCGCGGTCTCAGGGGGGGCAGCGGGACACACTCAAGCCGGTGCGCCTGGCACCTACTACCATACCCTGTTCAAAGGCACTTACATCTTTTGTCTTGCCATTTCACATTCTGAATGGCACAAATATACAATTCATGTCTCAATTGTCTCGGAAGCTTAAAAATCCTTCTCTAACCTGTCTCCTCCACACATCTACACTGATTGAAGTGTGACAGGTGACATCAATCAGGGTTCATAGCTTTCACTTGGATTCACCTGGTCAGTCTATGTTATGAAATAGCTGAACACTCAGTGTATGTATTAGATACTGTATCTATGTATTAGATAGGGTCTTAGACTTGGTGTTGGAGTGGACCTTGTCCTCCCATGCCTTAGTGTACAAATGCTGCAAGATATCATAAGAAAATGGCAGCTCCATAAAACCCCCAAAAATTAATTTGGTGTTGAATTCTGGTGTAACAGGAAACTGTGTAGTTAGCTGGAAGAAGTTAGTTGAAGTTTACCTTGTTCATGATCTGGGCATTACTTTTGGCCAGAACGATGTCCATGCTGTCGAGGGGGCTTTTGAAGGCCAGAGTGCTGGGGTGCTGGCGGTATTTCCTCTCACTCAAGATCTCGGCGGCCTTCTTAGCTTTTTCCACATCAAGTGAGCCAATGGGGACCCATCCCATTCCCCTGAGCCACTTCATGTCAGCCCTGTACACCGCCTAAGAGGGATATCATACTCCCATTACATGTTGCCATCTCTAACCTTTGATCACTGGGTTTGACCAGTCCTGGGTGCTTCATTAACAATGTAAACATTTTACAGGAAAGAGCAGAAGGAACTTTTTAAACTTACCTCACTATTAATGTCATAGACATGTCTGGCCTGGACGACATCACTGGAGTCTGGCAGACAGGTCCAGTTGTGCAGGCGAGTTCTGTAGTTGAAGTCATTGACCTGGATCTGGTTCTTCTTGCACAACTCGAAGGCCATCATGTCCAATGGGAGGTGGAACTTGGTTTTGGACTGGTGGAAGTCCTTCTTGTACAGGGCATCACTGGCAATCTTGGCTGAGTTAAGAGCCAGCACGAGCAGAGGGTCATCCTCGACGCAGCGGGCTCCAATGTGGTGGCCAACCTGCTTGCGGTAGCCTGTCTTGTACTTGTACTATACCGAACCAAAAAGGTAGAAAGTATGTAATGGGCATTTCAGTAAATTAAAGGTGTACACAGTATTGAAATAGTCAGCATCTTTGTGATAATGTGATAACAAAATAAGTACTTACATCACTGATAATTTCCCTGCCGTGCTTGGCTGCGATGATAGCAATGGCATCATTGCGCAAATCATAGCCCTTCTTCTTATCCTCTTCCATTGCTTTTCTGTATTGGTTCTGTATGAAGAAGAAAATAAAACATCCATACATATGGATATCTCCACAATAAGTATTGTTTTTTTATGCATACATTCATCGGGAGGGTTACCTTTGTGCTATCATTTACTTACCCAACTGTAGTTTGATTTGTTTGCATTGGCCAAAACCACTTCCATCGCATCTGGCATAATGTGGTTCTTGGTCTTGTCCTTCTCCCATGCCTCAGTGTACGCTTGCTGCAATAACGAGTTTCAAGTTCAAACTAACAACATTAAGTGCCTCTTCATATCATTGGCTCAAATATAATGCAAAGTAGGGGAGATCAGATTACATTAAAGCAGGTTTAAATGATGGAATCATTATTTGAATAACATCTACCAGGGGAAACATACGAAGGCAAAGGATCAGTAAAGATATACCAGTTAGTCAAATACCTTGTTGGCATTATCATTATTTTGTTTAGCCAAAACCATTCCCATGTCTTGAACTGAGACGGTGAACTTAAAGTTGCTTGGGTGCTGACGATACAGCTTCTCACTCAGGACCTCTGTGGCTTTCTTTGCCTTCTCAACATCAAGTGAGCCGATGGGAACCCATCCGATACCTTGCATGCTCTTGAGATCAGCCTTGTACACAGCCTAGACACAACAATATCACAAAGGTCAAAATGGCCAGAATAAAAACAATTACACTGGAAAAACATGATCTAGTTAATTCATACTTACATCACTCGCTATGTCATAGACATGTCTGGCATGGACGACATCACTGGAGTCTGGCAGACAGGTCCAGTTGTGCAGGCGAGTTACATATTTGGCATGGTTGACCTGAATCTGGTTCTTTTTGGCCAACTCAAAGGACATCATGTCCAATGGGAGATGGAACTTGGTTTTGGACTGGTGGAAGTCCTTCTTGTACAGGGCATCACTGGCAATCTTGGCTGAGTTAATAGCCAGTATGAGCAGAGGGTCATCCTCAACGCAGCGGGCTCCAATGTGGTGGCCAACCTGCTTACGGTAGCCAGTCTTGTACTTGTGCTACAGAAAGCAAATATGAAATGGCAGTGTTGAGGATTCTGTTAATTTTCCAGAAGTACATTTTATATATTGTGTCATGAAATAGTTAAGAAATATAAATCGGTTACGATGGCTAGATGTTCAATGAACTTACATCACTGATAATTTCCCTGCCGTGCTTGGCTGCGATGATAGCAATGGCATCATTGCGCAAATCATAGCCCTTCTTCTTATCCTCTTCCATTGCTTTTCTGTATTGGTTCTGTATGAAGAAGAAAATAAAACATCCATAGATATGGGTATTTCAAATCAAATCACCATTTATTTCAAATGCATTTAACAAAGTTACAACATACTTTACTGAAGAAAAAACGAAAAAAACAATAAGTATTGTTTTTTTATGCATACATTCATCGGGAGGGTTACCTTTGTGCTATCATTTACTTACCCAACTGTAGTTTGATTTGTTTGCATTGGCCAAAACCACTTCCATCGCATCTGGCATAATGTGGTTCTTGGTCTTGTCCTTCTCCCATGCCTCAGTGTACGCTTGCTGCAATAACGAGTTTCAAGTTCAAACTAACAACATTAAGTGCCTCTTCATATCATTGGCTCAAATATAATGCAAAGTAGGGGAGATCAGATTACATTAAAGCAGGTTTAAATGATGGAATCATTATTTGAATAACATCTACCAGGGGAAACATACGAAGGCAAAGGATCAGTAAAGATATACCAGTTAGTCAAATACCTTGTTGGCATTATCATTATTTTGTTTAGCCAAAACCATTCCCATGTCTTGAACTGAGACAGTGAACTTGAAGTTGCTTGGGTGCTGACGATACAGCTTCTCACTCAGGACCTCAGCGGCTTTCTTTGCCTTCTCAACATCAAGTGAGCCGATGGGAACCCATCCGATACCTTGCATGCTCTTGAGATCAGCCTTGTACACAGCCTAGACACAACAATACCACAAAGGTAAAAACGGCCAGAATAAAAACAATACACTGGAAAAACATGATCTAGTTAATTCCTACTTACATCACTCGCTATGTCATAGACATTTCTGGCATGGACGACATCACTGGAGTCTGGCAGACAGGTCCAGTTGTGCAGGCGAGTTACATATTTGGCATGGTTGACCTGAATCTGGTTCTTTTTGGCCAACTCAAAGGACATCATGTCCAATGGGAGGTGGAACTTGGTTTTGGACTGGTGGAAGTCCTTCTTGTACAGGGCATCACTGGCAATCTTAGCTGAGTTAATAGCCAGCATGAGCAGAGGGTCATCCTCGACGCAGCGCGCTCCAATGTGGTGGCCAACCTGCTTACGGTAGCCAGTCTTGTACTTGTGCTACAGAAAGCAAATATGAAATGGCAGTGTTGAGGATTCTGTTAATTTTCCAGAAGTACATTTTATATATTGTGTCATGAAATAGTTAAGAAATATAAATCGGTTACGATGGCTAGATGTTCAATGAACTTACATCACTGATAATTTCCCTGCCGTGCTTGGCTGCGATGATAGCAATGGCATCATTGCGCAAATCATAGCCCTTCTTCTTATCCTCTTCCATTGCTTTTCTGTATTGGTTCTGTATGAAGAAGAAAATAAAACATCCATACATATGGATATCTCCACAATAAGTATTGTTTTTTTATGCATACATTCATCGGGAGGGTTACCTTTGTGCTATCATTTACTTACCCAACTGTAGTTTGATTTGTTTGCATTGGCCAAAACCACTTCCATCGCATCTGGCATAATGTGGTTCTTGGTCTTGTCCTTCTCCCATGCCTCAGTGTACGCTTGCTGCAATAACGAGTTTCAAGTTCAAACTAACAACATTAAGTGCCTCTTCATATCATTGGCTCAAATATAATGCAAAGTAGGGGAGATCAGATTACATTAAAGCAGGTTTAAATGATGGAATCATTATTTGAATAACATCTACCAGGGGAAACATACGAAGTCAAAGGATCAGTAAAGATATACCAGTTAGTCAAATACCTTGTTGGCATTATCATTATTTTGTTTAGCCAAAACCATTCCCATGTCTTGAACTGAGACGGTGAACTTGAAGTTGCTTGGGTGCTGACGATACAGCTTCTCACTCAGGACCTCTGTGGCTTTCTTTGCCTTCTCAACATCAAGTGAGCCGATGGGAACCCATCCGATACCTTGCAGGCTCTTGAGATCAGCCTTGTACACAACCTAGACACAACAATATCACAAAGGTTAAAATGGCCAGAATAAAAACAATTACACTGGAAAAACATGATCTAGTTAATTCCTACTTACATCACTCGCTATGTCATAGACATGTCTGGCATGGACGACATCACTGGAGTCTGGCAGACAGGTCCAGTTGTGCAGGCGAGTTACATATTTGGCATGGTTGACCTGAATCTGGTTCTTTTTGGCCAACTCAAAGGAAATCATGTCCAATGGGAGATGGAACCTTGTCTTGGACTTGTGGAAGTCTTTCTTGTACAGAGCATCACTGGCAATCTTGGCTGAGTTCAGAGCCAGCATGAGCAGAGGGTCATCCTCAATGCAGCGGGCTCCAATGTGGTGGCCAATTTGCTTACGGTAGCCAGCCCTGTATTTGAACTTAATACATTAAAATGAGATAGTTAGGTTTCATTCAAAAGCTGAAGTTCACAAACCATTTATTCAATAAAGAGTGTTTAACTTACGTCGCTAGCAATGGATGTGCCCTGTTTGGCTGCCAGGATTGCAATAGCATCATTGCGCAGGTCATAACCCTTCTTCTTGTCTTGTTCATTGGCAAGCTTATACAGTGTCTGTACAAGAGAAGAAAACACATGTTATGAATGACTGAATTATGACAATGCAGCCTAAATGAACACTACAATGAGGTGTGGAAGGAATAACTTACACTACTGCAGTTGATCTTGTTGGCTCTGGCCAAAACCACCTCCATTGAGTCTGGCATCATGTGGACAGAGGTCTTATCCTTATTCCAGGTGTCAATGTACGTTTGCTATAAGACAGATATATTTGTTAGTGTTTTGATGTATCACCATGTATTTGTGTTGTATATAATATACTGTATACATAGACAGTATGCACAGACACAGATGCAAAGAATGACCTTGTTCATGATCGCATTGTTAGCACTGGCCAGGACGAGGTCCATGGAGTGCATGTCTTTGGTAAACTTGAAGCCGCTGGGGTGTTGGCGGTAAAGTTTCTCACTGCCAATCAGGCCAGCTGTTTTGGCTTTCTCTACATCCAGAGAACCAATGGGAATCCATCCTGTGCCTTTGATGCTAGTCTCATAGTCACTTTTGTACAAATTCTGCAGAATAAGTAAATGGATACATTATTGTCAGGGAAAAAATACATTGTATACAAAAACATGTTGTTGTTGTTGTTTTGTTTGTTGTTATGTATTTATGAGTAAAATAATACTTACATCACTGGCGATTGTCTGCATCTGCTTAGCCAACTCCACGTTCATGGCATCGGCAAGCACAGTGTAGTGGTGCTGGATCTTCCTGTAGCCAGCATACGTCTGCACTGTGGAGGCGTGTTTGGCATGCGCAACACTCATCATGTCAACTGGGGAGTGGTACTTTAGCTTGGACTTGTGGTAGTCCTTCTTGTAGTTCTTGTCACTCTGCAACCTGGCCACCTCCATGTAGTGCACCAGCAAAGGGTCATCCTGAAGATTACGGCAGCCGACTTGTTTTCCCCTATTCTTCTGGTGACTCAGCTTGTACTTGTACTGTATAAATAAACAATGTATTTTTCCCAGAACGAAAGTTAATATTTCGAGGAAGAAGAATTTATTGGACACAAGGTCCAATGGAAATTCTACTTCTGCTTTATCCCAACCAATCTGATAGATTCACATACTCATACAGAGGTTGGGGAGTTTGGAGCACATTGTAAAATGGTTTTAAAGGCTTTTAATTGTTGGTCTGAGTCACTCACGTCGCTGGCGATTTTGGTGCCCTGCTTGGCAGCCTGGATGGTGATGGCATCAACCTTCAGGTCGTAACCCTTATTATACATTGCCTCCAGACCTGCTTTGTAGGTTTTCTGGAATGGAGGAGAAACTATTTATACAAATATGACCAAAATAAAATTTGTTAAATACTTACAAGCCATATTTGAAGTTATATTGCAAAAGCATGATGGATACAAAGAGGAATATTTTGATGATAGATGAAAAAGGTAGCCTTACCTGACTCATGTTGATAGCATTAGCCTTGGCCAGGACAATCTCAGGGGCATCTGGCATCACATGGACTGTGAGCTTGTCCTTGTGCCATTGTTTGGTGTATTCTTGCTGCAATCAAAATTATTCACCAATCAATTAACCTAGACTATCGTTATGAGACACAACATTAGAAACAAACTGTGATAACAACTTTATTTTTCACAAATGTACAGGTCCGGTCTGAGCATACCTTGTTCATGATCTTGTTGTTGTCAGTGGCCAGGACCATGTCCATGGAGTCCATCAGCTTCTTGAACTGGAATTTGGAAGGGTGTGTACGGTACTTATGTTCACTCTGGATGTCTGCGCCAACCTTTGCAAGCTCCACCGGCAGTGAGCCAATAGGAATCCATCCCGTTCCTCTCACATAGTTGTTCCAGTCAGACTTGTACTCGTTCTGGAGAATGACATTAGAGTTGAGAAACGGGTGATTAGCAAAATAATAATATGAGTGGCAAAAACGTATAATTGATCACCAATGTTTACTATGATTAGTTGGCACTATGGTACTATGTAACTGCTGAACTCACATCACTGCAACTGGCATTCACGGTGCGAGCCAACACAAGGTTCATGGAGTCAGGGAGAAGACTGTAATGGTGTTGGATCTTCCTGTAGCCAGTATAGGTTTGCACTGCGGAGGCTTGCTTAGCATGTGCAACACTCATCATGTCAACTGGGGAGCAGTACTTCAGCTTGGACTTGTGGTAGTCCTTCTTGTAGTTCCTCTCACTCTGCATCTTGGCCACCTGCATGTAGTGCACCAGCAAGGGGTCATCCTGAAGATTACGGCAGCCCACTTGTTTGCCTCTTCCCTTCTCGTACGCCAGCTTGTACTTGTACTGTAAAAATATACAGGTGTTTAGTCAATTACAGAAGCAGTATCTGATCACATTAATTCTCTACACAGTTGATAGCTGATTAAAGTGAAAGGAAACAGGATCTATGCAGCAAGCAAACACAGAAATTACATTATTTTACACTTACGTCACTGGCAATGGTAGTGCCTTTCTTGGCAGCCAGAACAGCGATGGCATCAGGTTTGAGATCGTAGCCCTTTTTATACATGTCCTCCAGACCGGATTTGTAGAGTTTCTGAAAAGGTATATAGACGCAGCTTACAAACAGAGCCAAAAAAGGACTATTAAATGCATGGTTCTTACTTTTAAATTACAGTTTGAATGTCTGTGACTTTCAAAGACTTTTGAAAGAAGTTTTGATTCTATAGATTATCATTAAAGCTACAGTAACTAGTTAGAAAGGGGCAACGAATATGCCGTCGCATACAGTGTTAGTTAGTAGTGACATTGGAAGATGTGATGATCATACCTGACTCATGTTGATAGCATTAGCCTTGGCCAGGACAATCTCAGGGGCATCTGGCATCACATGAACTGTGAGCTTGTCCTTGTGCCATTGTTTGGTGTATTCTTGCTGCAATGTAATTGACACAAACACAGATAAATAATAACATTAGGACAAACGAGAAAACATCACATTTTAAACAATCTGTTTTTAATTTCCAATATGGTGTTACAGTTTATAGTTTACCTTGTTCATGATCTTGTTGTTGTCAGTGGCCAGGACCATGTCCATGGAGTCCATCAGCTTCTTGAACTGGAATTTGGAAGGGTGTGTACGGTACTTATGTTCACTCTGGATGTCTGCGCCAACCTTTGCAAGCTCCACCGGCAGTGAGCCCATAGGAATCCATCCCGTTCCTCTCACATAGTTGTTCCAGTCAGACTTGTACTCGTTCTGGAGAATGAAACAAAGACAAATAAATTCAGTATTTGATACCCGAAAGCTTTTTAACAGAAAACGTACATCCCTAGTACTAGGCTGAAGTCACATAAACAGTACTCACATCACTGCAACTGGCATTCACGGTGCGAGCCAACACAAGGTTCATGGAGTCAGGGAGAAGACTGTAATGGTGTTGGATCTTCCTGTAGCCAGTATAGGTTTGCACTGCGGAGGCTTGCTTAGCATGTGCAACACTCATCATGTCAACTGGGGAGCAGTACTTCAGCTTGGACTTGTGGTAGTCCTTCTTGTAGTTCCTCTCACTCTGCATCTTGGCCACCTGCATGTAGTGCACCAGCAAGGGGTCATCCTGAAGATTACGGCAGCCCACTTGTTTGCCTCTTCCCTTCACATGGTCTTTCTTGTACTGGATCTGAAAGGAACAAGTAAAAAAAATTATCAGATAATCTGACATTCAACGTAGGAACATTGTTGTTGACTACATATTGTATATCTTTTTATGTTGTCCTGGCGATATATTGCATACTTACATCACTGGCAATATGTCTGCCATGCTTAGCATGGATGACAGAGATAGCATCTGGCCTCATGTCGTATCCTTTGGCGATATCTTCCACCCACTTGTGCTTGTAGTGAGACTAGGAGAAATCAAAGAAACCACAGTCAAATATGGCCTATCTATAGGCAATACTTGCACATCTTAAACATTTCGGAGAAACTGAGTCTGTGTGTGTTTGTGGGTGTGTACTGACCTCGCTCATGGTCTGGGCGTTGTACTTGGCCTGGAGGAACTGAGGGCTGTCTGCAGGCAGGTTGTAGGTGTGCTTGAACTTCTCGCCAGACGCTCTGTATGAAGCCTGCACAGAGAGAAAGAACAAGGTAATCACATTCAACATCCATAGTAGGGAATAAAATACATGGAATAAATACATGAAAACCATTCATTTCCTCATATCTTGTATGTAAACTAAATATATGTATGACTTCTGAAAGACAGTCTTGGTAGGCTAAAATAGATCCTAAAAAACAATAAACCATAATCAAAGTTAGTTTTAGTCTTACGTCATCAAGTAACTTGGTGTTGGTCATGGCAAGGGCCATGTTCATCTGGTCAGTCAGACTGGTGAACTTCAGGGTGCTGGGGTGCACACGGTAGCCGTGCTCATCTAGGGCTGCCTTGGCTGTCTTAGCCAACTCCACCTCCATAGAGCCAATAGGAATCCAGCCAGAACCCCTGTACAAGTTGTTGTAGTCAGACTTATAGGTGTTCTGTAGAGACACACAGCGAAACAGGAAAGGTATCACAACAGGTATTATGACAGGTATCAGGACAGGTATCAGGGCACGTATCAGGACAGGCATCAGGGCAGGTATCAGGACAGGACAGGTATCAGGACAGGTATCGGGGCAGGTATCAGGACAGGACAGGTATCAGGACTTATATCAGGACAGGCATCAGGGCAGGTATCGGAACAGGACAGGTATCATAACAGAACAGGTATCAGGGCAGGTATCGGAACAGGACAGGTATCATAACAGAACAGGTATCAGGACAGGACAGATATCAGGGAACATATCAGGACAGTTATCAGGGCAGGTATCTGGACAATACAGGACAGGTATCAGGACAGGACTGGTATCAGGACAGATATCAGGACAGTTGTCAGGGCAGGTATCAGGACAGGTATCAGAACAGGTCAGGTATCAGAACAGGTCAGGTATCAGGACAGGAGAGGTATCATGGAAGGTATCAGGACAATTATCAGGTCAGGTATGCGGACAGGACAGGTATCAGGACAGGACAGGTATCAGTAAAGGTATCAAAACATGTATCAGGACAGGTATCAGGTCAGGTATCAAGACAGGTATCAGGACAGGTATCAGGACATGACTGGTATTAGGCCAGATATCAGGACAGTTATATCAGGGAAGGTATCAGGACAGATATCAGAACAGGGCAGGTATCAGGAAAGGTACCAGGGCAGGTATCAGAACAGGGCAGGTATCAGGAAAGGTACCAGGGCAGGTATCAGAACAGGGCAGGTATCAGAACAGGTCAGGTTTCAGGACAGGTCAGGTTTCAGGACAGGACAGGTATCAGACAGGTACCTCTCACTCAAAATACACTATTGTTCACAAAAATCATTACTACTATTGTGAGGAATGGATGTGGTTAGTGCTGATGCCCACCGGATTGATAGTAGTTACTGCTTATGCACACAGGTCGATAGTACACTTACACAGCCAGGCCTAGTTTCGTACCATCATTATGGTATTGAATGGCAAGGATATTGAAATGAACTCACGTTGCTCTGGATCTCCATCATGGTGCGAGCCAGCTGAACAGGCATAGCCTCAGGGAGAAGAGTGTAGTTGTGGAGGCTCTTCCTGTAGCCAGCATAGGTTTGTGCTGCGGAGGCTTGCTTAGCATGTGCAACACTCATCATGTCAACTGGGGAGCAGTACTTCAGCTTGGACTTGTGGTAGTCCTTCTTGTAGTTCCTCTCACTCTGCATCTTGGCCACCTGCATGTAGTGCACCAGCAAGGGGTCATCCTGAAGATTACGGCAGCCCACTTGTTTGCCTCTTCCCTTCTCGTACGCCAGCTTGTACTTGTACTGTACAGGAAATACAATGATGAGTGCAAATACCATGAATAGCATGTCATGATTATGGTCAATTATGGTTAATCAATAAACCAAATACACATTTTGAATTTCTTCCAATTCATACGTACATTGCTGGCAATATTAGTGCAGGCCCTGGCAGCCATGATGGGGATGGCATCTGCCTTCATCTGGTGTCCTTTGAGAATGTCTTGACGGTGAGCATATGTGTAATAATTCTGTGATGAGGAGAACGAGAAATAAACACATTACTTACAGACACAGACACATTTCAATGAATGCATCATGATCAATGAATATGTGAATATTAACTGTGTTTAAAAGCATTCAATTAATTTTTATATATATATTATACATATGTATATATGTATGTGTGTGTGTGTGTGTGTGTGTGTGTGTGTGTGTGTGTGTGTGTGTGTGTGTGTGTGTGTGTGTGTGTGTGTAAAATATGACTGTAATCAGTCAACATATAACCAACTACACAGTATAATAAAGGCACATTTCATTTAATGCATGGATATATATGTGTATTGATTGTGTATGATAGCAAAGGTATATAATAGTATGGACTGTGATCAACATGTAACCAACCTTGCTGATGTTGACAGCATTGTATTTGGCTTGCATAAACTCTGGTGCATCTGCAGGGAGATTGTAGGTGTGCAGGAATTTCTCTCCGCTGGCTTTATAGTCATGCTGCAAAAAAACACATAACAACAATATATTTAAATCAACACTTCTGTTCAGTTCAATTTATTCCATCCAACAAAATGTATTCAATAGAAAAATGGAATATAATGGACAACCATGGATTAGATTTTTGGCCTTCCTAGTAGGTAAATACTACTCACGACATTCATAATCTTTTGGTTCTGTTTGCACAGCTCCATATTCATGCCGTCCATCTTGCTGGTGAATTTAAAGTTTTCAGGGTGCTGCCTGTACTTGTGCTCATCCAGAGCGGCGCCGGCCTGCTTGGCTAGCTCCACTGGAAGGGATCCGATAGGGATCCAGCCAGTTCCCTTCACATAGTTCTCCCAATCCGCTTTGTAGTTCACCTGCATCCGGCAAGGGGAGGAGACAATGTGAGAAATGCTGCAAAAAGCCACTACAATAAAAATCTAAGATGCAGCATTACAACTTACAAGATAAAGCTAGAGTTTCTAAAGGCCTGAGGCTAGTACTTTTCCAACCAGGCTAGTAGAAAATGTGCCAAACTAGCCCACTGAAACGTTATTATTTTTTTATTTAACCTTTATTTAACTAGGCAAGTCAGTTTCGTACAAATTCGTATTTACAATGACGGCCTACCCCGGCCAAACCCTAACCTGGACGACACTGGGCCAAATGTGCGCCGCCCTATGAGACTCCGAATCACGTCCGGTTGTGATAAAGCCTGGAATCTAACCAGGGTCTGTAGTGACGCCTCTAGCACTGAGATGCAGTAAGTTAGACCACTGCAACACTCGGGAGCCCTTAAAACGTTATCTTTTCAAATACCACATGGCACAGATTTTGGACACTTCACCAGTAGAATGTCACCTGGGTAGAAATTGCCCTTCTGGCCAGTGTGGAAAATAATTTTGTTCTATCCCTGGGTAGGGGTCAGAGTACTTACATCACTGGCATTGGTGTTCATGGTGCGAGCCAGCTCAAAGTTCATGGAGTCAGGGAGAAGACTGTAATGGTGTTGGACCTTCCTGTAGCCAGTATAGGTTTGCACTGCAGAGGCTTGCTTAGCATGTGCAACACTCATCATGTCAACTGGGGAGCAGTACTTCAGCTTGGACTTGTGGTAGTCCTTCTTGTAGTTCCTCTCACTCTGCATCTTGGCCACCTGCATGTAGTGCACCAGCAAGGGGTCATCCTGAAGATTACGGCAGCCCACTTGTTTGCCTCTTCCCTTCACATGGTCTTTCTTGTACTGGATCTGAAAGGAACAAGTAAAAAAAATTATCAGATAATCTGACATTCAACGTAGGAACATTGTTGTTGACTACATATTGTATATCTTTTTATGTTGTCCTGGCGATATATTGCATACTTACATCACTGGCAATATGTCTGCCATGCTTAGCATGGATGACAGAGATAGCATCTGGCCTCATGTCGTAGCCCTTTGCAATGGTTTCCTCCCAGCTTTGCTTGTAGTAGTTCTGAAATAAAGCAATACGGTAAATAAATACACTATTTCCATGAGACACTAATACATGCAGTGCACACCCAAGAAGACACAGTTGTATTTGGAAGAAAGATGTCTACACAGTGCAGAGTAGTGTGCTCTTTATATAACGGGCAGGCGGAGATAATATGATAAAACATTTAATAATTCATTAAATGAAATATGAATATGAGGCAGAACTTATTAGTCTTGGTCAACAGTACCTTGCTGATGTTGTAGGCGTTGCATTTGGCCTGAAGGAACTGGGGGTCATTATGGGGCAGAGAGTACTTCTGGTGGATTTCCTCAAGACCCTTCTTGTAGTGAAGCTACAGGGGAAGAAGAATACAAATTGCATTTATAGATATAAAATAGGTGTTACATCCAAAGAAATGAATTACTGATTGTTTCATCTTAATTTATATTTAAAAAAAATCATATTTGTACTAAGCTGATTATGTAACTGCTATGAAGTTAACAATTTTCTCGACACAGGGAAAACGCACCATGATGTCTAAATTATCTGAATAACACGATTCTATCATCCAATAATGATAATATAATAATGCTCACATCACTCCTCATTAGCTGGTTGACCTGGGCCTGCACCATGAACGGATGGTCAGCGATGGAAGTGAACGGGACGGTGTCTGGGTGCTGACGGTACTTTCTCTGAAGTGGAGGAAAAAATGGAACAATTAGGTCAAAGCAGATAAAACCAATCTGGTTGTGTCTTTCTAATGTCAAGGCAAGAAAAGACCTTACATAACAAAACATATTTTACAACTTACAGTGTTTTTATTGTGAGAGTTATGGTATGGTTTCCTGAGTATTAACTACATTATGGCAATTAAACTTAAACCTTGAACTAGATCATGTTACCTCATTGAGGATCTCTCCGGCTTTCTTGACCTTCTCCACTTCCATGGAGCCGAAGGGGACCCAACCAGATCCTTTGGTGAAGTTGTTGTAGTCTGAATGGTATTCATTCTGTAGTGAGGGAAAATAACGAGGTGGGAGTATTACTTTCATTATACTTCTACTTCTACTACTTTAATTATACCTTTTCCCCAGACCTTTAATAGGATGAAAGCAAACAAAATCAATCGATCAATTAATTAGATCAATCAACCAGATTAATTAATAAATTAATAAATCAATCTATCTATCAATCTATCAATCTATCAATCTGGGTGATGATGTTCTTACGTCACTCTGGATGATGTTGGCATTCTTGGCCAGGTCCAGGGACATGGCGTCGTAGGGCAGGAAGTAGCGGTTGTGGATGGTTCTGTAGCCGGCCATGCTGGCGATACCCTGGGATTTCTTGGCCAGGGTGTTAGACATCATGTCCAGCGTGGTGATGTACTTGGTCTTTGTCTTCTCGTAGTCCTTCTTGTACTCGCGCTGTGGAGAGAGTTTGAGAGAATTAGAAGGTGAGGCACCACATACTCTCTATGATAAAAAAGTGTTTATTTAATATAAAGTTGAGATGAGTCACAGTAAGCCCTTATACCCCTGTCACACTGACCGCCACTCTCCTCATATTTCTGTTTCATACCAAAACTAAGTGGAATTGACTTTACTTTATTAGGTTTATTTGTCAAAGACATTGCACATCAACCAACATTTAAAATGTGGCAGATTAAGCTGGCCGGCAAATTTTTTGTCTAATCTTTATTTCCTGGGCAGGAAAATGACTTACATCACTCTGTATTTTTGCAACGTGCATGGAGTGTAGCATCTTGGGGTCGTCACGGATGCTGAGGGCTCCCACCATCTTTCCCTTGTTCTTCTCAAAATCCTTCTTGTATTTGACCTGAGTGCAAAGAGCAAAAGTTAGGTCAAGGCCTATACTACACAGTACACCAAAGGAAACAGTCAGCATTATCAATATGAATACTAATATTCCATGTATGTGTAGATGTTTATTTCATGCATGCATACTCACGTCACTGGCTATATTTGTGTGGGCACGGGCTGCAAGGATCGAGATAGCATCACCCTTGAACTCGAACTGCTTGGCTTTTGCTTTCTCCCAATCATACTTGTAACAATTCTGCGCAGAGTTAAAAATACATTGAAGATATCAGTATCATGCAAGTAAAAATCAGGAGGGCTTATCCAATGAGGTCAACAATAACCAACTACAATGATTGTGAAATTATGTCAATACAAGCATATTATTTTTAAATCATATTATAACAAATGACATTTTTAAAACCTTATCTACAGTATCATCAACAGAATTTGGCTTACATCACTAAGGTTAAATGCGTTAACTTTGGACTGGATGAAGAACGGGTAGTCTGGGGGCAGGGCACACTTAAACTTATCCAACTCATACGCTGCGTGGTAGTTGAGCTGGAAAAGACAGGAAGAACCTCATGAAAATACAGTACAGTCAGGTACAGGAAAATGTACGGTTGGCACTATGTAGAGCAGAGGAGAGCTATATTGTGGAGAAGATGAGTACTACATGGGTCATTCCACACCACTAGAGGGCAGTGCTGCCTGTCTCAAAGGAGTGAGAGGCCTCTCCTTTTCAGAGTAGTCTCTCATAACTGTCAGCCCCCCTCCTCTCATTTGAGACTAGGGTTATTTTCAGCAGACTGAATGCATGTTGCTATTAATACTACAGAGAGAAAGAGATAACTCTCTCTGGTTTCCATGGCGTCCGCAGGAAGACAGCTGAGCTATGTGCTAAGTGGATGAATGAGCACATTTTTTAGGCAACAGCCTTCAAGAACCACTAGTGTCATGGCAACGGCTCAACCTTGAAGTCTCTTTTCTGGTATTTGTTCCAAAAATCGAACATAATTCTAAATCATATATTTTTTAACAGGTTGTTCCATTGAGGTCAAAATACCAATTTTTTAAGGGAGACAGACATACGTAATTGTAATTTCATACTGTAACTATTTAAAGTTGAACTCAACACTCGTATAAGGTCTGTCGTAAAAGTTGAATACATACATCACTCAGCTGTTTGGCGTTGATGGCGGATTGCACTTGAACAGGCGAGTCTGTCACTTGCGTAAATTTCACTGTGTCCGGATGTTGCCGGTAAACTTTCTGCAAAAAAAATGTACATCATACATATCAATATCTAGAATAAAAAAGAAAGAATTATGTCAATCTAATGTTCAATGAAAAGGCTTTATACATGCTAATCATAGTAATATTGTAATATTTCTTCAAGAGGCATACTTACATCTTTACACTGTGCAACTTTCTTATGAGCTTCATATTCTGGCGTCATGGTTTGAAGATAGAAACATCTCGTCTTGATGTCCTCATAATCCGCTTTGTAATTTTGCTGAAAAAACAGAAGAACAGATGATTACTTTCTAATCACTGAGAGTGAACTTGCCTGTCGTACAGTGGGCCCTGGATCAAGCTAGTGCACTATATAGGGAGTAAGGAGCCATTTGAAAGACAACCAATGTCTTACTCTTAACAATGCATCTGAGGAGAGAACAAAATAAAAACAATGCAACATGACTTACTTCGCTCTTTATCTCCTCCACTTTCTTGCAGTGAAGCATGTTGATGTCCTCATAGCTGCCAATATAATGTCCCTTCACCTCGTTCTTATACTTGTCTTTATAATGCACCTGTGAGGGGAGATAGAGGGAGTGAAGATGAATCCATGTAAGATCCATTTTCCTCTTACATACAATAAAGGAGATCCACTTTAAATGATCAGTCGGGTTGTTGCTGCCATTTGAAATGTCTTTCTTGAACTAACACTCACACTTGTCTTTTCTTACTAGCACTGACTTTGCTGATAGCTACTTTATTGAGAAGAAATGGACTTACTATGACTGTGACATGTGGTTGTCTCACCTAGCTATCTTAAGGTTAATGCATTAACTGTAAGTCGCTCTGGATAAGAGGTTCTGCCAATGACTAAAATGTAAATGTAAAATGTGCTGTTCAATGATTTGTTGAACAATTAAAAAAAACAGTGAAGACTATGAAGGGAATACTCACGTCACTGAACTTTTGTACAACAGAGTCCATCTTGAACTTGGGCGTGTCACAGTAGTTGATACTGGACCCCCTCGATTTCTCATAGCTGGCCTTGTACACTTTCTGCATTGGGAGTGATCAGAGAAGAAATTATGAGCAGAAAAGAATGGCAAACAAAAGTAGTTATATATCTCAAATACATATCAAAGTTAGTATTTGGCTTTCAATTGAAATTCGTCAAAATGTGTAAAACTATATCCATCTTATTTCCAAATATAAGGCTCTGTGAATGGCTACACTAATTATTAACAAGTTGACAGTGATTGACTAGTAACTAACTAGACTCATCAAAGTAGTGCTTGGGTCATGTTACAACTTCAGTGGGTTAACTACAGTATAAGTGGCTCCCGATAATTCAGTAAGTTGGAGGTGCACCCATACTCACTGTCATGATTTAACTAGCAGGAATCTGCTGTGATAACTTCTACCCTTTTAGCAGCCAACTATCAAACTGTCCAACTAGCAAACTGCCAACTGTCTAGATAAAAATGTACTAGTAAAAACTATACAAGTTCATTTGAAACACGAGTAGTGACTTTTGAGAACGGAGATGAAAGATAACTGTTGTTGACTGCCAGAACATGGGATGGGATACTGAATGATTTTCTGTAACTAATGACTGCCTCTCATAGAGGAGACGTGATTGTTTAGCTTCCTGTAACTTCTGTCTATTTGAGTATGACACCTGTTTGGACCAATGGCTCAGTCTCCCAGACTTAGACACTTACGTCACTCAAGATGGTGCCAGCGTATCTCAGCTGCCTGAGCACAGGGTTGTCGGAGGCTGGGAGAACATTGTAGTCAGCCACCGCTTTGCTCTTCTCATAGTCCTTCTTGTATTTGATCTGAGGAGAGAAGAATGGGTACAAGTCAATACATTATATATATGGTTTGCTGTGATACAGTGATTCATGGCAAGGTTGATACAATTACTCATCATCATAGCAGATTTTGGATTTACATGTCCGGATTGAAGTGTTTAAATTTGATTGAAAAATGCTTATAGGCAATGACAGTTTTGTTACCACCTACGTTATAGCCTAAATGTATTTAAACTACTGTTTGACAGTGATTTATTCTTTATCAAGTGTTCTGATTCTGGGTACAGAACATGTGTGGGCACATCTTGATGTCTGCGTGACAAAAGAGTCATGGTGTTGACTCACGCTCTGTTTAGAGCTGGAGGTCAAACCAGTGTCGTGTGTCTCTCTGCTTGCTGCCGCATGAGATGGATCTATAAAAATAAACTCAGCCAGCTCCCACTTTCCCTGCTTCTTTTCTCTGAGAGAAGCAGAAGACACCTGGTTGGTTGGTTAGCTGGTTGGTTGGTGTGTGTATGTGTGTGCTTGTGTGTTCTCCTTCATGTCCCTCTCTTTGACGGCTTATAGACTCACCGAGCTGGCAGCGTGACCAGCCTTCTTGTTCTGTTTGTATTCTGGCGTCTCAGTTTGCATGAAATTGATTTGGTCTTTTATGTCCTCATATGCAGCCGTGTACTTTTTCTGAAATTATAAAAGACAAATATAGATATGACGGGTTATGATTTGATGAAGGCATACTGTAATGTAAATTATGCCAATAACTATTAATATGCTATACAATAGTGGGCTCTTACATTGCTGATGTTGTCCATAGCCACCCTAGCAACAGCCACATCAATGTAGGGCGTCTCGCACCAGTGGCCCTTAACGTTCTTGTTGTAGTCCTCATGGTACTTGAGCTGCAAGAGAAAAGCAAGGAAAAGTCAGACATTGGGGTCATTTAAAATAAGCTATGAACTAAAATGTCAAAATAGAGGCAGGACACAATCAAGAAACACTTAAAATATTATCTGTCAAAATGTTGCCTTAAAAGTAATTCAAAACAGAATGATATGAACATTATAGATGGACGCTAAAATTGTTGGGGCCTCTGCAACTACAGGTGGTGTATAAAACTGTGGAGATTTAAAATAATCTCAGGCTATTGTTGTTGCGCAACGTCTGTCCGCCAGAACAGGGTTGCTGCCTTCCAATAATATCATGGAGCAGGTGGCAGTCATCCCCCTCTGTCTCCCAGGGACAAGGACAGCAGGGCTGGGGACTTCACCCATGTCAGGCAGTGACTGACAGCACCCACTGGTCCACTCTGTCCTCTCTGTCAGGACTCTATAGCTGAGGGCTATGATAATTATTCTCTCAAATGTTTACATTACAACGTTGTCAAGGATGATGAGAAAGACATTGTCAATGAATCAGTGTGTGTGCGTTACACCACTTACGTCACTGCGCTGTTCAAAATTTTTCTTGGCCAACTCCATATCATTAGGGACAGCCAGAGAGGTGAACTTCGCCGTGCGTTCAGCATGACCCTTCTTGTACAGGATCTGCAGAATGGAGCAGAACAACATGATGAGAGGAACAGAAGAGACACAGAAGAGAGACAGGAAAGTAAGGAGGACAGTGTGTTAGAAGGGTGTGTGCTGGAACCCATATTAACACCAGCTACAACGAGATGTATCTCTAATCAATAGTTGACCTTTGACACAACATGTGATGCCTGTTAGCTACATGTGGTAATGCTCTGCTTGATGATATCTAACTGGATAAGCCAATAAACTGGATCAGCAGAAATCTGAAGTTCACTTAAAAAAAAAGAGCGACAGCAGTGACCATTTTAATTGCATCCTACATGTAGAAATCGCTGCTCAGAGGAAATGGTTCCATATGGAACATCTGAGTCAGCAGAAAACAAAAGCGCAGGAAGCAAAAATAGAGTTTAAATGAAGGGGGTAAACTGTGTTTTCCTGAAGTGTGATTGATGTAGGACACCTTACTGTCAAGTAATGTGATGTGAGCAATGAATTGTTCCAAGTGAATTACAAAGTGAACTACCACACTCGTGGACGTGGTTCAGCTGACTGACTGACGCCAGACACTGCATTCTAGGAATAGTGTTGTTGAGAAGGATATTTATGACTTACAACATTTAAATCATAGAACAACCGGTTATAACAATCACTCAGTGTAAGAAATGAACGCTGTTCAAATATAACTTAGAGTAACTATAAAACAGTACCTTAAAACCGACCTAATAACACTGATATCAACTTGCGGTAATCACAAGGAAAAGTGTAGTTAAGTGTAGAATAGAATACCAACAGGTAGTTGCAGTACTCACATCACTGAGGACCTCCTGTGCCTTTGCCACCCTGCGCAGCTCAGGAGAGTCACTGTAGGGATAGCACATGGTCTTGTCCTCATCCCAGGCCTCTGTGTACAGTTTCTGATCACACAGAAAAACAAAAGGAGAAGCTTCATCGGCTCAAATATAGAAAAGGAATCAACCTTTTTTGAATAAAGATGAATTACTTAGATCCTTCTTGATTCATCTGAATTGAGTAATCTACGTATAAAATATTATTATAATCTCAAACGACTCAATAAATTAGCCTGGGACAAGTGTTGTAACAGCACCACTACAGTGAAGGCTGAGTATTGTTTAGTATGAAGTTACCTTGCTGTAGTTGGCAGCATTCTTCACAGCCAGGACAAGCTCGGGGGCATCAGGGGGCAGCAAGTACCTGTCCTTAGTCTCATCCCACTTGGCCCTGTACAGAACCTTGCTGATCAACTCCGAGACATGCTTGACATGGGCGATCTCTCTAGCCTCCCCATCGTACAGACTGGTACACCTGACCTTATTGCCCTCCATCCGGTACTTCACCTGGTAGGGGCAATGAGTCAAGTGTCAATTTGACCAAAGTTTTATTTTGATATTATTTTTAGTGATATTACAACATTGACAGAGACTGTGATGCATGATATCTATCAGAGAAGTGGACAGAATAGAACCGAGGCTTCCATACCTCAGACAGCTGCTCCTGAGCCTTCTTGATCCTGATCATTTCAGGGGTGTCAGCCGAGATGTCATAGGGTTTCCCCTTAGCCTTGTCATAGGCATGCCGGTACTTGTTCTGTTAGGGACACATCGGAACAATATAACATCATAATCCTGATCCAAAAGAGGGGGGCATGAAAAAAGCATTGACTTGGGTTCTCTTCATTAGGCAATATACGGAAGAATACTGACGGAAACAGAAAAGGGACTAGCTAGACTTTTCAAAACATTTTGCTACGATGTACCCTAATGAACATGAACTGGTTGTAATGGGCTTGCTTACGTAGGAGAACAAGTCCAGCATCTTCTGGCTGTGGGCCAGATAAGGAGTCATGAACTTGGAGGTGTCCACCTTAGCTTTCTTCCTGACGACTCTTCTCACAGGAACGCCAGACTGGGGAACAGAGGTAAGGCTGTTAGTCATGTGTCAAACTATGACTGTTGTTCCTTTATTGACAGGAAACCAGACCAGAGGTACACATCCCCTTACAACAAAGAAGCTAGCGAGACAATACAGAGAAACCAGAAACAAGACAGAATCAATGCTATTGTAACAATGACAGAATAGTAGTATTATACTAGGTGTAATATAAATAAATGGGTAAACAAGTGAATTACATTTTGACTATCATAAGTCTCTTACAAAAGGGACACGTGTGTGAAAGCAACAATGACTTAGTCTACTTCATGCTACTCTGCAACCAAGTTCACTTACCTGCAAGAATTCATTGCAATGGCTGATAAAAAAAAAATCACATTAGGCTACTAATTGTGGTATTTGACTGTATCATCAAGGCATTACATGGAATGATTAGAAAATAATGTAATTCTACATGGAGGTAATGGGATGGGAGATAATATGGCATTTGCTAGGTTAAGGTCTAGTAGGGACAGAGGATAGGACTTATTATCAGGGCTACAGGAAAAGAAAGGGACTGAGAGAAACGGAACTGAATGAAAGAAAGGAAAGGGACTGAGGGAAAGGGACTGAATGAAGGAAAGGAAAGGGACTGAGGGAAAGGGAATGAACGAAGGAAATGAAAGGGACTGAGGGAAAGGGAATGAATGAAGGAAAGGAAAAGGAAATGAAAGGGACTGAGGGAAAGGGAATGAATGAAGGAAAGGAAAAGGAAAGGAAAGGGATTGAGGGAAAGGGAATGAATGAAGGAAATGAAAAGGAAAGGAGACTGAAGGAAAGGGAAGGAGAGACTGGCCATGAACGAGCCAGTGGACAAAAGCAGGGGTGAACAAGACCCAATTGACTGCATGCATCATTTAGCAAAATCTGCCTATATGAGGGCTATTTCATCAATCACTCACTAGCCTGAGAAAAATGTACACGAAGTCATGATTTGTGAATTACCCAAACAATCACCTTTTTGTTTGGGAACTCACTTTTGGAATGGCCCAAAAAATGTCTTCCTCGACTTGAGTAAATTGTGAATTGTTAAACAAGGTAGTTTGTTTAATAATCCACAGGGTCACACACATCGCTTTTTTAAACAGTATCCTTTCTAGAATTTCTCTCCTTTGTTAGGCGGACGTCTGTGGAATAACCCCCATGACATGCAAGCACAACCGAAGCATCATGAGCTGCATGTGCTGTTTATTTCACTGTTGTCTTCTACCTGTTGCTTTACCTCTGCTCCCACCTGAGTTGGGGTCTGGTGAGAGGTGGTCGAAGTCACCGTCTCCTCAAAATACTATAAATATAGGAACAACTCGCTGGTTTCAAAATCACCATTACAAGCAAAAGGAAGACATATCACAAATGTATTGGATGGAGTTTCTCCCCAGCTCTGGTGCAGTAATTATCTGATCTCTGACACAGTCAGTTAGCCTTTTATACTGTAAGCAACATTGATAAACAGTAATACTCATTCTTATACTCGCTTAATACTCATCTGCACTGTCACCACAATTATCTGGTTGTAGTAGTTCAAGTCAGATATTCTGCTTTCAGCACTAACGTTCAGCTACAGTCTTTGGCAATTAGCATAATGATATAATAACTACATTCACTATAATGTAATAAAAGGTTCCATATATCCCGGACCCTCCAGTGACCTTGAAGGTGTCCTTTCGGATCCTGGTATATACTGTGATTACTGAAGTGTAATGAAGCCTCTATTCCAGGGGGAAAGAGGAGTAGGAGCCTATAATAGCCCTGAATGACTGCCTGACTGACGGCTCTGTCTGCCTGACTGACTGTCTGCTGGTTGCCTGCCTGCATCTGACAGAGCCCTCTGACCAGACCTGGGTTCAAATAATACTTACAATAATGTCAAATACTTTAGCTGGTTTTGACTGAGTGAGTTTGTCTGGGACAATGGAAACAATAGAATATTTGCAAAACGGCAAACCATGCCCACCTGTCACTTCAAGTTAAAGCAAACAGTAAAAGTATGTGAAAGATTCTAGTATTTAATCCCAGGTCTGACAGACAGAACCCTCTGTCCGACCATCCCTGGGAATACTGTATATACACCCTCACATGACCTCATTGGCTATTCTTGTTGGTTATTCCATTAACAAGTCCATTGTCCCTGTTCAAATAGTCGCTATGAATCCAAATATCAACAAGACAGCTAAAACTGTTTTTACCCTTAGTGATTAAACTAATAAATCTCCTTACTATTAGCTTAAATCAGAGCAACATACTCTACTAAAATAAAAACATTCTCACACATGTTAACTGAATAGCCCGGTGTCTAACTTTAACGAAGCTGAACTTTATAACCAGTGACCTCTGGGAGTTGAGAGACGTTGTTCTCTAACTCAGGAAGGTACTCATTACCATGAATAGGGGACAGCCCTATAAACACGTCTAACAACCCTACTGGTGGAACTGTCTAGTAAACCCTTGAGCTAATGGTCAGAATCATCATCATTATCATCCCGACACAACATAGGCCTGCGATTCAAATGCCAAACAGCCTACTGAAACACTGATAGACCAGAGCTGGGGGGAAAAAAATCGCAAACACTTTAAACAACAGTTGTAAGAGGCCGCTTTCTGACTCTACAAGACAGGAGGAGAATCATACAGGTACATGAACTACCCCACACCCGCTTTGTTGTTGTTCCCCAACAAGTTTTAGAAATTACAATAAACAATGGAGGACCGAGAACAGGTAGAATCTTCTAGTCAGGAGTTGGCAAGACATCACAAACAGATCTGGGATCATGCTAAGATTCTGCCCCGACAGAGCTTAGATTTTCCTTCCTCCTCGAGCTAGCTGCTAGTTGCCTGCTGGTTTCTCTCTACATGCATCAACCTCCTAAGCACATCCTATGAGTGATGTTAGCAGACCCAAGCCCGGCTACTGGAGCTACTGCCGTGTGATTTACAGCAGGCAGCACTTCTCACTATGTCAACTGCTAAACGTGTATCTCCTGTGCTGTCCCTCCCGAGAGTGTTTAACAGCCACATATCAGAGCTCAGAATAAATATTTATCTTACTGGGAGAAAGATATACTGTCAAATTGGAAGTTGAAATGATCTCAAACTTGATTAACATTAAGAGGGAAAAGCAGCATAACATAAAACTATGTACTATCTTGAGAAAGTGCTCTTGTTCAAATCGTTAAATGCTGCATATGAAATACTTAGTACAGTATAATCCATATTAATAACCACTTTATAACCATCCTGAAATGTCAACAAAAAACTGTTCTCCTGAATGATCGTACAATCCACCCAGTTATTATCTGCAACATAGAGTACTGTATATCCTATAAAATGCACAGCTGCACATTTCTCCCCAGCCTGTAGATCAGATGAAAGAAGCTATCTTACTATTAAGATCAAAGGCATCCCTTTAAAAATGTCCTCCAAAGTGTAGATGAAAGTAGCAGTGAAATCAGAGAGTATTGAGTTGAGCGTATTCATTTTTGCATCTTTGAAAACGTTGATATGTTATATGGGGACCAAACAATAACTTTCCAAATACTGTAGTTCGTTTTTCTAAATGTTTTGAATATGTGACAATGACAAATCAGAAGTATCTTCCACATCCTCAATTTGGAAGAAATGATTTGGATTCCCCTATAAGTTATCAAAAACATAAAGTTTAGACAAATACGAGGCTAACCTTAACCCTATTTCACCAGGAAATAAGAGATTCAGTTATTAGCCTTCTGCTTTCACTCTTCCATTGGACGCTCTGACACAGAGTGGACCATCACAAAGAAATACAATGACACAGTATGAAAATCTATGTTAGAGCTTGGGGAGCTGTCAACACTGGAATAGACTGTGTGGATTATGGTGATACTACACCATCTCCAGAACTGCCAGTCTGAAGCCAAACAGTTCAAAATGTTTTATTGTGTGACAGAGGTTTTGCACCAATATTACACATTGTTGAAGAAAGGCACGGTATAATCTTACTGATACTACATGTTTATATCTAACACAAAACGTTGGTCACTTCCAACAAAATAGCAACTCCCCAAACGCGCAGGTCATCCATCAATCCATAACTCTTCTGAATGGAACATCATCAAAATGTTACTATACATTTTACACCAATGGTGTAAGAAATGTTACAGATGACAAATGATGATGGACTCTTCCATTCATGCATATTGCAGTGCAGTGTAACTTAATACGAATTGACAGTATCTGCAGGAATGGCAGCAATGTCTTCACACTGTCTGTTGTGTAATAACTAGACCTATTACCTCAGTGTGCCCCTGCCATCAAAGCCTATAGCTGTCAGTAGTTGATCTGTCTGGGAGCCTTGAAGATAAGGTGGTTGGTCAGGTTAAGTGTACTCATACCACTTCTATATCGACTACCAAGTTAAAGGAGTTTTCCCATTTTGAACTTTGCACTGCTTAACTGCGATGGTCCTTGTAAACAAAAGGGTGTGATTACTTTTTATGTTCATAACTGGGCTTTAAAATGTCCAAGAAAAGAGGAAAGTGGCAGGGGTTTTGATTTTAATGGCTGGTCCCTGGTCTGATTTACAGTTCTCTGGACTGTACAGGGCTGGCCAGGGCCATGTCTATAGCTAGCATTTAGGAAGATGCGTGTTCTTTGGAAACTGGATCTAACCATGCTCACAGCTCAAAGACACCTGGACTCCTGAACTACTTACTGGGGTGATATCAAAACTAAGTGACCTATTCCTAGCGACTGAGTAGAGACAGCTAGTTAACCTGGAGACCCACCAGTACCAGAGCCAGGGAAGACTAAAATGGCGCCGACAGAGGGCTACCTCGCTTCTAGTCCTCAGGAAACTTTGTTCACAAGCATTTCTTGTGACCAATACCATTTGATTTGATTTGACTACTGTGGCCATAGAACTCAGACCTAAGAACATACGTAGTGGGTTTGGAATGGGGTCGGGGTTCCAATTCTATTTCAATTCAGGAAGTAAACTGAAATTCTGATTCCTGTTCCAATTTTCCTTGACTGAATTTGAATTGAATTGACCCCAAAACCAGTTTGGAGGGCCCACATGCCTAACCGATTGGTATGTCTGTATATGATTCAACTGTCAAAACCAGTAATAGTCTGAGCACCTAAGACAATGATGGTGTGTTGTGTTGATGTCGCAAGAAAATATTTACTTACCTCTTCCTCAAAAATCTCCTCATCCTCTTCAAACTCCTCCTCAATTTCTTCGTTCTCATCCATGATGATGCAGTTTTAGGGGTTTCTACCTAAAACACGTAACATCATCAGGCATGTAAATTCTCAATGACGCACCTCCTAGTAAAATATGGTTGAAACTTTACAAGCACAATTCACAATCATCTAGTATCCATAATTGGAACGTAACAGTCAACATCAATGTAAACTCTGTGTTATAATACATTTCCTCTTTAGAAGCAAAAAGCAGTGCTAGTGCCCTCCATAGAGCAATGTGTCTTTACCAGAGGCTGAAGGACAACATTAACAGAGATAATTTAAGAACCTGCCTTGCAGTCTCTGGTGAACCCAAATCACCAAAGTCAAAGACAGGATATGGACAGAACCTTCTAACAAAGTTGTTCACACATAATGTATGTAACATGCACACACAGTGATGGCGAAATGCCAAACAGTGCAACATGTCGTACCCGAGAAAGATTCCTGTATTATTTCCAGCAACCTTACAGTAAAGGAAGCTGCTGACTTGCCGTCCACTATGGTCCCAAACTGATATTCCAATTGGTGTTTTGCCCTAAATCCTAGACAAGTAAACAAATAAGCGTCAGAATTAACATTCACTCTCACTGTGATCAACTTCAATTCCACACCAGATAAGATAAAGCCCAGGTAGAGCTAAAAGGTGTGATCACAGGCCAAGTTGTACTGGAATGCCTTTTGAAGGCCGGTAGGCTTTGATGAGAGTTTGACACCTTAAACCCCCCTAGAGCAGTCCTGCGCCTCCTGGCTGAAGGGTTGGGACAACTGTTTGTCATGTAAGTTAATACCACAGTCTGATTGGCTGGCTTTGTTTAGCTAACAGAGCTCCAATGCCTTCTGAGGCTGCAGGTTAAATTTAGGATGGCTGTACTAACTACCCTTTTTTAGCACTCCATTCACAAAAGTACTTTCCACCAAAAATGACTTGAAAACAGAAGCAGGAGAGGTTGTGGAAAATGCAACAAACTCCTTGTGTGTTTTAAAAAGGTGTCCCATTGTTGGCCTGTTGGTCTCTGGAGATCCACTGCTCCTAGACTCCTTTAACGAGGACACAGCCCTTTAACTATGTTTTTTCCTTCATTAACTATCTCTAAGCAATCCAAAGGCAGCAGAAGACAAAACTGTACAGAAGACAAAATAGTCCCAAACGATGGCAATGCTGGAGCGGTAAGATGAAAGGAAGAAATATGATCAGTTTATTGTTTCTTTTAGCTTACCAGTTTACTTTAGACTTTAATTGTTTCCCAAGCCGCCAAAGAGCCTCCCCAACTTCCCTCCACAGAAACGATGGGCGACAGCTCACAGCTGCAGCGGCACCGTGGTTATCATGTGGTACAAACAGCCAATCAGAGGCTGGCGCTCTCAGGTTTCAAAATCTAAATATACCTAAGTGATCCCTCAAGAAAGTAGCACCTGTTCAGTAAATGTATCTGAGTGCAATATACACTAAGTATACCAAACATTACAAATACCTTCCTGATATTGAGTTGCACCTTCTACCCCCCTCCTTTGCACTCAGAACAGCCTTAATTCATCGGGGCATGGACTCTACAAGGTGTCGAAAGCATTCCACAGGGATATGTTGGCCCATGTTGACTCCAATGCTTCCCAAGAGTTGTATCAAGTTGTCTAGATGTCCTTCGGGTGGTGGACCATTCTTGATGCACATGGGAAACTGTTGGGTGTGAAAAACCCATCAGTGTTGCAGTTCTTGACAAAAAGAACTGGCACTACCATACCCTGTTCAAAGGCAGTTAATTTTTTGTCTTGCCCATTCACCCTCTGAATGGCACACATACATAATCCTTGTGGTCCCGTGTGGCTCAGTTGGTAGAGCTTGCAAAGCCAGGGTTGTGGTTTCGATTCCCACGGGGGACCATTACGAAACTGTATGCACTCACTACTGTAAGTCGCTCTGGATCAGAGCGTCTGCGAAATTACTAAAATGTAAAATGTTTCAATTGTTTCAAGGCTTAAAAATCCTTCTTTAACCTACAGTTGAAGTCGGAAGTTAACATACACTTAGGTTGGAGTCATTAAAACTCGTTTTTCAACCACTTCACAAATTTCTTGTTAACAAACTATAGTTTTGGCAAGTGGGTTAGGACATCTACTTTGTGCATGACACAAGTAATTCTTCCAACAATTGTTTACAGACAGATTATTTCACTTATAATTCACTGTATCACAATTCCAGTGGGTCAGAAGTTTACATACACTAAGTTGACTGTGCCTTTAAACAGCTTGGAAAATTCCAGAAAATTATGTCATGGCTTTAGAAGCTAGGCTAATTGACATCATTTGAGTCAATTGGAGGTGTGCCTGTGGATGTATTTCAAGGCCTACCTTCAAACTCAGTGCCTCTTTGCTTGACATCATGGGAAAATCAAAAGAAATCAGCCAAGACCTCCACAAGTCTGCTTCATCCTTGGGAGCAATTTCCAAATGCCTGAAGGTACCACATTCATCTGTACAAACAATAGCACGCAAGTATAAACACCTTGGGACCACGCAGCCGTCATACCGTTCAGGAAGGAGACGCATTCTGTCTCCTAGAGATTAACGTACTTTGGTGCGAAAGTGCAAATCAATCCCAGAACAATAGCAAAGGACCTTGTGAAGATGCTGGAGGAAACAGGTACAAACGTATCTATATCCACAGTAAAACAAGTCCTATGTCGACATAACCTAAAAGGCCGCACAGCAAGGAAGAAGCCACTGCTCCAAAACCGCCATAAAAAAGCCAGACTATGGTTTGCAACTGCACATGGGGACAAAGATACTTTTTGGAGAAATGTCCTCTGGTCTGATGAAACAAAAATAGAACTGTTTGGCCATAATGACCATAGTTATATTTGGAGGAAAAAGGGGGTAGGCTTGCAAGCCGAAGAACACCATCCCAACCGTGAAGCACGGGGGTGGCAGCATCATGTTGTGGGGGTACTTTGCTGCAGGAGGGACTGGTGCACTTCACAAAAAAGATGGCATCATGAGGCAGGAAAATTATGTGGATATATTGAAGCAACATCTCAAAACATCAGTCAGGAAGTTGAAGCTTGGTCGCAAATGGGTCTTCCAAATGGACAATGACCCCAAGCATCGGAGGAATGGGACAAAATTCACCCAACTTATTGTGGGAAGCTTGTGGAAGGCTACCCGAAACGTTTGACCCAAGTTAAACAATTTAAAGGCAATGCTACCAAATACTAATTGAGTGTATGTAAACTTCTGACCCACTGGGAACGTGATGAAAGAAATAAAAGCTGAAATAAATAATTCTCTCTACTATTATTCTAACATTTCACATTCTTAAAATAAAGTGGTGATCCTAACTGACCTAAAACAGGGACATTTTTACTACGATTAAATGTCAGGAATTGTGAAAAACTGAGTTTAAATGTATAAGGTGTATGTAAATTTCCGACTTCAACTGTATCTCCTACCCTTCATCTACACTGATTGAAGTGGATTTAGCAAGTGACATCAATAAGGGATCATAGCATTCAACAAAGCAGCAAGGATTGTTTTAAGGTGGAGATATGATTCTTCTGTTGTAGTCATGCACAATGATCTTGGGTGGTCATCAATCAACAAGATAATTGCAAAAAACATGCTTATTTTATTTGACAATGCACACCATTTAAAACGGCCAAACTCCATTCACAACAGTATTCAGTTGGTAAGAGACAGACATTCAGTCACTACTAGGAATAGATTGTCCACCATCTAAGTGTTATCCAGGCAGAAAAGTGAAATAGGCAAAATAACATTTAGATTCAGAACAATAAAGAAATCGAATAATTTATCTGAGCAAATCAAATACCTTTCATTAAATACATTCAAACAATACTTTAGAACCATTTAAATATAACACATTGGAAGGTTGTGCAGGACTATGGCAGATGAAGGAACCAATCTACCTTTTCAGACTGTTAGAGTATTTATCTGGTCATTATGGCAGTGTATTATGTCTGCTGTTTGTAACAGTGAGTTATATGTGAAAATGTGATTGTATTATAAATTGTATTTTAATGTTTAAGGACTCTTAGGAGATCAATCCAAATGAGGACAAAAAATCGAATCAAATCAAACCTGGTCAGTGTATGTCATAGAAAGAGCAGGTGTTCTTAATGTTTTGTATACACATTGTATACAACTATGAGGAAGGGGTAGGAAGGGGCAGAGAGGGGAAAGAAAACAAGAGAAAACCCCAACTACCTGCTCACCTAGCGGGTGATGGGAAGTGATCACGAATGTTGACTGGTTTGGGGGTGATGTCAGTGGTGACAATGTGTTGCAGGGGGTTCCTTGAGTGGAAATGGGCTCTGAGTCTGAGGTTGTATGTATCAAGCGTCTCAGAGCAGGAGTGCTGATTTAAGATCAGTTTTGCCTTTTTGATCATAATGAATTAATAGGATTATATACCTGATCCTAGATCAGCACTCTGAGATGCTTGATACTGCCCTTGGAGAGACTGGTACTGTATTTCAGGTGGGGGTACTGACTGACTCTATGCAGGAGACTCTCTGATCGAGGTCCTGTGTTAAATCTCCCTGGCCACAGGGCTGTGTGGTGTCTGGAGCAGGGTCAAAGCCATTATGGGCCACAAGATTTGAAGGAAAGGGAATCAAACCATTGACCTGCTGTCCCACCACCAACCCTAAATACATATGCACCATAAAGAGGTAAATAGCAACTCAGTATGATACTGAGCTCCTGACGTGACTGTATGCTGCAGAAGACGTATTACAAGTTACTCATGCCATACTTCTAGATTGAGCTCATCCTGTGAAATAAAGGTTAGATCCGGCACCAGTCAAGCTGCTATGACATTACCCTGTTATGGTTTGTGGTGTCAAAATATCTCCATTCTTCCCGCAGTTTCCCTCCCTTCAAGGGATGTCTTCCTCTCCTAGTCTCTCTCTCCTAGTCGCTTCCCTCCTTTCCTTCAAGTAGTTGCTTTCTGAGATCTGTATTCCAATAGTTTTAAGAAGTAATTATTTCCTGAGATCTGTATTCAAAGTTCTAAAAAGTTGTCATTTTTTGGGATCTGTATTCAAATAGCTGTAGTCACCTCCAAAGTAACTATCCTTAACACAAAGCATAGTTAAAACTATAGTTATCCCAGGTGTGGTATCCCAGTTAAACCCACCACCGGTGTGCGTGGCCATATAGCTTTATTTTCATGTCATCTGACCATAGAACCGTTTCCAATCCAAGTGCCAGTGCTGTTTATCAAACTCCAGGCAGTGCTATGGTCAGATTACATAAAAATATGTATTTTTGGCCATGCACACTAGTGGTGGGTTTGGCGTTGAAAAATGGAAGCATAATCAGAAATATACCTCCTACATGCAGTAAAATATGGTGGTGCATCTTTGATGTTATGGGGCTATTTTGCTTCCACTGATCCTGTGGCTCTTGTTAAGGTCAATGGCACCATGAACTTTACGAAGTACCAGGACATTTTAGCCAAAAAACTGGTAGAGAAAGGCTGAGTGTCATTATCCTCAGTAGAGTGCTGGAGTACTGAAAACAGGGCTGCCAATATTTTATTTATTACTTGTTAAACAAAATCTCTTTCTCTGAGCAATTGTATTAGGATAAACAAACATAATTTCAAAATATTTTT
The DNA here is from genome assembly GCA_030435695.1 of Brachymystax lenok tsinlingensis. Classification (NCBI taxonomy): domain Eukaryota; kingdom Metazoa; phylum Chordata; class Actinopteri; order Salmoniformes; family Salmonidae; genus Brachymystax; species Brachymystax lenok. The sequence goes on along the minus strand of CM059781.1, from coordinate 27,370,344 downwards.
GAGCATTCAGTATAGCTCAGTATTTGTATTATATATTTTATAGTGTTTTTTTGCTCATCTTTATCAAGGGTGCCAATAATTATGGACCCCACTGTAAATAAAAAGTACAACAGTGGACTATTTTCAGCTACAGTGGAAGTACATGTACAGTGGGTGGAGGGGTTGATGTTACAGTGGTACAGCTATCCCTGAGAAAATACAAAATATCCCTTCACCTAAGTTAGTATGGGAAACTGTATATAAGTTCATAGAAAAAGTGTTGTACACGTATTGTTACCTCAGTAGCATACATCGACCTTTCTGTTACCCCTCTTTTCATCCTATGGCTCTGCCTGCGACTCTGAGGTATGTGACATCCCCCACAGGAGAAGGGAGTCACAGGGCTTTGATTAACAGGCACAGCTGAGTTTTTCATCACCTCTCTCTCTCTCTCTTGTCTGAAAGCAGTAGTCTCAGAACTCTGGTCTGTGATACACTGAATCAATGATGTCTAGCCCATGTTAGCAACGTCGCTGCAGTTTGTCAAGTCTATGAAAACAGAACGACAGATAAATTGGACTTCATGGAGAAATAGGGCTAATATAGAGACACGTCTTCATTGAGAAAGCTCATTACCTCAACATGTTGTACCCAGTCTATATTGTTGTAATTTATCTACATTGGAGACAGCTATGGCATCCTTTATCAGACTAAGTCAGTGCACACAGCCAGTGGTGTTACAGTGAAGTAGGAGTGTGTACAGTATCTTCACTATGGGCCAAGGTTAAATGCATATTGAAAAAACAACCAATCTCTTTAGCTCTTTATGGCTTGTGAATATATAATAAGGTTTGGGGATAGAATAGAATCCTTTATTATCCATTCATTCAACAGAATTTGATCATTTTGCTGTTTTGGCTGGGGATTTGGAGAGGCTATAGATATGATAGCAGACAGTAGAGGGGTAAAAACTACCCAGGAGCGACACCAGGGGAGAAGCCAAATGATTCTGCTTAGTCACTGGAAAAAATGGCATGGTGGAGGACATTGAGGACAGTAGCAGCTGCACATTGATAGCTACAGCATTATGCCAATGGTACTGAGCTCTCAATAATCCCACCACTAGCTCCTTGGATAACAATTGCCCCCATCAACACTGAGGTAAGAGGATAGATGTGGCGATGATGGTGTCATAGGTCATCATGGCATGACTGTGCAAAGGATCCTGGGTTGTTTACCATGGGTAAGGGTAACTGACATGTAGGAGTCATATAGTTTGAACTATGACTATGAATGCTTTCTGACTGAGGTCTTGTTTTTTATACTGCGTGCTGAGTAATGCAAGTCATGATGGCATGTTTTTATTTTACTATCTTTATAATGTATGTGGGGTGAACATGATTGCATTTTTCATTTATCCTTAATTTATTCAGTCTTTTCTCATTGAGATAAAACAAAACTATTTTGCAGCATGGGACACTTGATTGCCATACATGAGAATAACATTGACAGGATTTGGTACTCACCTTTCAGATCACATTATTCTTATGTTTATGGTGTTTGACACACTCACAATGACAGACATCCTTGTTGAAGACAGGCCATCTACTCCACTCTGGACAGGTGACCAATGGAAAAGTGTTTTACTACTGAGTCATCCAAGACAATCATGGAGACAACAGACATTACTTATACTTGTAGGTTATTTGCTTACTGTCATTATTATTTGCTTACTATTGGTCATTTTACTCACGTTTGATGACTAATGACTGACAAACAAACGTCAGTTCTGAAATAAATACATCTGTCAGGCTACACCAACTAAAACTAATCTCATTGTAAAACTGAAAGTGCGTAAATAAAAGGTAATAAAGTACTTAGGCTCCTATACAAACATACTACAGTACGCAAATATCAAGTCTGACTGAAGTGCTGTTCTGGGATATATTGACTTACTCTGTCTATAGAAATATTGAAATCAGAACCATTGCGAAAGGACAACCAGGACCAGTACTTAGGGCCGTCTCACTATGTACAACAGCACTGTGGGAGTGCTGCAGATGCTCACCTCAACCCTGCCTGACTGCTCACCCTTTCTATGTGAAGCAAGGCAAGTGATTTCCAAGCTTGGGATAATAAAGGATACTTGACTTTGGTCTACTCTCTCCTCATACCGTCCCTGGCTGTCCCACAGACTTCTACATGGACTGTCCAGTGTCACTCCCTCACTGTTCCCCTCTGTCCGTCAGTCAGTCAGTCAGTCAGTAGCCATTCTCGGAAAGAATGTTGAACATGAGTCCAATGGTCCACAGAAGAACATACTGCCCCCAGAGGTTGGTTGAAGAATGTCAATACATAAAAAAAACACTATCACAAGGTTATATGAAGACAAACCACTGTTTAGAAACCACACACAGAGAAATATTACTTACCTGCAAAATAAAAACACATTTAGGACATATGTAATGCACCCAAAACTTAAAAACACAATTTTTATTCACTGTATTTCATATGAGCTGAGAGTTGGGTTTCTCCCTCGTGTTCTTTGATTCAGTGTCTTCAGCCGCCATCATGTGAGGATTCGGACACAGCAGGCACAAGGTAATGTACATGTGCATTCCAAAATGACACACACATATATATATATATATATATACACACACACACACACACATATATATATATATATATATATATATATATATATATATGAGTGTGTGTGTGTGTGTGTGTATATATATATACACACACACACACACACACACACACACACACACACACACACACACACACACACACACACACACACACACATATAAACTCAGCAAAAAAGGAAACGTCCCTTTTTCAGGACCCTGTCTTTCAAAGATAATTCGTAAAAATCCAAATAACTTCACAGATCTTCATTGTAAAGGGTTTAAACACCGTTTCCCATGCTTGTTCAATGAACCATAAACAATTAATGAACATGCACCTGTGGAACGGTCGTTAAGATACTAACAGCTTACAGACGGTAGGCAATTAAGGTCAGTTATGAAAACTTAGGACACTAAAAGAGGCCTTTCTACTGACTCTGAAAAACACCAAAAGAAAGATGCCCAGGGTCCCTGCTCATCTGGCGTGAACGTGCCTTAGGCATGCTGCAAGGAGGCATGAGGACTACAGATGTGGCCAGGGCAATAAATTGCAATGTCCGTACTGTGAGACGCCTAAGACAGCGCTACAGGGAGACAAGACGGACAGCTGATTGTCCTCGCAGTGGCAGACCACGTCTAACAACACCTGCACAGGATCGGTACATCCGAACATCACACCTGCGGGACAGGTACAGGATGGCAACAACAACTGCCCGAGTTATACCAGGAACGCACAATCCCTCCATCAGTGCTCAGACTGTCCGCAATAGGCTGAGAGAGGCTGGACTGGGGGCTTGTAGGCCTGTTGTAAGGCAGGTCCTCACCAGACAACACCGGCAACATCGTCGCATATGGGCACAAATCCACCGTCGCTGGACCAGACAGGACTGGCAAAAAGTGGTCTTCACTGACGAGTCGCGGTTTTGTCTCACCAGGGTGATGGTCGGATTTGCGTATATCGTCAAAGGAATGAGCGTTACACCAAGGCATGTACTCTGGAGCGGGATCGATTTGGAGGTGGAGGGTCTGTCATGGTCTGGGGCGGTGTGTCACAGCATCATCGGACTGAGCTTGTTGTCATTGCAGGCAATCTCAACGCTGTGTGTTAGAGGGAAGACATCCTCCTCCCTCATGTGGTACCCTTCCTGCAGGCTCATCCTGACATGACCCTCCAGCATGACAATGCCACCAGCCATACTGCTTGTTCTGTGCGTGATTTCCTGCAAGACAGGAATGTCAGTGTTCTGCCAAGGCCAGCAAAGAGCCCGGATCTCAATCCCATTGAGCACGTCTGGGACCTGTTGGATCGGAGGGCTAGGGCCATTCCCCCCAGAAATGTCCGGGAACTTGCAAGTGCCTTGGTGGAAGAGTGGGGTGACATCTCACAGCAAGAACTGACAAATCTGGTGCAGTCCACGAGGAGGAGATGCAGCTGGTGGCCACACCAGATACTGACTGTTACTTTTGATTTCGACCCCCCCTTTGTTCAGGGACACATTATTCCATTTCTGTTAGTCACATGTCTGTGGAACTTGTTCAGTTTATGTCTCAGTTGTTGAATCTATTGTTGTTATGTTCACACAAATATTTACACGTTAAGTTTGCTGAAAATAAATGCAGTTGACAGTGAGAGGACGTTTTTTTTGTTGCTGAGATATATATATATATATATATTCCATTTTGGATGCAGATGTAATGTAAATACTGGACTGTACACACAGGGCAATACCACCACCTCAGGCCGTCCGACAATACTGCAACAAGGCCACTCTGGGCAGGCAGGCCAACTCACACACAACTAAAGACGACTCCTGTTAAGTCTGAGCTTTCCCAAGCATTCATTTTTTCTTATAGTATGAAAACCAAGCGTGCAGATTCAGAAATTAAATACACCGGATTTCATGAGTCTTTTGTTTAGTTTTTCTTTCCAGAATGGATCCTGAAATGGTAGAGTGGTACAGTTCTGGTTGTTCACAGTTCTCAGTCAGAGCAGATCAGTGTTCTGTAGAAATAAATAAACACACAGCAGAAAAACAACATCCTGGCCGGTAGGGAGTCTGGCCAACCGGGTCAAGTCAGTCTCATGGAGAGGAAAAGAGCCTCCTGTCAACCACCCAATCCCTCAGGACTGAAGGTGTAGAGAGAAGAGAGGAACCGCACACTGTTGTTGTTGATCAGGGTCAAAGGTCATCTAACCCGTAGTCGTGACATCATCCACTCCAGGCCCTGGCACAACCTAAAAGGTAGGGAGACAGGATGGAGAGAGAGAATGTCATTTTTAGCATATTAAAAAAAAAGTGGGAATAAGACAAATTCTAGTTAATGTAAGCAACCCTCCAAGGAGGAAAGACCATAGCTTGCCAGTCCCTGGCACTAAAAAAAGCTGAGCAACACTGCCCTACTGTATGAAAGTTGGACCAGGTCTCTTGCAAAAGAGCTTTAATCCCAACGAGATTAACCGGCATAAATAATGGTTAAATTAAAATGTTTCTCTTACCCCTCCCCAGTGAGGGCGCAGCAGGCCTGGATGTGCCACTGGTGGTCTTTGACTGAGGTGAGCTGCAGGCTCTGGGAGATCTCAGCCACAGACATACAGCCTTTCACATCCTGTTTGTTAGCAAAAATCAGCAGGCCCGCCTTCTTCAGGTCCTGACGAGAGAGGAGGGCGGATGACAAGATGGCGCCGATAGACATAGCCACTTTATTCCCAGCTCCTAAGCAACTTTGTTTCAAGCATTTCGCTACACCCGCAATAATATCAGCTAAATGTGTCTGCGACAAGTGACATTTTATTTGAGTTCTAAGGCATGATTACTTGGAGAGAGAAGGAAAGTGAGAAGAACCCATGTATTTTCAATTCACTTCTTAGGGAGCGGCTCCCGAGGTGAATGTAATGTTTTGGAGAGTCTGGCGTGCCCAAAGTAAAATGCCTCCCACTCAGGCCCAGAAAATAGGATATGCAAATAATTAGTACTATTGGATAGGAAACACTCTGAAGTTTCTACATGTGTTAACATAATGTCTGTGAGTATAACACAACGGATATAGCAAGCGAAAACCCGAGGAATTTCTGTCCTGGAAAATGTGTTTTTGACACATTGCCTCATTTTGAACCCCTCCCTATTGAAAACAGCCATTTCTGGGAGTAAGATTGCAGTACCTAATGCTTCCACTGGATGTCAACAGTCTCTAGACAGTGTTTGGTGATGTTTAGTTGCTCTGGATGGTAATAGAAAAAGAATTTCGAACTGGTCATCGGATGTAAACAGAAGAGGATGCGCGTTCACGGGCTCGCGCGCGCTGTGGTTTCTTCCTTTCCTATCATCCAGTTTATAATCCGGTTGAAATATTATAGTAAATATACATAAAAGTGTTCCTAAGGATACATTATCAATTATGTTTGATTGTTCTTGGACAAATGTATAGGTATAGGTTGAACGCGTTCTCTTCACGGTTCAATGGGCGAGTGGACGGGTGTATTTTATGATCATAATGCGCCAACCAAACGGAGATTTATGGATATAATAAATGACTTTTTCTAACAAAAGAACCAATGGATGTCTTCGTTGGACACTTGGGAAGCCCTCAGCAGAAGTTCTTCAAAAGGTAAGGGATTTGTTTTCGCTGTGAAATGTGTTTTGTGTGAACCGCGATGGTTTATGAATTTATGCTAATGGTTAAATATTGGAGGTGCTACCCTCAAACAATCAAATGTTGTGCTTTCGCCGTAAAGCTGGCGAAAGCGCCCCACCACTCCGTAAGTAGTTAAGGAATAAATACAAGGAGGGAGGATGAGGAGAATGAAATTGAGAGGTACCCATATGCTCATAGAACATAGGCTGCTGCCATGTCTGCTAGGCTGAGGGTAGTATCACAGATTGAACAATGAGACAGATATTTCACTGGAAGTATAAATGTGAAGCATCCGCTTGGCGTTTCCACTCACTACCAAATATGGTAGTGAGAGGAAGCCCAGTGGCTGGCAATAGAAGAACGAGATTTTGGCCGACATTCTGCACATTTTCTGTTCCCAAAACTAGAATCTGTTTCAAACCGAGTGGCAAAAATTGCGTTGTTTAGAAGCGTTGCAAATGTCGAATTTAGTTATTGCACACGCGCACTTCACAGAGTAGGCATTCCCTTACCGGAAATAGGCAAATGTTTGCTAGAACGCGCCAATAGGATCTCGCTAGCTCGTGCTTGGCTCTGCCCACCTCCTTGCTTGTTCTGTCCACTATGACGAATTTGTTCCAATCTTAGTTATAAAATCTTTGGTTATATTGAACTCATTCTACATTGACACAAATATTGTGTGCAGTGTGCACTATAAAACATGGCCAAGAACACCAAAACTCACTTCATGTGCAAGCATTCTGTAGAGCTCCTCTTTGGTGACAGAGATTCTCTCTCTGTCTGTGCTGTCCACCACTACGATCACAAACTGGAGATGAAGATAGGGAGAGAGACATAAGAAAGGACATTAAAAAGACAGTCTGTAACACTGTACATTAAGTTGCTCTTATATCTAAGTAATTACACTGTAAATACACTAGCAACATTGTATTAATCCTTCAATACTTGGGAATTTACATTGTAATTACATAGCAATATTGTTGAGCAGTTTTTGGTACATGTTGCCAGACAGCCTAGTTTAATTCAAGACACACACAAGTTAACAGTTCAACAAACAACTGCCATTCATCCACAGTATGTGGTCTGACCTCTGTGTTAGTGTAGTACGTGTTCCAGGAGGATCTCAGTGACTCCTGTCCTCCGATGTCCCACATCAGGAAGTGCGTATTGTTCACCACTATCTCCTCCACGTTGCTGCCTATTGTAGGAGATGTGTGGACCACCTCGTTCATAGAACTGCAAAGACAAGCACAGGAATTTCTCAATATCAATGCAAAATAACAATCAAGTCAGTAAGAATGTTGGTAGGCATGAGAACAATGAGGTTGTCAAAAGGTAATTTTGTAAATCTATTCCCTATTGGATCACATTCTTCCATAAGTGGGTTAACCAAAAAGTATTTAAGCTAAGGTCACTATTTCTCATTTAGCAGAAAAAAACCTGATGAAGTCCTAATCCCCCCCTAGTTGTGAGAGGAAATGAGTCTACTGTTGTTGTACCACTGTTTTCCCTTCTATAGACCTCACTCTCATCCCCGTATCTTTATCTACTAACAGTAGACAAAATACTTACAACTGGTAAAGTATGGTGGTCTTCCCCGCATTGTCCAGTCCCACAATAATAACCTTGTGCTCTGAAAGAAAAAGAGAAAAAGAGTGAGACGAAATACGTTTTAAAAACACGTACAAATAATCACAAGACACTAGGCTATAAACTTCTAAAATAAGTCTGACTTCAATGCACTGTGGCTGACCTACACAACCAATAGGGAGCAGCACCATTTTTCATTTTCTTCTAAAACACTGTTGATATTGTTCAAACAAAGGACCTCAGGTCTCCAAAGCACAGCCATGAATGAAACAATCCATTCTTTATTGGAGCAGACTTCGAGACTTGACAGTGAAAAACTGCCATGTTTTACACATTTTCACACTGCTCTCTCACTCGGAGACAGCAGTGCCAGAGAAAAAGGGGGAACATGCACAGTTAGGCCTACATTAGGATGAGCGGTCTCAGCGCTGTGCTTGCTCAAGCTGAAAGCAGCAGCTGTTGGGAATGGTTGGACAGATACTGAGCCACCACCTGGCCATCTAAGCAAAGCCAAAGCCATCTGGACTGAAACATGCAGCTCCATGTAAACACTGTCGCCTATACGTAACCACATCTTGACTGGAATTTGAGAAATGCACAGTACTAGCAGAGAAGAACCTGCCAGATATGGGCATAGGTCAGGCTGAGAAAAATTAATACTAACAAAGCTGAACAAATAGCCTAACCACTCCCCTTTTGAAAGCAGCAGACAGGAGTATAGTGTGTTTGGATATAGGGCTGGGCCTACTCAATACTCTCTCCTTCTCACATCACTCCCATCTCCCTTACTCATGCCCATATGATCAACTTATGTAGACTAATCATGTGACTGACAAAGAAATGTTGGTTGAGCAGGACGGAAATTACAGAAGTGAATCTTTTGACTTCAAAACCACAGAAAAACAGAAATGAGAGGGAGCCTCAAGAACATCTAGAGCCTTGTTAGTTTCTGGGCCATAAGGCTCAAGAGGGGAGAGAGTCAGTTTCCGTCTCTACATGTTTTTTGGCATGCCTGCAGGACAATCCACCATGCTTAGTCTAAGGCACTGGGGCTCACATATAATTGAACTGATCCAGTACTACAGATAAGGAACAGTAGCCTACACCTTGCCAACACTGCTCCTCAGTCATTATCACCTGCTTCTTTTTATGTCCTCTGGTCATTTCCATGTAAAAGGACCATGAGCACCAACATGTGAAGTTCATAGGAGCACATAAAATTTGGCATCAAATGAAAGCTAAGAGTCCATATTTTTTTTTTATGAAGGTGTGTGTGTGTATATATATATATATATATATATATATATATATAAATAAATAAATAAAACAATTTTTTCAACAATTTCCATCATTAAAACGTAATAATCAAAGGCTTTAATTTCTGGTCAAAAAGATGGAAAAGGGGTCTTAGAAAACATCTACTGTACCAGAAAAAGTCTTAAGGTCAAAACACAAATATTATTACATTATTACCAACATTTATATTTCACTTTGCAGAAATGATTTACATTCTGTAAGATGAACCCTTACACTCAGTGGGAACTGACCTACAGTATATCACAAAAGTGAGTACACCCCTCACATTTCTGTAAATATTTGAGTATATCTTTTCATGTGACAACACTGAAGAAATGACACTTTGCTACAATGTAAAGTAGTGAGTGTACAGCTTGTATAACAGTGTAAATTTGCTGTCCCCTCAAAATAACTCAACACACAGCCATTAATGTCTAAACCGCTGGCAACAAAGTGAGTACACCCCTAAGTGAAAATGTCCAAATTGGGCACAATTAGCCATTTTCCCTTCCCGGTGTCATGTGACTCGTTAGTGTTACAAGGTCTCAGGTGTGAATGGGGAGCAGGTGTGTTAAATTTGGTGTCATCGCTCTCACACTTCTCATACTGACTGGTCACTGGATGTTCAACATGGCACCTCATGGCAAAGAACTCTCTGAGGATCTGAATTGTTGCTCTACATAAAGATGGCCTGGGCTATAAGAAGATTGCCAAGACCCTGAAACTGAGCTGCAGCACGGTGGCCAAGACCATACAGCGGTTTAACTGGATAGGTTCCACTCAGAACAGGCCTCGCCATGGTCGACCAAAGAAGTTGAGTGAACGTGCTCAGCGTCATATCCAGAGGTTGTCTTTGGGAAATAGACGTATGAGTGCTGCCAGCATTGCTGCAGAGGTTGAAGGGGTGGGGGGTCAGCCTGTCAGTGCTCAGACCATACGCCGTACACTGCATCAAATTGGTCTGCATGGCTGTCGTCCCAGAAGGAAGCCTCTTCTAAAGGTGATGCACAAGAAAGCCCGCAAACAGTTTGCTGAAGACAAGCAGACTAAGGACATGGATTACTGGAACCATGTCCTGTGGTCTGATGAGACCAAGATAAACTTATTTGGTTCAGATGGTGTCAAGCGTGTGTGGCGGCAACCAGGTGAGGAGTACAAAGACAAGTGTGTCTTGCCTACAGTCAAGCATGGTGGTGGGAGTGTCATGGTCTGGGGCTGCATGAGTGCTGCCGGCACTGGGGAGCTACAGTTCATTGAGGGAACAATGAATGCCAACATGTACTGTGACATACTGAAGCAGAGCATGATCCCCTTCCTTCGGAGACTGGGCCGCAGGGCAGTATTCCAACATGATAGCGACCCCAAACACACCTCCAAGATGACCACTGCCTTGCTAAAGAAGCTGAGGGTAAAGGTGATGGACTGGCCAAGCATGTCTCCAGACCTAAACCCTATTGAGCATCTGTGGGGCATCCTCAAAACGGAAGCTAGAGGAGTGCAAGGTCTCTAACATCCACCAGCTCCGTGATGTTGTCATGGAGGAGTGGAAGAGGACTCCAGTGGCAACCTGTGAAGCTCTGGTGAACTCCATGCCTCAGAGGGTTAAGGCAGTCCTGGAAAATGATGGTGGCCACACAAAATATTGACACTTTGGGCCCAATTTGGACATTTTCACTTAGGGGTGTACTCACTTTTGTTGCCAGCGGTTTAGACATTAATGGCTGTGTGTTGAGTTATTTTGAGGGGACAGCAAATTTACACTGTTATACAAGCTGTACACTCACTACTTTACATTGTAGCAAAGTGTCATTTCTTCAGTGTTGTCACATGAAAAGATATACTCAAATATTTACAAAAATGTGAGGGGTGTACTCACTTTTGGTGATATACTGTATATAGATAGGGCTAGATTGAAATGTTCCTACATAATAAATATGGAAGGCATATGCATAACCATGGTAACAATTAAAAGGGAACAGTTATGGGAAAATGATTAGATTAAAAGGTGAGTTCACCTGACAAGACTGAAAACATTACAATTGATTTTATGGGCATTTTACATTTACTGTTCTTTTCTCCGCATTTGTTGATCTGAAAATAATCTGGATACATTCAGTAACATGATAAGAATGTTCTTGGGAAATTTGTGGAAAGTGCAGCATACGACAACAAATAAATTACAAGGATTTGAGTGAGAGGTGCACAGTTCCTAAGTAATTTCAATGCACTTATGACTGAAAGAAGAGTCTTAAACTAGCTGTGCCGTTGAGGAATTAGAGCAAACACACTTGTTTGGAACTCAACCCTGCCATCACACAATTACTGTTGCTGTTTAGACAATGCAAAAACGGCCCATTATAAATCGCAATCTGGGTCAGGAGGGCATTATTTGAAAGCTTGTTCTATTGCAAACACGACTAGGTAAATTAATACGATCTTACAGTGTTAGGCTTTCACAAGGCAATTCAGAGAAGCAGACTGTAATTTTGGTGCGCACAGAATAGAGTCATGAGTGCATTCAGATGTGTAATCCACAGCAAATAGTCTTGACAACACAACAACCAAACTCATTCTGTTCAGGGAAACCCAGGGTATAACACCATGTCATTTTGTAACTGTACATCAAACATAGTGATCAGAAAGGTTGACACTGTACACTGAGTGTACAAACTCAGGGGTGCAACTCAATATTAGGAAGGTGTTAATGTTTTGTACACTCAGTATATAACAGTACATGCATTTTATGATATGGAAATGTGAAGTGCACACTTGGACACTCAGACAACAAAACATTTGTAAAAGTGGCCCAATTAGCGGGATGGGGAGCAACTTCTTGTTGCCCGTGATGCTCAAGTTCAGAACGACTGTCAGTCATAACCGATACAGCGGTGTGAAGAGGAGACCCTGAGCTCGGATGTCATGTATAACATGTTACTGTACAGCTACTGTCTGCATTCCAATTTAGGCACTTATGTCTCCAAATTTGCCATTTTCAACCCATATAAAAAAGGTGTAAAGTGTAAAGTAGGGTTGGGAATTGCCAGGGACCTCACGATACGATATCACGATACTTAGGTGATAGGAACTTGACGCTCTCAACCTGCTCCACTACAGCCCTGTTGATGAGAATGAGGGTGTGCTCGGTCCTCCTAGTCCACAATCATCTCCTTTCTCTTGATCACGTTGAGGGAGAGGTTGTTGTCCTGGCACCACACGGCCAGGTCTCTGACCTCCTCCCTATAGGCTGTCTCGTCGTTGTTGGTGATCAGGCCTACCACTGTTGTCATCGGCAAACTTGATGATGGTGTTGGAGTCGTGCAGTCATGAGTAAACAGGGGGTCTTATCGATGCCATTATGTAGATACTTTTTTTGCTGAGAGTAATTTTTTTGCCATTGGGTAATGCAGATACCAAATTGTTTTGAACCTGATACAAATCTTACTATGTGAGCTTTTTTTGCAGCCACTGCAAAATGCAGATTGCACAGAGCACACAGCTGCGTCACCGGAGTTTGAGATCACCACCAGTTAGTCTTATGTAAGCAAATGCATAAGATCTTTTCTCAGTTGCAAAGGTCGCTCAGGTGCTTTAGACTGAGTGAGCAGTTAAAATGTATGTATACTGTTCCATTCACACTCTACTACCGTCCCTATTTAATGTAAATAGCCATTGTAACTGTTGCTGTGCTAGTCTATTGTATTTGTCCTTCACCTTGTGAATGAACTACCTTTGTTCCATTTAAACCCCACAGTGAGAAGAGTCTTTGAAATTCCTGTTTGACGTACTACTGACACCGCAGCACTACTGACACTGACACGTACTACTGACACCGCGGAACGCCTCTCGCCCCATGGGCTTTATGACATGTGGGACACTGTTGCTGGTAGACGACAACCAATCAAAGCCTTCCTCAGACACGGGACATAGCCAATTACAATAGACCTATGTGAGAGGACAAGGTCTTTATATTACAAAATAAATACATTGTGAGAGGAGTGTCCAACGAAACTAGCCTGTTTTTATAAAGACAATTCAGCTACAGTATCTCTCTGACTGAACCAATATGGAGCTGCTCAGAAACGGGTCATGTATATTTTAAATAAGACCAGACCACACAGTGTACAATGCTAGGCTATATATGCAAAAATACTTTAATGTAGAGCAGATAGGAAAGGTGCTGTAAGCCTCTAACAACAGTTCGCCTGAGTGAAGAAACTGGGTAAAAAGTTGACAAAACAGATAATTTCCCTTTCAGCAGCCTTGAAAAGCATTAAAAGCTCTGCATGACAGGACATGCTTTGGGTGGGAGGTATGCCTAACTCTGGAAGTAACAGGCAAAAAATATGGTGTTGTATTTCGTTAGAGATAAGCTGTCCAGCCTGGGACAACTGTAGCTCTATTGTAAACTCCTTATGGAATTGCCATGCCATACATGTTTGGCTTGACAATGACAGCAATGGAGTTAGCAAAAAAATTAGCATATCAAGCTTTTCTGGAACCAGGACAACAGACAGGAGTCGTCATCATTCAGAATGAGTCATTCCTTAATTTTCATCCTTGGGTAAACACATTCTGATGTGGCAGTAACCACGTTTCCATCCACAGTTTTTATTAGGGCTGGGAATAGCCAGGGACCTCACAATACGATATTATCACGATACATAGGAGCAGATACAATATGTATTGCGATTCTCGATATTCTATGTATTGCTATTTGATACTGTGATTTTATTGTGATTCAATGGTTGAAGCATATTGCTCACAATGTATTCTGCAGAGCGACAAGTGAGAGCCATGAGAAAACTAGTTTTGATCAGTCATGGAAATAAAAGTGCTAAAAACAAATTGGCTTCCTATTTAAAAATAAGATGGAAATCAAGCTATGGAAGGAAAAAAACAGAGTTTTTGTGCAGGTACAGCCAAATAGAACAAAAAATAATATTGGTATATTGTCAAAACGATACGAAATAATATCCCAATATGTTTTCCCCCCCATCACTAGTTTGTACGCGAGTCAAAAAAAAATCACAAGTGTGAATGAAACAGGAAATGTCGGTATAATTTAAAATGTCGACAATTTGTTCTTTCGACAGAAAAGAACAAATTGCGGTGGAAACGATTTCTTGTGCGACTGTTGATAGAATAACCTTAATGTCGAGGTAAATCTGCAGTCACGCGATGCTATATTTATTATGGATCCCCATTTGGTGCAAGGCAGCAGCTACTCTTCCTGAGGTCCAGCTAAATCAAGGCAGTTATATGGTCCAGGGTGGTAAAAGTGCATGGTGATGAGTTTGATGCTACTTTCCAATAAAATCGAGGGTCTTAATTTGTAAGCTAGTTACATGAATATCGGTGCTTAGCTGTCAATTAACAAATCAAAATAATCTTGATTTTATCCATCTCATCATATAATCTTACCTGTCGAGTGTCTACTTTATCCGTGAAGCGTTATCTAGAGAGCGTGCACGAAAACCAAATTGGGCAAATGTGCCACTTATCGCAACAGTTTGTGTGACAAAACTATGGAAAATGGAATGGAGACACTTTACACTGTTTTATTATTCGGTACATGAACATTTAAGTGCAAAAATTGTTTATGTGCACTGTCATCACGCAGACTTTTATCCTCAAAGTCAGTCTGATGGAAACACCTCTGGTGCGGAAAGGCACATATTTTAATGCCGGTTTTATAATATTTGCATGAAAGTCTGGTCGCAAATTGGGTGGAAACCTAGCTACTGACTGCATGCAAGTGAACCATTTTAGTTACCATATCCGTGATTGTTTATGTATTTAGCCTTTTTTTTTTACTAGGCAAACAAGTCTGTACCGCAGTCAGTGATCCCCTGAGAATAGGCCTACAACATAAAACCGAACAGTCCAGAGAGAACTTTCCATAGAAATACTCTGCTGCCCTCGGCGCTCATGTTACAGGGGTTCGCACAGATCTGTTTACTTATTGAGTTAGCTCGGCATTCAGCGGGGATGAATTGGTTACATTTTCAGCTAATTCAGACAAAATGCACAGTGCACTAAAAACGACATCAGCACAGTTTTAGCCTACAATCTGTGAGGGGAAAAGGGACAAATGTAGCTGGGCTCTTGCTCAAATTTGATACTTGGAAATTCCATTTTACTCTCCAGTGATCCTGAATTTACCGCTCATTAAATTAGTTAAATATGGGCACAACACCTAGATAACATGAATACCCACCCACCACAAGAGTACTGTATTTTATGGGACCTACTAGTACACTTCCCATGGGAAAAAACGCAGGAGCTTAGGCTTCCCCGGAGGAAGAAAAATTGCAACATTATATACACATTGTACTGTAGTGCCTGTTACTCTGCCTACTAAGCCAAACCGGAGTCGGTCTACTCTAAACAATGACAATGTAACGTTAGCTAGCAATGTTAGGCCTTGAAAAGCAGAATAGCTAAGGACATAACGTTAAACACTACATCTGTCGTTCTGCCCCTGAACAGGCAGTTAACACACTGTTCATAGACCGTCATTGGAAATAAGAATTAGTTCTTAACTGACTTGCCTAGTTAAATAAAGGTTAAATAAAAAATATATAAAAAATTGTACAGCACAGGCCCTCTGAACACTGCAGTGTTGACGATAGCTAGCTAGCTTTGAGTAGGACATGATATATCATTCAACTGCCTAACTAATGTATGTATTACTGTAAATTACAGCAAAACAGCTACCTAGCTAGCTACAGTAACAGGGTGAAGAAAAGGCAGCTTTACAGCCAGTAACGTTAGACTGATATAGGCCCGGGTGAAACTAAAGCTATGATACATTAGCAAGTAAACTAACGTAGCTAACGTTATCAGCTTTGTAACGTGGAACAGGCTTGGCTGTGTTGGCTAACAGCTGGACTAGCTAGCTAACTTATCCATTGAACTTCACACTCGACGTTAACGAGACACTTACCTTGATGATTGAAAAGCCTCC
This sequence comes from Brachymystax lenok tsinlingensis, assembly GCA_030435695.1. Taxonomy (NCBI): domain Eukaryota; kingdom Metazoa; phylum Chordata; class Actinopteri; order Salmoniformes; family Salmonidae; genus Brachymystax; species Brachymystax lenok. The sequence goes on along the minus strand of CM059781.1, from coordinate 27,354,243 downwards.
ATAGCTTGGTGAAAAGTATCCCCATGGCTGTCGCAGAGCCTCTGGACAACTACCAGTAGCTACGGCCAATTAATTCAGCTAGGCTAGCGAATTCCTGGAGATGTTGCTAATGCGCTAGCCAGGCAATGCTGCTGTCAGTGTCACACTTGGCAATATTTGACGGTGAAAAAGAAACCAGTAATGTCAACGCTTCTTGATAACGTTTTCATCTTTGCACGAAGGACTTTATGGTCGACATACAACTACAGGACGCGGTTTATATTGTATTTCTAGAGAATACGATAGCTGGCTTGCTTGGTCCGCTGGAGTGCGGTCGTCAACACTGACGCACGCCTACTCTAAGCTGCACTCTCTCCACAGTCCGTCCAGTGAGGAGAAAATTATTACCCACAGTAGTACTGCATCAATAGCCACTTTAGGTCATATTTTGAAGTGAGGCAATTGCAACCATTCACAAAATGCCACATATTTTACAAGACAGTGTCTTCAGTTTTAGTCCATGCAGGGAACCTGTGGGACAAACATAAATTGCACAACAAAGGAAGAACAGTAAAGAGATCACAATGAATAAATAACGATTCCCTGTAATCCGGTGAGTATCCACTGGGTGTACACTGCCTTGTGTTCTGTTTTAGTGAAGAGGAAACACTTTTATTGATAAGAAGGGCCAACTCAATAGCCTACATCTTCCGATAACATATCTGTCCTAAGAAGGGAGGCAATGAAGAAAATAGTCATTATAACAGAGCTCGGAATTTATTTTATAAAATAAGTAATTTTTTTATGCAGCTAGAGTTGGTTCTCATTATACATCAATTTCCCATAAAACATATTTCTCTTTCTTCTTGATGAATTAAAGTGTTGTATTAGTCATGCAGTTATGCATTTCCTTTTGAATGTCATCTTTCACAAAAATAACAGTAACACAATAACACAATCATTGAACTGCAATGAAGCCACTAAGTAGCCGAGGGAGGAAAAGCATCAGCATGCAGCACTGTACACATTTGCATAGTAAATTATATTTTTTCTCTAGATTAGTTTGTCTTCTTTGTTGTTCTCTTCACCAGCATGCCTTTATAGAATACAGCATAAACAGAAATCAAGCTTTCTTGGCAATAGAAGAAGGCATTCGAAGATGAAGAATAAATAATAATGATGCACACCCAGTGTAGGTGCACAACACACAACTCATAGTATATAGAGAGACATTATCTGACGTAAACTTCTATCCACCACCTCCCCAGTCTATACCCTTCACACTCTCTACACGACTTAACCTTTATAATTGGCTAACCATATAGACCTTAAAAACTCCTAACTAAAATGCTACATTTTGAGGATATGTATATGATTAGGAGAGAAACCACTCCATTGCTACAGTGCTAAAAAAAAAGAAAGGAAGTATGAAAAGAGAAATAAGTTTAACACAAGGCCTGGGTTAAGCAATAAGGCTGTAATTTGTGTTATGATACGCAAATTCTTGGGATAGTAAAATTGTCCTTTAAAAAACAACATAATTTTGTTTTAACGGAAGACTTTTAAATGGGGCATTAATATAGAATAGCTGATGGTTGGAAAGCAAATAATATTGACCAAGTGTTTGATGTCAGAATCACAAACCTTTCTGACAATATAACGTTAACTTCACAGCACACTGAAGCCTTCTCTTCCTCTTGTGTTGACTAATTCCATTGTTGAAATGTGAGTACTATAAATAACAGTCACTTACTCAACTACAGTGTCCTACTGGTTTTTCAATAGCAACAACATATACATAACTGCACTGGATCATTATTCCATGACATACTGTATATTGACAAAAAGACATGATGGCATTGATCATTCTAAACCAATGAAACTTTGCTGAACGGACAGCAGGTATTTCTTACTGGCCAAACAGGACTTTCTTTGAATATATTACATTTGAATTAACAAGACTGTTAAAAAGAGAATAAAATATGATGCAAATTAAATCACTATCAGAGGCTGCTTGTACAGAACATGGGATGTGGTAAACCAATCAGATGATCAATATTCCTCTGATTGGAAGTATAACCATCTTCATTGAGCCTATCCTCTGAAACCCATTTGAACAATTGAAACTAAGCACACATGGGCATATTGCCCTTCTCAACATTGGATGCCTAGTCTTGAGATCTACTAACTTGAATTAGGCTATTTCCTATTGGATGCCGCATACTAAACTGATAGGCAAAGACCTCACACTAGAGTGTTAAGGTACTGTATATAAAGAAGGGATGCACCCTTTCCTGAAAAAGCACAAGATATGAAACTTGCTCAGCAAATTTTACTTAGAAAAGTGTGATTTTCTGTCCTGATGCGGTATGTCGCAAATGGCACTAAGTATCATTGAGGAGAAGAAGGGGATAGAAGTCCAGGAAACTAGAAGATTTCGATTCAGAAACCCCCTAAATAATCACTAAAAATTTTGCAAAACAGAAACTCTGTCTGCTCTGAGAAGCAGGTTATATGCTACAGGACTGGAAACACTAACATCCAAGACAATTTCAAACAACTTAGTGACATTAATTAAAGATACAGTGCACTGACTCTGCTGCTATTGGCTCCTGGAAACGTGCAAAGAGGTACTCTGCTGGTCGAGGGACGCTTGGCGCTGTCTGGCACTGGTTCAAGGCAGGTGATGATGGGTCACCATGACCACCACGACAGCTACCCCTGCTAACACTGAGACAACAGGGAGTCGAGGACCACGTGGTCACCCCTTTCACCCAGCCATGCCAAGCCATGTTAGAAAAAAAGAAGACGAGCCCAGTGTTGGGCCTTCCCTTAAAAAACAAACATGGTGAAAATCTGCTCCTCAACCAATTTTTAGTTTTTAAAAAATGGAGGCGTCGAGATTTGATTTTCAGTTGGTTAATGTTCATGTTTCCAGTGTAAACCAGTGCCAGAGGTAAAGCGAGTTACTAACACTTCATAAAAAGGTTGTTACAGTACAATTAAACTAAAGAGCTGTCTTGTGGCTCTGTCATACCAAATGTGAAGGGAAGAGAGGCCTACGTGATATAAGGGTCTTCAGCTCAAAGCCTGTGCCTGGAGTCATGGCTGTAGCCTCCGGGGGAGCCGTTGCGGTTGCGGTGGGGCTTGTACGTGTCCTGGTAGGGGTCATGATAGTCCTCCTCCACCAGGGGGTAGTGGACCTGGTCCCGGCTGTGCTGCGAGCCAGAGGATAGGCGGTTACGGCTCTTCCTCTGCCGCTCATTGTGGTAGTTCTCGTCTGAGGGCATTAGGCTGTGTCGCTCGATGGGTGAGTGGTCTCCTGCTGTGTGATTGCTGTTCCTGTTTGTATTTCTTTGGCCCTGTCCAGGGATAAGGAGGGGACATATTGTATAAATCTGGTCATTCAGCTGTTGACTATAGCATCAGCATTTTCATTACTGTGGAAATATTTTATTAATATAGTGAGAAAAACCTCAGTGACTATGAGACTCCATAAATAGGCAACAATCCTGTATCATTTCACTACTGACTGATACCTTTTCCAATTAATTATTTACAACTGATTTGCCCAATGATATTTCAGCAGGATAGCCTAGTGGGGTGGCAGGGTAGCCTAGTGGTTAGAGCGTTGGACTAGGTTGCAAATCCCCGAGCTGACAAGGTACAAATCTGTCGTTCTTCCCCTGAACAGGCAGTTAACCCACTGTTCCTAGGACGTCATTGAAAATAAGAATTTGTTCTTAACTGACTTGCCTAGTAAAATAAAGGTAATAAAAAATAAACAGTCACTATAGCTATTGCCACCACATCTATTGTACTTTAACCCCCTATATACCTAAATCAGATAAATTATAATCACCTGTTGGTTCACCAGCCCGGTTATGGCTGTGGGGTACGGAGAGAGAGCGGTGGATCCCAGATTGCGGCCCAGCAGAGGGTTGAGAGGGGTGCTCAGGGAGGTGTGTGTAGCCCTCCAGTAGGCTTCCAGGTACTCTGCCAGGTGCTCACATGCATCCTCCAGCTGATTCTCATCCAGAATGATGTCAAACATTTCCTGAGAGAGAGGGGAGGGGAAAGAGAGAGACAGACAGAGAGAGAGAGGGTGAGCGCAGAGACATGCAGAATTAGACTTGACAGACTGATTTGCTGACAGCCCTTGTGAAGGCCAGAGACAGTAACAGGATGTAGCAGTTGACAGAGTGTACTGTGGAGGATATTGGATGCCTACCGGGGGGCACTGTGCTAGTTTGTCCGCTGCCACCAGCTGCACATTCAAGTGTTTGCTCTGGGATTTCCCTCTCGACTTGATCAGTCGCTGCAGAACCTGTGGATAGTTGATATGTAAATCAAGCCAGAAGAGGGCAGCAATGCAAATCAGCCTGGGTTAGGGTTGGAAATGGAAAAAGGTCACAGTGGGAAACGATCAATGTCAAATCCTTGAATTCGCCTTAAATAAAATATTTGTTGATGTCAAAAGGATTTCACTCCCGGAGCCTGGTTCCTCTGAATTCCCTACCATTTTCAATCCAGGTACAGTAGTAAAATTAGAACCATTTGGGGATAAAGGGAAGCCTAAAAATTACCTTAGGAGAGGACACTTTAACATGGACGATGATAGGTGCTAAGGACGTCTTTGTGAGCTGGGCCGGATGGTTGATTGTGTCAGCATCCAGAACCACCAGCTGTAAGGATCTGGCCAGCTCAAATATCCTCTCAATCTCACTCTGAACCTCCGCTGTACAGGAGAAAGAAGACAGATCACAGACAGAGGATGAATCTATTTATATCGCCAAGATCAGAAGACATACATTTCACAAATTCTGTGTAAAACAGATCCTTTATAAAATATGAAAAATCTATTATATGCATACATGTATTTGTAACTTCCTTTTTAACATGTACAATATATACACAGTAAAGTACAGAATGATAGCAATAAATGCCATTGTGATGATACCTAGGTTGGACCTGGTGTTGGATCTTTCAATGATGGCCCTCTTGCTGGGGTTGTTGAGCACCGACCTCTTGGCCAGAGCGATGTCTGCCGTTACCCTTGTAATGGATATCCTACAAGTTATAGAATCAAGACAGACAGAATAGGAGAACATACAACACAACATGTTATTCACAATCCAGACTAGTATTGTATGGCTACCAGATAGTTTATAAAATCTAAGGAAAGACCTAGTCAAAACAGGTGGTCAAATAAGGTACTTTGACAACTCATTCAATTCATTTACAAGTGCATTACATCTTTTTTCAACTAGCTATAGTAGTTTGCATGAGGGTAAGTGGAGCAGCCTGCAGAAGGTTAGTATAGTACGCAGGGGAAAGGGAAAGGGCTGGCGACAATATGCAGGAAAAGGGCTGATGACTCCTCACCTGCCATCAAACCTGTGCTTCAGGAAATCAAAGAGTGCTTTCTGCATCATGTCTGTCACCTGCACACAGAGCCCAGGAGCAGCAGAGGATGGCAGACAGAAAAGAGGGAAGAAAATAGTGAGGAAAAAGGAGTGAAAGAGAGAGAGCGTGAGTAACAGGACAGGTGAGAGAGGGTTAAGACAGACAGCAAGGAAATAAGCCAGTAGAAATTCATTGACAATTCCTCACAGCTATAGCAAGCGTGGAAGAACCCTTGCAAGACCCATTTCTTATGCTGAAGCTACATTCCCTGATGGGAAATGTTTATAAATAGCACGTTATGGACAAATGTACCCAAGGATGTCAAAAGAACAGTTGTCAACTTTGTAATCATTTTTTCGATTTCAGTATTAGTGCTAAATCAAGACCGTCCCATCTTTCCCCATCCACCACCATTATCCATCCAATAAAGATTTCTTGTCGCGATGTATGTTTTGTCCTATATTTGTATATCATTTATTAAAATGTTAATCCCAGCCCCCGTCCCCGCAGGAGGCCTTTTGCCTTTTGGTAGGCCGTCATTGTAAATAAGAATTTGTTCTTAACTGACTTGCCTAGTTAAATAAAGGTTAAATAAAAATAAAGTATGACATCCACCCAGAAGATCCATTCAGGCTCCTCTGGTCCTGCCTGTGATTTATCCCACTGGGCCAAGGCATCCATCAAAGGAGAAGCATGATCTCTGGTTTCTTTCCACTTCATTTTCTAAAGAATTAATCCTGGTTACATTAAATATGGTGATTAAGGCCTACAATGAAGTGTCATAAAGACCAATGCAGATGTGATGAATTGGGCTATAGCAGGCCAGACCAGTCTTCATTAATGCTATTTTTGCAAGCTATTTGAATTAAACTCTGAAGCTGGGAAGAACTGTAGTTTTGAGGACAAGGCTAGCAAGGAGCAGTGTGGAACAATTATTATATGGTATATCCAAAAATATAACCACAAGAGTTTAACACTTTTTGTGTCCTTTTCATACAGAAATAACCATATTCTTTATAGTTAACGGCAACATTTAAATTTTTTACATTTCACTAGAGACAGATGTTGTGTAAGCTCTCTTGACATTGAGCATGAATGACAACAGCGTCATGCTGTTCACACAAGAAAGTAATGTACAGTAATTCGATATTTTGGACCAATAGACACGTCTCTGTTAGTTGGGCTAAAAATTCACATTAAGAAGACCAAATTGTGCCCCCATTCCATCCACCTTCGCATAACCTTGTCACTGACAAAATATATATATATTTTTGCTGTATTATCATAATAACAAACACAGTGTTCTTGTACACACACAGATCTTCTGGGGCTGTTAAACTCTGTGTTTCTAATTTCAAGCCATGCTGCACTTTTTCAGACTGACGTGTTTTACCCAGAAGGTTGTTACCACGGCAACACGGTGGAGCAGAGATGAGGACTGTGATTCTGTGTGAAGATGATCCTGGCTCCCCACTTCCCCCCCATACATGCCGGGGAAAAGATGCTGCCCTCTTTTTTCTGCAAGCCCCCACTGCTGGTTAGTTAGCAATGAATGGATAGGTCTGACATAGCTGTTATTTTTGGAGACCTCCAAATATCTACTCTGATAATAAATGGGGGAGTTATTCACTGTCCGTTAATGTGTGGGTAAACCGCTTCAATGAAGCTGCATCTTCTAGTCTACACGCTGACGGCCTTCAATATTGATTACAAAAGGGAGAGCTGGGAATTGGTGTCACTTTGGTGTAATGTATGGCACACAACCAAATATTGCAGTCGTTCTGAATAGCTATTTTGGAGGCTTAATAACACTTGACCAATACAACAACAAGAGACCGAAAATGTTATTGCTATGATGCCTACCTCATATCCCTTCAGGGACGGTCCTACCAGGACCACTGGTCTCATAGAGGGGACCACGTCATAGGGAGGGATGTGTTCAGTCTGTAGTGGAGGTAGATGGTTAGAGGGAGCACAGACACCACATGTAACATACCATTCACCATTATGAAGTCTTTTTATTAGGCATTATTACATGCCAAGAAAGTTTGTCAGTGTATTTACAGTGTTACAACTCAATAGCAACTTTATGCAACGTGTTACCAATGGATGTTGAATGAGAATGTGTATAACAGTAGCTGGATGTATTACAGCTATCCGCTGTTAAGTGATGCTATTAAGACATTTGGACGGTTCTGTTTTACTTCCTGATAATGTGCTGACAAAGTGTTGTTACAAAAAAAACTGCCAGCAGATTAAAGACGAGATATCCAATTCTACATATTTTGCCATAGGGTGTAGAGAACTGTTTCCAGTTTTTAATATGATATCTGAGTGAGAGTGACTAACATATCAATGCGGGCTCCCCAGTCGTTGAGACTGGTGTTTTGCGGGTACTATGTAATGAAGCTGCCAGTTGAGGACTTGTGAGACGTCTGTTTCTCAAACAAGACACTCTAATGTACTTGTCCTCTTGCTCAGTTGTGCACTGCACCATTCCTCTTTTCTATTCTAGTTAGAGCCAACAAGAATAGACTGACGAGTTTCAGAAGAAAGTTCTTTGTTTCTGGCCATTTTGAGCCTGTAATCGAACCCACAAATGCTGGTGCTCCAGATACTCAACTAGTCTAAAGAAGGCCAGTTTTCAGCTGTGCTAACATAATTGCAAAAGGGTTTTCTAATGATCAATTAGCCTTTTAAAATGATAAACTTGGATTAGCTGACACAACGTGCCATTTGAACACAGGAGTGATGGTTGCTGATAATGGGCCTCTGTACGCCTATGTAGATATTCCATAAAAAATCAGCCGTTTCCAGCTACAATAGTCATTTACAAAATTAACAATGTCTACACTGTATTTCTGATCAATCTGATGTTATTTTAATGGGCAAAAAGATGTGCTTTTTTTTCAAAAACAAGGACATTTCTAAGTGACCCTGTCACGTCCAGGCCTGAGTTGACAGGCTGGCGTGTTTAGTTTTGTTTTTGGTGTAGGGTATTTTCTGTTCTAGGGTGTTTATTTCTATGTTGGGTTAATGGTTCCCAATTAGAGGCAGCTGTTTGTCGTTAACTCTAATTGGGAACCATATATATGTTTGTAGTTTTCAGAAGGGTTTTGTGGGTTATTGTTTGTTCATAGCGTAAGTGTTTAGTATATGTTATGTTCTATGTTACGATCTTCGTTCGTTCTGTTTATTATTTTCCCAGTTACGTCGTTAAATAAAATATGTATACTGGAAGCATCGCTGCGACTTGGTCCGTCTATTGTGAAGATCGTGACAGAATAACCCACCAGAAAAGGACCAAGCAGCGAAAGAGCCAGGATTTCTGGACATGGGAGGAAATCCTGGCTGGAGAGGGACCCTGGAAAAAGACTGCGGAGCATCGTCGCCCCAGGGAGGAGATGGAAGCAGCGAGGGCAGATCGGAGCATGGATAGGGAGAGATATACTGGAACACGCCTGGCTAGAAAGCCCGAGAGGCAGCCCCCCCCCAAAAAAATTGGGGGGGCATACGGGGAGGTTGGCCGGTTCAGGGTGGACTCCTGAGCCAACTCCTCGTGCTCTTTGGAGGGAGCGTGGAGGGAGCGTCGCACTGGAAAGACGCCGTGCTATGCAGTATTGTGTACGGTGTCTCCAGTGCGCATTCATAGGCCGGGGCGCGACATTCCAGCTCCACTCATCTGTCAGGCTAGGGTGAGTGTGCAGCCTGGAAGAGTGGTGCCGGCTCTGCGCGCTAAGTCTCCCGTGCACCTTCTTGGACCGAGATATCCTGCACCGGTTCTGCGTGCAGTGTCTCCGGTGCGTATCCACAGCCCGGTACGCGACATTCCAGCTCCACTCATCTGTCAGGCTAGGGTGAGTGTGCTGCCTGGAAGAGTGGTGCCGGCTCTGCACGCTAAGTCTCCAGTGCACCTTCGTGGACCGAGATATCCTGCCCCGGCTCTTCGTGCGGTGTCTCCGGTTCGCGCACACAGCCCGGTGCGCGACATTCCAGCTCCCATCTGTGAGGCGAGGGTGAGTGAACAGCCGGGGAGTAGGGTGCCGGTTCCGCGCACCAGGTCCCCTGTACGCTTAGAGAGCCCAGTACGTCCAGTCCCTGTTCCACGCTCCAGGATCCCTGTACGCGTCGTGGACCCAGCACGTCCTGTCCCTGTTCCACGCTCCAGGATCCCTGTGCGCGTTGTGGACCCAGCACATCCTGTCCCTGTTCCACGCTCCAGGATCCCTGTGCGCGTCGTGGACCCAGCACGTCCTGTCCCTGTTCCACGCTCCAGGATCCCAGTGCGCATCGTGAGTCCAATACGGCCCATTCCTGCTCCCCGCACCAGAGTTCCAGTGCGCATCTTGAGTTCAACACGGCCCGTTCCTGCTCCCCGCACCAGAGTCCCAGTGCGCATAGAGAGTCCAATACGGCCCGTTCCTGCTCCCCGCGCCAGAGTTCCAGTGCGCATCATGAGTTCAACGCGGCCCGTTCCTGCTCCCCGCACCAGAGTCCCAGTGCGCATCGTGAGTCCAATACGGCCCGTTCCTGCTCCCCGCACCAGAGTTCCAGTGCGCATCGTGAGTTCAACACGGCCCATTCCTGCTCCCCGCACCAGAGTCCCAGTGCGCATCGTGAGTCCAACACGGCCCGTTCCTGCTCCCCGCACCAGAGTCCCAGTGCGCATAGAGAGTCCAATACAGCCCGTTCCTGCTCCCCGCACCAGAGTTCCAGTGCGCATCGTGAGTTCAACACGGCCCGTTCCTGCTCCCCGCACCAGAGTCCCAGTGCGCATCGTGAGTCCAATACGGCCCGTTCCTGCTCCCCGCACCAGAGTTCCAGTGCGCATCGTGAGTTCAACACGGCCCATTCCTGCTCCCCGCACCAGAGTCCCAGTGCGCATTGTGAGTCCAACACGGCCCGTTCCTGCTCCCCGCACCAGAGTCCCAGTGCTCATCGTGAGTCCAACACGGCCCGTTCTTGCTCCCCGCACCAGAGTTCCAGTGCGCATCGTGAGTCCTACACGGCCCGTTCCTGCTCCCCGCACCAGAGTTCCTCTGCGCATCGCGAGTCCAGCACAGCCTGCTCCTACTCCCGCACCAGGTCCCCAAATCGCGACAAAAAAAAGACCCACCGAAGACCCCCAATGGACTTTTTGGCGGTCGAGTCCGCGCCTTTGGGTACTGTCACGTCCAGGCCTGAGTTGACAGGCTGGCGTGTTTAGTTTCGTTTTTTGGTGTAGGGTTTTTCTGTTCTAGGGTGTTTATTTCTATGTTGGGTTAATGGTTCCCAATTAGAGGCAGCTGTTTGTCGTTACCTCTAATTGGGAACCATATATATGTTTGTAGTTTTCAGAAGGGTTTTGTGGGTTATTGTTTGTTCATAGCGTAAGTGTTTAGTATATGTTATGTTACGATCTTCGTTCGTTCTGTTTATTATTTTCCCAGTTACGTCGTTAAATAAAATATGTATACTGGAAGCATCTCTGCGTCTTGGTCCGCTAATATAGATCGTGACAGACCCCAAACTTTTGAACGGTGGTGTATATATTTACAAAGAATATATGGAGGTTTGGAAATGATGCAGACAATTACATTGATGGAAGTCACAATAGATTTGCAATATTAAAGCTACCCCCTAAAAAAATAAAAAAGTAAAGATAGTATAGTATTTATAAGAGATTAATTGGGGTGAATAAAGAGCAAGTCAATGAAGTTAGTATTATTCTGTATGCCTAAAATAGAAACTTGGATATGGAGGATGACATGCCGACAGAACTTATGAATCTGGGTACAACCAGTTTCTTGTTTGGTTACAGATCTTGGAGGTTACCTGTATGTGGATTAATGAATGAAAAGTGTATATACTACTCACCACTTTCTGCTTCTGTTTTCCTGTAAAAATGAGAAAATAACTGCTAAGTGCCTTTGAATGCAAAGCAGAAACCTAATACAATATACAGTACAAAACATTACAGTGATACCTTTTCAGTATTACAGTACTTTAATACTCAGCGGTTAGGTTGAAACATTTGATGGAAACATTTGAATTGTACAATGATGGATGCAAATAACATATTATTACACAAATAAATGAAGTATTAAATATACAGTATGTATACAGTATATTAGTGGTCAAAACACTTTATTTATTTGTTGCTTCTATTCCAAACCTTCCTTTGCAGGTGGCAGCCATTGGTTGCACTTGATAACTAACTCTGAAGTTGCATTGCCATATAAAAGTGTTTGGTGTCTTATAAAGAAATTGAAATAAAGATGGAGTATTATTTCAATGTATGTTTAGTATCCCTCGCTATAAGATGGAGAAGATCCTTTGAATTGGATAACGCAGAGTTTGGGCTATATTGTTATGTTTCACTTAAAGCAAACTCATTGCATGGACATAACGCCTGTCCATAATCCTCTTGGAGGAAGAGGAGGAGGAGCGGACTGAGAGTGCATGGCCCACCTCATTCCAGTCCAATACATGGCACATTCTGGAAGACACAAAGATCTCACAACTCCACATTCCATCCACCCAACCTCCAGCCACTGTTTCCCATTTGACATTTGCAGGTGCATGATGTTTAAGAAATTCTACGAAAATGTAACAAAAAAAACCTTCTGCTGGTGTAGAACAATAACATTGGGTATGTATACTCTGACAACCATTCAGTTCATAGTGAAGGGACCGACAGTTCTCACACTGATATGTTAATAAACAACACACTGAGCAACAATGATATGTTATGTTAGAGACAGGGACAATTAGATCATAGCTCTGGTTGCTTAATGATTCATTCTGACAAACAACTAATGAGACGTCCCACCTGGAGAGACGCCCTTCCCTAATAGGCTTCTGTCTGGAGGCTCACCTGCAGAGGGATGGTTGGGTTTGAACCCGCCTGAAACCATGTCTCCTAGACTGGAGGAGGAATTCCCACTGGACTTACTGCAAGGCACAAAGGATAACAGACAGAGAGAGAGAGAAGAATCATTAATGTGGAACACAGATAGTCTCATCACGGAGTCAAACAGAACTCCTATCCCCAGGAGAAACAGGGTCACTAACAGTTCACTAACAGTTCTCTGTCTTTAATCAGTCATTTTATTGTTACTTTAGACATCCTTGGTGTTTTACTGTTATTTTATTATTCTCCGTTATTGCCACTTGTTTTTATCTTTTGAATTGTTTTATTTTACTGTAAAGTGTGTTGTAGTGGTAAATGCACTTCCATGTTGAATATTTACAGTAGAATGTAATTGGATGAATACTATAAGTACATGGTAGACTATATAAGTATTGACTATACATTGTTCCAGAATTTATGGTAACACAGGGCTGGAATTGAATTGGCTAATAAATAATTTATCAGCCGTGATCGACTTGGAGATGATATCTATCACGGCACTATGTGAGACGACATACCACAACTGTTACATAATGTAACCATCCCTCTGCAACATGAGGCCAACGGGGAAGACAAAATGTCCTTTAAAATAGACAACAAATAGTTAAAGCATAGGTGAAAGAGGAAAATTATATATGATGACGCATATAATCTCTTATCATATTAATGTCACCTAAGAAACACGTCACCAATCTGTTATTATGAGTAACCTCTGATCTGTTATTATGAGTAACCTCTGATCTGTTATTATGAGCAACCTCTGATCTGTTATTATGAGTAACCTCTAATCTGTTATTATGAGTAACCTCTGATCTGTTATTATGAGTAACCTCTAATCTGTTATTATGAGTAACCTCTGATCTGTTATTATGAGTAACCTCTGATCTGTTATTATGAGTAACCTCTGATCTGTTATTATGAGTAATCTCTGATCTGTTATTATGAGCAACCTCTGATCTGTTATGAGTAAACCACATAGTCACAGCAGAGTCAGACCTGGAATGGAGAGTAGGTGGCTTCTCATTGTACTTTAGTAACTTTTTATAATAACTTTTAGAAAGGCTTAATAAAGTTGATGAATAGTTTATTAATGCTTATTCATGAAAGTTCTTATAAATTGTTAGCCCTTCTCCAATCCCCTACCCATCCTCTAACACAGCCCCTCCACCCAACCAAGCCCACCTCAGCCCCTCCATACACCACACCCAGCCCCTCCACCCAGGCCTTACCCGTAAGAGCGTGTGCCCCTCTTCTGCTCCTGCTGTAGACGAATGTTATCCAGTTTCAGAGGGCTGGGGATGAATCCGATCTCACAGGCCTCCTTCACCAGCCGGCCGATCCACCAGTCATTACTGTACTTCTGTAATGGGCAAGACAACATAAAACAACTCAAATGACTGAAGTGTGTGTGCATTGTGTGTGTGTGTGTGTGTGTGTGTGTTGAAGTGTTAAATAGACATTCACACACTATACAGTATGTGACTATGGGCAAAGCAACACAAAACCAATGTCTTAGAATAGAAGTGTGTACCAATCCACAGACATACGGTACTCACTCTATGCGACTGTGAAAGCCAACACAAAACAACACAATGACTCAGAATCGAACAGAAGAGAGTGTGTAAACTACACAGAGATACCAGGCTGTATACACACTCTATGTGACTCCACTGATTCCAAAGCGGGACATGCATTATTGATATTGCTTCATCCATAATGGCCCGTGAAGAGATGTGGCTTGAAGCAAACATAGGCTGTCTGAAATGGCACCCTATTCCCTATATAGTGCACTACTGTTGGCCAGAGCTACTTTTGGCCTCATGGGCTCCGGTACAAATGTAGTGAACTACTAAGTTTTGAGAATGGCACAAAAATAAATTTCCATAAAGTTTGCTGCTTCAGTGTCTTTAGATATTTTTGTCAGATGTTACTATGGAATACTGAAGTATAATTACAAGAATTTCATAAGTGTCAAAGGCTTTTATTGACAATTACATGAAGTTGATGCAAAGAGTCAATATTTGCAGTGTTGACCCTTCTTTTCAAGACCTCTGCAATCCCCCCCTGGCATGCTGTCAATTAACTTCTGGGCCACATCCAGACTGATGGCAGCCCATTCTTGCATAATCAATCTTGCATAATCAAGTTTGTCAGAATTTGTGGGTTTTTGTTTGTCCACCCGCCTCTTGAGGATTGACCACAAATTCTCAATTGGATTAGGGTCTGGGGAGTTTCCTGGCCATGGACCCAAAATAACAATGTTTTGTTCCCCGAGCCACTTAGTTATCACTTTTGCCTTATGGCAAGGTTCTCCATCATGCTGGAAAAGGCATTGTTCGTCACCAAACTGTTCCTGGATGGTTGGGAGAAGTTGCTCTCGGAGGATATGTTGGTACCATTCTTTATTCATGGCTGTGTTCTTAGGCAAAATTGTGAGTGAGCCCACTTCCTTGGCTGAAAAGCAACCCCACACATGAATGGTCTCAGGATGCTTTACTGTTGGCATGACACAGGACTGATAGTAGCGCTCACCTTGTCTTCTCCGGACAAGCTTTTTTCCGGACGCCCAAACAATCGGAAAGGGGATTCATCAGAGAAAATGACTTTACCCCAGTCCTCAGCAGTACAATCCCTGTACCTTTTGCAGAATATCAGTCTGTCCCTGATGTTTTTCCTGGAGAGAAGTGGCTTCTTTGCTGCCCTTCTTGACACCAGGCCATCCTCCAAAAGTCTTCGCCTCACTGTGCGTGCAGATGCACTCACACCTGCCTGCTGCCATTCCTGAGCAAGCTCTGTACTGGTGGTGCCCCGATCCCGCAGCTGAATCAGCTTTAGGAGACGGTCCTGGCGCTTGCTGGACTTTCTTGGGCGCCCTGAAGCCTTCTTCACAACAATTGAACCGCTCTCCTTGAAGTTCTTGATGAGCCGATAAATGGTTGATTTAGGTGCAATCTTACTGGCAGCAATATCCTTGCCTGTGAAGCCCTTTTTGTGCAAAGCAATGATGACGGCACGTGTTTCCTTGCAGGTAACTATGGTTGACAGAAGAAGAACAATGACTCTAAGCACCACCCTCCTTTTGAAGCTTCCAGTCTGTTATTCGAATTCAATCAGCATAACAGAGTGATCCCCAGCCTTGTCCTCGTCAACACTCACACCTGTGTTAACGAGAGAATCACTGACATGATGTCAGCTGGTCCTTTTGTGGCAGGGCTGAAATGCAGTGGAAATGTTTTTGGGGGATTCAGTCATTTGCATGGCAAAGAGGGACTTTGCAATTAATTGCAATTCATCTGATCACTCTTCATGACATTCTGGAGTATATGCAAATTGCCATCATACGAACTGAGGCAGCAGACTTTGTGAAAATTAATATTTGTGTCATTCTCAAAACTTTTGGCCACGACTGTACATAGGGAATAGGATTCCATTTCAGACGCATCCATAGCTTTAGCAGTACAGTGTGTTATATATGCTGTACCTCTTTAATGTGCAGGAAGTCCTTGGCATCGAAGGAGATGGCGGTTCCTGCCACAGGGACATCCTCATCCAGGGCTCCACAGTAACTGACGTTAGTCTTCACAGCAAAGGCCACCGCTTTGGCCTGAGACGATACAGGAAACACCATGTATAAGAAGAGTGCCTTCCCTAGCTAGATAAGCTCAACCATAACACAGTGGGCATTACTGGTTGCAAAGATGCCAGTTCTGGTTTTAATTTGGTTGTAATAATGTAATTTCAACCAGCCTTGCCTACTGGGACCTTCCCAATGATAGGGGCCTAGTTATTAAGGTATGTGCCTGTCATAGTACAGCAGCATAGCATAAGGCTCCACAGTGGGACACCTAGCAGAAATCTGTCTCACCTTGGCCCTCTCCAGCTGTACAGTGGCCTGCTGCTCCTTCTCCAGCTTGCCGGCTGTCGGCTCCTCCTCCAGGGAGACATCTGAGTCCGATGGTCGGCTAGTGTAGGAGTCAGCTGAACCCTGTAGTGGGACAAGATAACAGTTAGACAACAGTCAGACAACAGTGAGATGGTCGGCTAGTGTAGGAGTCAGCTGAACCCTGTAGTGGGACAAGATAACAGTTAGACAACAGTCAGACAACAGTGAGATGGTCGGCTAGTGTAGGAGTCAGCTGAACCCTGTAGTGGGACAAGATAACAGTTAGACAACAGTCAGACAACAGTGAGATGGTCGGCTAGTGTAGGAGTCAGCTGAACCCTGTAGTGGGACAAGATAACAGTTAGACAACAGTCAGACAACAGTGAGATGGTCGGCTAGTGTAGGAGTCAGCTGAACCCTGGACAGGAACAAGACATTATGACATTTGTCCCTGAAAAATATTCAATATTGTAGCTGAACTACTCTGTAGTTCTCATTACTATTATGGCACATTTGTTCCGCGCTTACACAGTTCAGGGACGTTTGTGAACTGTTGCATCACTATGAAAGCTGTAATGCTGAACAGATCTAAGGTAAGGCTAAATGGTTAGCCTACTGTACATGTCCTAAATATTACCAGAATGCAATGAATAAGCACTGAGTAGAGGTGGCAGTGATAGGCCTACAACCAGGTGCTACAGAGGGGGCGTCCGTACGTCATGTGGCTTGGAATATGCCTCTCCAAGCGAGATCAAAGGGACCCTGATTAAAGCTGGTGAGCCGTGCGACACAGTTCACAAATATGGGAAGGAGAGAGAGCGAGAACAGAGAGACAAGGACGGCAGGCTGGCACACGAGTGGCAAGACAGCTCCCTTTCTACATCAATACCCCTGAGGCTGAATGGAGCAGAGTGGACTAGTGTTGGAACTGACAGTGATTTCCAGGGTAGATTACCAGTTTAACCACCATGATGTGTAGTTGGTCATTGAAACTTCCACTACATTTACTGGAAGCAGTGCAATTACTGTATCTAAAAGGTTAAAGAAATATTGGTCAAGATCTGCTGTCTTTTTTTGCTCGGTGCAACAAGGTTAATCAATCTTCAAGGCCGTTGTTCCTTTTGTGTGGGATCTTTTGATTCCTGGATCAAAGTAGTCTATTTCTAATGCTTCCCTTCACAGGAAGCTGATTAGAATGAGACAGTAGGGGAGAAAGAGAGAGAGAGAGAGAGAGAGAGAGAGAGAGAGAGAGAGAGAAGAAAGAAAGAAAGAAAGAAAGAGGGGGAGAGAAAGAGAGAGAGAGAGAGAAAGAAAGAGAGAGAGAGAGAGAGAGAGAGAGAGAGAAAGAAAGAGGGGGATAGAAAGAGAGAGAGAGGGAGAGACAGAGAGATAGTGTGTCCCTGTCTCTGTCAATGTGTGTTGCTTCACTGGGTGGAGGTGGGTACTGTGGCTCGGCCCACTACCCAACCTCAGGCAGTCTCATGTCATTACGATCAGAAGAGCTGCCCCCGAAACCACACACACACACACACACACCACTCTATTAGCAACGAGTCAGTAGTTGCTGGGAGAGAGCCCGGTACAACACCCACTCACTCAGTCAGAGCGGGAAAGAGGGAACAAGAGAGTGTGAAGAGGAGATAGAGGAAGATAGAGGGACAGACCGTGAAGTAAGAGTGAGTACGGGATGAGAAGAAAGTGGGAGAAGGACATCAAAAGGAGGGGGAGAGAGGGAGAGAGAAAAGTAGAGAGAGGGGGAGATTGAGAGAGGAAGAAGAGGGATAGATAAAGAGAGACAGACAGACAGGGATAGAGAGAGAGAGAAATAGATAGACAGGGAGAGGGTGACAAAGACACAGACAGAGAAATTTCCCATCAGCCTTGTGAGCGACTCAGAACACACTGACAGCACAGCAGCGCAGCGGAGCCCCAAATGCCAGCACGCAGCGCCTGCCTGCTGCAAGGGGGTGGATGATTCTGAGGGGGGGCAAGGGGACTCTATTTCAGGCTTTCTGACGAAGGCAATGCAAGACATGATGACGATGATCACATCTACAGCGCAGTGTGCAGTCACAATGGCTATAACATTCACTCCGAGTGTTACAAAGACAACTGATATCTCAGTTCTGGGTCTCGATGTGTCTACTGTGACATGTGATGTTGCTAAAGAGATGATGACAAGGCTGACATATGCACTCCTACCTCTAGACCTGTCGCCATTTCTGTCTAATAAGTAATACAATAATGACGTGTAATTTGTTACTTTCAAGTCCTAGGGTTAAATCTGTGGCTGTTATGAATTGGCACATACACTTTGTAACATCTACTGATGTAACATTTGCTGTCCATCTGTTTGGTCTATAGGATACTGTGCTGTCCTGCGACGCACAGGCCCCACAGCATCATCGCCATCAGCCACTCGTCACCCCCTGCCCCTTGACCAGGCCCCCCAGTCAGTCACGTGACCACGTGTTACATAACTGCAGCAGGCTGAGTGACAAGAGAGGAGAGCCACCATCATCTGCTGCTGCTACTACTGTTGACATCAATGTCCAGTCTGATTAATCGCCCTGTCCCCTTTATCTCTCTCTCCCTCCTTCTTTCTCTCTCTCTCATACCTCATCTGTCACGTTCACTCCTGCTCCCCCGGTCCGGCGCTGGACGTCACCGGTCTACAAACCACCGGTCCTGGCAACCCATCTTTAAGCACACCTCCGTCTCATCATCAGTCACACCTGCACTTCATTACTCCCTTGATTACTTACCCTATAGCACTCTTTTGTTATCAGTCATCAGGTGGTATTGTTTACGTTTCTATGTCAGACACTTCTCTTGTGTTGTATCGCTCCATGTTATTATTAAACTCACTAACTGCACCTGCTTCCTGACTCCCTACATCTACGTTATAGAATACTACCTCAACAAATGGAAGCAGCAGTTAACCAAGACATCTCCCAGATGGTCGGCGAACAGAGACACCTACTTCGTCATTTTGAGTCAGCGGCCACATGTCTCTCCATGGCTGAGCAACAATGTCATAGGCAGCTGGGGCTCTGTCCTTATTGAGGACAGGAGGGACACCAGCTTCTAGGGTGTCCGGTACGTTCTAACCGGGGGTCCACGGAAGCAGAGGGACAGCCACGTGATCAGTGATCATCTGTCTCTTGGGTTAGACGTGAGTATTCCATCATCACTTTCCGCCAAACCTTTCCTAGTAACGATTTCACTGGCTGGCTGTCCTTCATTTTTTGTTTCTACAGCTCTAGTGGACTCCGGTGCCGCAGGGAATTTTATTGACCAGGCCCTCGCCTCCTCCCTTAACATCACCTCATACTCACTCACCTCTCCTTGTCTGGTTCAACACTGGAGAGTCAACCACTGGGATCCGGGATAATCACACACATCACATCACCACTCACCCTCACCGTGTAATCCATACATCAAGAAAGCCTTCCCTTCCTTATCATCAGTGCACCCGTACACAAGATCATCCACCTGCTTACCCTTTCCCTGTGGTTCCACATCGGTTGAGAGTCCTGTGGTTACTCTTTAGCCCAACATCCCGGAGGTATACCAAGATCTTTGGGAGTTTTTCTCCAATACCCGCGCTACCTGTCTTCCTTCTCATCGGTCCTTGTACTGTGCCATCGACCTGCTTGCAAGCTCTGATCCTCCGTGCGGCCGCATCTACCCTTTGTCGGTGACCTTCTTCTTCGTTGACAAGAAGGATGGAGGATTGCGCCCGTGCATCGATTACAGAAATCTGAATTCCATCACCACGAAGTACCGCTACCCTCTCCCGTTGTGGCTGGCCGCAATTGAACAACTCAGCGGGGGCCAGTTTTTCACCAAGTTGGACCTGTGGAAGTGCCTACAATTTGACCCGTAGGGGGATGTATGTAAGACTACCTTCAGCATGATGTCTGGTTACTACAAGGTTACTCTGTCAGTGTTCCAGGCATTCGTCAATGAGGTGTTTCGGGACATGCTTGGATGCCAGGGGGTCGTGTATATTGACGACATCCTGGTCACCTCAGCTACCTTGGAGGAGCACAAGTAGTCCTGGAACGCCACCTGGCCAACAACCTGTACGTCAAGGCGGAGAAGTGCCAATTCCATCAGGAGGAGGTCTCCTTTTTGGGTTACCAGATCGGCCCACAAGGAGTCATGATGGATGAGAGGAAGGGGGATGCTGTCAGGTCATTGCCAGTCCCAACCACCATAAATGGGTTACAACGGTTTTTGTAATTTGCCAACTTCTAGCGCCGATTCAATAAGAACTTTAGCTCGATCGCCTCTCCTATAAGTTCTCTCCTCAAGAGTGGTCCCCGGAAATTGGGATGGAATTCTGCATCTGACAAAGCATTCCGCCTACTGAAGGGTTATTTCACTTCCGCCACGTTGCTTAAACATCCAGATCCTACTCTGCACTTCGTGGTGGAGGTGGACGCTCCAGAAGTAGGTGTGGGGGCTGTCTTGTCCCAACGTCAAGGTAATCCACAAAAAAACGCTGTCTCCTGCAGAAAGGAAATATGATGTCGGCGATCGGGAGCTCCTGGCGGTGAAGTTGGCATAAGAGGAGTTGAAACACTGGCTGGAGGGCGCCCAGCACTCATTTCTCATCCTCACCGACCATAGGAACCTGGAGAACATTCAGACAGCGAGGCGACTGAACCCGAGCCAAGTCAGGGGAGGATGGAGAGAGACTGGGTGATACTAGGGGAGGATGGGGAGAGACTGGGGGATACTAGGGGAGGATGGGAGAGACTGGGGATACTAGGGGAGGATGGGGAGAGACTGGGGATACTATGGGAGGATGGGAGAGACTGGGGGATACTAGGGGAGGATGGGAGAGACTGGGGATACTAGGGGAGGATGGGGAGACTGGGGATACTAGGGGAGGATGGGGAGAGACTGGGGGATACTAGGGAGGATGGGAGAGACTGGGGATACTAGGGGAGGAATGGGAGAGACTGGGGATACTAGGGGAGGATGGGGAGACTGGGGATACTAGGGAGGATGGGGGAGACTGGGAATACTAGGGGAGGATGGGAGAGACTGGGGGATACTAGGGGAGGATGGGGAGAGACTGGGGGATACTAGGGGAGGATGGGAGAGACTGGGGGATACTAGGGGAGGATGGGAGCGACTGGGGATACTAGGGGAGGATGGGAGCGACTGGGGGATACTAGGGGAGGAATGGGAGAGACTGGGGATACTAGGGGAGGATGGGAGAGACTGGGGGATACTAGGGGAGGATGGGAGTGACTGTGGAATACTAGGGGAGGATGGGAGAGACTGGGGATACTAGGGGAGGATGGGGAGATTGGGGATACTAGGGAGGATGGGGAGAGACTGGGGATACTAGGGGAGGATGGGAGAGACTGGGGATACTAGGGGAGGATGGGAGAGACTGGGGATACTAGGGAGGATGGGGAGAGACTGGGGGATACTAGGGAGGAATGGGAGAGACTGGGGATACTAGGGAGGATGGGAGAGACTGGGGATACTAGGGAGGATGGGGAGAGACTGGGGATACTAGGGGAGGAATGGGAGAGACTGGGGATACTAGGGAGGATGGGAGAGACTGTGGAATACTAGGGGAGGATGGGGGGAGAGACTGGGGGATACTAGGGAGGATGGGAGAGACTGGGGATACTAGGGAGGATGGGAGAGACTGGGGATACTAGGGGAGGATGGGGAGAGACTGGGATACTAGGGAGGATGGGGAGAGACTGGGGATACTAGGGAGGATGGGAGAGACTGGGGATACTAGGGGAGGATGGGAGAGACTGGGGATACTAGGGGAGGATGGGGAGAGACTGGGGATACTAGGGGAGGAATGGGAGAGACTGGGGATACTAGGGGAGGATGGGAGAGACTGTGGAATACTAGGGGAGGATGGGAGAGACTGGGGATACTAGGGGAGGATGGGGGAGACTGGGGGATACTAGGGGAGGATGGGGGAGAGACTGGGGGATACTAGGGGAGGATGGGAGAGACTGGGGATACTAGGGGAGGAATGGGAGAGACTGGGGATACTAGGGGAGGATGGGGGAGACTGGGGATACTAGGGGAGGATGGGGAGAGACTGGGGATACTATGGGAGGATGGGAGAGACTGGGGATACTAGGGAGGATGGGGGAGACTGGGGATACTAGGGGAGGATGGGGAGAGACTGGGGATACTAGGGGAGGATGGGAGAGACTGGGGATACTATGGGAGGATGGGGGAGACTGAGGATACTAGGGGAGGATGGGAGAGACTGGGGATACTATGGGAGGATGGGAGAGACTGGGGATACTAGGGGAGGATGGGAGAGACTGGGGATACTAGGGGAGGATGGGGAGAGACTGGAGATACTAGGGGAGGATGGGGAGAGACTGGGGATACTAGGGGAGGATGGAGAGAGACTGGGGATACTAGGGGAGGATGGGAGAGACTGGGGATACTAGGGGAGGATGGGGGAGACTGGGGATACTAGGGGAGAGACTGGGGATACTAGGGGAGGATGGGCGAGAGTCTCAGTTACACTGGGTGAGGAGACTCAGACATAATTGGGAGGGGGGACTAAGGAAGGATTGAGGAAAGACTGAATTATACTGGCAGTAGGAGGGGGAGGCCATACTCGGGAGGGTGGGGGGATAGGGAAGATTGGGGAGACTGCAGGAGGATGGGAAACACTCAGATCCTTTGCATTATTCCCTTCTATCTTGTGATAATGATCCTACAATGGAAGCACACATATGTTTGATGGCCTGTTATCATTGTGGTCATGACCCTCCCTCTGAGTAAGACCGAGGAATGTAAAGAACTTGTGAATCCACTGTAAGACAATATTCAAAAGGTAATGAATATGCATACCATCCACCAGCACCTTCATTGGCAAAGAATATCATTCCACTGAACCAAAAGGTACAGGAAAACTTGAGCACTACCTGTCACTTTGAAAACAACCAAAATATGCAGACGATAACAACAAACCAAAAGGGGTATTTTGGCAAAACAATACTGAAAAGACCAATTGAAACCAATAACCAATGAGGCAGTTTAGTTAGGATTAATGCTACGGGGACAAGATTTCCAGGCACCAGCAGTAATGATCATTTTAGAATCTTTCCATCAATACAATTAACTGTCATTATGGCAAAATGTATGGGAAAGTAAGGAAATACAAATATGGGCACCACACCTTTCATTATGTAAAATAAAATACACTGTCACTGTGCTTCATTCATGTCAGAACATTTTTTGGTAAGATTATTTTATTTTAACAATACAAAACATACACATACATACAAACGACAATATCACACAAACATCAACTACATCACACCTGCCCAGACCCACCTGCTCACACCCCCCATCCCCAGCACCCTCATCACTCTCCACCACATGGCCTCAAACTGCACCATTTTGTTTCTTTCCGTCGCCCACTCACTTTCAACATTTAGATAATAAAGCATTTGACCTTCATGTCAGTTCAAAACAATCGATGTGTCACCCCTATGTCAGACTTTGACTGATTTAATTGTTTTATTTAACCTTCATTTAACTAGGCAAGTCAGATAAGAACAAACTATTATTTACAATGACATCACGACAAGAGAGACAACACAACACTACATAAAGAGAGACCTAAGACAACAACATAGCAAGGCAGCAACACATGACAACACAGCATGGTAGCAACACAACATGACAACAACATGGCAGCAACACAACATGGTAGCAGCACAAAACATGGTACAAACATTATTGGGCACAGACAACAGCACAAAGGGCAAGAAGGTAGAGACAACAATACATTACGCAAAGCAGCTACAACTTTCAGTAAGAGTGTCCATGATAGAGTCTTTGAATGAAGAGATTGAGATAAAACTGTCCAGTTTGAGTGTTTGTTGTAGCTCGTTCCAGTTGCTAGCTGCAGCGAACTGAAAAGACGAGTGACCCAGGGATGTGTGTGCTTTGGGGACCTTTAACAGAATGTGACTGGCAGAACGGGTGTTGTACGTGGAGGATGAGGGCTGCAGTAGATATCTCAGATAGGGGGGAGTGAGGCCTAAGAGGGGTTTATAAATAAGCATCAACCAGTGGGTCTTGCGACGGGTATACAGAGATGACCAGTTTACAGAGGAGTATAGAGTGCAGTGATGTGTCCTATAAAGAGCATTGTTGGCAAATCTGATGGCCGAATGGTAAAGAACATCTAGCCACTCGAGAGCACCCTTACCTGCCGATCTATAAATTATGTCTCCGTAATCTAGCACGGGTAGGATGGTCATCTGAATCAGGGTCATCTGAATCAATGTAATTATTCTTAAAGCCCATCTCACAGTAGATGCATTAATGTTTTTTTATTTTACTTATTTCACCTTTATTTAACCAGGTAGGCCAAGTTCTCATTTACAACTGCGACCTGGCCAAGATAAAGGAAAGTAGTGCCACAAAAACATTAACACAGAGTTCCACATAAACAAGCATACAATCAATAACACAATAGAAACATCTATGTACAGTGACTGCAAATGTAGAAGAGTAGGGAGGTAAGGCAATAAATAGGCCATGGAGGAAAAATAATTACAATTTAGCATTAACACTGAAGTGATAGCTGTGCAGATGATGATGTGCAAGTAGAGATACTGGGGTGCAAAAGAGCATGAGGATAAATAACAATATGGGGATGAGGTAGTTGGGTGTGCTATTTAAAGATTGGCTGTGTACAGGTACAGTGATCGGTAAGCTGCTCTGACAGCTGATGCTTAAAGTTAGAGAGGGAGATATAAGACTCCAGCTTAAAACATTTTTGCAATTCGTTCCAGTCATTGGCAGCAGTGAGCTGGAAGGAAAGGTGGCCAAAGGAAGTGTTATCTTAGGGGATGACAAGTGAAATATACCTGCTGGAGCGCATGCAACGGGTGGGGTGTTGCTATGGTGACCAGTGAGCTGAGATAAGGCTTTACTTAGCAAAGAATTTTAGATGACCTGGAGCCAGTGGGTTTAGCGACGAATATGAAGCGAGGGCCAGCCAACGAGAGCATGCAGGTCACAGTGGTGGGTAGTAAATGGGGCTTTGGTGACAAAACGGATGGCACTGTGATAGACTACATCCAGTTCGCTGAGTAGAGTGTTGGAGGCTATTTTGTAAATGGCTGAAGTCAAGGATCGGTAGGATAGTCAGTTTTACGAGGGTATGTTTGGCAGCATGAGTGAAGGAGGCTTTGTTGGGAAATAGGAAGCAAATTCTAGATTTCATTTTGGATTGGAGATGCTTAATGTGAGTCTGGAAGGAGAGTTTAAAGTCTAACCAGACACCTAGGTATTTGTAGTTGTCCACATATTCTAGGTCAGAACCGTCCAGAGTAGTGATTCTAGTCGGGCGGGCGAGTGCGGGCAACAATCGGTTGGAGAGCATGCATTTAGTTTTACTAGCATTCAAAAGCAGTTGGAGGCCACGGAAGGAGTGTTGTACGGCATTGAAGCTTGTTTGGAGGTTTGTTAACACAGTGTCCAAAGAAGGGTCAGATGTATACAGAATGGTGTCCCCTGCGTAGAGGTGGATCAGAGAATCACCAGCAGCAAGAGCAACATCATTGATATATACAGAGAAAAGAGTCGGCCCGAGAATTGAACCCTGTGGCACCCCCATAGAGACTGCCAGAGGTCCGGACAACAGGCCCTCCGATTTGACACACTGAACTCTATCTGAGAAGTAGTTGGTGAATCAGGCGAGGCAGTCATTTGAGAAACCAAGGTTATTGAGTCTGCCCAATGTGGGTCAAGAGAGACTACAAAGGAATTGAAGCTTAGAAGAAATGTGATATCTGTTTGCGCCTCTTCACACGGGGGGAGAAGTGCTCGTCGGAGGCATGCTGTCATGACACACTTTAAAGGTGCTACATCTTGAATGTCTCAAAATGTCTCCCCTATGTGGAGCTAGGTGAATTGTAACAGCACTAGGCTGCATTCAAAACAAATCTGCCCCGTGTCCCATTTCCCCGTAACATGGCGGAGACTCCAATTGAGCCTGTTATTGAAAATATATTTCACAGCGATTTAGATTGTACAATGATTCTCTACACTATTCAGTGCTTGTTTTCTCACATAAACTTAAATTGAGCGAACAGTGTTTCCACTAGATAACACAGCCACAAAGTCAAAACAGCTTTCCCATTTTGACAACAGATGCCGCTTTTGCGGGAGAAATGAATAGGCAAATATCACAGCCAATCACAACACTGGTGGGTAAGTAACACTGTGAAACACTATTATTACACTATTACTGCAGATATATTATGGATTTTTTTTTGAAATTACAATGCAAAAATTCAAACAAGATCCTAAAGTGTATAACCTTTAAAAGATTCCTAAAATGACTTGTAGTCGGCACAAGGCACCCGCCACCTCTCCCACCACCAGGCCACTCACACTACTAGGTCACTAGTGAGAAAGTTATCTATGAGTGTCAAGGAAGCTGGGCTTGAAACAATCAAGGATCAGGCCACACTCATGCCTTATCTGTTGAGACGCCTAGGAAGATACTGTCTGAAAATGGCAGCCACTAACACTTCCAGACCAGTGATAAGCACTGATAACAGTCTACAGGAGCATCAGGAAATATTCTGGAGGAGAGATGCCTTAAAGAAGTTTAGTACTGCTGGGTAACAACAAGACACCCTCTTACAGGAGAGATGGATTAAACACATGTCTAAGACACAGCGGTCACCCTTCATGGGGATCGTCCAGATACTCCATCTGTAGATACCCTACAAATGTTACTGAACTTACTGTTGCGAGTTAGAAAAGTAGAATACACAAGGGGCAATTGGAAATTTGGTAGTGCATGAGCAGTTTTTCTCTTGTTATGTCAGTCATCGATAGTAACTCAATAAACCCATGTCAGCTAAAAATATTTAATCTAGTGCCCTAAACTTGTAGTAATCATGGTCAAATTACTGCACTGATTTTGTTAGTCAGTCTCCTCACTCAGATATTATAATTAAACCTGCAAATAGTTCTCTCCACCCTATGGCAGAATGTTAAGAATTGCACATTATGTGCTGTAAAACAGCTCATTTTCATCACCGCCCCATGGCAAAATGAGTAGAATTTCATGAAATTAGTTCGAATTTTATTTAAATCTTCTCTCCACCCCTTGGCAAAATGTGTAGAATTGCAGCAACCCTGCTTAAGCAGCAACATTTTCTCTACACCCTATGGCAAAATGTGTAGAACTGCGGCCTCTCATTATGAGTAACGATTTTTTTGTGGCCCCCACCCCAATCAAAGTTGCCCATCTCTGCTGAAGAGCATCTACTATCCAAATAAAGTGTTACCGATTTGGCCAGGTCTTGATGAACCTATTGGAGTTGGACCCCAAGTAAGGACATACAAATTAACCAGAACATACAGAAAGAGAAATGTATTGGAAATAGAAAAAGATTATGACCGTGTAATAATAGTGCAATTACAGTGTAATTTCTAGACAATGTGATGAAAATAATATCAGTTTAGTTTCATCAATCTACAGGAAGACAGATAGAGGGAGAGAGTGTGAAAAAGCAGGATAGATCCCTGCTCAGTGTGAATCTACACTCCCCTCTCCCTCTCTTCAACCCCCTTTTCATCCATTCACTCACCTCAACCTCCCTTCACTCCTCTCTCCCTCCCTTCACTCCCCTCTCCCTCTCTTCACTCCCCTCCCCTCTCCCTCACTTCTCTCCTCTCTCCCTCCCTTCACTCCCCTCCCCTCTCCCTCCCTTCTCTCCTCTCTTCCTCCCTTCACTCCTCTCTCCATCCCTTCCCTCCTCTCTCCCTCCCTTCACTCCCCTCCCCTCTCCCTCCCTTCTCTCTTCTCTTCCTCCCTTCACTCCTCTCTCCATCCCTTCACTACCATCTCCCTTCCTTCACTCCCCTCTCCCTCCCTTCTCTCCTCTCTCCCTTCACTCCCCTCCCCTCTCTATCCCTTCACTCCCCTCTCCCTCCCTTCACTCCCCTATTCCTCCCTCCCTTCACTCCCCTCTCCTCTCTCTCTCCCTCCTTTCACTCCCCTCTCCCTCCTTCACTCCTCTCTCCCTCCTTTCACTCCCCTCTCCCTCCTTCACTCCTCTCTCCCTCTCTTCACTTCCCTCCCCTCTCTCTCCCTTCACTCCCCTCTCTCTCCCTTCACTCCCCTCTCCCTCCTTTCACTCCCCTCTCCCTCCTTCACTCCTGTCTCCCTCCTTTCACTCCCCTCTCCCTCCCTTCACTCCCCTCTCTCTCCCTTCACTACTCTTTCCCTCCTTCACTCCTCTCTCCCTCCCTTCACTACTCTCTCCCTCCTTCACTCCTCACTCCCTCCCTTCACTCCTCTCTCCCTCTCTTCACTCCTCTCTCCCTCCCTTCTCTACTCTCTCCCTCCTTCACTCCTCTCTCCCTCCCTTCACTCCTCTCTCCCTCCCTTCACTACTCTCTCCCTCCTTCACTCCTCTCCCTCCCTTCATTCCTCTCTCCCTCCCTTCACTACTCTCTCCCTCCTTCACTCCTCTCTCTCCCTCCCTTCACTCCTCTCTCCTCTCCTCTTCACTACTCTCTCCCTCCTTCACTCCTCTCTCTCTCTCCTTCACTCCTCTCTCCCTCCCTTCACTCCTCTCTCCTCCCTTCACTCCTCTCTCCCCCCCTTCACTCCTCTCTCCCTCCCTTCACTACTCTCTCCCTCCTTCACTCCCCTCTCTCTCCCTTCACTCCTCTCTCTCTCCCTTCACTCCTCTCTCCCTCCCTTCACTACTCTCTCCCTCCTTCACTCCTCTCTCTCTCCCTTCACTCCTCTCTCCCTCCCTTCACTCCTCTCTCCCTCCCTTCACTACTCTCTCCCTCCCTTCACTCCTCTCTCCCTCCCTTCACTACTCTCTCCCTCCCTCCCTTCACTCCTCTCTCCCTCCCTTCACTACTCTCTCCCTCCCTTCACTCCTCTCTCCCTCCCTTCACTACTCTCTCCCTCCCTTCACTCCTCTCTCCCTCCTTCACTCCTCTCTCTCTCCCTTTACTACTCTCTCTCTCCCTTCACTCCTCCCTCCCTTCACTCCCGTCTCCCTCCTTCACTCCTCTCTCTCCTCCCCTTCACTCCTCTCTCCTCTCCCTCCCTTCGCTCCTCTCTCTCCTCCCTTCGCTCCTCTCTCCCTCCCTTCGCTTCTTCTCTAACTCCCCTTCGCTCCTCTCTCTCTCCCTCCCTTCGCCTCCTCTCTCCTTCCTTCCCTTCTCTCCTCTCTCCCTCCCTTCGCTCCTCTCTCCCTCCTTCACTCCTCTCTCCCTCCTTCACTCCTCTCTCCCTCCCTTCACTACTCTCTCCCTCCCTTCACTACTCTCTCCCTCCTTCACTCCTCTCTCTCTCCCTTCACTCCTCTCTCTCTCCCTTCACTCCTCTCTCCCTCCCTTCACTACTCTCTCTCTCCCTTTACTACTCTCTCTCTCCCTTCACTCCTCTCTCCCTCCCTTCACTACTCTCTCTCTCCCTTTACTCCTCTCTCTCTCCCTTCACTCCTCTCTCTCTCCCTTCACTCCTCTCCCTCCCTTCACTACTCTCTCCCTCCCTTCACTCCTCTCTCCCTCCCTTCACTACTCTCTCCCTCCCTTCACTACTCTCTCTCTCCCTTTACTACTCTCTCTCTCCCTTCACTCCTCTCTCCCTTCACTCCCGTCTCCCTCCTTCACTCCTCTCTCCCTCCTTCACTCCTCTCTCTCCTCCCTTCGCCCCTCCTCTCTCCCTCCCTTCGCCCTCTCTCTCCCTCCCTTCGCTCCTCTCTCTCCCTCCCTTCACTCCTCTCTCTCTCCTCCTTCACTCCTCTCTCCCTCCCTTCACTCCTCTCTCCCTCCCTTCACTCCTCTCTCCCTCCCTTCGCTCTTCTCTCCCTCCCTTCGCTCCTCTCTCCCTCCCTTCACTCCTCTCTCCCTCCCTTCGCTCCTCTCTCCCTCCCTTCACTCCTCTCTCCCTCCTTCACTCCTCTCTCCCTCCTTCACTCCTCTCTCCCTCCCTTCACTACTCTCTCCCTCCTTCACTCCTCTCTCTCTCTCCCTTCACTCCTCTCTCTCTCCCTTTACTACTCTCTCTCTCCTTCACTCCTCTCTCCCTCCCTTCACTCCTCTCTCCCTCCCTTCACTCCTCTCTCTCTCCCTTCACTCCTCTCTCTCTCCCTTTACTACTCTCTCTCTCCCTTCACTCCTCTCTCTCTCCCTTCACTCCTCTCTCCCTCCCTTCACTACTCTCTCTCTCCCTTTACTACTCTCTCCCTCCCTTCACTCCTCTCTCTCTCCCTTCACTCCTCTCTCCCTCCCTTAACTCCTCTCTCCCTCCCTTCACTCCTCTCTCCCTCCCTTAACTCCTCTCTCCCTCCCTTCACTCCTCTCTCCCTCCCTTTACTCCCTAACCAGCCCAGCTCTTGTTGATTCCCATCACACGTCAATATAAAGTTTGGTTGCTCCATAGCAATTGAGTATAATGGTTGTGTGTATGAAGACCTATTCTAGCCCTGTGTAGTGTGCATTGATAGGATTGTGGTACTGCTCTGTGTTTTGGACCTCATGGTTCTCTGATCATCTGCATCCCTATGTGTGTGTTGTCTGTACTATACATGCTTTCATCTGAGAGAAAGAGTGAAAGGAGAAAACAACAGAGTGAGAGAAGGAAAATGGCGGGACACTGTCCCTTTAAATGAGACACAAAATACTTGCAGCTCTCTGTTCCAAGGGGCTACATAATGATACATTAAGCAATCACAACCTTAAAGGGAAGGCTAGGGCTTGGGCTCTGGTCCCCAGGCTAAACACACACACACACACACACACACACAGAGTTACAGCGTGTATTGGCTAATCAGTCATCCAAAGACATGGTAGATGGTATAGAGAGAGTCCTGTATGTCAAGATCAGTGGATGTTCAATAATATAGAATGAAGGAATGAAGGTTTCATCAGAAAACAACATTAGCCTTGGAGAATCACACAGAGAACCAAACAGAGAACGAGAACCACACAGAGAACCATACAGAGACACATGCATCCCTCTCCTCCATTCCCTTCCCCCCATGATCCACACACCTTCTCTTATACACGCTGAGTCTCCACCCTCCTCCGACCTCTTGTGTGTGTTTGAGTGCATTTTGTGTGTGTGTGTGTTTGCATGTTCAACCAGTGTCAGTTGTATGGTTTTGTCAATACACAGGCACCTCTCTCTCTCTCTTTCGCAGACACACACACACATACACACACAATGGGAAAATAACAGCACGGCACAGGCAATTAACACTGCTTACACCATCTAGCCCTCCACCATAACCCCTTACTCACCGCCTCCGAGTCTTCAAATCCATGTAGGTACAAATTATCATACATGGAGGTTTAATATCCCAACAAGCACCTCTTGACGAATTGACAAAAATAGTAACGATGGATTGAAGCACCAGCACCAGAGATGGATTAATAGGGGTTACATTCCCACTAGATAGAAAACAACCACACCAAAGCAGACATGTTAAAAAGCCCTTCTTATTGTTCTCCTCTCTTAGCCTTGATGGTGAATTTGATGTTTTTGCCCCAGGCTTAAAGAGTTTTCCTTAAACCCATAATAAGGCAACGCAGAGCTTCAGTTATCCCCAGAGGCTGCTTTCTAGATCCAGACCTGGCATTTTATCTGCCTTCCAAATGAAGAGCCAACTGTTCCTCAATCATAGGCTGATGACCAAGCAGGGAGGCAGGCTGCTGATTGGCTGCTTCATGCTCCAGTCAGCTTGAGCGAGCATTCTCACTGATGGTGAATAAGGAAGAGAAGAGGAGAGGAAGGTCTGTAGATTGAGAGCAGCAGCCTTTCCCCTCCATCTCTGACTGGGGTCTCTTGTCATTTTCTACCCATGTCTAATACCCTCTGTTGTATTCTCTCTATCTTTACCTCTATAACCCTCCCCTATCTCTTTTTATTTTCCCTGTCGTATGGTGGCTTGGTGAAGAGGCTAATATGTGTGTGTGTGTGTTTATTTTTATAACCCTTATTTTACCAGGAAAGTTGACTGAGAACACATTCTCATTAAAGAGCCAACTGGAAGCTGGGGATGATTAGGTGGCCATGATGGTATGAGTGCCAGATTGGGGGCCAGACCCGTTTAACGTCCCATACAAAAGACGGCAATCTACACAGGGCAAAGTTCTGGGGCATGGAATCTTTTTTCTTGGGGGTTGGGGGGGGGGCTCCTACTGGCCCTCCAATACCACTTCCAGCAGCATCTGTTCTCCTATCCAGGGACCAACCAGTATCGACCCTGCTTAGGTTCAGTGGGATGCAGGTGTGTGTGTTGACTACATTGCTTCCCACAGTTGTCCTTTGAGTGGTGGAACCATTCTTGATACACACAGGAAAAGTGTGAAAAACCCAGCAGTGTTGCAGTTCTTGACACAAACCATTGCGCCTGGCACCTACTACCATTCCCGTTGAAAGGCATTTTTATATTTTGTCTTGCCCATTTACCCTCTGAATGGCACACATACACAATCCATGTCTCAATCCATGTCTACACTGATTGAAATGGATTTAACAAGTGACATCAATAAGGGATCATAGCGTTCACCTGGATTCACCTGGTCAGTCTGTGTCATGGAAAGAGCAGGTGTTCTTAATGTTTTGCATACTCAGTGTAAAATTAGACATACAAATAATTTCATTTTATAATGAGGAGATATATTCATGATATATTTTTCTAGTTTCTGATTCCAATTTCGATAAACAAGTAAATTTTCAAACAAGTGTGTCCCTTTGATTTAATCAAGTGAAGTTGCAGTGAAACATTTGTTGGGACTCAGAGAGCTCCTTTCTAAATACATGGTAGAAGACTGGAGCAATATCGCCATCTAGTGATGAAGAGACTTACAGCAGGTGCACATGCTACAAACTGCCCATCTTCTAATCTGAAAATATGAAACATTACAACCGGACAGGTTTGACTCTCTCCTACCCAACCCAACATTTTTTTTTTTTACATTGTTTGCAAACTGATATGTGACACGCAAAACAGGCAAACAAAGTAATTCAGTTAATAAAGCCATATCCAAACATGGTGTCTTTTTTGCATTCTTGAGTAAGGCAGCTCCAAAATGCTGGCGTTTCAGACTAGCTCAGTGATTTTTGTGGTGGTGGGGCAGCCAGCGGAAAATACAGAGCCTAGGGGTTGGTAATGATCTCTAATTTCGCCATGATTGGCTCAGGTGAGGCTCAAAACAGCTCTGAATGACGAGTCGCCACTGGACCTGAACATTGACTGGTTAGCTATTAGCTGTTCGCTCAAGAGGAAGCTTCTAACTGTGACTAATGTCTGTAATATGATCCATCTCAACCAACTAGAGTGCATACCAATAGTTTGGGATCTGTGACATCTACTTGTATTGATCATATCTTTACTAACGCTGCAGAGCTTTGCTCCAAAGCAATATCAGTTTCCATTGGCTGTAGTGACCATTACATTGTGGCAATAAAAAGGAAAGCCAAAGTGCCAAAGGTTGGGCCTAAAGTAATTTATAAGAGTAAAGCACACTGCCCTTAAACAGTAAAGTACCCTTTGCATGAAATATAGAGAAGGGCACTTAATTTGTACTGCACTACAGATAATTGGTTAAAATAAATGGATAACACGTTGCTAGTTGGAGCTGTATTGTTAGTTTCAGTGCAGCCTTTGATGTTATTGCCATCACATGGATGGGAAAATGTTGGTTCAATTATTTGAATTACATTTTGTTCTTTTTTTCTGTTGGATCGATGTGCAGTTTCTCTGGAGATAAATCAAATCAAGCACGAACTGTGCGACGTAGTAGAGAGTTGTAGTTTCCAACAGGCCAATATTTTACATAGCTTAGCGAAGAAAATGTGGTAATTAACTACAATGACCATAATCCATATTTGCTTTTCTTGTATAAGCCAACCAATAGAGGACCACAATGGAAAAAATAATTTGACTTTTTGTGTATATAATCCTTGTCAAGTTTGGTAAATGTAGTGGTTGCCTGGTATGGCTTCTTTATGTATTTTAAATGGTCAAATAAAATAAAAAATTGAGAATTGCTCGCCTACTTGTCTGGTCTGTGTGGAGAAGACATGGAGACAGGGAGAAGAGAGAACGCCCGTTCGAGAGGGACAGAAAGCAGATGCTTCGCGAGGTATCTCTCCCTGAAAATACATGATCTAAGTGATTGAGATATCTCTCCCTGAAAATACATGATCTAAGTGATTGAGATATCTCTCCCTGAAAATACATGACCTAAGTGATTGAGGTATCTCTCCCTTAAAATACATGATCTAAGTGATTGAGATATCTCTCCCTGAAAATACATGACCTAAGTGATTGAGGTATCTCTCCCTGAAAATACATGATCTACGTGATTGACAGTTGGTATTCAGCAGCCATAAAAGTATGCCTTATTTACTTTGAAGAACTACTAAAATAGTGATTTTGGCAGACAGCATAGGCAGCAGCTCTATATAGATGAGATGAAGACTTGGAATTAAATAATAAAGTCATAAAATAAAACAAATGTAATATACACAACAACGGGAATATTTTATTAAAGTAATGTGAATACATGATGGTTCATACTGTAAGTTAGGCCTCACTCCCCCCTTATCTGAGATATCTACTGCAGCCCTCCACCACATACAACACCCGTTCTGCCAGTCACATTCTGTTAAAGGTCCCCAAAGCACACACATCCCTGGGTCGCTCCTCTTTTCAGTTCGATGCAGCTAGCGACTGGAACGAGCTGCAACAAACACTCAAACTGGACAGTTTTATCTCAATCTCTTCATTCAAAGACTCAATCATGGACACTCTTTCTGACAGTCGTGGCTGCTTTGCGTAATGTATTGTTGTCTCTACCTTCTTGCCCTTTGTGCTGTTGTCTGTGCCCAATAATGTTTGTACCATGTTTTGTGCTGCAACCATGTTGTGTGCTATGAAACGCCGTTTGATGCAGGAGGCCTTTTGGTAGGCTGTCATTGTAAATAAGAATTTGTTCTTAACTGACTTGCCTAGTTAAATAAAGGTTAAATAAAATAAAATAAAATCAAGTTATAAGCAGTAATGGCCAGTCACTACCATCATGGGACTTTTATTAGTTATTTTATTCTGTGTTGTTACAGCATTCAACCCACATGATGCATAGTGCATTAATGTACGAAATAGAAAACCGTGATTATTTTTTAATAATCGAAACCGACCCGACTTCAAAAATCACTAATCACTCAGCACTAATCATCAGATATGTACAGTGCAGTGTCCCTCAGGCAGTTGCCTTGGACCCGTTACTGACCTCTATTTCTCTAAAGGATTTGCCACTGGTCTTACACTATGCTAGAATTACTATGTATGCGGATGATTCCACACTCTACATGTCAGCACCCAAAGCCAGTGAGCTCACTGAAATGCTAAATAAGGAGTTACAATCAGTATCAGAACAGGTGATTAATAATCAACTGGTCTTAAATAAATCCAAATCTAAAAGCATTGTACTTGGTTAAAAACATTCTCTAAGACCTAAACCTCAACTGGAGTTGTACATAAAGGGTGTAATCAATGAGCAAGTTGAATCAAATCAAATTAAATCAAATTCTATTGGTCACATACACATGTTTAGCAGATGTTATTGCGAGTGTAGCGAAATGCT
The DNA here is from genome assembly GCA_030435695.1 of Brachymystax lenok tsinlingensis. Taxonomy (NCBI): domain Eukaryota; kingdom Metazoa; phylum Chordata; class Actinopteri; order Salmoniformes; family Salmonidae; genus Brachymystax; species Brachymystax lenok. The sequence continues at coordinate 27,318,409 of CM059781.1, read as the reverse complement.
TGTGCTTCTAGCTCCGACAGTGCAGTAATATCTAACAAGTAGGAAGCTGTTCTGCGTTTTTGACACAAATCCACTGTACTAGTTGTTCAGGCTCTGGTGTTGTCCCACCTTGATTACTGTCCGGTAATATAGTGCAGCAAAGAATGACCTAGCAAAGCAGCAGCTGGCTCAAAACAGAGATCTGTGCCTCGACACAATCCTGTCTCGGAGCTCTACGAACAATTCATGGCTTGGTTTTTGCTCTGACATGCACTGTCAACTGTGGGACCTTATATAGACAGGTGTGTGCCTTTCCAAATCAAATCAAATCAAAGTGTATTTGTCACGTGTGCCGAATACAACAGGTGTAGACCTTACAGTAAAATGCTTACTTACAGGCTCTAACCAATAGTGCAAAAAATATATTAGGTGAACAATAGGTAATTAAAGAAATAAAACAACAGTAAAAAGACAGACTATATACAGTAGCGAGGCTATAAAAGTAGCGAGGCTACATACAGACACCGGTTAGTCAGGCTGATTGAGGTAGTATGTACATGTAAATGTAGCTATGGTTAAAGTGACTGCATATATGATGAACAGAGAGTAGCAGTAGTGTAAAAGAGGGGGTGGTGGGTGGCGGGACACAATGCAGATAGATAGCCCGGTTAGCCAATGTGCGGGGGCACTGGGTGGTCGGCCCAATTGAGGTAGTATGTACATGAATGTATAGTTAAAGTGACTATGCATATATGATAAACAGAGAGTAGCTGCAGCGTAAAAAGAGGGGTTGTGGGGGGCACACAATGCAAAAGTCCGGGTAGCCATTTGATTACCTGTTCAGGAGTCTTACGGCTTGGGGATAAAAACTGTTGAGAAGCCTTTTTGTCCTAGACTTGGCACTCCGGTACCGCTTGCCATGCGGTAGTAGAGAGAACAGTCTATGACTGGGGTGGCTGGGGTCTATGACAATTTTTAGGGCCTTCCTCTGACACCGCCTGGTGTAGAGATCCTGGATGGCAGGCAGCTTAGCCCCAGTGATGTGCTGGGCCATACGCACTGCCCTCTGTAGTGCCTTGCGGTCAGAGGCCGAGCAGTTGCCGTACCAGGCAGTGATGCAACCAGTCAGGATGCTCTCGATGTTGCAGCTGTAGAACCTTTTGAGGATCTCAGGAACCATGTCAAATATTTTTAGTTTCCTGAGGGGGAATAGGCTTTGTCGTGTCCTCTTCACGACTGTCTTGGTGTGCTTGGACCATTCTAGTTTGTTGTTGATGTGGACACCAAGGAACTTGAAGCTCTCAACCTACTCCACTACAGCCCCGTCGATGAGAATGGGGGCGTGCTTGGTCCTCCTTTTCCTGTAGTCCACAATCATCTCCTTAGTCTTGCTTACGTTGAGGGATAGGTTGTTATTCTGGCACCACCCGGCCAGGTCTCCTCCCTATAGGCTGTCTCGTCGTTGTTGGTGATCAGGCCTACCACTGTTGTGTCGTTTTATTTTTAATAGATTTTTGCTTTGTCATTATGGGGTATGTGTGTAGATTGATGAGGAAAATGTTTTATTTGATCAATTTTAGAATAAGGCTGTAACGTAACAAAATGTTGAAAAAGTCGAGGGGTCTGAATACTTTCCGAATGCACTGTATATTTACGTTTATCTGTGCAATTTGTGTCATGCTGTATTTGACTTGTTTAATGTTAGATTTTGTTCTATGAAATTGTATTTGCAGGGTTCCCTTGAAAAAGAGACACTGGTCTCACTGGTGACTCCCTGCTAAAATAAAGGTAAAATAAAAAGAATACCCAACCCCCTTTTAGGGCAGGTTTGACTCTCTCCTAACCAACTCTGTTTTATGATAATGGAGAGGAAGAGGAGGGTTCATTCTTTCCACATCCCCTGACCTCTACAGTAAACCCCCGAGGCTTCAGTAATGGGAAGGGGGAAGGGTGGTCATCCCTTCTATGTGCTTTCTCACATAGTGGTAGACCATCTTCTTCACTGGACTGGCCTCATCTAATACCATCAGTATGGGAAGCTCCATGTAATGTGTGTATGTATACAAAAAAGAATAGATAGAATATAAAGAATCGCTAAAAACACCTAGAACTTAGAATGAGAGTCAAGGTACAGTATTTTAAGGCATGAGAAATGATATGGCCTATGTTCAGTAGTATCTAGAAGCAGGCAGCAGAGAGCAATAGTGCACTACAGGTCTCCAGGGAGAGAGAGAGACCCAGCTGCACCAAAAACTGACACTCTGCCTGAATAGCTGACTGCACTATAATTTATCTACTTCTCATCTGAATTAGGGTACAAAATTAGGGTACAAAATTAGATATGGAAGTTTTCCACCAGAAAACATTTTGGACGTCATTGTACTCAATGAGATGTCTATGTACAGTACAGCTGTGTAGCCCGGCTGGCAACTGCATCACAGCAGATCCTAAGAGACAGACACAGACCCACTGTGCTGTAAACAGTTACTGTCCTAGCTAGCAGAGAAAAGACTCATCCCATAGATCTTAAGAGACAGACTCACTGTGCTGTAAACAGTTACTGTCCTAGCTAGCAGAGAAAAGACTCATCCCATAGATCTTAAGAGACAGACTCACTGTGATGTAACAAGTTACTGTCCTAGTTACTGAAGCTTATCCCATAGACTCATCCCACAGATCCAAACAGACCGCTGTTCTGTATAACAGTAACTGACCTAGCTACACTTTTAGAAAAAAGTGTTCTATCTAGAACCTAAAAGGGTTCTTCGGCTGTCCCCATAGGAGAACCCTTTAAAGAACTCATTTTGGTTCCAGGTAGAAACTTTTTGGGTTCCAGGTAGAACACTTTTGGGTTCCATGTAGAAACCTTTTCGCAGAGGGTTCTACATAGAACCAAAAAGGGTTCTAACTGGAACCAAACATGGTTCTCCAATAGGGAAAGCCAAATAACCATTTTAGGTTCTAGATAGCACCATTTTCTAAGAATATAGCAGACTCATCTCCTAGACATGTACAGCACACCCTGACCTCAGTGGAGGCTGCTGGGGCTCCCGAGTGGCGCAGGAGTCTAAGGCACTGCATCTCAGTGCTAGAGGCGTCACTACAGACACCCTGGTTCGATTCCAGGTTGTATCACAACCGGCCGTGACTGGGAGTCCCATAGGGCGGCACACAATTGGCCCAGCGTCAATGCAGGAGGCCTTTTGGTAGGCCGTCATTGTAAATAAGAATTTGTTCTTAACTGACTTGCCTAGTTAAATAAAGGTTAAATAAAAAAACATTTAAAATAATAATGTACAGAGCAAATGGAATGGCATCAAATACCTGAAAACCATGTGTTTGATGTATTTGAAACCAATCCACTGATTCTGCTACAGCTATTACCCTGAACCCATTCTCCCCAATTAAGGTGCCAACAACCTCCTGTGCCTGACATTGGCAGACCCTCTTTGCCTGGCTTAAGCAGCAGGCTCTGGCTGATGTCTGGTGTCAGCCAGTATAAGACCCTCTTCCTCTGACTTTGAGATGTGTCTTTATAAAAGGTTATTGAGTAATGAGGTCATGAACCATTAGGATTTGCTGTTGAAGGACTGGTACTGGTAGTGTGAGGAGGGAGAGAGAAGAGGAGAGGAGACAAGGGGAGGTGAGAAAGAGGAGAGGAGACAAGGGGAGGTGAGAAAGTGGGAGAAGTGGGAGAGCTGTTTTCAATGGCTCATGAAGAAGTGACTCACAAATTAACTGCTCCAGAGTTCAGCCAGGCGACCTACATAAAAGGGATTAACCATAGAAATCAGCATCTTGTAATCAGTTTGCTATTGCTGCTGCTGCTACTATAACTGAAAAAATAGGCTAACCAGATGGCTTTGTTAAAGGCATTGTCTACATCCCAAATGGTACCCTATTTCCTATATAATGCACTATTTAGAGAAAAGGGTGCCATTTAGGACACATCCATTGTGATTTAGAAAGGCAATTAAATGTCAGACAGCATTCAGTGGATTCAGACAAGCATTGCTGCTTAGCTTTCATGCCAAAATGAGATTTATTTCAGAGGTGAATGAATGTAATAGCCATTCAATTAAAATGTCTAAATATGAAGACTCCCGTCCCAACTCAAACAGTCATGGCTTTAACCTTGGAGCCCCGGACATAAATCATGGCTGGAAGTTTCTGTCCAGTTCCTATAACTAAACTGAACAAAAATATAAACGTACATGCAAAAATGTCAAAGATTTTAGTGAGTTACAGTTCATTTAAGGAAATAAGTCAATTTAAATCAATTCTTTAGGACCTAATCTATGGATTTCACATGATTGGGCAGAGGTGCAGCCATGGGTGTGCCTTGGAGGGCATAGGCCCACCCACTGGAGAGCCAGGCCCAGCCAATCAGAATTCTTATTTCCCCACAAAAGGGCTTTATGACAGACAAAAATACTCCTCAGCACCTTGGCAAAGGAGAAATGCTCACTAACAGGGATGTAAACAGATTTGTGGGACATTCGTTTTTTGTGCGCATTGAAGATTTCTGGGATTTTTTATTTCAGCTCATGAAACATGGGACCAACACTTTACATGTTGCGTTTATATTTTTGTTCAGTGTATAAAGATGAATCATCTCATCCTAATGCAGAAGTTTTCAAAGTGTCAGAGATGGTGGGGGTCTATGTTGAGTCACTACTGAATTAGGCGAGGGAACTGCAGAGAGTAGAGAAGAATCGAGTAGTACTTTATTGATCCCAACTTGGTAAAGTGTTTTATTTAGTGACTCACTGCTTGGGCACCTTGTGAGTCACTACTGAACAAAACTGAAGAACTGATACTGTACATACATTTTTTAAATACAGTTATACAGTATAGTCATAGAACTGTTTGGTTGTCAGACAGACTCAGACAGTGATGCGGATGGTGGAACTACTTACTGTTCATTCAGTCTATGACTCAATAATACCACCTCAGATCAACTAAAGCTGCTCTCTGAGTGCTGCCAGCCTACTACGCTGGAATCACATGGGATGGGATTATCTCATAAAATATTTGAAGGTTGCAAGATTATTTTGCAGTTTGTTTTGGTCTGTAAACAGCTGCCTGTCCATTCCATTTCCTGTATTTCAGTAAAGAGGGGGGTTTGAGACAAAATAAATGGGAATTGACCATGGGACGGAACCCAGAGACACAGTCAGGGTCAAAGGGCAGATTGGAATACATTATCCCATAATGAACACTGAACATCTGTCTACAGGAAGCTAAATATACCATCTGGGGATGAGGGAAAAACACAAAAAAGAATAATTTCACCTTTTCTATCTTTCCACCAACATTTCCTATCTCTTTTGACACTGTTTTCACTAGATCTTTCTCCTCATTCAACCTCTCTTAAACCTCAGACACATTCCATCCTTCCCTTATTACTCTCGCTAGCAGATACACTGCAGGTCAAAAGTTTTAGAACACCTCATTCAAGGGTTTTCTTTATTTTTACTATTTTCTACATTGTAGAATAATAGTGAAGACATCAAAACTATGAATTAACACATGTGGAATCATGTAGTAACCAAAGAAGTGTTAAACAAATCAAAATATATTTTATATTTGAGATTCTTCCTTTGCCTTGATGACAGCTTTGCACACTCTTGGGATTCTCTCAACCAGCTTCACCTGGAATGCTTTTCCAACAGTCTTAAAGGAGTTCCCACATATGCTGAGCACTTGTTGGCTGCTTTTCCTTCACTCAGCGGTCCGACTCATCCCAAACCATCTCAATTTGGTTGAGGCTGGGGGATTGTGGAGGCCAGGTCATCTGATGCAGCACTCCATTACCCTCCTTCTTGGTAAAATAGCCCTTACACAGCCTGGAGGTGTGTTGGGTCATTGTCCTGTTGAAAAACAAATGATAGTTCCACTAAGCCCAAACCACATGGGATGGCGGATCGCTGCAGAATGCTGTGGTAGGCATCCTGGTTAAGTGTGCCATGATTTCTAAATAAAGCAAAATCAGTGTCACCAGCAAAGCACCCCCACACCATCACACCCCCTCCTCCATGCTTCACGGGGGGAACCACACATGCAGAGATCATCCGTTCATCTACTTTGCGTCTCACAAAGTCACATTTGGGTCTGGGTCTTCCATTCCTGTGGCGGTCCTCATGAGAGCCAGTTTCATCATAGCGCTTGATGGTTTTAGCGACTGCATTTGAAGAAACTTTCAAAGTTCATTTTCCATATTGACTGACCTTCATGTCTAAAAAGATTGATGGACTGTCGTTTCTCTTTACTTATTTGAGCTGTTCTTGCCATAATATGGACTTGGTCTTTTACCAAATAGGGCTATCTTCTGTATACCCCCCCTACCTGGTCACAACACAACTGATTGGCTCAAACACATTAATAAGGAAAGAAATTCCACAAATTAACTTTTAACAAGGCACACTTGTTAATTGAAATGCATTCCAGGTGACTACCTCATGAAGCTGGTTGAGAGAATGACAAGACTGTGCAAAGCTGTCATCAAGGCAAAGAGTGGCTATTTGAAGAATCTCAAATATAAAATATATTTTGATTTGTTTAACACTTTTTTTGGTTACTGTATGATTCCATATGTGTTATTTCATAGTTTTGATGTCTTCACTATTATTCTACAAAGCAGAAAATAGCCAAAATAAAGAAAAACCCGGTAGTGACCGGTAGTGTACATGCTAGCAGATACCCATAGACTTCCAGTCATTGTGCTAACACTAGTTAACATTTGCTCGTGAAACTACCTCTACCTTCGTTCGTACTGGACACAGAGACATACAAATGGTATCCACAAGTTCATCTGACTCTGGGAACGTAGATAAAGGGCCTCATTGCCAAAATCCCGAAGTATCCCTTTAACACGCTCCAGCCACCACTCTTTTCTGTAAGGAGATTAAATCCAAACACATAGCTCATTGACAGGAGTGACCAAGAACAACCCCTGGTCTGAACAGGCTGGCTGCCAAAGGACAAGCACTGAATAAGAATAGGGACAATTTGTAAGATCGCCCAAGATACGCATCTGGATCTCTTGCCACTATGCCATGCCCATGCTCATATGCTCAACCTTCTCTAACCTTAATACCTTAAAACTTCAATATGTGGGTTTTCCCCAGCAAAACGTCAGCATTGAAATGACGATTGAACAGATTCCCAGATCCCAGATTGTACCTTTAAGTAGATTGGATAGATGCACTGGATAGATGCACTGGATAGATGCACTTAACACTCAGGACAGATGTTGTTTCTACATCCATCGATATACTCTTATGAGGACAAACTGAGGAAGGTCAGCCAGGCGGTAGTGTAGGAGCTCTGTGTGTGTGTGTTTGTGTGTGTTTGTGTGTGTGTGTGTGTGTGTGTGTGTGTGTGTGTGTGTGTGTGTGTGTGTGTGTGTGTGTGTGTGTGTGTGTGTGTGTGTGTGTGTGTGTGTGTGTGTGTGTGTGTGTGTGTGTATGTGTATGTGTGTGTGCGTGTGTGCGTGCGTGAACCTTGTGTACGTAGATGACTTGTGAGAAACTGTATCGTCCCTCTAACAATAAATTGTGAAAACTGAACAAACTGTGCCTACATCCAATTCAAAGACTTAAATGATTAACAGTGTATCGTTTAAAAGAAGGGTATAGTGAACATAGAATGAGGCAGACTGAGACTGAGACATATCCAGACCCCAGCTGCGACCTGAAATACCACAGTATGCAAAGTAACCATTCAAACAATAAATTCCCTCATGACTGCAGTGACCTACATATAAAGTACATTAAACACATCCTTATGCATGTACACATTCATAAATCCTTTATAACAGCTACATAAGACATTACCACAGCCATCACAACATAAGTCATAAGTGTCAGCAAATCTGACGTGCTGCTTTGGAGCTGATTTGTTAAGCTTTAATATGTGCACAGCTTACACACACGCGCACATGCACACACATACACACACGCACATGCACGCTAGCATGTGATAGGCAAGCCCCCTGACAAAGAGAGCAAAGCAGAAGCCAATAACAATAAGGTGTCCTTGTCATGTTGAATAGCCTTGACAGAGGGCAGTTACCTAGGCAACCCATTAGTTTGGATGTCACAGTCCAGCAGCAAATGGTCCTCTCTGTATTACTGAATAATTACTTTAGGACTATTTTTGCATTTGTTATACAGTTGAACAGGTGCTGCGACAACTATGACGATGTCCAGAACAATATGTTTCACTCATTCATAATAAATGATACATGAATGGTAGTGAATACAGAGAGTGAATACAGAGATAATGAGAGACAGTGAATTCCCAATCACACTCAAATCAAAGCCACTGGCTCACCATGCAACAGAGGTGACCCCCATGTTGAAGCAACATCTGTTTTGTTAAGTGTGTTCACTGTTTTCTTCTCCCAGAATAATTTCACCATTCAGAATGTTTCATTCAGACAATACATTTTGCACTGGATGACCCACATTTGTTAGGGGTCTAGTACAGACAGTACGCAACTGACAACTGTTAATTGGATAACACAACTGGCTGTGGGTTACAAGAGCATTCATTGCTGAAAACCTAGCAGCAAATATAACTAGCTTGGTTTATAGAGGCATGATAGTTGTGCTAAAGTACAGTGTATAGCCTAGTTTTGGACAAGCATGTAGAGTGTAGTGGGAACAGTTTTTCCACCGATACAATTTTTGTTCCTGTGTAGTAATTCTGTAATTATTCTCGTAACAATATTGTGATATCACGTTGTTACATAGTGATCTATAGTAATTGCTTTGTAATTGTGTAGTAATGTTGTTTTTCTAGTTTCTCTCACCTGTCTGAGGATAAAGCTGGTGGAGGTGGTGCTGCCGTCACTCCTCTTCAGCCGGCTGCGTCTGGAGTAAGTCCCTCTGTTCACCTGGTGGGCACAGCCAAATCACATAAGTCCCTCTGTCACTCTCACTTTGCAGCACCACAACAAGAGCACCTTCAGGAACTCCCTATCTGACTCCAGCATCTGGGGCCTCAGGTGATCAGGTGACTGTCAGATGGCTGGGCAAAGCCTAAACATACTGTATGCATTTCCATCCAGTAGACTTCTGGGTGTGACGGTGTAGACTCCTGGCTGAGACCTAAAGACTTTCACTGGCTCCCCAAACGAATGCCTCTAGGCTTTAGCTCAGCTAGAGACCTTTCATAAGAACTAAGGATGTAACATAATTGTGGAGCGAAAATACAACTGCATCACATTTGATTTCTGCCTAACTTAATTGTGTCGTTGTTAGAACATTTACAATTTATCACATGTTGACTTGACTATATGCTGTAAGATGTTTAATATGGAAGCTGTTGTATGTAACATATTGATATAAGGCTGTGAAACTAGGTCATGTGTTCAGTCAGTCTGCCCTTCATAATTGGATTCCAGCTATATGGATGAATTATTAAATACCCTATTTCAAACCACATAAATCAAATTCACACACCCTACCTGCAAAACTTCACCCCGAACATCAATAACCATCACATACAGTAGGAAGCCTATGACTGTACCTAGCCGATTAAACTCAACTCCACAATTTAGGATGGAGTTGCTGGCAACTAGCGTGAGCGGACTGGAGCTCTGACGTCACATAAAATGAAGAAAAGGTGCTGAAATCAGTAGTTGATTTAATAAAACCTCAATTTTATGTGACGTCGGAGCTCCAGTCCGCTCACACTAGTCTCTGCTCAACTCCATTGTAAATCGTGGAGTTGAGTTTAGTCGGCTAGACCAGTGGTTCCTAACCTTTTTTGGTTACTGTACCACCAAGTACATTTTGCTCTGCCCAGAACACTCTTGAATTCCCCTTTCATGCATTTTAACAGTAAGCCTATGGTCTCATGAGTCTTTTCAAGTAGCCCCTGTGGATAGGCCAAGTACCCCTGGGGTATTTAGGAAACACTGGGCTAGACTGTACCTTGCATTATTAAGAGTTGTTTTACAAATGTGAGAAAATAAATAAACTACTGTAGCCTATCAATAAATCAATATTTAGACAACATTAATCAAGAATAGAAGCTGACATTTTTATTTTCCTGTAACCAACTTTCTGAAGGTAGCACCATAGAGAATGTTTCCCCCATTTTGGTGCAGTGGAGAACACTGTTGTCCCACACTGACCTCATAGGATAATCCTAAATACATAAATGTAACACACATCACCTCAGTTGGATTTAAAAACAAATGTTTTCCAGTGTTTTTTTTTTTTTTACAGCAGTGGGAGAATCGAGTGCAGAGCGTACAGTATCTCCTATAACGCGGTACTTTACCTTCTGGAGTCCGTCGCTAGCCCCGTTACGGGTGTAGATGTGCCGGGACATCTCGGCTAGTTCGTCGGTCCAGGGGGGAGGCTGTCTCTCTGTCCCGGTCCATGGCAACTGCTGTTGCGGTTGTTGAGATGGTTCCTCCAGCTTTGCACTGTTGCTTACAAAATGTCAACAGAGAAGAGGAACGATAAGATACAGTACTTTCTTGGTAAACAGTCCGTGCGAACGAACCAGTCTTTGCGCGTGTAGTGCTATGCTGTTGTAGGATACGCTACAGATGTGCACGCGCAACTAGCACGATCTTGGCTGCTGGTCTCTGCTTCCCGTATCATCCATCGGGCGGTCCATCGCCATTATGGCAATTGTTTTATCTGTCATTATTATCTGTGTAAAATAGCCTAAGATGCAAATACACAATAGTTTAGAGAAATAAGCTTATTCATTACAGTTTTGTTCCATTACATATTTTTATATGTTATATTATACTGTATATTTATGCATTTCTGACCATGGAATCACCTCTGTGAGTCTGTACATATCTATGGATTTGGAATTAAAAGAATGTAACAATGTACTCAATAATTAAATATGAAAACAATAAATCATGTTGAAATATATTCATGGAATAGCCTCTGCAGAGGGTCATGTGAGAGCTGATAAGATAATGAAACTATTGTCCCTTAGGTTTACACAAAATAGAAATTAGTCTTTGGTGCGCTGTCTTACAGGGGGAAATATAAGAAAATAAATACAGTACCAGTCAAAAGTTTGGACACACCTACTCATTCCAGGGTTTTTCTTTATTTTTACTATTTTCTACATTGTAGAATAATAATGAAGACCTCAACATTATGAAATAACACATGGAATCATGTAGTAACCAAAAAAGTGCACTGGACCTTTAGCTTCAGTTTCTTTTTCAATGGGAAAAAAAAGAGTAAAGAAATGTATCCTGCCAATAGAGGATGTTGGAAAGTTAAGCCAGTAAGACCCAAAGACAGCTCACATAAACTGGAACACTTAGGACACCAGGCTTGTTAAAGCTTTAGCCTCTCTGCTAGAATATTACTAGTTCAGCTCTTCAGTGGTCCAATAGTGAACTCAAAGAAAACGCTCACTGAATAAAACATTGTGTCTCCTAGTAACAATTATAGGGGTGACTGCTCATGCATCACTGGTCACAGTGAGATTCTCTGGAGAGATTCTTCATATAATGATTCTTCTTCCTCCGTAGACATTTGTTCACACCCCTCACCAAGGTCATTATAACAGAACGAACCGAGCCCCTTCACCAAGGAATCCAAAAGAAGGGACACAGCATGACTCATTGAACATTACATCTGACAATAGGGGACAACCTCCAGTTCCACAGGTAGAAGATGAATAGTGTTGCGTCTTCCCCTTCCGAATAGATTGTAAGACCCCATACATGGTCAGAAAGAAACGGAAGAAATTAGTGAAGAGAAGTCCTTTAAAGATGTGTAACACACAGGAACATGGCGCATATGATTTCTGCATGGGACAACATATTCCGCAACCATCTGCCTTGTAAATGACTGCCTATTGTTTTTCTCTTTCTACATCATGTGTCATTGACTAACTGTTCTCCCATCAACCAGCCTACACTTACAAGATGTCCAATTATTTCACAGTATTCATTCAGAGAACAAATATTACAAGAAAAAAACTGCATTATCAGTACAAGAGAGCCTTGAACACAGGTACATTTTATTTGAAAGAATATTAGTCGACTGTGTTACGAAATTATTTTTTACAATAACACAAGATAAAGAGAAACCTTGATGTTACAAAACATAGTCGGTTATTATGTCGGAATTACTGAACCGGAACATTCCCTGGAAACGTTTTAAATATAAAGAGTTCTAGATATACAGATGTAAATTCCTTATTCCTAAAGAAAAACAAGGCATCCAGTGGTAAATAAAATGTTAACAAGGTTAAAGTGCAATACCGACAATGCCAGAAGATATTTTACATGTAATATACACAACACCTTTTAAGAGGCAAGTTAAGACAAATAAAGCATAGACAGTTCTTATGAGTCAGAGTTGACTTGATCCAGATAAAACAAAAAACGGAATCCTGGTCCTCGGTTTCACTCAACAGATTCATTAAGTTCAGATGAACATTTTAGGTCTAACAGTTCTCTAGCTACAAGTCTTTGTACAATTCACACCTTTATCAGTAAAGACCCATTTCTAGCTGTTGGTCACGGTAACTATTTGTTCTGCTTGCATTTTGGATAAGACACAAATAAAACAAAAGCATTAAATGAGAAAGTATATCTTACATCTAGAATCCATAAAATATTATCTGATCATATTGATATAATCCAGAGAAAATATATAATAACAAATAAAATACAAATAGAATTAAAACATTAAAATGAAAAAGGTCCAACTGCAGAGCAGACAGCCATACCGATGCAAAGATAACTAATGCATAAATGAAAATATGTTTGAGAAATAGATTTCTATGAAAACGTGACGTCCCACAGACCAGAAACATGAAAAGCAGACCGATATTAATTTAATAATTACAGACATCTATTAATAACATCTATTGTCAAAAGCCTTTTCAACAGAAGAGTGAATGAAGAAAGACCATAGAAAAATAAATAGGACTAGGCTCATTTCCCAATCAACCACTTATAGCTTGCAATTTCATCTTGTTAATCACTGTATATGGGGCCTCCAGGAAGTTGCCTAGAGCCTTGGCACATGAATGTTGTGTTAGCCAAAAGCAATGTTGGTATTTAGCCTGGTCCCATAACTGTTTGTGCCATCTTGCCAACTGCAGTATTGTTATTGTCAAGCCAAACATGACAAATTCCATGAGTTAGCAAGAGAGCAGAAACAAACAGGCACCCAGGCTAGATCACATAGGCATTACAATAAAAGTAATGTGTATACAAATTTATATTGAACCTACAACTGCAGTAATTTGGAAAGGCTGCATGGTCACAATTCAAAATCTATTTAACATTGAATGCTCAGTTAATTTGATAAATTCACCTTGAAGTAGCACACAAATAAAAATGATTAAACATTTTGCTTTACTCCTAGAATGTATTAAACACCCAAAGAGTGTTGCAAGGAAGGCAGTGTATGGGAAATTAATCAAACTATATTGTGGTATTATAGTAGTGATTAAACGACAGAAAGAAATACCGATAGCTGTAGCACTTCATAAGCTTTGGCCCTGAGAAGGGTAAACTAAAGTGGATGATGCTGTTAGAGTGGGGGATAGAACAAAACAAGTCCTGGTTGGGGTCAATTCCATTTTGAATTGACTGAAATTGACTTGTCCTGGCCAGCCATGGACTCCTTCAATCGGACTGATTTCAAGATAGACCAGAGGGTGAAGAGAAATCATAATTTAAAAATATAAAATAAAAAACTGAACAGGGACAAACACACACATACCATCTATGATGTAGTTTGGAAATGATCAGCTGGACAGCTGCCCACTTAAATGTTTTTGAGGCAAACCAGGACAAGGAAAATTACTTATTTTACACTCTCTATTTAAAAACGTTCATCCCTTCAAAACAGGCCGTGGTGGCTGGTAGGTTGGCATGTAGTCTCCCTCCTCTCACACAGCCACTGACCTTTGTGACAATCATCTAGGTGGTGTCCCAAATGGTACCCCTATTCCCTACATAGTGCACTACTTTTAACCAGAGCAGTAGTGCACTACGTATAGGGCATTTTATCATAAAGGTCAAAATAGGGGGGAGGATAATCACACACACACTCTTGTGTATTGTTGTACTGTGTCTGTTGGTGGGGATATGCTGCTGCTCACTCAGACAGCCTTGGTTGTATTGCACTTTACAGGAGAGGCTGCTGATAGTAGGCCTGTTGCTGCTGTGGGGCTTGGTGCGATGAAGCAGCCATTTGATAGGAGGCTGGTGGCAGGTTGGAGTTCTGATAGGCCGACATGTCCATCTGTGGGGCCACACCCATCTGTGGTGGGTAACCGGCAGGTGCATATGGAGAACTGCAGTGAAGAGACAGAATAGTACAATATTTGCCACCTACCGCCTAACACAAGCATAAAGGCAGACATTTAACCTTAACTCACAAATCCTCTAGTGGGATGTCTCAAAACAAACATATAAACGCAAGACTGGCCTCACAAAATGGCTGCTGTTAAGCTAGCTAGTTGCCTAGTCCAGTGTCTCATGGTCCAGGGCTGGTTTACCGAGGAGAGGCCTACCTGTAAGGAAGCTGTGCTGGCTGACCATTGGGAGATGTGACGTTAGGGGGTAGTGACTGGAGGGGTCCGGGCTGGTCAGAGCCCATGTATGCCTGCTGGCCTGGGGGGCCCTGGGGCATCACTGGAGGCATGTAGGAACCACCAGCCTGACCTGGGTATCCCTGAGAGAGAAAGAGACCATGTTCAATATGAAATTTGATAAAATATATATATTTATTGTATTTAACTAGGTAAGTCAGTTAAGAACCAATTCTTATTTACAATGAATGCCTACACCGGCCAAACCCGGACGATGCTGGGCCAATTGTGCGCCGCCCTATGGGACTCCCAATCCCTGCCGGTTGCGATACAGCCTGGATTCGAACTAGGGTGTCTGTAGTGACGCCTCTAGCACTGAAATGCAGTGCCTTAGGGCTCCCGAATGGCGCAGTGGTCTATTGATTTACTCCACTAAAATATAGCATGCGTTGGCAAAACAACATTACTTCAGGTGCAGGCAGTTACACAAGGGACAGCTTGTTTCTAAAATGGCTTTGCAGAGCTGTGCAGAAAGTGACAAGGAGCTAAAAAGAGTCCAAGCATGACCACTGGAGTCTCCCATTAGTCTACGTCTCCAAGAAGGGACAGTGACATCCATCATCAGGGACAAATTGCACAGCAGATAAAACACACGAGGTCACACAAGGTCTGCGTCTGAAATGGCATCCCGTTGCCTACATAGTCCACTACTTTTTACCAGAGCCCACCATATAAATAGGGTGCCTTTATGGACCCTGGCATAGTGTCTGCCTTCACGGAGGTCACCTTGTTGCGGATGTACAAGGTAGTGACCTAAACAGAAAGTACTTCACAGTGGTTTGTTTCTTTCTCCTAATTGACCTGCATGGGGAGTTGAGAGGCAGGTGCGTAGTGGGGCTGCTGCTGGGACTGCAGTTTGGAGTAGGCTGTGTAGAATGGTGCCTCGTTCATCAGTTTGTTATAGAGCTCCAAGGCCTCCAGCACCTTCACATTCAGCTCAGACAGCTCAGAGTGTTGCCTGCCAGGGATGGAGGAGAGCGGGAAAAAGAGAGAAAGAGGGAGAACCGCAATGTGTTGGAGAGAGGAGAGAAAAGGTCATCACGACACTTGTAGGACAAAGACTCTTGGGTTCTGTGAGGGTGATGATCCCTGGTACTCATCCAGATAGTCAATATAAAGCAAGTATAACTAAATGAACAACTATGTACTCAACATATTTGCCTAACCAATAGAAATAAAGGGTGCCATGCAAACACTGCAGTATAGCCTCTAATATACTGTTGGAAATATTGTCCATTATGAGTAAGTACACTGCAGTATACTGCAGTTAAATTTACTTTACCTGTCAATGTCTTCCAGCTTTTCATCAATCATTGGATTCATCTGCTCACAAGCACCTGAGGGTAAAGCATTGATAAAGTGAGGCAAAACAGACAAAAACAGTGTGAGTGTAGTGGTGTAGTCAAGCCAACTGCAGTGTGTGTGAGTGAGTATATAGTCAAGACAACTGCAGTGTCATTGAGCATGGGATTTATAAGAGCAGTAAGTCATTGTTTTATACCCTCCAGTTGGACCAGCTCTGGGCAGTCAGGTGCTGCATCAGCAGGGTCAGTATTCTGGAGCAGATACAGCGCTCCATCCATCTTCTCCTGGGGGGAGAGAGAGAGAGAAGAGAGAGGGGGTGAGGGACAGGTGAAGGGAGGAGAAAGAGTCATAAAATGCTACATTGCTTCTTCTACAAACTTACAAAGTCAGACTGATGAGGGTTTTCATTGGTCAAATTCTCAAAATGAATGGTGGACTGATTGATTGTACCCATTTAACCAACTATGGATAAATGATATAGGCCTGCAGGTATGGACAGCCATAGGCTGAATCCCAAATCACTCCCTTCCCCTTGGTCCTCCATTTGTGCATTCACGAGCGCCTCCGCCATATGCACATCGCACCAGGCTTCATAGCAACAACAGGCCTACTATCAGCAGCCTCTCCTGTAATGGCAGGCAACCAGGGTGCAATACAACCAGGGCTGTCTGACTGAGCAGCAGCATATTTCCACCAACAGACACATTGCAAGTGTCCCAAAGCTGGGTGTAGGGGATAATTAACGCTCCAATAGCCACTTCAGCCAAGCCAGCAAGGCTGCAAGCAGAGTGAAGCGCTATCCCGACACGCACCGCAATATGTTTGGAGTTCGCGCAATGTAATACAAAAGAATGTAGGGGCATTCTTAAATATATGCCACGTGTCTGATTTCAAGACCTGACACACATAACAGATGAAATACCTCCCAAATAAAGGTTAACTGTTACTGAGGTTCATCTTCTAAAGTGACAGGGGGATTTGTGCATTAGAATTTTATGCCAATTTTATTGTTTTAAAGTAGAACATGAACTGCATCATTCAAGTCACGAGTGTCCCGAAGTTGATGGGTTTATTGATCCCCTCGCCACTCTCTGGAAGTCACCCTCGAAGTTTCGTCAGCAACACGTGACAACGTGCCAGTGGTTTTGGAAGCACCAATATAGTATGTCCAGTACGTAGAAGCACCCACCTCATCTATAAAGACAGGCTGAGGCTCCACTATGGCTTCTATGCTGGGCTCCTCCGGGGCCGGCGTCTTCTCCACATACGTTACTGTAGGGAGAGAGATTTACATTTGACATTTAGCAGACACACTTATCCAGAGCCACTTTACGGTCACGATTTCAAACATGAAACCAAACACTAGAACGACTCTCCCTGCCTCAGTATGAGGGTACAAGAGAGGGAGGTATGGTACAGGATAAGGGGAAGAACCTACCTAGTTCAGGCTCAGCATTGAGGTTGGTCGTGACAAAGTTGGATGGGAAGAGACCTACTCCTCTGTGGTTCTCTCCTTTCCACCAGTTTGAATCACTGTGGCAGCAACATGGTGTTATCCCTTCAAACATTCTTGTAAGTAAACTATTCATTTTGTTTACATAAAATGACTGCAGAACCTGAGAAGGTTGGCACTAGATTTATGACTGAAGACAATTAAGTTGAAGCGTGGTTTCCACATTGGCCTATACAATAGGTCATCATATAGGTCAGACGCAGGTTTCCATAGCAACACGTCGTTAGCTACCTGTCGTCCAGGACTAGGATGAGCTCCCCGGTCTTGAAGGTGAGCTCGTTGTCTTCGGCCGCCTCAAAGTCGTAGAGCGCCCGGACCTTCCGGGAGTCCTTGCTACCCCCGGCCCCGTTGGTGTTGAAGGGGGGGTCGGCGGACATGGTGACGGGCCGCGTCTCATCATGCTGCTTCTGTTCTTGCAGGGACAGCTCGATAGCTGCAGATAGGAGGACAAAGTCATGAGGGTCAAAACACATACTATCATCAGGACAACAATGGAAATAAGTTATAACCAAATGTTTTTAATGTCTCTAATAATGTATTTATTCATTCATCCACAGTTCATAATGTAATATGATGTGGTGTTCTAGAATCTGTTGGATAGGATCTGTACCTTTGGCAAGGTCGTCATTGTCAGATGGTTTACTAACAGCAGGTGTGGTGACCTTTAGGCTGGACCCCTGTTGACAAAGAGGTGGTTGGTCAGAGAGCGAGAGAGAAAGCCTTCCAGAACAAATGGGGATTTTGATCATTTGTGACTGGTGCCACCTGTAGGGATTAATAGGTACTACAGGCTTTCCAGGTAGTTTTGTGGTAGTAAAGAGAGTATGAGAGGACCTACAATAAATCATCACTTCACACGCTTAAAAATATAGCCCAACAACAGGAAAATAGTGACATTCTATGAAGAATAAACTGCGGTCTGTGAGAGGGGTTGGGCAAAGTAGTTTCAGTAGCAAACACCTCATAGTGCCACTTATTAACAGGACACTCAGCCAACCATTTCAGCTAGGAAGTAGGCTAAACAAATAAGCACCAGACTGTCCCTCAATCACAGCAGGAATTATGGGATATTATGGGATATTATTACATCAGAGGAAATTCCAGTCGGAGCTCACGCCTTAAAAACAGACACAAGCTCCACCCTCCTCCTCTTTATTGGCAACACATGGGCGGGCAAGAGCACTGAACACAGGCAGACTGCACAACACAGAGCCAGCGAATGTATACACACACACACACACAGTTTATTTGCTACAGGGGACCACAGGTGTAAGTCACGAGGAGAACATTGTGTTTGAGCTAGGTAGACGATAACAGTTGTTTTAGTTTTGTTGGCGAGTCTGGCTACAATCAGAGGGTAGAAATATTATGGTGAAAAAAAATGCTGGGTCAAATGGCTCTATTTTCCAGGTATGGTGCCTAGGCCCCAAAGAACAATGTAACATCCAGACACTCTGGCACAAAAATTGTCAATTAAAACAAAAGCCCCCTGCCTAACTCTTTTAGGCCTAACTCTTTTAGGCGGGGGCAACAGAGTTAGTAGGGAGGGGGAGACTGTCCACGGTTTATACAATGGTATCAAATCAACTATTATTGGTCACATACACATGGTTAGCAGATGTTATTGTAGTGTAGCGAAATGCTTGTGATTCTAGATCCGAGTATCAGTATTTAACAGGTAATATCTAACAATTCAACAACAAAACCTAATATCTAACAAATTCCACAACAAAACCTAATACACACAATCTAGTAAAGGAATGGGATGAGAATATATAGGTATAAAATATATGGATGATTAGTGACAGAGCGGCTAAGATGCAATAGATAGTAAAGAATAGATAGTAAAGGATACAGTCAGTATATACATATGAGATGAGTAATGTGAGATATGTAAACATCCTTAAAGTGGCATTATTAAAGTGACTAGTGTTCCATTTATTAAAGTGGCCAATGATATGAAGTCTGTAGGTAGGCAGCCACCTCTCTGTGCTAGTAATGGCTGTTTAACAATCTGATGGCCTTGAGAAAGAAGCTGTTTTTCCAGTCTCTCGGTCCCAGCTTTGATGCAGCTGTACTGACCTGGCCTTATGGATGGAAGCAGGGTGAACAAGCAGTGGCTCGGGTGGTTATTGTCCTTGGTGATCTTTTTTGCCTTCCTGTGACATCAGGTGTTGTAGATGCCCTGGAAGGCAGGTAGTTTGCCCCCTGGTGATGCGTTGTGCAGACCACACCACCTTCTGGAGAGCCCTGTGGTTGCGGGCGGTGCAGGGTTTTCGGTGAAAAGCCAAGTTACGCCGCCTTCACCACACTGTCTGTGTGCGTGGACCATTTCAGTTTGTTGGTGAAATGTACACAGAGGAACTTAAAAAACGTTCCACCTTCTCCACTGCTGTACCGTCAATGTGGATAGTGGGGTGCTCCCTTTGCTGTTTCCTGAAGTTCAAAATCATCTCTTTTGTTTTGCTGACATTGAGTGTGAGTGAGAGGTTATTTTCCTTACCCCACACTCCGAGGGCCCTCACCTCCTCCCTATAGGCGGTCTTGTCGTTGTTGGTAATCAAGCCTACCACTGTAGTGTCATCTGCAAACTTGATGATTGAGTTGGAGGCATGCATGGCCACGCAGGGTGAACAGGGAGTACAGGAGAGGGCTGAGAACGCACCCTTGTGGGGCCCCAGTGCTGAGGATCAGAGGAGTAGAGATGTTTCCTTCCTTCAGCACCTGGGAGCGGCCTGTCAGGAAGTCCAGGACTCAGTTTCACAGGGCGGGGTCAAGACCCAGGGTCTCAAGCTTAATGATGAGTTTGGAGGGTACTGTGATGTTGAATACTGTGCTGTAGTCAATGAACAGCATTCTTACATAGGTATTCCTCTTGTCCAGATGGGATAGGGCAGTGTGATGGCAATTGCATCGTCCGTGGACCTATTGGGGGCGGTAAGCAAATTGGAGGGTAACAGGGTAGGGTGGAGGTGATATTATCCTTAACTAGCCTCTCAAAGCACTACATGATGACAGAAGTGAGCGCTACGGGGCGATAGTCATTTAGTTCAGTTACCTTGGCTTTCTTGGGTACAGGAACAATGGTGGCCATCTTGAAGCATGTGGGGACAGCAGACTGGGATAGGGATTGATTGAATAAGTCTGTAAACACTGTAATCGATATGCTGATAGAATTTAGGTAGCCTTGTTCTCAGATTAGCTTTGTTAAAATCCCCTGCTACAATAAATGCAGCCTCAGGATATATGGCATAAAGTCCAGTGAAGTTCCTTGATGGCTGTCTTGGTATCCCCTTGCGGTGGGATAAACACGGCTGTGACGATAAGCGAGGAGAGTTCTCTTGGGAGATAATACGGTCGGCATTTGATTGTGAGGAATTCTAGGTCAGTTGAACAAAAGGACTTGAGTTCTTGTATGTTGTTACAATTACACCATGAGTCGTTAATCATGAAACATACACCCCTGCCCTTCTTCTTACCATAGAGATGTTTGTTCTTGTTGGCGTAACGCACTGAAAATCCAGTTGGCTGTAGGACTCCGACAGCATGTCCCCAGCTAACCATGTCTCCGTGAAACGGAGTATGTTACAATCCCAGATATCTCTTTGGAAAGCAACTCTTGCCCGAATTTCACATTAGCGAGCAATATACTCAGAACCGGTGGGTGGTGTGCGCACATCAGAAGCCTCACTACAAGACCGCTCCGGCACCCTCTCCTCCGACGGCGTTGTTTTGGGTCAAATCAAATCAGTTCAAATGCCCTGGGAGGTCCAGACAAAAGATCCGCGTTGGGAAAGTCGTATTCCTGGTCGTAGTGCTGGTTGTGCTGGTAAGTTGAAGTCTCTCTGATATCCAATAGTTCTTCCAGGCTGTATGTAATAACACTTAAGGTTCTGGGCTACCAATGTAAGAAATAATACATTAAAAAAACAAAATGCTGCACAGTTTCCTAAGGACTTGAATCGAAACTGCCATCTCTATCGGCGCCATCTTCAGCAACACTAGGTTAGGGGGATGGACGCCAAGCTGTTGACTACTTTACCTGTGAGCCAGAAGACGGGAAGACAACCCCCTCCTCTCTCAGAGACTTAATGGTGGCACTGATCAGACTGAGCTGTGGATCTTTCTGGAACTCATCACACCACTCCACCATCATCCCCTTCAGCTTGTCACACACCTTGGGGTGGGCCTGCGGGGGATAATAGTAATTATTATTAGGCTACTTACTTATTTGATAGAGGCTAAACCAATCAAAACATTGACAAAGAGCTTAATAGAGCCAGTCGATTGTTATCCTCACGTGCCTAAGTCTGAATCATCAATTCACCACACATATTTCAACAGAAAAACCCTTGACAGCTTACGTACCCTGCTCAATATAGCTCGGACTTCAGTGGCAAAGTCCCGCGAGCAGATTTCTAAGTGAAAGATTCTTCCACTGTTATTGACACAGGCAGCCAGCAACTGGAAAGAGGGAGAAAAGCCAGGTTAGTCCAGTAGCCAGCCTGAATGATCTATTTTGAGGCTTTACAGTAAAACAAGAGTAAAGCTTTGATTCACATCCACACCAAAGTTGAATAATTGATTAAAACATTAACAGATATGACACCAGTGAAATTGTGCGTGTTTTTATGACGGAGGGGGCTAAAGTTGACTGAGTGAGAAGAGAGAGAGACATCTAAAAATAGAACAGCCATGTAACCATCTACCCTGATGGTGAGTCAGAGAGAAAGATCACATGGTCTGACGTTGAGCATCATCACTATATAATAACACTGAGCAGCAGAAGACTAGACTGAGTTACGAGCTCAGAGCTCTATAACTGCCAAGAGCAGCAGGAGATGGACCACTCTTCCCAAATACTTTATTACATCAGACTGGAGTGTCATTGAGGCTTAGGGCAACAGTCAGCTTTTGATCCACCAGCCACAGTGTATAAAGAAATTCACACACAGAATTTCTTCCAGCACATTGTTCAAACTCTGTTGTCCATCATATAGCAGGATTCATGACTCATATTACCTGTGTATATGATCCCTGTCACTCAACAAGCTCTAGGGCCTGACACCAGGAAGTGAAAAACCTAACCTTTCTCTCACACCTTTTCCAATATATTTCTACCTTGACACTAGGCTAAGCTGAACTCTATCATAAATTAATAAACCTGTTATACAATAAGGAAACCCACTGGATTTTCCAACGGTCTAGTGAATGATATATTTTGTCTTGAATAACACAATGACAAAGTGACTCACGGTGAGGGCTTGCATGGCAACATGTGGGACCTTGTGGTTGACTCTCTTCATCACAGACCTCAGGCAGTCCTTAGCTCTGGGAGAAGACAGGCAGGTATAGACATGCGCTTAATATGGCACACAAGTAGTAGGTTATTACAACATGAGTCATCTTTAATATACGCTTATTAATTGCATATTAAATACCCCACTCCCCTCCAATCTTCTGGAGATCTGCTGTTACACTATTATGAGTCTGTAGTTTCACATTACAAATACTTGGAAGCAATGCTCCCTATAAGAGAAGCATGAGATTAGAAAGTTGAGTGAATTTCAGAGTTTTTGCTGTAAAAAATAAAATACACTTCTAACGTTTCCCTTTACTGTGGGAATTGTGATCGAATTAATGCAATATTAGCCACTTTCAATGCAACATACCTAAACAAAATAAACTATGTAAGACTTAGTATGCAAAACTAACTGTGCACGAGATTTTGTGGTAGGCAGAGCGCATCGGAGTATGATTCTGTGCATTGACAGGCATGACACAGGCAGGTACTCTACACAGACAGGTGCGCCATAACCAATCAGAGCTGCAGTAAATAGATCATTGCCCTATATGGATTTGTGCAGTTCACTTTTACAGTGAGTGGTTGCGATTATTATGCGCTTGTTTTGAGATCAAAGCAAGAGCTGAATGTAGCCATGTGTGCACATTTGTTCATATTTTTTGCTAGTTAGTGAGTTATTTTCCCAGTTATAGCTAATTTGTAATCAGCAATGTGGGAATGATTGCTTCCTACTAGAGCACAAAATGTGTACATGTCTAGCCATCTTTGAAAAGTGAGTCAGGTAAAGTGCTTCTTTTTTTATGTCTTAAAAGGGGCAGTGTATATTTTGAGACAGGCTTGAATAAACTAAGTAGCCAATAGGCAGAGGTAGCATAATTTGTCTGATTCTCTGCAATAATGGTTTGAGAATAATAATGTATTTTATTTTGTAAAGTGGTTTCTTGCATTAAACAGCAAAATGTTCAGTCACCTCCTTGCCTTAAGGACAAGTGGATAAACAGGTTAATGTCAAGCCCTGCATGTTTTTTTTCAAAAGTCTCATGGAATGTAGGACTACATTGAACACCACACATTGGCTGCTACTGCCATTTCCATGTTAAAATGTTATGTGATGCATTTTCTCCATTGTGTTTTTTATTGGTAGGCCTACATTATGACCAAATAGCCACAGTAGCCTACTTGGCCATTGTTAAAACAGTCAAATGAAAGCGGGTACAGCCTCAGTGTTCACAGTAAACGCGCACCGAAGTTGCACAGATATTTCACAAGGTTCAAGTTTGCGCTCAGCGGACATGAGATTTGTTCAGTGACTAAAAATATTAGAGAGAACATTGCTTGGAAGTACTTGAAAATTAGCCAGGCAGCTAGTGCTCTGGTCCAAGTAAACAATGAAGTTATTTTAGAAACAGGAAGTCTATTCCAGCTTACCCATTGGGTGTATGTCCAACCCTGTCACAGATATCCATGATCAGGGCCCAGTCCTCCACTGTATTGGTTTCATTGGTGGCTTTCTCTGACAGTGTGGTACACCGGGATACATGGTTAGGTGAGAGAAGATAACCTGTGGTTCGGCATGTACTGTCCCAATTATCGCTGCTTTAAACAGTTTGAGCCTGTATTGTTATAGGATTGACAGTCACTACAATTATGGAGGTTGTAGGATTAAACTAGCAATAAAGCAGCTACAAAAATCTGTCGTTCTGCCCCTGAACAAGGCAGTTAACCCACTGTTCCTAGGCCGTCATTGAAAATAAGAATTTGTTCTTAACTGACTTGCCAAATAAAATAAATAAAAATGTTTAAATTATATCTTCTTTGTTATGAAATAGACATTACACATAGGTGACTAGCTAGTTAGGCTTAATTGTACAAAGTCTCGTTATTGAAAATTGTTGATTGGCTACAATACACTGATTACACAACACACTGATTACACAACTCGCTGCTAACATGCTCGCTAGCTAACGTACATAGCTATCACAATGGTAGATAGGTAGTATGACCGATGACTGTGTGCTAACCCTGTGACTACTAAGTTAAATTTAGAGTTTACCAAACCACATAACTAACTAGTTGGCTATTTGGATAATATAACATTTGATTATAACTTCAACGTGTAGCCAATGATATGTATAGATAAGGTGTCCCCTGCTGTATGTGGTGTAGCCAGACTAGTTGTTGTTAGCTTGCTGGCTAGCAGTTCTGTCGCTAGCTAAGATGAAGCTGACTAACGATTAGCTCACTCCGAATCAAATTGCCCAAATGAAGTGCTCAACTTACCAACATCTTGGTCGAATGGATTCTGCGCAAATAAAGGCATGTTTACCCCTTTAAACCAACCGACGTTGTTGAGAAAGAAAACGTATAATATTTATTTCAAGAATATATCTTTTAAAAATTCCCTTCCTCATCCATCAAACTCTGTACACTTATACCAGTTGCTCTTCCGTAAACTTGGGTGGCTGCAAAAATGCCAGATGTATTTGTAGAATTAAATGCATAAACTATAGAACTCAAATCATTTCGACACTTATCGATGCATATATATTTAAAGCTAATTAAAGAACACAAATTAAACATTTCTGTATTTCTACATTCAAATGTATCATGTACAGGCAGATAAAAGGACACCTCTTGTGACCCTTTAAAAAAAGGGGTTTCTTCTGGTGTAACACTGCCACCAGTGGGTGGAAGAGGAACGCGAATATTCTATTGTTCCTTTCCTCTTATTATAAGGCGTATAATACAAATGGAATGGTTCGAAAAAGCATGACGTGTATTACCACAAATAAAGAGCAACATGCAGCAACAGTGGTACATAAATGACCATAACGATATTTATGATTTGTTGTAATTCGAAATATAGGCTATCCGATACGCACAGTATTTTGTTTGTTTTGTGCCAAAACCCATACAAATGTACGGCTTTAACAAGTCAAAAGCAAGCAGCACTAAGCTAAAGTAAACTGTTCATGGTGATGTGTCGGTAGGGGGCGCGGGCTGCTGGTCCCGTAAAATATTGCGCAGGCCCAGTTTACGCCTTGCATTTCCTGATTTGGTGGACTGATTGTAAGAGTAGCTCTGACTGATTGCAATTTTCTCAGCATCGGGCACATTAATCGGGCATCGCCAAGTGGGCTTCAGTCATGTCAGCACCTGATATGGGGACCACGAAGACGGCTCACAGTGATGTGACCCCGAAGAAAAAGAGGGGACCGGGTGCCCTGGCTACGGCGTATCTGGTTATATATAACGTGGTTATGACAGCTGGGTATGTACACAATTCTGATACACTTCCTGTTTGACGAGAATGGGGTTCAAGCGTGCATGATCTGTCATAATTCATGTCATGGGAAGGCTCGTGCCTGCTACGAAACTCGATCCCTGAACTGTTTTTCCGGCTATTTTTCTCAATAATGCTTCTATTTTGGAAATAATGATAGGCTAATGATTAAATCAATCCTATGTGAACAACTTTACTTCGCTGGCGACACGTTGTCGATAACTCGTTTCATTGTGCTGCCTTCAGCGACATTGCAGCAAATCTTAACAGCCAAACACAGAACTAATGTGTTGTTACTTTGTAACAGCCTCCGTCGGGAATGTATGAATTGTCTGTCTTTGGTTACGCCTACAAAACACCGCAATTAGTTATGTTGCCTATATATATAATCAGTCAAAAGTTTGGACAAACCTACTCATTCAAGGGTTTTTATTTTGACTATTTTCTACATTGCAGAATAATGGTGAAAACATCACAACTATGAAATAACACACATGGAATCATGTAGTAACCCAAAAAGTGTTAAACAAAACAAAATATATTTTAGATTCTTCAAAGTAGCCACCTTTTCCCTTGATGATAGCTAGGTAGGCTGTCATTGTAAATAAGAATTTGTTCTTAACTGACTCGCCTAGTTAAATAAAAAACTGACTGGATGGCGTATCGCTGCTGAATGCTGTGGTAACGATGCCGGTTAAGTCCATCATTACTATAAAACATGAAGGTCATTAAGTGTGCCTTGTATTCTAAATAAATCACAGACAGTGTCACCAGCAAAGCACCCCTACGCCATCACACCTCCTCCATGCTTTACGGTGGGAACCACACATGCGGAGATCATCCATTCACCTACTCTGGCATATTTCCACCGGTCTAATGTCCATTGCTTGTGTTTCTTGGCCCAAGCAAGTCTTTTCTTCTTTTTGGTGTCCTTTAGTAGTGGTTTCTTTGCAGCAATTCGACCATGAAGGCCTGATTCACACAGTCTCCTCTGAACAGTTGATGTTGAGATGTGTCTGTTACTGGAGCTCTGCAGTATTTATTTGGGCTGCAATCTGAGGTGCAATTAATTGCCGATTTCTGAGGCTGGTAACTCTAATGAACTTATCCTCTGTAGCAGAGATAGGCAAAAGGTGGCTACTTTTGAAGAATCTCAAATATAAAATATATTTAGATTTGTTTAACACTTTATTGGTTACTACATGATTCCATATGTGTTATTTCATAGTTTTGATGTCTTCACTATTATTCTACAATGTAGGAAATTGTCAAAATAAAGAAAAACCCTTGAATGAGTAGGTGTGTCCAAACTTTTGACTGGTACTGTATGTTTTATATATAATAAAAAAAAGGCTGTCATTATGTACAGTAATAGATATTTTTATTTAGGCATACTGCATGTAGTTTTGCATCCACCATTTGTTAGTTTTTATTTTTACTATAAATACAGTTGTTTTGCCCAAAAAAGTTCTGACAATATTTCTGATTTCACTCAGCATTATGATACAAGTTGTTGTGAAATAAATTGCACAAGTGCAAAATGGTGGATGCTCTCCCATCCTAACAAGTTAGGTGACATTACAGGATACCCTCCATCTCCCATTCCTGTCTGGTGAGGTGATACTTGCTCTGTTTATTGATTACCAGCTACAACGGGTACACCGTGCCTTTTCAGGGGCTATATAGCCTGCTCAGTTTCTATTACTAACTTTAGTAGATTAATATCTATCAGGTTCAAAACCTGTCACGCCTACCAATCACGACTATTCAAGTATTTGATTGTGCAGATGCCGTTTCTATCTATGTATCAGGCCTACGTTCTGTGTGGTTGGACTGTTTTGCTTTACCCTGTCCTCTGAGTAAACTGAGGCTATTATTTGATACCAGAAATGTATTTCTGCCCAGAACTCACTGGAAAATAGTGGCATTTGTTACTGAGTAGACTATCCTGGCTAAATAACCTAAGTAAACATGAAATGTCTGTGTGTTCTTCCAGCTGGCTGGTCATTGCTGTGGGCCTGGTGCGGGCCTACCTTGTTAGAGGCAGCTACCACGGCCTGTACTTCTCTATAGAGAAGCCCCTGAAGTTTTTCCAGACCGGCGCACTCTTAGAGGTGAGTGGATGTAGGCCAAGTCTCTGTTGTAGGGCCTTAGGGTCTGACCTGAGTCATGTTCATTAGGTACACTAGCAAAATATTATGCAACGGAACATTTTCATCTGTATAATTTTTCTTATTTGACAAGTTTAGGTAGAGCCCCCTTTATGTCACTTCATTACAAAACATTTTCTCCCCACTGAACAAAATCTGGGCTTTTAACTTAACAGGACAGTGTGTGGTGCATTTGGTAAGTCCCCTACTGTATGAATACAAGTTAATGGCAGGAATGTTCAATCACACAGCACTGTTGTATTTTTAAATAGAAACTCCTCCACCTCGACTGGCCTTGGCCTTCCCCCGCTCCCACCTCTGTGCTACTTACAGACAGCACAGAGGCCTAGTAGGGTGTTAGTGTGATCCTCTCCAGCCACACTGTAACACAGAGATAAGGGATTAGGCCTAGTGTACCCCAAGCTCAGTCTACATGCTGCTCTTATATCAACTCCCTCCATTCATAAAAACACCTTTAAACACTGGGCATTTCCAGTGATTATGTTTTGACTAGTGCACTGGCTTTTATCTAGTCCTCAACCAGTAGAATGAACTGTCTTGGTGTACACATCCAATATCATAGGATTGACAGACTACATTTTATTGCCATATTTAACCTTGATTCACTAAAGAGAAATATGAGTCAGCTGTGAGATCAGAGTTTATAATTGCATACATTTTTAAGGTCAATTCGTCTCAAACTCATGTACTGAAAATCTGTGTAGTGATACAATTAATTGCATAAAGTATTTACACTGACCATATGGTGTGACTGTGTTGTTTATGCTGAGTGTTTTTTAATTTTTATTTCCCTTCAGATATTGCACTGTGCAGTGGGTAAGTTGAAGTTCCACCTTCTTCTCATGGTCAAAGTTGTGTGGTCTCTACCAGTCATGTGGACATAAGCCCTACTGAGAGCCATTGCCTCAGATAGAGATAGCCTTTCCAGGCTGCTAAGATAAGCCTGGCCTGATGGTACTAATGTGATAACGAGGCCCTGCTTCATTGTGGTCGTTGCACTCCCGGTTCACAGTCCACTAATTATCTGGGATTTGAGGCTAACCCTGACCTTCATTTTGGCAGCTGTCTGTCTCTGTCTGTCTGGACATGTGCTGCCCGCTGCTGGATAAACCTAGACACCACACACTCATGTAGCCCACAGCTTAGTCAGTGTAATTTTATAACTGGGATTGATGTGCTATATTTTTTGCTATCTTATATCAGCGTTTGTAAGCTGCCTACAAATTAATAGTCCAACACTTGACATACTTTTGCACAAATTGAAAATATGTCTTCTCTTTTCTTCTCTCATGTATTTTGCTCAGTATCACTGCGTTGTGAAGTGGTAAAGCTGTGTTTTGAGGTGATACAGTACATATCTTCTAATGTGATGACCATGCTGTGTTCTCCTGCTCCAGGGATTGTTCCATCCTCTGTGGTTCTAACAGGGTTCCAGGTGTTGTCTCGGGTCTTCCTCACCTGGGCTGTGACACACAGCGTCCGAGAGGTACATCTCTTCTTCATCAAATCATTCAGCCGCCCATTCACCAGTTATGGAACTAGCCTTTTATTTTCCAGATAAGTTTAGTTTGTTTGATCTGTTGGAATATCAGGATGAACCAGCACTGTGAATCCATTTGAAAGCTAAAATATTAAAGAGTGAGACAGTAAGAAATATTCAAACTTTATAATATGTGATAATGGTTTCAGGGGATCAATGCCCCTAGATGTTGTCTTCATCCCAAAGAAAGAGACTTGCTGATGCGCTAAGGTCTGTGAGCCTGAAATAGTGAACGTGCTTGAAGTCAACAGGGTGAATAACACTAACATGTTTGTAAGGTCTGAAATGCTCTACTGCATATGTGTAATGTTTGTTTGTGAGTATTTGCAGCTATGTTAATTTGCAGAGTTTTTCTTTAAAATCTTGTTTACAATTCTTTCTCTCTTTGCCTGTCATGCACCATGACATGCAGAGTTACAGCGTAGTATAGTTGGTGCCACAAACTGCACGGTTCTGCTATAACCCCTCGGTCTTCCAGTTGAATGAATCTACTACAAACTATTGCATGCTAGCTTTGAATTGTCTGCCCAGTCTCACCCCTGTCTGTTTGTCCTGTCTGACAAACAGGTCCAGAGTGAAGACAGTGTCCTGCTCTTCGTATCGGCCTGGACGATCACAGAGATCATCCGCTACTCCTTCTACACTTTCAGTCTGCTCAACCACCTGCCCTACCTCATCAAATGGGCACGGTAAGAAAAGCTCCCCGCTCCTCCTGTTGGCCAATTGAATGAGAGAGGCACTCACTTCACATTGGAAAGAAGTGCTGTAGAAGGACTTTGTGTGTTAAATTCAAAAAGGGGGTTATAGATATAGGACAGACACTTCAAAACCTTATTCCTTATGATTTATTTGTTTATTTTTTTATAAATGTTTTATTTAATCAGTTTATATGGGCTATACTTTTGACTGTGTGTGTGTGTGTATATATATATTTGGGACACTTATTTAACCCCTTTTGTTATGGTGTCATGGTCTGACAAACACCGCTGTAGCTCTGTCACCTTGCGGAAGGCCGACATTTTACCTGTACAATTTGATGTAATGCTCACCTGATCATTTAATGTGTGGGTTCAAATACTGTACACATCCCTTTATTTATTCACTGCCAATGTATGAGACATACCGCCATGTCGATTGGTTTTAACGATGGGGATGTTCTTTGATGCTTTACACTAGAGTCTCTGTCATGGATGTAGGGGTGAGAGCATCTTGAGAGAATGTGACTGCGTCTTATCTTTTCAGCGACACAAGCTCACAGCACATAAAATACGCATCTAATACGAACTGAAATCTTATCAGAAACATGTTAGATTGTTTTCACAGATTTCATTTCCTTATAACCGGTCAAACTGATGTAATTTGGAAATCTTCCACTGAAAATCTTTTAGCTGTTTCAGAGTTATTGCATTTTCTTCCCGGTCCCTAAACGTCCTCCCTCCGCGAGATAAGCAGACATAAGAGAGAGAACTTTGCTGATGTCAATTAGATTATTGATGCATTCATTCTACCGATTCATGGCATTGTTGTGGTGAGAAAGGCTTTATTTAGTCTTTTAGGGCCCCCCCAGATTATTCACATTTTAGTTTTAACCATAAACTGGCACACCTGATTCAATTAGTCTTCACAAATCATCAAGCTTTTGACCCATCGAATCAGGTGTGCCGGTTTAGGGTTAAAACAAAAATGTGAAACGCCTGGGGCCGAGGAGAGGGTTGGGTAACCCTGTTCTAGGGCAACATGTAATGACAGAAGAGTTGCATTCAAATTTTTATAGGCCTAGACAAGTTGACAAACAAATAGCCTACCAAACGTCAGAAATTATAAGAAGATATCTAGTAAGAAAATAAAATCCCGCACCCCCTTTAAAAAAATCGTTAGGCCATTCCTGCTGTCATTATATAGTGCCTTCAGGAAGTATTCATACCGACTTATTCTACATTTTGTGTTACAGCCTGAATTCTCAAAAAAAAAAAATTCACTTTGTCATTATGGTGTATTGTGGGTGTTTATTTTTTTAAAAATAATTATATTTCATAAATTTTGAATTCAGGCTGTAACACAACAAAATGTGGAATACGTCAAGGGGTATGAATACTTTCTGAAGGCTCTGTATATGTTCATAATAGAGTTCTACAGGGCTGTATATAAAGAAACTTGGGCGTGTAAGACACTCCCTCCATAATGTGTTTTCTCAGTCTCAACCATGGCAACAAAGTCTTCAACAAAGGCCTACTCATTGGGGAGGACCTTTTGTTGCCTGGTAGCAAATTATGATGATTCTTCTAATGTCAGCCAATGTTGTGGTGCTTCACTCTTTTCACCTTCAGTTGACTTTTAAGACAGTTTGTGGTACATGACAGGCAGAAGGGCCTATTAGAACATGCAGTTGCACAAACAACATGCAGCACAAGATCTGGGCCACCACCACTGGCACCATGAATTGAAATTCAACAGAAAGAATTAGCTACAGTAGTGATATTGCAGCCTCTTGCAATCTGGATATTGTACATGTCCATATTGAAATGTACTCCTTTCATCCTATCTCCAGGTACACATTCTTCCTAGTGCTGTATCCTATGGGTGTGACAGGTGAGCTGCTGACAATCTATGCAGCCCTGCCCTACGTGCAGAAGACCGGTCTCTACTCTGTCACTCTACCTAACAAGTACAACTTCTCCTTCGACTACTACACCTTCCTCATCCTCACTATGGTCTCCTACATTCCACGTAAGTCTTTCTCTCTTTCTCTGTCTCTCGCCACATTCCTACTCGCTACAATACATCACTGATTTACTATTTCAGTAATACGTCAGCGATGTGTTGGATTGAGTATGTAGGGAAGATGCATTTAAAAAGAAAAGCTAACATATAGACAAGCAAGCACTAAGTGCAAAGTAGAGCATTACAACTCACTGTAAGATGCTTTGCACTGTGAATTCTAATGCTCAACCTTGCACTTAGTGCTTGCTTGTCTAGGTGTGGGATTTTTAAATGTTGCGAAATGGCTCATAAATATGTTTTAAGGTGTCTGTACTTAATTCTGCATATGATTCTATGGTTACTTGTTTTTTTTTATCTGACTATGTTGTCCTCCCGGTGTTTCTCCAGTGTTTCCCCAGCTCTACTTCCACATGATGCGTCAGAGAAAGAAAGTCCTGGCCCACGTGGAGGAGTACAAAACCGAGTAAACACAGAAAACACACGGCAGACTGATCACATCATGCCACGGGGAGGAGTCTTTGCGGACTGATCACATCATGCCACGGGGAGGAGTCTTGGTGGACTGATCACATCATGCCACGGGGAGGAGTGGAAAAAGACGAGATAACCTTTAAAAAAAAGAAAAAACATGCCTGACCAATTAAATGTCTGCTTGTTGAAATACCAAGAAACTCAACTCTTTTTCAGATCAAGAAAATAACATGGGGATGATCGATCTAACAATGGTTCTTGCTAATCAGTTGGTTCGGCTTTGGGCTGTTCCCTGGCTATTAAGATGCTCTTGTCATTTACAATATACAAACTGATTTTCGTTTTCTTTGTAAGTAAATGCAGTTACCATGTTATCAAACTGCTACTTACTCAAACTGTTCTGTAAATCTGATGATGACACAGTTCCGTTGCACTGGCCCGTTTGAGAGGCAGCAGAATGCTGTGCTGTTGCCTGTGACTGGTCATAATGTGCTAAATGCACTGATACAATCAATGCCCTCTTCTCTCATAGTTCAGTAGAAGACAAACACTAGAACCCCCTCCCCCCATTCTATCACGTCTGCATCCCCAATGGCAGCCTATTTCCCTATATAGTACACTATTTAGGGAATAGTGTCATTTGGGATGCTGCCATGCTTTGTGCTCAAAGGAATAGTTGTCCTTTGTTAGGATGAATGGAGGGTTCCATATTTGGACTATGCCTGTTATTGTAAGTAATTTATTTCTGCGACTAGTTTTTTCACCTGCAGAACTTCTGATCACATTCCATTTGGTGTAATAAAGCTTTTCTTTATTCTGTGCTTACATAGTTTTATTTTCAAATACTTATTTTCCAATACTCAACTAACTGCAGTAATTCAGTGCTCATTGTCATAAGATAGCATTTTGCTTTTATGTTTTGGATTTTTTGGATTTGGACCATTTGGGTTTCTTTAGATTCATATTATGTTGATTGTGGGTTGGTTATTGATTTGTAACTCTTTGTTTGAAGTAGGGGTAGGCCTCCATGACCTAGAGTGGATAGTACGTCGATAAGTGAACCAGTTGTACAGTTACTTTGCTTTCTTATGTATATTTTCTGAGGGAACTCATTTATTTACTCAAGCTTTACACTTAAGTTGATTCTCAAATTGTCTTGGTGTGACGTTGGACCAAGACACTGGTGGATGAGCCAATACTCACACTTTATTTATTGACTGTTTGTGTTGAACTACAGTAGGGTGCCAGGACATGCACTGTCAGACACTGGTCTCCCGAGTGGTGCAGCGGTCTAAGCCACTGCATCTCGGTGCTAGAGGTGTCACTATAGACACCCTGGTTTGAATCCAGGCTGTGATTGGGAGTCCCATAGGGCGGTGCACAATTGGCCCTGCGTCGTCCAGGTTTGGCCGGTGTAGACCGTCATTGTAAATAAGAATTTCTTGTTAACTGACTTGCCTAGTTAAATAAAGGTTACATTTAATTAAAAATGAAATAAAAAAACAGGAAGCTTGCATGGACACTGGAGTCCATTAGATTAGAGAGCTTGTAGTCTTGCATTTCCAATGACTTAAAGAGGCAATCTGCAGTTGCTGCATTTATTTTGGACTTATAAATTAAAGATATATACCTATTGTGTCTTGAAGAATATAACTTATAAATGCCTCATGAGCTCATGATCAGAACCCAAAATATAAGCTTGTTTTACTCCAATATTTGTAAACAATATAAACGAACACTGTATAACCTCAAAACATGATCATTTCGATATCATGGATGATCAGTCCTTGTATCCATAGCTCTGTCTATGAATTTGATTTGAGAGTTGTTACATTTCTCCATTCCTCAGCTTTTTACCAAAACAGTGGTGGGGTGCCTGCTTTGTTAATGTTTCAACTGCGGACTGGCTCTTTAAATCTATTAAAGTAGAGAGTCAGGCATTTGCGTGTGTGTGGTTCAGAGTTTCCGTCCACCTCTGGCTCAGGAGAAGGTAACTGAGAAAGCATTTTGCATATGAGTACATTGTTAAACCCTCTAACGGTTATCAATATGGATGTAAACAGTAACTGCACTGCAATAACACTGAAAACTCAAAGAATTGGATTTTCGTTTCGCCTAATAAATTGTTGTAGAACCAATGTGAAAGACAAACTAGATTTTGTGGACTTTAGCTTACTAGAAAGTGTTGAGGTTGTGTTGTGTTTGATTAGTGATCACCCTTTTGCTTCCATGTCTGTGGGACTGCATCTCACTGCATGCAGTTTTAGACATTGATCAGGAGTTGCCTGACACTGGTATTGCCCTGATGCTCTTTGGGATGTGTAACGGTATGTTTATTATATCCTGAATTACGCTGTGAAAGGCCTAAACTTTGCAAGGGATTCTTCCCCTAAATAATGTTTGTTTCCCTCCCATTCATAAAATGTCCTGTTGTCCTGATAGTTGTTGAGTTCCTATGTTTCTGTTCTTTGTTGGCCTCACATGTAGTCTACACTCTTATGAAAGAGATGAGCTAGCAAGGTGAACTGAAGATGCCTTTAGTACATCAACAACCACCCAACATCCCAACTAACTTGATTTAACATTCCCCTGGGCCTAGGGTATCGGAGGATGTTTTGCAAGCATGGCCAGGATTGTTGGAAACTCCTGTGAGAGGCAGAAGTGCAACTCTGTAAAATTGCATGTAGGAGGAAATAAACGTCCATTATCATTCAAAGTGATGATACTTTGGTATAACTTACAGTATGGAAAAAGCATGCCACAATACTACTCTACACACTGGTTCTACTAAACAAAACTACAGTATGTTGATCTTTTTGATAAAAAATGTTTTGCATGGGACCAGCAGACTTTGTATAAGTATGATTAGTTATATAACTATATATTTACAATAAACTTTACATGGAAGCAAAAGAGAATTCATGATTTTTCTCTGTATTTTGATTATTGTTTGATTATCTACATCTATATGGACTTCTGTGATCCAATTAATGTACTTGTGTTGTATGTGTCTGTCTGCCTGTCTGTCTGTCTGTCTGTCCCTACAGTCTGTTTTCTTAAGTGTGTGTTATTATTTTACCTCACATGATGGCAGTAGTGTTCTACACCAAAGCCATGTATGCTAAAGTTGGACAATTTCACCCTTGGTAAATACCTTTATTCAGTACATTTTTTGCAGGTGCCAGTGCAGGTGTGGATTACTGTTTTTAGTATTTTATTAGGTTTCCCCTTAGCGGTTGCTGAAGCAGCAGCTACTCTTCCTCGAGTCCACATAAAACATGAAACATGACATAATACAGAACATCAATAGACAAGAATAGCTCAAGGACTGAACTACACACATTTGCTAAATAATTTGATCCCATAAATCAGATTCCTGTTGTTCAATATTGACCTTATTCCCAATGGATAACCACGACACCGTACATCAACACCGAGGACAGAAACATGCTGATGCTGCATGCAGGCCAGGGTCTCTGTATTTTTGGTATATCCAGGTACATGCAAAGGCATCGGTTTCCAATGGAAGACGTGGGGGGAGTCTCACATTTCCCGAATCCCCATTGAATACAGGTTTAATCCTCACTGTGATTCCTACAGTAATATACAATGAGCTCCAAAAGTATCGGGACAGTGACATTTTGTTGTTGTTTTGGCTCTGTATTCCAGCACTTTGGATTTGAAATGATACAATGACTATGAAGTTAAATTGCAGACAGACAGCTTTAATTTGAGGGTATTTTCATCCATATCGGGTAAACTGTTTAGAAATTACAGCACTTTTTGTACATAGATTCAAAAGTATTGGGACAAATTCACTTAAATGTGTATTAAAGTAGTAAAAAGTTTAGCATTTTGTCCCATATTCATAGCATGCAATGATTACATCAAGCATGTGACTCTACAAACTTGTTGGAAGCATTTGCTGTTTGTTTTGGTTGTGTTTCAGATTTTTTTTGTGCCCAATATAAATGAATGGTAAATAATGTATTGTGTCATTTTGGAGTCACTTTTATTGTAAATAAGTATAGAATATGTTTTTAAATACATTAATGTGGATGCTACCATGATTACGGATAGCCCTGAATGAATGGTGAATAATTATTCTGAGATCCCCAAAGATTGGAAAGCTGCCGCGGTCATCCCCCTCTTCAAAGGGGGAGACACTCTAGACCAAAACTACTACAGACCTATATCTATCCTACCCTGCCTTTCTAAGGTCTTCGAAAGCCAAGTTAACAAACAGATTACCGACCATTTCGAATCCCACCGTACCTTCTGCTCTATGCAATCTGGTTTCCGAGCTGGTCATGGGTGCACCTCAGCCACGCTCAAGGTCCTAAACGATATCATAACTGCCATCGATAAGAGACAATACTGTGCAGCTGTATTCATCGACCTGGCCAAGGCTTTCAACTCTGTCAATCACCACATTCTTATCGGCAGACTCAACAGCCTTGGTTTCTCAAATGACTGCCTCGCCTGGTTCACCAACTACTTCTCAGATAGAGTTCAGTGTGTCAAATCGAAGGGCCTGTTGTCTGGACCTCTGGCAGTCTCTATGGGGGTGCCACGGGGTTCAATTTCTCGGGCCGGCTCTTTTCTCTGTATACATCAATGATGTTGCTCTTGCTGCTGGTTATTCTCTGATCCACCTCTACGCAGACGACACCATTCTGTATACTTCTGGCCCTTCTTTGGACACTGTGTTAACTAACCTCCAGACGAGCTTCAATGCAATACAACTCTCCTTCCGTGGCCTCCAGCTGCTCTTAAATGCAAGTAAAACTAAACGCATGCTCTTCAGCCAACCGCTGTCCACACCTGCCCGCCACGTCCAGCATCACTACTCTGGACGATTCTGACTTAGAATATGTGGACAACTACAAATACCAAGGTGTCTGGTTAGACTGTAAACTCTCCTTCCAGACTCACATTAAGCATCTCCAATCCAAAATTAAATCTAGAATCTGCTTCCTATTTCGCAACAAAAGCATCCTTCACTCATGCTGCCAAACACACCCTCGTAAAACTGACTATCCTACCGATTCTTGACTTCAGCGATGTCATTTACAAAATAGCCTCCAACACTCTACTCAACAAATTGGATGCAGTCTATCACAGTGCCATCCGTTTTGTCACTAAAGCCCCATATACTACCCACCACTGCGACCTGTACGCTCTCGTTGGCTGGCCCTCGCTTCATACTCGTCGCCAAACCCACTGGCTCCAGGTCATCTGCATGTCTTTGCTAGGTAAAGCCCCGCCATATCTCAGCTCACCCACCCGTAGCATGCGTTTCAGCAGGTACATTTCACTGGTCACCCCCAAAGCCAATTCCTCCTTTGGCTGCCTTTCCTTCCAGTTCTCTGCTGCCAATGACTGGAACGAACTGCAAAAATCACTGAAGCTGGAGACTCATATCTCCCTCACTAACTTTAAGCACCAGCTGTCAGAGCAGCTCACAGATCACTGCACCTCTACATATCCCATCTGTAAATAGCCCATCCAACTACCTCATCCCCATACTGTTATTTATTTATTTATTTTGCTCGTTTGCACCCCAGTATCTCTACTTGCATATTCATCTTCTGCACATCTATCACTCCAGTGTTTAATTGCTATATTGTAATTACTTTGCCACTATGGCCTATTTATTGCCTTACCTCCCTTATTTTACCTCATTTGCACACACTGTATATAGACTTTTTCTATTGTGTTATTGACTGTAAGTTTGTTTATTCCATGTGTAACTCTGTGTTGTTGTTTGTGTCGCACTGCTTTGCTTTATCTTGGCCAGGTCGCAGTTGTAAATGAGAACTTGTTCTCAACTAGCCTACCTGGTTAAATAAAGGTGAAATAAAAATAAATGTAAAAAATTAGTGAGAAAAATACAGATGCACAAACAGCTACAGAGCCAAAACAACAACAAACGTGTCACTGTCCAAATACTTTTGGACTTCACTGTAACTGTTAGAACTGTTTATCATGAACCGTTAGAATGAATGAGCTGGTGTTGGTAGTTTTTTATGCTTGAATGACAGACATGAGAGTAAGGTTGTAGGAAAGACACATCACAGGCACGGTGTACTTACCTACAGTGTGTGTTTGTGTTTGTTTTGTTCAAAGCCTTTGTTTCACTCACCAACAAAGGCAGGGATACTGTATGTCATAATGCCTTTCTCTTATGTTGAACCCAGTGATCATGTTTCTCCTATTGTGTGTGTTTCAGTGATCCTGTTACGCTTGTTTCCAGAATGTACTGTCCCTGGCAAGGGAAACAGATACACTATCCGACTTTCAAGAGGTTAGGTTAAATAATACGTAAATTGACACACAGCCAGTGTTATTAAGAGGGTTATAAAATAAAATGGCCACATCTAGAACAAGCTGTTCTTAGGACGCGCTGCCTGCAACACGATATAGATAGTTGACACAGTAGCATATTGTCTCTCCTGGTTGTAATTCATGCAATTGGTTTATGAGGTGATCAAAGACAAAGAACATAGGATATATAAAATTGTGACTTGTTGGGGTTGGGATCTTGGGTTCCTGGTTTTCTAATGCCATATAGAAGAGAGCTATACATGTGCCAGAGAGCTCCTCTCAGTAGAACCCCCAATTAGGTCTTTCGACTTACATGTCAATATACCACACCAAATAGAATACATGTGGCTTCAGCAGAACTTTAGGGGTTAATCGTTTGCATTTGAGGTCCAGCTGTGATCACAGACCCGCCCATTCATCCAAATGCAGTGGATAACGCGCAGGAGTCGCATCTCCAACTGACACGGTCGACAGCCAATGAAAAGCTTTGAAGTGAAAGTCATACTCTCGCATATCCAATGGGAATGAGCAAACGGATAATTTGGGGAATCAGACTTGGTTGAATGAAACCCCAACAGCAACCAGCAATGGTAATAAACCGTCCGATTATGCCTGCCTGATCAATAGCGTGCAATGCATGACTCCCTATCATAGCCCACTGGAAGTACGCTCAGAATTGTTTCTTCTTCTGGTCAGTCTGTTGTGCTATTCGACGTCGCAGGAATCTAAAAAGGGGTTGAACTAGGATCAAACGCGGTGGTAACGTTGGGTGATGTGTGCTGCATGAATCGTATGGATCAACACCAGATTGAGTCTTCAGGGATTTTGTGTGCAGTCGCTGGTGGTCAGCTGTTATGTGGTCGTGACAGCTCGTTAATTCTGGGCAGAGTTTGACATACATATGCAGTAATAATACCGTGGAGAAACGTTTTGGGGGGATGCTCTGGCTTTTGTGTGTGTTTAAACGTCGAGTCTTTCTCTCCTCCGCTGGTCAATGAAAGCGCGTGAGGGTCGGGATGTGATGGTTTCGCAGTTAGGATGTAACCAACCAAGCATCGACAAGGCTGCAATGAGATGCACAGGTCAGGTTCACTTCTAGCCCTGAAGGAGACGCTCAACTAATGTAGCGACGTCGACATGGGATTGTCCCCCACATCATCACGTTTTTTCTTATAATTAATGTTACATCAAGGCAAAAGAAAGTGCTTGGGGAGGTATTACAGATTCACAACATGATAGATGTTGGTATGGCCAAATATTGGAGTTGTATAGTCTTTTTATTCCATGGCCTTGGCCTATAATTAACACAATTTCTGCATACCGAGTTTATATTTGGATTATAATGAATTATGTAGTCCTCCTGGAAATGTATTCTACACTAGAGATGTGTTTGTTGTTACAGCATATGTCCCAGATGACGTCTAATTTAATTGTTTTTAAGTGATTTTCCAGAGCATTTTGCCATCTGCGGCCAAAGTTATCCCCAGTCATCAATAGGCCTATGCGTCACATTTTCAAAAGTATCATGGACATACATTTGCCCTATCACAATGGACATTTAACTGGACACATTTAATTGACTTCAACATCCTCTGAATTCAGTCATCACGGATTTCTCAGGAATGTCATAGACCTGTCATTTAAGAAAACATTGTGACAATGTAAAAACATTGTAACAAGAACAGTAATTTGCGCGAATTTGGCTTTTATAAGAGACT
Organism: Brachymystax lenok tsinlingensis; assembly: GCA_030435695.1. NCBI lineage: Eukaryota > Metazoa > Chordata > Actinopteri > Salmoniformes > Salmonidae > Brachymystax > Brachymystax lenok. Next base: position 27,277,463 of record CM059781.1, on the reverse strand, counting down.
ATAAGCAGGCACGTGTGTGGTCCTGTGTGTTGCTTTTTTCTTTTTATCTGAGAAATATCATGTCCAGATCTAACAGTGTGAGCCCGCCCGGAGTCGGTGCGCCTGGGCTGAGGGGAGGGACTGAGCTCAGATCTGCTTGGGGCGAGTCTGAGTCTATTGCAAACGGATGCCCATACTCGGCTAGATCTCCGAGCAAAAAACTCGCCCGGTCGAACAGCAGATGGAGGGAAGGAGATGATGATCCCGACCAGCAGCCCGGACCAGGACGAGCCACGACAACGGTTAGCAGGGTCAGTTTTAGGTCTAGATCTGCGTGGCAAGAGCATGGGACTGGGGAAGAGAGCCGAAACAACAACCGATCTTCCCCAAGGCACGCAGATGGAGCCGGGGAAGTGAGACCCAAATCGGTGGAGTTGGGCTTGGAGGACCGGAGAGTGAAGGGCTCCAAACCCGAGGAGGAACTCATGCCTGAAGTTCACCTTTCCATGGTTGCGTGCTGCAGCAGCGCGATGCAGATTTTCAGATCCAAGAAATTCCAATCCGAGAAGTTGGAGAGGCTGTACCAGCGTTACTTTTTCCGGCTCAACCAGAGCAGTTTGACCATGCTCATGGCCGTTTTGGTACTCGTGTGCGCGGTCATGCTGACATTCCATTGCGCGGGGGGAGTATGCAGGATAACTTATGTGGTGGTCTTTTCCTTGGCCATCTTACTTATCCTCATATTGATGGTGGTGTGCAATCGGAACGGGTTTCATCAGGACCACATGTGGATAGTCTGCTATGTAGTCATTCTAGTCGTGCTGGTTGTACAAGTGATCGGGGTGCTGCTTGTGCAGCCGCAAAGTGCTTCTGAGGGAATTTGGTGGACGGTGTTCTTTATCCATGTCATCTACACGCTGCTCCCGGTTCGGATGCGGGCTGCGGTTATCACTGGAGTTATACTGTCTACCATCCATGTGGCCGTGTCCTGGAAGTTAAACGAAAGGGATGCCTTTATATGGAAGCAGGTAGGTGCTGTTTTATAACGTTTTTATTAGACTACGCATGTATTAAGCATTAATAAATCGATAACTTTTATAGTAACTTCACGTATGAGTCTACCAAATAAAGTATAAATATGGATTTTTTTGGGGGACATTTCATCAAGTGACAGGTGGCCTGATTGTATAAAACTTGCTGAGTCAAAGGCGTATTTTATTGTATATAATTTTAATTCTCACAATTTACCTAGCCTAGGCTACTACTCATTAGGAAATGAACACCGTAATGTGTCTCTCATTATTGCATTACTCATTTTTACTGTGCTTGATTGTAAATTTCACACATCCAATGCCTTTTCATCGGACAGTGACTGACTGATAAAGATGCCGAGTTTGTCTTGAGATGCTGCTGATGCTTGTTACTATGGAAACGGTCTCGATTGACCATTGCTCAGTTCCCTAGTTGTTATCATGGAGAAGACCATTAGTAAAAGCATCCATTTAATATATTAGAGGGAGGAAAACACTTCTAAGAAGGAAATCAGAGCTTACTGGGTAAAACGGAAGTTTTAAGAATTTATGTAAAATAACTGTTCTAGAAGATGTTCTAGAATTATGGGTCAGAATGGAAGTGCCACAGATGGACGTCCTCTTGAAGTGACTGTGTTGTTGACTATTTAGGGTTTGTAGACTTGAGAAGAATTGGGTTGGAAACATGGGGTTATTTTGTTATAGATATTTTGTAAAGGAAAAACAACAGTTCTAGGCTGTTTGGTTTTATTGTGTTATATGTAAATAACATGTTGAGGCCCCTGGCTCTATTTGATTAGTTAAAAAAACTTTCACCACCAGAGCTATGCTCTTGATTTGTATCTTAATGCATGTCATCTCTTATTCCCCTCTTGGTTATAATTTTGCGTTTTTAGGGTCATATCAGTTTATGATAGATGCAATCATCACATTCAAATAAACTAGGCTGATATTTATTGTGTCAGTGGGAGGGGAATTGCTTAAATGCTCAACATAACTTTTCGCTCCTTCACTTAAATTACTTAGGATGTTTATAATTCTAAAAAGTTGAGGTAAGAAAAAAATTCACATTTAAAGGAGCTATATGTAACATTTTTATCTACAGTAATAGTGGACAAATAGTGTTTCACAATTTCCCCAAAACTTTTTATTTTGCATTGTAATGGTGCAGCCTTTTTATTGGTCCACATTTTTGTCATTTAGCAGACGCTCCTATCCAGAGCAACTTACAGTAGTGAGTGCATACATTTTCAGATTTGTTCGTACTGGTCCCCCCATGGGAATCAAGCCCACAACCCTGGTATTGCAAGTGCCATGCTCTACCAACTGAGCCACATGGGACCATCTCAACAAAAGACAGACGATCTCTTGTTGTGAAATTGACTGGAGCCAGAAAATCTCTTGTTGTCAAATTGACTGGGGCTGAGCGATTTGTAGATATTTGACACTTGCCATTTGCTGGCCCCAGTCAATTTGACAACAAGAGATTTGCTGGCCCCAGTCAATTTGACAACAAGAGATGGTCAGTCTTTTGTTGACCAATAAGCAGGCTGCACCACTAGAATGCATTTTTGTGTGGTCTCAATACATTTTTCAAAAAAAATATTGTGAAAAACGATTTATCCACTATTACTGTAGATATTTTAAGGACATTTTCTTAATTTTTTTGTATTATTATTACAATGTATTTTAAATGTTTATTTTTTACCCTTTTTTTCTCCCCAATTTTGTGGTATCCAATTGGTAGTTACAGTCTTGTCCCATCACTGCAACTTGTTACATATAGCTCCATTAAATAGTGAGGTCTGTTATAAAGAAGCAGCACATCCCAATAGGCCTACATTTGTATTTTTATTCAAAGAGTAGAATCAAACTCATAATATCTATTACAATGCCAGAAGGAGCTTGTGTTTGAGAGCCCCTCTCCGAGGCCAAACATGAAATTGTGCTCTGTATGTAGGATCCTAAAAACTATTCAGGGAAACTAGGGGTACATCCCAAATGGCACTATTCCTTATATAGTGCACTACTTTTGAGCTGGGCCATTTGGAATGCACACTGGTAAATGCCTTTGGACCGGCAGTTCTTAATCTCAGTTTATCTTAGTAAAAGGAAAATATTAAAGTAAAAGGATACTTAACTAAAGCCTCTTCTGGAAAGACATACTTAAATACAATATTATACACACAGTTACAGAAAAAAAGATAGAAAAAGTATTTAAAAAGAAAAAGGATGACTTCACGGTGCCCTATCAAACCTCAAATACAATGGCCTGGTGACCCATTGTGCGTGCCATTGTGCCCTCTTTTGCTTGGCTGTGTTCTCTCTCTCTCTGTCTCTGTCTCTCTCTCTCTTTCTCTTTCTCTCTCTATCTTTCTTACTTAGTCGTTTTCTGGCGTGCTCTCTCTCACTGTGTTTACCAGTCCCTGTACTACTTATAAACATCTGCCCAAACAATGGGCTCTTCCCAAGAACTTCTGCTTTACAAATCTGGTTAATGGAAACCGTGCATCAGTCCACCATTGAAGTTTAAGGGCTTGTAAATGAATTATTGAACCGTGGAAAAAAATGTAATAACTCAAAAGCAAAACTCCACACAATACTGCCTCATTCCCATAGGCTAGAATGGATCATTCTAATCCCCTTTATTTTTCTTTTTTGAAACTTTAATTATATTGGTCAGAGAGTGTTTGTGAGACAGACATGTGACCCTATATCTAATTGCATTTTCTATGAAAATAGGCTCTTTTTGAGATGAGTGTGTGGGAACAGGCTGTTGTAATTGTTTCTCTTCTTCACGATCCTGTTGTTTTTAGCATATCAGATCTCCCCCTGTTTATATACTGTAGGTCCCAGCAGGTCTCCACTGTTGAGCTGTATGTTTATGTGAGATCCCAAGATGATGCTTGTATCAGGAGTGCTCCCATGAATAGGCATAAAACAACTTGAACATGATGACTGAGGCTCGGCTCGAGATGGTGGCATTGTGTGCATGTGGGTCTTTCTAAAAACGAGGGTACCAGTGGGCATTTCTTGTAGTGGACAACTCTTTGGAGCTGTTACAAAGTCATTCAAAATAATTTGCCTTTTCATGTGAAAACATTAAGATGTGAAGGGGGAACATAGATACATTCAGTATAATTCATGAGTTTAATTAAATGTTTAAACCCTTTCTCATGCTTGGAGTCTTCACAGATTTGGCAAAAACCGTGTGACGTAGAACACTACCTTTCTTTCCTTACATTTATGATACTGATGTTTGTTTTTACATCATATACTAATAATTTAACAATTGAATTACACATTGAACTTGATCCTGTAAAATTCCTGGATATTGCTGTTGACTTATTAATGAACTGCTGTAACTGTAAATGGTTAGCTGACTGATATATCCTAGCTACCTAACTAACCATTGGTAAACTCATTCAATGATGCCATACCGCCAAAGCAACAGTATCTATTGCTAGACTAGAGATAGCTATAGTTAGTCAGTGGTTTCACATCTAACTAGCTGGAATAAAGCAAGGATGTGAATAGTAGACATATATCCTTTCACTGTTTACAGCAGGTCTTCAGGTACCCAGAACTGTCTGATCAGCCTGGTAGTGTGCTGTGGGTGTGTCCAGCTTACGCCTGTGCAAATCCATGTGTGTATAGCAATGGAATGAAACATCCAATCAATGCCTCGAGTTGTGCCCCTAGCCCCTACCCCTAGACACTGTGGATATCTGAGAGGATTGGACAGGTGTAAGCAATACCAACAGAATTCCACCAAGTCTTTCAGAGGGTAAGGTGGAGCTCTCTCCATGTCACCACCCATCAATCTCTCTCTGATCTCCACAAGTGTCTATACTCTGGGCAGTAGAGGCTAGGGGTTGTTTCTGGACAGGCCATGGATATTATGGTAGCGCAGTTCGTTAAAAACATTATTTTCCTGTTTTTTAAATGATATTTCCACACACACATTATGAGGAAGAGTCGGGACGATACCAGTATCGCAATATTTTTTCCATGGCAAAAATGAAAACATGAAGCAGATCTAACTCTTTGGTCCTTTAAAAACCTGCTGTATGTAACATATTGTGTGCTATAGCTTGGAAAATAAATACATGTGAGAAGTTAATACCACTTTGTGTTTTGTTTTCTTGCCACGATACTAACGAGTATTGCGGTACTGGTATCGTCCCGGGCCTTCTATGAGGTCGAAATAACACTCTGAATTTGTGAAAATTATGATAATGCCCTATTTGTGTAAGAGCTATTTGAAAGAAATGCCTGGAATTTCAACCTGTTCAGGTGGGATGGAACTTTTGGCCCAAATCAGGATGTCACAATATGACCTGATTATAGACTAATGACTGTTCATCTGGGTAAGGGGGTGGGCTCTAGACTATCCTACCAGCTAGTGTATGTAAATATCTTCAAATTTGTTTCCTAATGCCCACACAATCAGACAGAGCATTTCAAGTGCCAAAGGAGGCTCAGGGAAGTAAATGATAACAAATATATTTTGGCGTTATTTTCATTAAATAACCACACACAGTAATTTATTAGACATACAGTGATGATTTAACAAATACAATTGCAAAAACTGCATAGGGTCTTTAATACCTGTCAAATACTTGCTTCCTTTGTCCTTGGGAGAATGTCAATTGCATTTCCTTGATTCGTCGTATCCTCTCTCGTCTCCTTCTCAAAACCCATTGGATGAGAAGAGACCTTCTTATCCGATGGGTTTTGAAGAGGTGAGGAGAGAGGACGCGAGAAATCAAGGAAATGCAGTTTAGATTCTCCCATTCCTTACCTCACTCTCAAAGCACATTCGGGGAGAGGAGTGAACTTTCCTCCCCTCAGGCTACAATGCACTTTCAAGGAGAGGCAAGGAGTGGAGGAAACAAGGACAGAGGAAGCAAGAATTGAATGGCTAGTTTTCAGACACAGACTCACACACACAATGCTTGAAGAGTTTACTGATTATAATGATTTAATTATTGGTTTTTATTATTGTCAATGATTTTGTTGACAGAACCCAAAGTATTATATAATTATATCAACTATTAAAACATATAGAACTGCTGTTTATCTTTTTAGTTCTTCGGGAATGTTTAGCATGGCTATACATGATAGAGAAGTTGACTAAAGCACAAAAAGACCTGGCAACTAGGCATGCCAAAGAAACATGCAGTGTATCACGGAGCAAAGGGCAATGAGACATGGGTTTAACTCGGGACACATGAAGGTGGGATGTATACGAAGAGTACGGGGCAACAGAAGACGAACAGCAGAGGGGCTAATCATTTTGGAGATGGGAAACGGGCCGATAAACCGGGGGAAGAGTTTGCGGGATTCCACCCGGAGGGGCAGATCCCGGGTGGTAGCCATACATTCTGCCCGAGATGATACCGGGGAGCCGCTTGTCATCGATACCTGGAGGTGGTCTTGAGGAGGGCCGACCGGGCTCTTTTCCAGGTACGACGACCGCGGCGGACAAACATCTGGGCAGAAGGTATGCCGACGTCTTCCTCCTGCTTGGGAAAGAGCGGGGGCTGATACCCCAGGGAACACTCAAATGGCGATAGGCAGAGCAGGGAAGGCAGAGCCGTGGCAGAGCAGGGAAGGGTGTTGCGGGCGTATTCCACCCACACCAGCTGCCTGCTCCAGGTGGTGGGGTTGTGGGAGACTAAGCAGCCAGAGTAGTCTCGAGGTCCTGGTTGGCTCGCTCCAACTGGCCTTTGGACTCAGGGTGGAACCCAGAGGACAGGCTGGCCAATGACCCAATGAGGGTGCAGAACGCTTTCCAGAACCGGGACGAGAACTGAGGACCATGTCCACGGGCAGTCCATGGATCCGGAAGATGTGCTGCACCATGCCTGGAGGAATGGGCCCACCCCAGGACCACGGAGCGGACAGCGTCAGGCGCAAACATTACCACCCCCGAGCCCGAGACCATCCTTCCCACCTCGTAGCTGGGGGCGGCACTCAGCTGGGGTATAGGGAAACGGGTCCGGGAGGTGCAGCGGCCCCAGCCGAACCCTGGGGGGGACCAGGGAAGGCAGAGATGGTCTCGGGTTCCGGGGTGGTAATCGTGGGGCTATAGTGGCAAGACAGGGCATCCGGCTTGACGTTCTTGGACCCTGGCTGGTAAGAGAGGGAAAAGTTTAATTGGGAAAACAGCAGGGCCCATCTCGCTTGCCTGGAGTTGAAGGTGCGGAGATACTCCAGGTTTTTGTGGTCGGTCCACACAATGAACTGATGTTCCGCCCCTTCCAACCAGTGCCTCCATTCCTCCAACGCCATCTTCACCGCAAGAAGCTCCCGATTCCCCACATCGTAGATCCTCTCCATGGCGTTGAGGCGGTGAGAGAATACGGCGCAGGGATGCAGCTTAACTTCTCAGGGATCACTGGGGCGCTAGCGGGCTGCTCCCGACACTACCAGGTAAAATGTAAGGCGCCAAATTCAAAATCCAAAAGTTGAATTATTAAACATCCACCAATATACAAGTGTTCCATACTCATCAAAAGCTCTGTTTCTTGGCAATATCACAGCGTTGTCAGATTTCAAAAAGGCTTTACGGCGAAAGCAGCACATTTGATTGTTTGAGAGTAGCACCTCACATATTTTTCCCATAGCCATGTATCGATTAGCCATCATGGCACACACATAACACATTTCACAGCAAAACAAATCAATTACCTGTTGAAGAACTTCTGCTGAGGTCATCCTAAGTGTCCAACGAAGACAATCCATGGTTCTTTTGTTAGAAAAAGTAATGTATTTTATCCATAAATCTCCATTTGGTTTTGCGCGTTATAATCAGAAAGCGACAGCTTCCACTACTCCATTAAAGCGTGGCGCGAACTCGTTCATCTTATACCTATAAACTTGTCAAAGAACAATCAAACATAGTTTTAAATGTATCCTTAGGAACACTTTTACGTATATTTACTATTATAAATCAACCGAATATAAACTGATCGATAACTGACGGTAAAAAGACACTGCGTGCTGTGTCGGGGCCTTACTGGGTACTGTTTACATGACAGAGTGACTTCCTTGTTTGCTCTTCTTCTCTGGTCTTATTCATCCAAAATTAAAAAAATACACTGTCTCGAGACTGTTGACATCTAAAGGAAGCGATGGGTACTGCATTCATATGCCCTTATATGGTCATTTTCATGAGGGAGGGGTGCCCAAATGAGCAATGTGTCAAAATCACTTTTTCCAGGACAGAAAGTCCTCGGGGTTTCGCCTGCTATATGCGTTCTGTTTTACTCACAGACAAATGGTTAACAGTTTTGGAAAATTCAGAGTGTTTCCTATCCAATGGTACCAAAAATATGCATATCCTATTTTCTGGGCCTGAATGGGAGGCATTTTACTTTGGGCACGCCAGGCTCTCAAAAACCGACCCCTCAGCTGCCACTCCCTAACAAGTTAAGGTCCAGGGCAGAACGTTGGGACAGGACAGCCCTCACTCCGACATCTGAAGCATCGGCCTCCTCCACGAACTGATGGGAAGGGTCAGGATGGACCAAGATAGGAGCAGTGGTGAAGCGGTGTTTGAGGTTCCGGAGCGCCCGGCAGAGGACCACGTGAACGGAAACTTGGTAGAGGTAAGTGCAGACAGGGGCGAAGCCAGGGTGCTGTAACCCCGGATAAAGTGGCGATAAAAGTTGGCAAACCCCAGGAAACATTGCAGTTGCACCCTGGACGTAGGGTAAGGCCAGTCCACCACCGCTCTCACCTTCCCGGGATCCATTTGGACACTCCCAGCAGAGATGATGTAACCCAGAAAGGGGATTGTGGAACGATGGAACTCGCACTTCTCTGCCTTCACAAACAGCTGATTCCCAGAACCTGCTGGACGTGGACCACGTGTTCTTGGGGGGAGCAGGAGAAGACGAGGATGTAATCAATGTAGACGAAGACGAACCGGTTCAACATGTCACGGAGAACATAATTTACCAGAGTCTGGAACACAGCAGGGGCGTTGGTGAGGCCAAAAGGCATGACCACATACTCGTAGTGGCCGCCGGCCATGTTGAAGGCGGTCTTCCACTCGTCCCCCTCTTGTATCCGCACCAGGTGGTAGGCGCTCCGTAGATCCAGCTTGGAAAACACAGTGGCCCCCTGGAGCGGCTCGAAGGCAGAGGAAAAGAGTGGTAGCGGGTAACGGTTCTTAACTACTTAGGGAGTGGTGGGGTGCACTACCAGGTGAAATGCAAGGCGCCAAATTCAAAATCCAAAAGTTGAATTATTAAACATTCATCAATATACAAGTGTTGCATAGTCATCAAAAGCTCTGCTTCTTGGCAATATCACAGCGTTGTCAGATTTCAAAAAGGCTTTATGGCGAAAGCACAACATTTGATTGTTTGAGGGTAGCACCTCCAATATTTACCATTAGCATAAATTCATAAACCATTGCGGTTCACTCAAAACACATTTTACAGTGAAAACAAATCCCATACCTTTTGAAGAACTTCTGCTGAGGGCTTCCCAAGTGTCCAACGAAGACAATCCATGGTTCTTTTGTTAGAAAAAGTCATTTATTATATCCATAAATCTCTGTTTGGTTGGTGCGTTATGATCAGAAAATCCAACTTCGAATCGCCCATTGAAACGTGAAGAGAACGCGTTCAAATACAGTGGGGCAAAAAAGTATTTAGTCAGCCACCAATTGTGCAAGTTCTCTCACTTAAAAAGATGAGAGAGGCCTGTAATTTTCATCATAGGTACACTTCAACTATGACAGACGAAATGAGAAAACAAAATCCAGAAAATCACATTGTAGGATTTTTAATGAATTTATTTGCAAATTATGGTGGAAAATAAGTATTTGGTCAATAACAAAAGTTTATCTCAATACTTTGTTATATACCCTTTGTTGGCAATGACAGAAGTCAAACGTTTTCTGTAAGTCTTCACAAGGTTTTCACACACTGTTGCTGGTATTTTGGCCCATTCCTCCATGCAGATCTCCTCTAGAGCAGTGATGTTTTGGGGCTGTCGCTGGGCAACACGGACTTTCAACTCCCTCCAAAGATTTTCTATGGGGTTGAGATCTGGAGACTGGCTAGGCCACTCCAGGACCTTGAAATGCTTCTTACGAAGCCACTCCTTCGATTGCCGGGCGGTGTGTTTGGGATCATTGTCATGCTGAAAGACCCAGCCACGTTTCATCTTCAATGCCCTTGCTGATGGAAGGAGGTTTTCACTCAAAATCTCACGATACATGGCCCCATTCATTCTTTCCTTTACACGAATCAGTCATCCTGGTCCCTTTGCAGAAAAACAGCCCCAAAGCATGATGTTTCCACCCCCATGCTTCACAGTAGGTATGGTGTTCTTTGGATGCAACTCAGCATTCTTTGTCCTCCAAACACGACGAGTTGAGTTTTTCTATTTTGGTTTCATCTGACCATATGACATTCTCCCAATCCTCATCTGGATCATCCAAATGCTCTCTAGCAAACTTCAGACGGGCCTGAACATGTACTGGCTTAAGCAGGGGGACACGTCTGGCACTGCAGGATTTGAGTCCCTGGCGGCGTAGTGTGTTACTGATGGTAGGCTTTGTTACTTTGGTCCCAGCTCTCTGCAGGTCATTCACTAGGTCCCCCGTGTGGTTCTGGGATTTTTGCTCACAGTTCTTGTGATCGAGGAAGATTATCAGTGGTCTTGTATGTCTTCCATTTCCTAATAATTGCTCCCACAGTTGATTTCTTCAAACCAAGCTGCTTACCTATTGCAGATTCAGTCTTCCCAACCCGGTGCAGGTCTACAATTTGGTTTCTGGTGTCCTTTGACAGCTCTTTGGTCTTGGCCATAGTGGAGTTTGGAGTGTGACTGTTTGAGGTTGTGGACAGGTGTCTTTTATACTGATAACAAGTTCAAACAGGTGCCATTAATACAGGTAACGAGTGGAGGACAGAGGGGCCTCTTGAAGAAGAAGTTACAGGTCTGTGAGAGCCAGAAATCTTGCTTGTTTGTATGTGACCAAATACTTATTTTCCACCATAATTTGCAAATAAATTCATAAAAAATCCTACAATGTGATTTTCTGGATTTTTTTTCCTCATTTTGTCTGTCATAGTTGAAGTGTACCTATGATGAAAATTACAGGCCTCTCTCATTTTTTTAAGTGAGAGAACTTGCACAATTGGTGGCTGACTAAATACTTTTTTGCCCCACTGTATACCTATAAACTTTTCCTAAACAAATCAAATACCAGTTAAAATGCATCCTTAGCTATCCTTTTATGAATATAAGTGATGATATTTAACTCGGATGGTTACCTAAATGGTATATAAGTAAAATAAAGTGGGGCACGCAGCCAGACTAGCGCACGAGAAAACTTGTTGACATCTGAGTTACCTTGGCCATTTCCTGTACCTATTCTTCCTGCTTCCTCCAATCTCTCTGAGGCTTTATATATAGACTGTTGACATCTAGTGGAAGCCATAGGTACTGAAATCTCGGAGCTGCTTGCCATAGAACTCAGTAGGGAGACTGTCAAACAGAGCCAATGTGACAAAAAACAGTAATTCCGGATAGATCTTTCTCTGGTTTTTGCCTGCTATTTCTGTTCTGTTACACTCACAGACATTATGTTAACACTTTTAGAAACTTCAGAGTGTTTCCTATCCAATAGTACTAATTATGTGCATATCCTATTTTCTGGGCCTGAGTGGGAGGCATTTTACTTTGGGCACGTCAGACTCTCCAAAACCGTCACCTCGGGAGCCGCTCCCTAAGAAGTTAACAGTGACGTCATTGAGTCACCGGTAGTCAATGCACAGGCGCAGGGTCATGTCCTTTTTTGCGCCGGCAGGAGAGGAAGAGGGACGGATAAATCCTGCAGCTAGGGAGTCCCCAATGTAGGTCATCATAGCCTTGGTCTCGACAGAGAGTACAGATGTCCCTGGGGCGGCGTGGTGCTAGGGAGAAGGTCAATCCCACAGTCATAGGGACGGTGCAGCGGAAGCGAAGCCTTGCTGGTACTTCGCAGGGATGGCGGAGAGGTCCGGGGCACCTTCCGAGCCCCCAGGAAGAAATCCTGGGGCAGGTTGCGCTGACTTCAGACAATGGATGTGGCAGAACGGGCTCCAGCCCATGATGGAACCAGTAGACCAGTTGATGAGGGGATTGTGTCGCTGGAGCCAGGAGAATCTCAAAACCACTGGAATCTGAGGAGACTTGATGAGCAGAAACTGAATAGTCTCACTGTGATTCCCTGACACCTGTAGGTTGATGGGAGTGGTATTATGAGTGACCCGGCCTATAGAGCGCCCTTCCAGTGCTCTTAACATTCATGGGAATGGAGAGTGGCTGAGTGGGGATGTTCAGCTCGGAAGCCAGGGAAGAATCCAAAAAGCTCTCATCGGCCCCAGAGTCAATGAGGACCCGGAGAGATTTAGACTGGTTTCCCCACAGCAGAATGGCATGAAAAGGGGTGCAAGCAAGGGAAGCAGAAATGTTCTCCATATGGCCCACCAGAGTACTCGCTCTTACCGGCGAGCCTGGTCTTTTAAAGGACACAAAATGACCAAGAGTCCCGCAATACAGGCAACTCTTCGTGTTGATCCTGTATTGCCGTTCCGGCTGGCGACAGCCCAACTCTGTCTAGTTGCAAAGGCTCGAGAAGCGGTGACTCGGCCGTCATCAGCAACTCTCGGGGGAAGTTGGGAAGCCTCGGGTTCTCTCTGCAACGGGACCGTCAGAGACTTCCGGGATGACTCGGAGGCAAGGTGGAATCCCTGGACGTGCGAGCGAAATTGATTGTCCTCTTTCTCCGTTGTTCCCATAATCGCCCATCGATACGGATGGTCAGCGCGATGAGGGAATTGAGATTGGTAGGTAACTCCCAAGCTGCGAGCTCGTCCTTGACCTCCTCCGAGACACCATGCAGGAACATATCGAACAGCGCTTCCTGGTTCCAAGCACTCTCCGCTGCCAATGTGCGGAAATCCACCGCATAGTCTGCCACACTGCACACACTGCTTTTGGGCAGCTTCTCTCCCAGAGGACGGGGCATCAAAAACCTTCATCTCTCCCACGAACCCCTCCAGACTAACGCCGACTGTTGTTCCCATACAGCAGTAGCCCAGGTGAGAGCCCTCCCGGACATCAGCGTGATGAGGTAGGCTATCTTGGAACGATCCGAGGAGAAGGATGGGGGCTGAAGCTCGAAGATGAAAGCACACTGAGCTAGAAATGCCCGACAGGTGCTCGGCTCTCCTTTGAAGCGTCCCGCGGGAGGTAAGCGGGGCTCCCGAGAAGGTGGAGTGACCGATGAGACGGCGCTGCTAACAGCTGAGTTACTGAGGGGCTGTGGGGTTACCACCGTGGTAGGCTGCCTCCCAGACAACCCGCGGAATTGCTCCAGCAATATGTCCAACGTCCAGTCATGGCGTTCAGCCAACGTTTGGACCCCCTCCAGAGACCGAAACAGAGGGAAAACCGCTGGTAGGCTTAACCAAACAAAATAAACTGGCAACAGACAAACAGAGAACACAGGTATAAATACACAGAGGACAATGGGGAAGATGGGCGACACCTGGAGGGGGGTGGAGACAATCAAAGTCAAAGTCACCATTATTAGTCAGTTGTACAACCAAATGCCTTCAACCAAAATGTGTCTTCCGCATTTAACCCAACCCCACCTCAGAGAGGTGCGGGGGGCTGCCTTAATCGACATCCACGTCTTCGGCGCCCGGGGAACAGTGGGTTAACTGCCTTGTTCAGGGGCAGAACGACAGATTTTTTCCTTGTCAGCTTGGGGATTCAAACTTGCAACCCTCCGGTTACAAGTCCAACGCTCTAACCACTAGGCTACCTGCCGCCCAATCACAAAGACAGGTGAAACAGATCAGGGTGTGACACAGTGTCCATGTTTCTTGTGACATTTTGAATGACATGTAGACGTTTTGTAGTTGCTAGGTGGAGTTATGGTCTCATTGTGCCTATCTAGACGTTATTCCTGTAAATACACATGTGAAGCTGCAAGAAAATCATATTTAAATGTATATCAAACCATTTTGAAATGTTGACCACCTTATTTATAGAAAGACTCATGTGTACTGCACTCCCAATACATGCAGGGATGACCGTCACCCTGGTAAAAGTAGTGCACTTTATAGGGAATAGGGTGCCATTTGAGACGAAGTCTACAGCCTTTCAGATGGAACCTCAAATGGAGATAATTGGGACACAACTGATTTACCTCACCTTAACCTCCCATCCCACCTCCCCAACTGTATTGTGTCTCTGTTATCATAGGGGGACCTGTGGGCAATCAGGAAGTAATGTGCGTGGGAGTCGGGGAGAGATGGGCTTTGTAGTATTTTAAATTAATGCTGATGCTGTTCAAGTCCCCGTTGCAGATGTTTCATTAACCCTTTACACTCATACCTGTATATTTGGGCACAAAAGAAGCTGTATGGTTTTTGTCTGATGCCGTTCTGAACTTGAGCGCGACAAGAAGTTGCCCCATCCCTCCTGCTTATTGGAAAACTTAAGCAAATTGTTTGTTGTCTGAGTGAGGGAAATGCTGTATATAAGAGGACTCTATGTATTTAGAAAGATGAAACGTTGATGATTATAATAAATACCACTTAGATGTCCTACAAGCAAGCCAAACACCTATGAGTCCAAATGTGCACTTCACATTTCCATATCATAAAGCTCATGTCATAAAGTGTCAACATTTATGATCACTATGTTTGATGTACAGTTACAAGATGACAAGAGTACAGATGACCCTGGGTTGTTCTGAACAGAAGGAGCCCAAGTTTGTCTATTGTGAAAAAATTCCAGCAGCACACGCATCTGAATGCACGCATGACTCCTTTCTATGCGCAACAGAATTATGATCCGTTTCCCTGAATTGCATTGTGAAAGCCTAACACTGTAATACCGTATTTTATAACTTATAACTCAACGGTCATGTTGGCAGTAGAACAAGCTTTCAAATGATGCCCACCTGACCTAGATTGGTATTTATAATGGACCGTTTTTTGGATTGTGTAAACAACAACAGTAATTGTGTGATGGCAAGGATGCAGCATTGTGTTCCACACAAAACAGCTACAAGCGTGCTTGTTCTAGTTCCTCAATGGCACAGTTAGGAGAGCTAAAAAACAAGCAAATTATAGTTGAAGACTCTTCTTTGAGTCAATAAAGTGCATTGAAATTACTTAGGAACTGTGCTTACTTTGGAGTCCTCTCACTCAAACTGTTGTCATTTTTGGGTCGTATGTTGCACCTACCCCACATTTACCAGGAATATTCTTATCATGTTACTGAATGTGTCTAGAGTATTTTCAGATTTCGTTATCACAAATGCGGTGAAAGTACAGTAAATGTAAAATGTGCATATCATCAACAGCGTAATGTTTGGATTCAGTCTTGTGTCAGGTGAACTGTTGTGTCCTCACCTTTGGTCTAGGACATTTTCCCATAACCTCCAAACTGTTGCCTTTCAAATGGTTATGCATATGCTTTTCATATTTATTCTGTAAGAAACATTTACAGTTGATGTCGGAAGTTT
The DNA here is from genome assembly GCA_030435695.1 of Brachymystax lenok tsinlingensis. Classification (NCBI taxonomy): domain Eukaryota; kingdom Metazoa; phylum Chordata; class Actinopteri; order Salmoniformes; family Salmonidae; genus Brachymystax; species Brachymystax lenok. The sequence goes on along the minus strand of CM059781.1, from coordinate 27,261,899 downwards.
ACGTACACCTTAGCCAAATACATTTAAACTCAGTTTTTCACAATTCCTGACATTTAATCCTAGTAAAAATTCCCTGTCTTAGATCAGTTAGGATCACCACTTTATTTTAAGAATGTGAAATGTCAGAATAATAGTAGAGAGAATTATTTATTTTAGCTTTTATTTATTTCATCACATTCCCAGTGGGTCAGAAGTTTACATACACTTAATGAGTACTTGGTAGCATTGCCTTTAAGTTGTTTAACTTGGGTCAAACGTTTCAGGTAGCCTTCCACAAGCTTCCCACAATAAGTTGGGTGAAATTTGGCCCATTCCTCCTGACAGAGCTGGTGTAACTGAGTCAGGTTTGTAGGCCTCCTTGCTCGCATACGCTTTTTCAGTTCTGCCCACAATTTCTCTATACGATTGAGGTCAGGGCTTTGTGATGGCCACTCCAATACCTTGACTTTGATGTCCTTAAGCCATTTTGCCACAACTTTGGAAGTATGCTTGGGGTCATTGTCCATTTGGAAGACCCATTTGCGACCAAGCTTTAACTTCCTGACTGATGTCTTGAGATGTTGCTTCAATATGTCCACATAATTTTCTCATGATGCCATCTATTTTGTGAAGTGCACCAGTGCCTCCTGCAGCAAAGCACCCCCACAACATGATGCTGCCACCCCATGCTTCACGGTTGGGATGGTGTTCTTCAGCTTGCAAGCCCTCCCCTTTTCCCTCCCAACATAACAATGGTCAATATGGCCAAACAGTTCTATTTTTGTTTCATCAGACCAGAGGACATTTTTCCAAAAAGTACAATCTTTGTCCCCATGTGCAGTTGCAAACCGTAGTCTGGCTTTTTTATGGCTGTTTTGGAGCAGTGGCTTCTTCCTTTCTGAGTGGCTTTTCAGGTTATGTCGATATAGGACTAGTTTTACTGTGGATATAGATACTTTTGTACCTGTTTCCTCCAGTGTCTTCACAAGGTCCTTTGCTGTTGTTCTGGGATTGATTTGCACTTTTCGCACCAAAGTGCGTTCATCTCTAGGAGACAGAACGCGTCTCCTTCCTGAGCGCTATGATGGCTGCGTGGTCCCATGGTGTTTATACTTGCGTACTATTGTTTGTACAGATGAACATAGTACCTTCAGGCATTTGGAAATTGCTCCCAAGGATGAGTCAGACTTGTGGAGGTCTACAATCTTTTTCTGAGGTCTTGGCTGATTTCTTTTGATTTTCCCATGATGTCAAGCAAAGAGGCACTGAGTTTGAAGGTAGGCCTTGAAATACATACACAGGTACACTTCCAATTGACTCAAATGATGTCAATTAGCCTATCATAAGCTTCTAAAGCCATGACATCATTTTCTGGAATTTTCCAAGCTGTTTAAAGGCACAGTCAACTTAGTGTATGTAAACTTCTGACCCACTGGAATTGTGACATTGAGTTATACGTGAAATAATCTGTCCGTAAACAATTGTTGTGAAAATTACTTGTGTCATGCACAAAGTAGATGTCCTAACCGACTTGCCAAAACTATAGTTTGTTAATAAGAAATTTGTGGAGTGGGTAAAAAACGAGTTCTAATGACTCCAACCTAAGTGTATGTCAACTTCCGACTTCAACTGTAGCCTTATCCATATAGGCCAATTTCCATCAGTGTAAAGGGTTAAGGTTGTGATAGCTGTGGCCCTTAAAGCAGCAATCGACAGTGAAAACAATAACAAAGCATTTTCCCCTCCACTGTTTTGCTAAAAAGTTGAAGGATGGGGCTGGAGAATTGTAACCACTCTCAAATTCAGAGACAGAGCTATGGATTCAAGGATTGCCTATCAACATCACAAGCCTCAGTCAGTCATTATGTGCACTGTTAAAATTCCCACCTCCCCGGCTCTCTCCCACCCATGTGTGCGTGTCTATGTGTGTGTCACCCCTCTGGGTGTGTGGCTCTAATACCGCCCCTGCGTGCGGTATATCAAATTGAGTGAAACGTCAGAGAGACAAATCCATCATTAAGTGTCAGGGCTGATCAGTCTCTCCTCCCTCCTGTTTCCTCAGCTGTGATTTGGCATCGGTGATCATTGGTGATTCGTGATTGATCATTCATCATCACTGGCGGTGGTAGTGCACTCACACAACAATCCGGATTGTCCTCTGAGTGCACTACCACCGCCAGAGAGAAAACATTTATAAACAGAGGGCAGAATCAGATAATATGGGAAATCTTTTGCTTTAATAATTTGGTCCCTTAAATCGTATGGATGCTGCTCAGTTAAAGAAGTTGTGTTATGTTCATCATTACCAACAAAGTACACTGGTGATCATTCATCATTGATCATCAGTGATCATTGGTGATTGGTAATGGATCATTCATCATCACTTATTCAGTTAACTTGTAGTATCATGTTAGTTGTTATTACAGGGGTTTTAGGTGTAGAATGTTGATCCACGTAATATCACACGCAACAAGATCTATTATGATCTCTTACAGTTGAAGTCGGAAGTTTACATACACCATAGCCAAATACATTTAAACTCAGTTTTTCACAATTCCTGACATTTAATCCTAGTAAAAGTTCCCTGTCTTAGGTCAGTTAGGATCACCACTTTATTTTAAGAATGTGAAATGTCAGAATAATAGTAGAGAGAAGGATTTATTTCATTTTTAATTTCTTTCATCACATTCCCAGTGGGTCAGAAGTTTACATACACTCAATTAATATTTGGTAGCGTTGCCTTTAAATTGTTTAACTTGGGTCAAATGTTTCCGGGTAGCCTTCCACAAGCTTCCCACAATAAGTTGGGTAAATTTTGGCCCATTCACACTGACAGAGCTGGTGTAACTGAGTCAGGTTTGTAGACCTCCTTGCTCGCACATGCTTTTTCAGTTCTGCCCACAAGTTTTCTATAAGATTTACCAGTCCCTTTTGCAGCAAAGCACCCCCACAACATGATGCTGCCACCCCCGTGCTTCACGGTGGGTAGGTGTTCTTCGGCTTGCAAGCCTCCCCCTTTTTCCTCCAAACATAACAATGGTCATTATGGCCAAACAGTTCTATTTTTGTATCGTCAGACCAGAGGACAATTGTCTAAATAGTACGATCTTTGACCCCATGTGCAGTTGCAAACCGTAGTCTAGATTTTTTATGGCGGTTTTGGAGTAGTGGCTTCTTCCTTGCTGAGCGGCCTTTCAGGTTATGTCGATAAAGGACTTGTTTTACTGGAGATATAGATACTTTTGTACCTGTTTCCTCCAGCATCTTCACAAGGTCCTTTGCTGTTGTTCTGAGATTGATTTGCACTTTTCGCACCAAAGTGCGTTCATATCTAGGAGACAGAACGCGTCTCCTTCCTGAGTGGTATGACGGCTGCGTGGTCCCATGGTGTTTATACTTGCACACTATTGTTTGTACAGATGAACGTGGTACCTTCAGGCATTTGGAAATTGCTCCCAAGGATGAGTCAGACTTGTAGTGTTCTACACATTTTTTTCTGAGGTCTTGGCTGATTTCTTTTGATTCTCCAATGATGTCAAGCAAAGAGGCACAGAGTTTGAAGGTAGGCGTTGAAATACATCCACAGTCAACTTAGTGTATGTAAACTTCTGACCCACTGGAATTGTGATACAGTGAATTATAAGTGAAATAATGTGTCTGTAAACAATTGTTGGAAAAATTACTTGTGTCATGGACAAAGTAGATGTCCTAACCGACTTGCCAAAGCTATAGTTTGTTAACAAGACATTTGTGGAGTGGTTGAAAAACAAGTTTTAATGACTACAGCCTAAGTGTATGTAAACTTCCGACTTCAACTGTTGCTACCTTTGCCATTACATTCTCTTCCATTACTATTCAGATTTCTCCATGGCTAAAAACACAAAGCAGAGACTGCATCTCTGTGCAAATGTTGTCCTTTGTTTTACACGTTATTGAGTACTTCATTTACCTCCTTTATTGACTTTTCACTGTGAACATGGAAATAATTAAGCCTAGTCATTACTGATGGATGCACCATTGATTTGCATCAATACACAGAGGAATTGAGTCCACACCTGCTGGAGAAAAACACTTAATAAACACTTAGTAATACTAGCCAGCAGCATACCGCCCTGCATCCCACTGCTGACTTGCTTCTGAAGCTAAGCAGGGTTGGTCCTGGTCAGTCCCTGGATGGGAGACCAGATGCTGCTGGAAGTGGTGTTGGAGGGCCAGTAGGAGGCACTCTTTCCTCAGGTCTAAAAAAAAATATCCCAATGACCCAGGGCAGTGTTTGGGGACAATCCCCCTGTGTAGGGTGCTGTCTTTCAGATGGGATGTTAAATGGGTGTCCTGACTCTCTGAGGTCAGTAAAGATCCCATGGCACTTATTGTAAGAGTAGAGGTGTTAACCCAGGTGTCCTGGCTAATCATCCCCAGTTTACAATTGGCTCATTCATCCCCATATTCTCCCTGTAACTATTCCCCAGGTTGTTGCTGTAAATGAGAATGTGTTCTCAGTCAACTTACCTGGTGAAATAAATAGAGGATAATAATAATGACTTTAAAGAGGCACAGGTATAATCCTTTGAGACACTGGTAGACATGGGTACCTTTTTCTGATGATCACTGCAGCTGAGCAGCACCTCTCCTCCTACCATCGTGCCCCTCTCTCCTTCCTTCCCCCGCCAGTCCCTTCCTGTTGCATCTACCTCACTGCTTTCCTTTCTCACCTCTGTGTCAACAATTCTGTCACTTCATGTCTCTCTCTCCTCTCCCACATAATGCTCCTCCTCATCAGCCTCTCTGTTGATAGTCAGGAGAGGGACTAGTGTTTTCTCGTATTTATTATTTTGATTTCTTGCGTGTTTTTGTTTTACCGTGTTATTTTTAGTATTACATTGTTATTGATGACTGCATTGTTCGGTTTAGCTTGCAAGAAAGGTATTTCATTGTACTTGTGCACGTGGCATTAACACTTAACTTCTAAAGGGATTATATTTTTATGAGTAGTGCCCTGTCCATGGCCTGTGGCCCAGCCCTTGTCTATGTGGGAATGGCTTAGGTTAGACTATTTCAAAGTGTGAACGGTATCAGCCCAAACCCCCTTTTTAAACCTGCTGATGTCAATCCGTGGCATATCCTCTATGGCAGGACTGTTGCGTGGGATCATTTCCACACAAAGTGTGAGATTTATCAACATTTAACGCACAGCCATGACCATGTGTACCCACAGTGCCAAGTGGTGGAATAACGGAACTACTTGTCAAGTGTAGCCTAGTGAATTAAAAAAATGTAATATATATTTCACCTTTATTTAACCAGGTAAGCTAGTTGAGAACAATTTCTCATTTACAACTGCAACCTGGCCAAGATAAAGCAAAGCAGTGCAACACAAACATGGAATTACACATGGTTACACATGGAATAAACAAGCGTACAGTCAATAACACAATAGAAAAAAAAAGGTCTATATACAGTGTGTGCAAATGGCGTGAGGAGGTAAGGCAATAAATAGGCCATAATAGCGAAGTAATTACAATTCAGCAGATTAACACTGGAGTGATGGATGAGCAGATGATGATGTGCAAGTAGAAATACTGGTGTGCAAAAGAGCTGAAAAGTAAATTAAAACAATATGGGGATGAGGTAGGTAGATTGGGTGGGCTATTTACAGATGGACTATGTACAGCTGCAGCGATCGGTTAGCTGCTCAGAAAGCTGATGTTTAAAGTTAGTGAGGGAAATATTATTCTCCAGCTTCAGCGATTTTTGCAATTTGTTCCAGTCATTGAAAGCAGAGAACTGGAAGGAAAGGCGGCCAAAGGAGGTGTTGGCTTTGGGGATGACCAGTGAGATATACCTGCTGAAGCGCGTGCTACAGGTGGGTGTTGTTATTGTGACCAGTGAGCTGAGATAAGGCGGAGCTTTACCTAGCATAGACTTATAGATGACCTGGAGCCAGTGGGTCTGGCGACAAATATGTAGCGAGGGCCAGCCGACTAGAGCGTACAGGTCGCAGTGGTGGGTGGTATAAGGGGCTTTGGTGACAAAACGGATGGCACTGTGATAGACTGCATCCAGTTTGCAGAGTAAAGTATTGGAAGCTATTTTGTAAATGACATCGCCGAAGTTGAGGGTCAGTAGGATAGTCAGTTTTACGAGGGTTTACGAAGAAGAGTTTACAGTATAGCCAGACACCTAGGTATTTGTAGTTGTCCACATATTCTAAGTCAGAACTGTCCAGAGTAGTGATGTTAGTCCTGCAGGCGGGTGCGGGCAGAATGGGGAAAATATATGTTGAAATTGTGAGAGTAATAATTCAATCATTTAATTTTTTTAATATCTTGACAGTCTATATCATATAATTTGACCACATCAGTGTTCCGATAATAATCCATATAAAGTACCGTCATTTGTTAAATTTACTATAAAAGAGTATAAAGAGATAATAATATAAAAGAGATAATGGGAAATGGAATGAGAGATGGCTGATCTTGCTCTGTTGGAAGATTTGACATACGCTGCATTTCGCAGAGAGAGCGTTTTTAGTGATTTTTCAGCGAGCGCCTGCTGATCAGCATCTCACAGCCCTCGATATCAATATCTCACAGCCCTCGATATCTCGCAGTCTTCAATATCTCACAGCCCTCGATGAACCAATGTTTTGGATTTAATCATCAGCAAAATGAACAGTTGCATTCAATTTCCATACACCATCGCACAACAGGACAATTCAAGTTGCTTTAGCAATGGCAAATATACTTCAAATGAGTAGGCAACACTCACCAGACTTTCTCCATATTTGTAATTGGCTGTAATTTAGAGCAGACATTATCAGCTGCTCGGCCATTAAATTCTGAAACTAATGGAAAGTTTCCACTTTTATAGCAGCTCTATGAGCCTTTTGTGTGGAGTTCTCGATTACCTCTTGGGTACACCACTTAATTCAACTCTTCTGGCCAGTTGGCTGGTTTGACTACTGTAGATAAAGAGACACTAGTCACTTTACACAGTGCTCGCTTAGAAGCAATCTGTATTCAAATGTTTTGAATTACTGCGATACGCTTTTAGGATGCAATACAAGTGCATGGATGTGTGCCTAGAAATCAAGAGTAATAGTTATCAAACGCAGAGTTTGTGCAACATTTTTTTGCAAAGAATATTGAAAGACGTAACGATGTGCACTGAGAGTTGGGAAGCAAGTTCAGGCAGTGAGTGTTTTAATAAATAAACACAACATAATACAAAAATAAGAAACACGAACAACGCACAGACATGACACAGGAACAGAAACAATAACGCCTGGGGAAGGAATCAAAGGGAGTGACATATATAGGAAGGTAATCAGGGAGGTGATGGAGTCCAGGTAAGTCTGATGACGCGCAGGTGCGTGTAATGATGGTGACAGGTGTGCGCCATTACGAGCAGCCTGGTGACCTAGAGGCCGTAGAGAGAGCACACGTGACAAAATATATTCATTGTGATTTTTGGGTGTGAATTAACACTGTGTGCTAACCTGGGGTTAGCCTCTGAGCAACACAGACAGATGAAGCCTGGGGCTGGAAACTGGCAATAGCTGCTACTCTCTTTGTCCCTGATGATCTGGCAGTTAGCATGGAAGATAACAAACGTCTCATCAACTTCCGGTTTCACTGTAGATTTAATTGTTCTCCAATTAGCTTTTTTTCTCCTGAAACTCTAATTGATTAGTCAAAATGTCTGTTAAGATGGGATCCCCATAAAGAACCTTGTTTGTTCTCATTTCTACCAGAGCTCTCATCAAATATAATTTAGTATTTGTCACATGCTTTGTAAACAGACTAACAGTGAAATGCTTACTTACAGGACATTTAACAACAATTCAGAGTTAAAGATAAAACAAACAAAAAAAATTAAATAGTGTCACAAGGAATAAATACACAGTGAATAACGAATATCAATAACGAGTAAAAACTACATGGCTATATACAGAGAGTACCAGTACCGAGTCAATGTGCAGGGGTACGAGGTAATTGAGATAGCACATGATTTTGTGTCACCATAGAGAAAAAGGAAACTTATGTATTGTCATGTAACCCAAACACCCTAGGCATTGTTGGCTGGAAACAAAACTGGATTGCTCCATGGCGCCACACTGTATTGTACCACTGAGTCATCCACCATATAGAAATCACATTTGTCCCAGCCCAGCCATGACCTCTGTGTAACCCCTTGTGTTTTCCCCTGACATGATTGTCCATCCACACTGTGTTGACATTGAAGCTGCCTCATGGTGCGAAAGTAACAAGTGTTAACTCCCCTCCTATCCACTCTACTCTCCTCACCACTCTCCAGGAAAATAAACTTGTTATCCTTTAATATATGGTGCTTGCCAGGCAAAATAACCATCCTCTTCCCTGTATGATATTCAAATAAATATTTTGTCATTTTGAGTACTGTACAGTCTTCTAACTGCCTCGATACAAAGCCTAAAGAGTAACATATATTTTATTTTGCGAAAAACAGATGTTTTAGGCTTAGTTATAGTGAAACACATAATTTCTTGTCTTAATTATGACAGTTTGTTACAAAAGTGTTATATTTTGGTATTTTAGTAGTAAATCTAGCTAATTTCCCCCCTAACCGGTTCAACTCTAGCATTTAAATCGTGACGTAGAGGCACCTACACTATATACAAAAGTATGTGCACACCCCTTCAATTTAGTGGATTCAGCTATTTCAAATCAAATCAAAGTTTATTTGTCATGTGCGCCGAATACAACAGGTGTAGACCTTACAGTGAAATGCTTATTTACAAAAAAATAAGTGCAAAAAAGGTATTAGGTGAACAATAGGTAAGTAAAGAAATGAAAACACCAGTAAAAAGACAGTGAAAAATAACAGTAACTATATAGCAAGGTAGCAAGGCTATAACAGTAGCGAGGCTACATACAGGCACCGGTTAGTCAGGCTGATTGAGGTAGTATGTACATGTAGATATGGTTAAAGTGACTATGCATATATGATGAACAGAGAGTAGCAGTAGCGTAAAAGAGGGGTTGGGGGGTGGCGGGACACTGTGCAGATAGCCCGGTTAGCCAATGTGCGGGGGCACTGGTTGGTCGAGCCAATTGAGGTAGTATGTACATGAATGTATAGTTAAAGTGACTATGCATATATGATAAACAGAGAGTAGCAGCAGCAGCGTAAAAAGAGGGGTTGGGGGGGCACATAATGCAAATAGTCCGGATAGCCATTTGATTACCTGTTCAGGAGTCTTATGGCTTGGGGATAAAAACTGTTAAGAAGCCATTTTGTTCTAGACTTGACACGCGGTAGTAGAGAGAACAGTCTATGACTGGGGTGGCTGGGTCTTTGACCATTCTTTGGGCCTTCCTCTGACACCGCCTGGTGTAGAGGTCCTGGATGGCAGGCAGCTTAGCCCAAGTGATGTACTGGGCCGTACGCACTGCCCTCTGTAGTGCCTTGCGGTCGGAGGCCTGAGCAATTACCGTACCAGGCAGTGATGCAACCAGTCAGGATGCTCTCGATGTTGCATCTGTAGAACCTTTTGAGGATCTGAGGACCCATGCCAAATCTTTTTAGTTTCCTGAGGGGGAATAGGCTTTGTCGTGCCCTCTTCACGACTGTCTTGGTGTGTTTGGACCATGTTAGTTTGTTGGTGATGTGGACACCAAGGAACTTGAAGCTCTCAACCTGCTTAACTACAGCCCTGTCGATGAGAATGGGGGCGTGCTCGGTCCTCCTTTTCCTGTAGTCCAAAATCATCCCTTAGTCTTGGTTACGTTGAGGGAAGGTTGCTGAATATCCATGTCATCATTCAGCCACGATTCTGCGAAACAGTTTTTGATGTCCCGTTGGTAGGATATTCGTGATCGTACCTCATCTAATTTATTGTCCAATGATTGCACGTTGGAGAGTAGTATTGACGGTAACGGCAGCTTTCCCACTCGCCTTCTGCAGATCTGTACAAGGCATCACGCTCTGTGTCCTCTGTACCTGCGTGTCTTCCTCTTGCAAATAACTGGGATGTTGGCCTTGTCGGGTGTTTGGAGAATGTCCTGTGCTTCCTGCTCGGTGAAGAAAAAGTATTTGTCTAATCCGAGGTGAGTGATCACTGTCCTGATATCCAGAAGCTCTTTTTTGCCTTAAGATATGGTTGCAGAAACATTATGTACAAAATAAGTTACAAATAACGCGAAAAAAACACATAATAGCACAATTGGTTGGGCGCCCATAAAACTGCTGCCATTTCTTCTGGCGCCATTTCATATTTCAGCCACATGCGTTGCTGACAGGTGAATAAAATCGAGCACACAGCCATGCAATCTCCATACACAAACATTGGCAGTAGAATGGCCTTACTGAAGAGCTAAGTGACTTTCAATGTGGCACTGTCATAGGATGCCACCTTTCCAACATGTCAGTTTCTGTCTTGCTAGAGCTGCCTCGGTCAACTGTAAGTGCTGTTATTGTGAAGTGGAAACGTCTAGGAGCAACAACGGCTCAGCCGCGATGTGGTAGGCCACACAAGCTCACAGAACGGGACGGCCGAGTGCAGAAGCACGTAGCGTGTAAAAATCGTCTGTCCTCAGTTGCAACACTCATGAGTTTCAAACTGCTTCTGGAAGCAATGTCGGCACAATAACTGTTTGTTAGGATCTTCACACAATGGGTTTCCATGGCCAAGCAGCCACACACAAGCCTAAGATCACCATGCGCAATGCCAAGCGTCGGTTGGAGTGGTTTATAGCTTGCAACCATTGGACTCTGGAGCAGTGGAAACACGTTCTCTGGATCTGGGTTTGGCAGATGCCAGGAGAATGCTACCAGCCCCAATGCATACACAAACTGTAAAGTTTGGTAGAGGAGGAATAATGGTCTGGGGCTGTTTTTCATGGTTTAGGCGCCTTAGTTCCAGTCAAGGGAAATCTTAACGCTACAACATTCAATGACATTCTAGACGATTCTGTGCTTCCAACTTTCTGGCAACAGTTTGGGAAAATACCCTTCCTGTTTCAGCATGACAATGCCGCTGTGTGAGGTCAATACAGAAATGGGTTGTTGAGATCGATGTGTAAGAACTTGACTGGCCTGCACAGAGCCCTGACCTTAACCCCATTGAACACCTTTGGGATGAATTGGAACTCTGACTACGAGCTAGGCTTAATCGCCCAACATCAGTGCTCAACCTCACTAATGCTCTTGTGGCTGAATGTTCCAACATCTAGTGGAAAGCCTTCCCAGAAGAGTGGAAGCTGTTATAGCAGCAAAGGGGGAACAACTCCATATTAATGCCCATGATTTTGAAATGAGATGTTCGACGAGCAGGTGTCCACATACTTTTGGTCATGTAGTGTATGTCATCTCAAGGGAGGGGTTCGGTATGAAATAAACTCTCTTCTAGATGTGTTGTGTGGTACCACCTCAAGGCTTACTATAAAAGCAGGTGACAGTGTGCCTTATTTGGCAATGGTCTTGGTACAGTAAGTGGAGTGTATATTTAGCATGATGTTTCCTTGACTAGAATACAGACATTACACAAAATTGAAAAGGCACATTTCCGCACATGACCAAATGCAAGGTTTTTGCTTACTGTTTCATGAATCTGGGTTCATGAATTAAGTGCTGTTTTTACGAAGAAAAAAATACATATAGGCTATGAAGTTTATACGTTTATATTCGTAGCTACATCCATCGTAACAAGAACTAAAGGACAATGGTGGTCATGTCAACTCGTTTTATTTTTTTCTGACCACTTTGACTGGTTGGTGGTGCAATCTGCTAAAACAGTTGGCTCATAGTTCAATGTTTGAGAGTTCTAATCCCGTATGGGGTAGATATCTTTTTTTCCCTTCAAATACTTCATTTACACAATTCCCCCATCCACAACTTCTCACCTGAATGCATTTATTTTTTATTTTTAGGGGTTGGGAAAAGTCAGAAATTTGGTTTGAGAGTTACCCTTTAAGCCTATATCTGGTGCTAGACACAAACACATAAGAAATGGTTCATTGTCGATTAGTTCAAACTTTATCAATAATTTTTTCTGAAACACTGACCTCGAGCTCAGGATTTCTCAATAGGTAAGGTGTTTGGAGGATAACGGGCAGAGCTTATGTTCACTACAAGCTGAAGCGTTAATCCCCCTGCTAAGTGCAAGTGCATTTCTGCTAAGCTGACCGTATGCCACTCCCTAAGTTTTATACATTTGAGTTACTTTTAACCAATGTGAATACTGTAGCCCTCAGTTGAGCCCTGAGTGGAAGCATGGACAAAATATTGTGTTTTAAATGACATGTTTTTTTTATAATTTACAAGTGTTTTCCTAGTATGACTCGGCTATCGCAAGAGTAAACTATGGAGAACCTGGCATACTCCATTGAGTTGTTTGGCTCAGTCACCTTCTGCTGATTTGTACTAGTCTTAAAAGATGCAATGAAACCACCTTCACAGAAAAATCTTTGCTGGTTAGTAATCGACTTTGGTGCAGGACAAGTGGCTCCCTAACAGATGTTGAATCTGATCCGAGTCAGATTGACCAAATTACCATTTGAGACGGGCGATTGTGGCGTCTCATGCATTTTCCTCTTTTAGCAGACCTCGGGAGTGAGGACGCTGTTTGAAACCGACACCTCTTGGTGATTTTATCTGAGCCATCAGATTTATTATCCAGTCAGTGGACTGACTGTCTTGTGTTCTGTTCCGTCACGGCCGGTGAGACTGAGAGTGCACAATGTAACCCCCCAGCAAAGGCAGAGAGAGTGAGGGTGAGATAGATAGAGAGAAAGAGAGACAGAGTGTGTGTGAGAGAGAGACAGATCATTCTCGTCTCAAAGTCCTGAAAATATGAAAATTTAATGTGGGTTTCTGATACTCATTGCCTTGAATTTGGATAGTTTTCTCTCTCTTTTTATGCTCTAGTGTGATTCATATTAATAGAGTGAGAGGATAAAAGATTATTCAGTGCTGCTCTGTGCTTCTGTGACTCTTTCCATCTTTCCATAAAGGCTCAGGCTTTGCTAGTGCTCTCAGGCCAATGAGACCATAAAGAGAGTGATTTGAATGCGCTTAGACCAGTATCCCAGTCAACTCCCCACTGGGCAAAAACTGGTTGAATCAACGTTGTTTCCACGTCATTTCAACCCCCCAAAATCTGTGTTGACCGTGAATCAACGTGGAAAACTGATTGGATTTGAAAAAATCATCAACCTAAGGGATTTTTTCATCTCAACCAAATATAGATTAAAACTAGATGTTGAACTGACGTCTGTGCCCAGTGGGTCAACCCTTCCTGTCCTAATAAGGCAGGGTTCAAGCCAAGGGAATGAGTTGTATTGCATGGGACAATATGTGTGACCTAGAAGTCAAATAATATGATTGGAAGTAAATGTGTGGAAGTCAAGTCATTTTGTGGTTGTGGTGTAGGCTAGTGTCTGATCATGTCCTCTGTGGTATTCAGGTGTTTGCACAAAGGTCCATCTGCAGCAAATGCTACCTAGCCTACTTATTTGGGGAATTTTGGTCTCCTTGTGTGAGTTGTATTCATCTAGACTTCTTTGGGAGATTGCAGTAAAAGGTAAACCCGTGGTAAAACAACGTTTTTTGTTCCCGTAGTGATGAACACAAATATTCCAAATATTTTGAACCATGAGTATATATGGATCCCACCTGTCGGATTGTGAGATCTATTTGCTAGTTGTCAAACATTTTAACTGTTTGACAACAGGAGAATCATTCCAGAATTCTTGAACCAACTGCCATCTGATTACATAAACAAAATGGTCAGTGATGGCTAACGCTTACATTCTCATGTCCATAGAGTGAAATGTGTTGCCATATAGTATTTATCACTTAGAGAACATGCTAATGTTGGCACAGTGTTGTGTGACTTTCTTCCTCTGTGTATTGATGCATATTTCCTTTCCTCAGTGTTTGTGCTGCTAAATCGACATATCTTTAAACCATTATTCATCATAGCTGATTGATGCTGAGAGGGAGGGCTGATTGATGCTTAGAGGGAGGGCTGGAGCGTGGGGAATTCATAAAGCAACATAATAATAATATTAGTAATATCCGTTGGAGGATTAGCTGGGGACTACTAATAACCACCAATATAGTATTCACATGAGGGTCTCCGGGCTAGCCAAGCACATGGCTGTCAATTATCTCTCAGTGGCGAGGAATGACTCAACGACTGCTAGCTAAGCTGCTAATTATCCTCCATAGTTAACCCCGTTCTGTTTTGCAAGGTTATTGCTAGCTGTTGACAGCTCTGGTGCCTCATATTGTCTATAGTGTGCCTTCCAAATGGCACCCTATTCCTTATATTGGGGTGGCAGGGAGCCTAGTGGTTAGAGCGTTGGACTAGTAACCGAAAGGTTGCAAGATTGAATCCCCGAGCTGACAAGGTAAAAATCTGTTGTTCTGCCCCTGAACAAGGCAGTTAACCTACTGTTCCTAGGCTGTCATTGAAAATAAGAATTTGTTCTTAACTGTTCTTAATAAGCCTCCATTAATGAATCAGTGGTTTAATGGGAGCTGTGTCCTCTGTCTTCCTAGCTTTGTCCTTTATCTGATTTGACTGTAATTCCCAGGCAGAGAAGATATTTCCTCTTGATGACATGCTGTGGAGGTGACCTCTGGTTGGGGTATTTAAGGCCAACCAGAGCCTGGATGGCTTGCCTCAGTGAAATGACAGTCTAAGGGGCAAGAAAAGAGCAGAGAGGACAGTGTCCTTTGCAATGTTATTGCTAGCTCTATGGGCCCTGGTCAAAAGCAGTGCAGTATATAGGGAATGGGGTGACATTTGGGACGTAGCCTCTGTCTTTTACACTGGCCCTTTGGGACAGTTTGGGGTAAAGCCTGAGTGATCAGTCATTTACATTACATCTTAGTCATTAAGCAGACGCTGTTATCGAGAGCGACTTACATCGGTCACTCTGCCAGTCTGTCTATATCTGAGCATTATTCTTTCCACCCAGATGGCGTAACAACGTGAGAAATGCACCATGGTGGGGAACTGATTTCTGACAAGCTCTCTTTCTCACCTCGGTGACTTGTAGTAAATTGACGGATGGTCAGCAGAAGTCAGCCGAAACTAACTAAGACAGTGTGATCACATTGGTGAAAGGGAATTCTCCTTGTTTGGTGTTGACCAGGGGTGTAGTTCTGCCAGAGCGCAGAGGAGCTGCACTCCCTCACTTTTTTCAATTTGAGAATACACAGAACTGGTAAAACTATTTATGGAAAATAAATTCAGATAAATTCTAAATAAATTCTATTTAATTACCACTAAAATGCAAGGAAAATAGAATGACAAACCAAATAAAAATGTATAGTAGCCTAGAGGTAGGTAAATGTTGGTTTCTTCCCTGTCTTCTCTCTGGTGGTGGTGAGAATGATGAAGAACTTTCGGCTATGTGTGTGCACTGCGGAGGCATTTCGGAGGCTTGACCACTTTGGCCAATCAGAACGTTGAAAACAAAAAATCTAAATTCACTGTGTGCCTGATGTTCATAAAACTCCATGGACCCCCTTTTGCACAGGGGAACCTAGAACGAAATGCCCAAGGAGCATGAGCCTCTGGAAGTTGCTGTAGCCCTGCTTGGGATATGTAGCCTACATTGGGTATTGTTTGAGACACAGGGCCCATTCTACGTAGCTATGTCAGGGTGGACAATTGGAAATGTAAATTGGCCCAAGTTGGAGGTAATAATGCATTTAGGTTATAGTTTATTAAGATACATACACAACACCAAAAGCTTGATTTCATGTCTGTTTTGAACATAATTTCCTGCAATTCTACGTAGTAATGATTTATGTTCACTCAGTAGCGATGTGTGGGTGAAATCACCGGGGAAGCCAAGCCGGGAATAAAAAGCCATATTACAGCCTATGTGTTGTGGTAATTGCGTTGTTTGCTCTATAACCTGTTATTTCTTATCCCTTGCCACCATGATATATAAGCCTAAGGCCGAAACAATAAGAAAACAGCAGTTGCCTGCACTATTCCAGCACCATTTCAACTTCAACATTTCAACACCATCAAATCCCCTATGCTTAATTCAATACAGTGACAACTAAAGGATTCCAAAAACTATTTATTCCAATCAACGTAAGCTAAATATCATGTGGCTGTCCATATTACTGATTTCTGTGTGTGTGTGTGCATATGTAGAAAAAAACATATTGACGTACCCTACTTGTAGAGAAATGCAAATGCTGCAATCCACTCTTTCATGTTGCCAAAACGGTCTATGACTCTGTCATACATTACACACTTTTAGTTTTTGTTGTCCTATGCTACCTTGCTAAAATGCTTACTCGCTAGCATAATTTTCATGGGCAACGATTAGCCAGCTAGTTAACATTAGCCTACTACATCTAGCTACATATTGAACTTCCATCCTCTCAGGCCAGGGGCACCGTGTATGAATTTATGGTTAGATCAGAATTGTGGTTATAATCATTGCCCAGTACGAAGAATTACAGTGGAGAAAAAAAGTATTTAGTCAGCCACCAATTGTGCAAGTTCTCTCACTTAAAAAGATGAGAGAGGCCTGTAATTTTCATCATAGGTACACTTCAACTATGACAGACAAAATGAGGGGAAAAAATTCAGAAAATCACATTGTAGGATTTTTTATGAATTTATTTGCAAATTATGGTGGAAAATAAGTATTTGGTCACATACAAACAAGCAAGATTTCTGGCTCTCACAGACCTGTAACTTCTTCTTTAAGAGGCTCCTCTGTCCTCCACTCATTACCTGTATTAATGGCACCTGTTTGAACTTGTTATCAGTATAAAGACACCTGTCCACAACCTCATACAGTCACACTCCAAACTCCACTATGGCCAAGACCAAAGAGCTGTCAAAGGACACCAGAAACCAAATTGTAGACCTGCACCAGGTTGGGAAGACTGAATCTGCAATAGGTAAGCAGCTTGGTTTGAAGAAATCAACTGTGGGAGCAATTATTAGGAAATGGAAGACATACAAGACCACTGATAATCTTCCTCGATCTGGGGCTCCACGCAAGATCTCACCCCGTGGGGTCAAAATGATCACAAGAACGGTGAGCAAAAATCCCAGAACCACACAGGGACCTAGTGAATGACCTGCAGAGAGCTGGGACCAAAGTAACAAAGCCTACCATCAGTAACACACTACGCCGCCAGGGACTCAAATCCTGCAGTGCCAGACGTGTCCCCCTGCTTAAGCCAGTACATGTTCAGGGCCGTCTAAAGTTTGCTAGAGAGCATTTGGATGATCCAGATGAGGATTGGGAGAATGTCAGATGAAACCAAAATATAACTTTTTGGTAAAAACTCAACTCGTCGTGTTTGGAGGACAAAGAATGCTGAGTTGCATCCAAAGAACACCATACCTACTGTGAAGCATGGGGGTGGAAACATCATGCTTTGGGGCTGTTTTTCTGCAAAGGGACCAGGACTGACTGATCCGTGTAAAGGAAAGAATGAATGGGGCCATGTATCGTGAGATTTTGAGTGAAAACCTCCTTCCATCAGCAAGGGCATTGAAGATGAAACGTGGCTGGGTCTTTCAGCATGACAATGATCCCAAACACACCGCCCGGGCAACAAAGGAGTGGCTTCGTAGAAGCATTTCAAGGTCCTGGAGTGGCCTAGCCAGTCTCCAGATCTCAACCCCATAGAAAATCTTTGGAGGGAGTTGAAAGTCCGTGTTGCCCAGCGACAGCCCCAAAACATCACTGCTCTAGAGGAGATCTGCATGGAGGAATGGGCCAAAATACCAGCAACAGTGTGTGAAAACCTTGTGAAGACTTACAGAAAACATTTGACCTCTGTCATTGCCAACACAGGGTATATAACAAAGTATTGAGATAAACTTTTGTTATTGACCAAATACTTATTTTCCACCATAATTTGCAAATAAATTCATAAAAATCCTACAATGTGATTTTCTGGATTTTTTCCTCATTTTGTCTGTCATAGTTGAAGTGTACCTATGATGAAAATTACAGGCCTCTCTCATCTTTTTAAGTGAGAGAACTTGCACAATTGGTGGCTGACTAAATACTTTTTTCCCCCACAGTAAGTAAAACCTCAAGTCCAAATCCCTATCTCCGTCCATGGCTAATTTAGGAAAAGGACAATTTTAGCTAGTTAGCTAGACACCGGAGGATAACAACAAGATTAAACTTTCTTTCTATCAATGCCACTTGGCTTTTGACGTGATGTGATTGGTGTGAAGCCAGATCCAAGCTGGCTTCCCTTGACATTTTTTTTTTGGTGCGCCAGGACCATTCACAGTTGAGCTCGCTCAGTTTAGCTCAACGCTGATTGGTTATTATTGTATTTGTTATCAAGGGAGTCCAAATGCTCGCTGGCCTTCCTTGCATTCAATGCTACGGCAGCAACAATATCAGACAGCATCAATAGATGGGCTACACATAGAGACAGAGGGGCTCTGTTTTGCTCACTCGAATGCTTTCTCCGGTGAGATACATTCAGCCTCTTGCGATATTGAAGGAAAATTATGAAACACAGAGAGATAAAGCTCTCCTCGTAAACAGCACAATGATATTAAGCTATATGTATTTGTATTTACAGTAGGCTATAGCCTAAAAATAGCTATACCATGTAGCTATAGGCCTGCTGCAAATTATTGTTGTTTGTTCCCAAACCTGCTGAATGGCAGAGCTATCCTTCAGCCCCACAAGTTGGTTCAACTTCATTAATCATTGCATGATCCTGGCTCTGTCCTTTCAGCACCATGAAGGGCACTCCAATCGCTTAAAACAACATCTCATCAAGATCTGTTGCTTACATCTAATAGTCTCATACTATCACTTATTATTATTATTACAAATAGAAGATTAGATCAAATCTGAATCAATTAAATATAATAGCATGGTAATAATATGCCTATAACGTTATTGTTCCACCAAAAACACCTCATTTCTAATGACATTTGAGGATGGTTAGCTGAAGCTGAATAGTCAAAACATGATTATCGAGTCAAGGAGCAGTGGGTCGCTAGCGGGCTCATCCCGACACTACCAGCGACAATGTAAAGCGCCAAATTCAAAATCCGAAAGTTGAATTATTAAACATCCACCAATATACAAGTGTTCCATACTCATCAAAAGCTCTGTTTCTTGGCAATATCACAACGTTGTCAGATTTCAAAAAGGCTTTACGGCGAAAGCAGCACATTCATTTGTTTGAGGCTAGCACCTCACATATTTTCCAATAGCCATGTATCGATTAGCCATCATGGCACACACATAACACATTTCACAGCGAAAACAAATCAATTACCTGTTGAAGAACTTCTGCTGAGGTCATCCTAAGTGTCCAACGAAGACAATCCATGGTTCTTTTGTTAGAAAAAGTAACGTCTTTTATCCATAAATCCTCCATTTGGTTTGCGCGTTATAATCAGAAACGACAGCTTCCACTACCCCATTGAAACGCGGCGCGAACTCGTTCAAATTATACCTATAAACTTGTCCAGAAACAATCAAACATAGTTTTAAATGTATCCTTAGGAACACTTTTACGTATATTTACTATTATAAATCAGCCAGAATATAAACTGAACGCTAAAGACGATAAATAAGACACGGCGTGACTTCTCGTCTTGTGGCCATAATGTGAACAGTTTTCATAAAGAGGGGACCTCATGGTTTTGTCGTTTTCTCTGGGATAACTCACCCAAAATGGAAGAAAACACCATCTCGAGGCTGGTGACATCACAAGGAAGCGACCTGTACTGCATTCATATGCCTATATATGGTCATTTTCAATAGGGAGGGGTTCCCAAATGAGCAATGTGTCAAAATCACTTTTCCCAGGACAGAAATTCCTCGGGGTTTTGCCTGCTATATGCGTTCTGATTCACTCACAGACAAATGGTTAACAGTTTCGGAAAATTCAGAGTGTTTCCTATCCAATGGTACTAAATATATGCATATCCTATTTTCTGGGCCTAAATGGGAGGCATTTTACTTTGGGCACGCCAGGCTCTCCAAAACGGTCACCTCATGCACTGCTCCCAGAGAAGTTATGCTGCACCAGAACTCAACAGAGAGCACCACTAGGCAGGATATACAGAGAAAGGCTAACAGTTTGTTAACACCATCTGCTATAATTCACTCACAAAACAGTCATTCCAGAAGATCTAAATGCATATTCCCATGAAACTCATTTCACCGGTAAAACGTGAAGAATTATCATTCACGATTGACAGTGATGATGGCCTATTTTGAAGTTAAGTAGCCAATGTCTAACTTGGTGTTTGAGTTTATAAAAAAATTGAACATTTCCTTGAGACAATGTGTGTGGGCATAGACAGACGTTGCAATTGGAGGATGCATTTTATGCATATTCTATAATGATAGGCTATTCAATTGGCTACATCTGTCAGTACAAACTATGATTGAGTAAATTATGCCGTCCTAAAAAAATAGCACTACACCACTGGTGTTCACGCAAGCCTGTCTGGTTCCTCACTGACCAAGTTGGGTCTGGCTGGCTCTCTCCTCTTTGCCTGGTCTGAGTACCAAATGTAACAAGCCCATTACAGAAAGACGGTTATGCCCTGGCCACTCGTAAACACATCTGTTCTGTTCTCTGGGGTCTGGGGTTTGGCTCGCTGTCCACTGCTCCAGTCCACACAATATCAGACGCAGAGTCTCTCAGCCAGCCATGACTAGGAGAGGAGTACACTACATGGCCTTGATATCAACTGTTCCCATAGTCTGGTCCCAGATCTGTTTGTGCTGTCTTGTTGTTAGGTGTTAGAATGAGCATAGGATTTGGTAAGACAGCACGAACAGGTCTGGGACCAGGCTACTGTTCCAAACTTCCCATAGGCCTCCAGTTTAGTCTTAACGACTCACTACTAACTACAACTGCTCTTGTAGCTCAACCTCAGAGTAGCCCCCTTGCATGGACGGATCTCCTGGCAACAGTGTGGTTCCATATTTGTATTTCTCTAACATTTGGGGAATATCTGTGTCTCTAAAGAGGCAACATAATGCAGTTGTGATTTAAAAATATGTTTTACTATAAAAGTTACTTGACATTCGCTGAGAGGCTGCTGGATGGAACATTGTTTTTGTGGGTCTCCTATTTACAGACCTGGATTCAAACAGTATTTTGTTTTCTTTACAATAAAGAAAAGGTTTTAGCTGTGCTTGACAGAGTTTGCCCGGAAAAATCTAACCAATGAAATAGTCCTAAAAGTGCAAACCCCTGCCCATCTGGCATTCGAGACAGGCTCAATCAACACCTCAAAGTATTTGAAAAAACTAAAAATGTAGTATGCTATTTGAACCCAAGCCAGCTATTTATTGGGGGACAAGATCAGATCAGTTTTTTTGTTTGCCTGTATACTCACATGGCCAATGTTTTCCTGCTTGGATCTCATTCCCTGTCCCTGACTCCATAATAATGAGCTAGCTAAGGGAAAAGCACACAGGACTCCGGGTCTAAGAGGACAACAAAGCTCGCTGGTCTCAAATGGCACTCTATTCACTATATAGTGCACTACTTTTATGGGCTTTGGTCAAAAGTAGTGCACTTTATAGTGAATCGGGTACCATTTCAGACACAGCCTGTCTCTACTGTTTTCTATAAGGCTAGCAGCTGGGACTGGCATCTGATCTCATGGCTTAAATCCTCATGAATACAGGAGCGCTTGTTTGTGCCTGGCCCTGCTTGGATAAAGCAAGCCAGGTCTATGCTATCTAGCGAAACGATAGGCTGGTGTACCGTCTGCCTGCATGTTTGTTTTCTGTTCTGCTCCCTCTGTGAGCCCATATGCTTAGTAATGTAAGCAGATCCTTTGATTGGACAAGGGACCATGATTGCATCCCAAATGGCACCCTATTCCCTATGTAGTGTACTGCTTTTGATCAGGGCCCATAGGGGAAATGGTGCCATTTGGGATGCAGACCTAGCATCGTTATTGGTCCAGGTGATGATAGCAGGGGCTCAGGTAGAAGCACAGGTACAGATATCTTTAGCCACAGTACTGATTCATGAAACCGTACTACCTAGATGAAGTTGCATATAGTTGAGCTTGTTTCAGTAGGCCTACATCTCTAGGAGATGAACATTTGATTATTTTCCTAGAAATACAATTTCTAAGAAAATACCTGGCAGTTCACAGTAAAAGGAAGAAGCTGAGGCAACACTGATTTCAACTCCTAATATGATTCATGGCTGTGAACTCACAGATGTCTCCTCAGAATATATTGAAGCACAAACATTTAAAAATTTTGCAATACACTACTGGATCTACAGATATAGGATCTTAATTTGAACACCCTGTTGCAGGAGAACGTTCATTTAATGCAGGAAATGTACAACTTTTAGTATATTTGAGGTTTAAAAAGGCTTCAAATTTATGATTTCCACTTAGAAATGTCAGACTTTCCCTTACAAAAAATGGATCAACCCCTAGAAAAATGTCCATGAATTATAATCCATATAATAATCTAAATTTCCTGTTGCTGCAGGATTATTTTAGCCTCGTCCGAACCATCCTGATCTCGCAAGATAATATTCTGTTTTGCTACAGGCTAGGATTATTTTACTGTTGTAGCAAACTGGCTCTAATTAAGATCCTACGTCTGTACACTAGTGCTATGGCATAGTTTACAGGGTGCTATTGTTAAGGTTATGAGAAGACACAATTACGACCATTATGTGCCATTATGCTAATTAAGTACAAATAAGGAATTGCATTATATTATTATGACTAATAAGGTAAAATTATACTCCCTATCTGTCAGGTTGGAGTGAGGGTGTGAGGGAACGGATTCACTTTGTTATTTTTTCTGTCATGCAGAAGAAAGGAAAAGCACTCCGGTGAGAATTCACAATGAGTGCATTTAAACTAAGATGGTCAAATGGTTTTGCTGCAGGATACGTTTTTGGAAGAGTTCCAGTGTTGGATAGCCATAGCCAGCTAGCTAGCTAGCATTGCATCTCTCTCTGTTTGAACCAGGTGTTTGAGTAGACTAAACTAGCTAGCTGGATTTGCTAGCTTAGTGAAAGTGAAAGTTTAAAAAATACAACCAAATATTGCTACCTCTCTCTCTCTCTCTCTCTCTCTCTCTCTCTCTCTCTCTCTCTCTCTCTCTCTCTCTCTCTCTCTCTCTCTCTCTCGCTTTTCCTTAATTTTGGAATAAATTAATTTGTTCAAAACTATTGTCTTTCTCTCTCTTTGAGTCAACTACTCACCACATTTTATCCACTGCAGTGCTATCTAACTGTAGTTTATGCTTTCAGTACTAGATTAATTATCTGATCCTTTGATTGGGTGGACAACATGTCAGTTCATGCTGCAAGAGCTCTAAATGGTTGGAGGACGTCATCCGGAAGCTGTCATAATTACTGTGTAAGTCTATGGAATGGGAAGAGAACCATGAGCCTCCTAGGTTTTGTATTGAAGTCAATGTACCCAGAGGAGGTGCTACCCTACAGAGTGCTGATGAGGCTACTGTAGACCTTCATTGCAAAACAGTGTGCTTTAATCAATTATTTGGTGACGTGAATATATTTAGAATAGAGGAGGGTGGTCCTCCCCTTCCTCTTCTGAGGAGCCTCCACTGAATTATATGTAAAAAAAAATATGTATATTTTTCTGCATACTGTAGGCTATCTAAGCATACCTCTTAACCTGTTCAGTTGTAATTTGAATTAATGATGCACATTGATTCTTTAAGGACGTATGCCTTAGGACTTTAGTACAACTGCCACACTGGTCTATAGTATCATAACCCAAGAGTTAAAGCAATTTCTGTATTTTCTAAAGACTAGCAATCTTGCCAGCAGACATGGCAGCTAAGATAGTTAGACAAGCTAGTCTAACTTGATTGATAACCTGAAATGGCTTGGTACTGTAGCTAGTTGGGAGAGGTTGAGAGATAGGTTCCCAATCTTAGCTGAGGGTGCACATGCCCTTGTGCCCACTATGACATGACTTCTCTTGCTTTGATTTCTGGTCAAACAGATGGAAAAGGGGTCTTAGAAAACATCCACCAGAAAAAACACAACTAATATCAACAGGTATATTTCGTTTTGGAGAAAATATTTGCCTACTGTAAGTACCTTGTGCCTTATAATTCCGTTACCAACAACCCACATCGGTAACAGAATTACCGGAAAATCAGTAGCGGAATTACTGCAATTGAATTGGCTACAATTCATGCCTAGTTAAATAAAGGTTAAATAAAAATAAAATACAATGGGAAATCATAGTAGTCACGAACCACAGATGGGTCACCTGCTACTGTCCTCCCTTACACTGACATACTGTTATGCTCAGTTCAAAACAGATTTGTCATCTGGTGGTCAAAGCGAGACAACCCCTCTCAAATTCTGATCTGTGATGTCCAAACTTGTGAAACATAGACGTCTATGATTGACCAACCAAATATTGTCTTATTTGAAGTCCAAGCTCATTAGAATAATAGCTAGTGTGTAGAATAATACCCATATATGCAAAGCATGATATAGCATATTTCTACCTTTGTGTACCTATTTATAATACATTACAATGACTCGAATGACATTCATATAAATTATTTTGCATTTCTGTGTAGTACAGATCAGGGACCCATGATGTAATTCTGTTACTGTAATTCTGTTACCGGGAGTAAATCCACTTAACTGTAGTTCAATAACCAAAAGAGATGTTTTCAAAATCAAGGTGCCATGTCATAGCTGACACCACAGTCTTTCTGCAGACGTCTATGAATATCAATTTGCAGTCTTTGGTAAACATGGTCTCATAAAAAACTGTAATTACTGTAATTCTGTTACCAAACTTTGCATCTGCAAATTTTTCCAGTAAATGTGTTTGTGTGAAATGTTTTGGCTAATTGTTCAAAATAGTCCTTGTGCATAGAGTTGTATGGTTTGTGTGCATGTCTTAAAACTATTCACTGTTCAAAGGAGAGGACAATAAAGATGTCAGTGGGAACCAGGAGAGCAAACATTAGCACCCAGGTAGTCCTAAATATAGAAAGAGCCATAGGGTAGCCAAACATTAATGTTTGCACTGATGTTCCACTCAGATTTGTCTCAAAGGTGATGCTGAAAGTTGCGCTCTAGTATGTACACACTCAAGTGTGCTAGCAGACCAAAGAATCTGTAGATGCATTGCCACGGCAACTAATATATATAAGCAAGAGCACTCACACAATTTATACTGAGTTAAATAACATGGATACTTTTGTATACTTTTTAGGCAGTAGTTCTGAAAGTAATGCCCACGAGCCAAAAGTGGTCGACTAAAATTGCGTACTACATCATATACAGTATCTACAGATATGTCTACCACTCTCTCTCACTCTGCTGTGTGTGATTCTTGCTAACTGTCACTTAAATGGCGAGGGGCTGAATCTCATTGGCTGGAACTCAAATTGCTAGGGGGCTGGCCCACGTGGGGAGAAATGTAGGGAAAATGGCGCAGCACAGATTCAAACTAGAGATTTTGTGGCTAATTGAGTTAGGACAGTAGTTCTGCTCATATATTATGCATATATGAACTACACATTGACACTTCCAGGAGTAAAAAATACTTACTAGTCGCCAAAGTACCGGAGCATGTCTTTAAATAAAGAGAGTAAAGATTATTTTATGGGACAATATACAACGTTTTTGAGGAAGATACATTCCCAAAAATAAAATTGCATTTAGTAAATATTTGTATTGGTTTCTTTTCATTTTGATAAGAGATTATAATGTAATGAATTGAAGGTATTTGTTGATGTATAAATAGAAATGTACAGATTTTATTAGACTTGGGGTTGGGTAGTGAGAAATTCTGGTGAAAAAAAACGGGGTCCCCGCTGAAAAAGTCTGAATACCACTGCCCGAACCAGTTATTTATGGCTCTATCTATACTGAACAAAAATGTATACGCAGCATGTAAAGTATTGATCACATGTTTCATGAGTCTAAATAAAAGATCCCAGAAATATTATATACGCACAAAAATGTATTTCTCCAATTTTGTGCACAATTTTTTTTACATCCCTGTTAGTGATAATTTATCCTTTGCCAAGATAATCCATCCACCTGACAGGTGTGGCATATCAACAAGCTGATTAAACAGCATAATCATTACACAGGTGAACCTTGTGCTGGGGACAATAAAAGGCCTAAAATGTGCAGTTTTGTCACACGACACAATGCACAGATGTCTCAAGTTTTCAGGGAGGGTGCAATTGGCATGCTGACTGCAGGAATGTCCATCATCATTTTATGTTAATTTCTCTACCATAAGCCGCCTCCAACGTCGTTTTAGAGGATTTGGCAGTACGTCCAACAGGCCTCACAACCGCAGACTACGTGTAACCACGCCAGGCCAGGACCTACATTTCCGACATCTTCACCTGCGGGATCATCTGAGACCAGCCATCCGGACAGCTGATTAAACTGTGGGTAAACAATTTCTGCACAAACTGTAAGAAACAATCTCAGGGAAGCTCATCTGCGTGCGCGTCGTCCTCACAAGTGACTTGACCTGACTGCAGTTCAGTGTCGTAACCATC
This sequence comes from Brachymystax lenok tsinlingensis, assembly GCA_030435695.1. Taxonomy (NCBI): domain Eukaryota; kingdom Metazoa; phylum Chordata; class Actinopteri; order Salmoniformes; family Salmonidae; genus Brachymystax; species Brachymystax lenok. Next base: position 27,235,374 of record CM059781.1, on the reverse strand, counting down.
TTCATTGGGCAAATGCTCACCATAAATGGCCACTGGCATGCTGGAGAAGTGTGCTTTTCACGGATGAATCCCGGTTTCAACTGCACCCGGCAGATGGCAGACAGCGTGTATGGTGTCATATGGGCGAGCGAGCATGTTTGGGATGCTCTGGGTCGACGTGTACAACAGCATGTTCCAGTTCCCTCCAATATCCAGCAACTTCGCACAGCCATTGAAGAGGAGTGGGACAAGACTCCACAGGCCACAATCAACAGCCTGATCAACTCTATGAGAAGGAGATGTCGCGCTGCATGAGGCAAATTGTGGTCACACCAGATACTGACTGGTTTTCTGATCCACGCCTCTACCTTTTTTTAAGGTATCCACACAGGTGTGTTTCCTGAGTTAATTAAGCAATTAACATCCCATCATGCTTAGGGTCATGTATAAAAATGCCCAGTTGCCCATTAATTTGGCTACCATGGCAAGAAGAAGAGATCTCAGTGACTTTGAAAGAGGGGTCTCAAAGGGGCAAAGGGGGTTTAAAAGGTATTTGGGTTTGTGTGTGTGTGTGTGTTTGTGTGTGTTTTAGTCACCAGATCTCCACCCAATTGAACACTTACAGTATGGGAGATTCTGGAGCGGTGCCTGAGAAAGCGTTTTCTACCACCATCAACAAAAAACAAATGATGGAATTTCTTGTGGAAGAATGGTGTCACATCCCTCCAATAGAGTTCCAGAATCTATGCCAAGGCACCTTGAAGCAGTTCTGGAGGCTCCTGGTGGCCCACCGCCCTATTTAGACACTTTATGTTGGGGTTTCCTTTATTTTGGTAGTTACCAGTATCATAATGCTCTACGATCTATGTATCCTAGATGGTTGGAAATGTTGCAGCTTCATCATTTGATGTACGTCAAAAACTAAAATACCTGCATTGATGTGAGGTTACTCAAGCAGTACATGTTGATGTGATGCTAATGCTTCTCTGATTAATCTTTTGAGTAGGTCTCCCACTGTTTTATTGTGAGTCATAAAGTGGAGTTATGCAGTAGGTTAACACTGTGATACGTTTGCCTCGGAGGAACAAAGATAACTGGCTCAGTGTTCTCTCTCACAAGCGGGTTGAAATACATGTTTCTGCATTGGTCTATCCTCAATGTATTGCCTATATAACCTAGAATAGACATCGGTTGGGATTTAAAGTTAAAATTGGAAATTAAATTATAGATCCTCGACTTTGGGAAGTGCTCTGCAAAGTGTGATTATATGCAAGTGATCATTATGGTGTGGTTGCTGTCGAGAACATCACCCTCAGATCTCACTCCAGTGATACTTCCCAGTTTCCACATGTTTTGACTGTGAGGATCTTAATGTAGAAAACACACTGCTGCTTGATAAGAGTGAGCTTCTCTCCCTCTCCCATCCTTATATGGACCTCTTGTTCTACTAAACAGTATTTGAACCTTGGAGGGTGGTAGGGTAGATCAGTTGAGCAGTTACCACAGGATAGGTCACGGATGGACTACAGTAAGTCATTCCCACGTAACTCCTCACTCCACTTACCCACCCACACTTACAGTAAACATCATCCTCCTCGGACCCTATGTTAGTATGAGAACCAGTGTAGAAGTAGGTACCCATGATTTTGGATTTGGGGAATGGCAAGGAACATTGGCTCTGTGGGACTAGTCTGGCAGCCAGTCCCCTTACCCTTCTCCTCTCCTCCTCTCCTCCTCTCCTCCTCCTCTCCTCCATGCATCAGGCCCTCAGGGGTTTCCTATTTCCATTGTCTGTCTGCCAGCAGTTTTCATTTTAGCTAAATCTCATAATGAAAGAAAGCAACCAGTGTGTGAGAGTATTTGGGTAGTATTGTGTGTACACGATTAATACAAGAACCACATGAGAAGTGTTAAAATAGGAGCAAAGGGCTTTTCAGTTGGGCCATATTGGGTGGCGGGGCATCGTAAATTTGCTTCATTGATATGTTCAGTATATGTTTATCGTTTGCCTTTGCCAAATTTCCACTGTTAAAAAAACACAGACCATGAACCAATATGGGTTCTTGTAAATGTGTACAATGCTTGGAGATGGTAGCAGCAAAAACATATTATTTCAGATGAGGGAATGTGCCCCTTGGTTTTTGCATTATTGCCTTTGAGACATGTCATTACTTTTAATGACTTGTTATGCCTTTTCCCCTTTCTCAAGTGTTGAAAGTATAAATCCATTAAAGAATACAAAATCAACTATTTAAATAGGATACAAAAACAATTGTCACTTTAGAGAGTGATTATTCCTCTCCAAAATGATGTTCAATATGTCAGCATGATATTGCAGGAGCTTTCTAACACAATACAAAACGTAGACTAATTGATGTGGCAGTATTGCACCAAATGAATGCTACACTACAGTAGATGATTTAAGACCTCCCTTACTCTGAGCCCTAGCGTTTGAGCTTAGGAGCTAGCACTAGGACCATGGCTGTGTCCCAAATGGGACCCTATTTCCTATATAGTGCAATACTTTTGACCAGAGCCCTATGGGCCCTGGTCAAAAGTAGTGCACTACGTAGGGAATAGGGTACTATTTGGGAGGCTCCGTGTTAGCTGATGGCCACATTAACAGATTTGCCTGCTGGTGCTCAGTAATGGGGGCTCAGCAGGGCCTGTAAACAATGCTGCCCAGTGTCCATGCACTTGTCCCACTGCAAGAGTAATCCATTAGCCATCAGAAGGTGAAACACGTGGATTATGGAAACACATTAAGCAATTACTGATTCTAAAAATAGACCTGGGTCCTCATCCATCTCCTGGCCAGCCAAAGCTGTTGCCATGTTAACACTACTCAATCTGTAGTGGGTTCTGTTGTTTTCCCTCGCCTCGCCTCACCTCTCCGCACTCTCTGTGTTTCATGGTTAATGTGTCAAAAATAACACAACATAACAATTACAGATGGGTAAGAGGAGCATTTTATTTTTTGTTGTTGTGTGAATTGACATAAATAGACTATTATAGTGCTAAGGTAAAGGGCCTGATAATCTAGATCATGGAAGGGTAACTTTGATGGGGTGGGGGCCACAAAAATTCTGAACTCATCATGAGAGGCCGCAGTGGCTCGTGATTCTGTGTACCCACATCCATGCCCACACATTCACAGTCGGAGCCGACACAAGTCTTTTGGGGGCCCTAAGTAAAATGTTGTGGCCACCCCAACATTTTAGCAGCCCCCCTGTTGACAGTGGAGAGAGAAAAGTTTTGTAGTTCATTTCCTGCAATTCAAGAGAAAATGTTGCCATTTTAGAGCAAATTTGGTGCAATTCTACAAATTTAGCCAAGGCGCGGAGAGAAGATTTTGCAATTTTAAAACTAAGTTCATGTACTTCTACTCATTTTGACATGTGGCGGAGAGAAAAATGTGCAGTTTTACAGTGTCATGGAACCCTCCGGAACTTTCATTACGCACACCTGGCCCCTATTCCCAGTGATTAGTAACTGTATAAGTGTGCCCTTGGTTTACCAGTGTCCTGTCGATTATTGTTCCAATATCCGTTGGTTCGTGTGAGTTCCTGTGCTATGTTGTTTTGGCTTTCGTGCCATGCATATTATGCAGATGATTATGGGTCTCGTCCCGTGTGATAATCATTGTGCAATTGTGTATTTATTTGAGGTACTCCTTTCTCTTTTGTTTGGGTTTCTACCCTGTGTTTTGTATACGTGTTTGTTTGGTCTTCGTCCCCCGTGCCTTTACACAGCAAGCTGTAATTTGGGAAATAAAAACCCCTATTACGCATTCCTGTGCCTGTCTCCCGACCCATTTATACCAGTGTGACATACAGCTAATTTCCTGTAATTCTACACATTTTGCCATAGGGTGGAGAGAAATGTTTGCAGTATCTGAGTGAGAGTGACTAACAAAATCAATGGGGGCCGCCCCCCGGTCAGTAATTCAACCATGATTACAACAAGTTTAGATAGCTGGCTAGACTAACTTACCAATCTATAAAAAAATTGCTGACATGGGCTAGTTGATTGACTGTCAGTGTCTGACATAATAAGAGAAAAACTGCTTATGCACAACCACATTTTGAAATTGCACCTTGTGTATTCTACTATTCTAACTCTCAACCAGTAGCGGTGCGTAGGTAAAATCAGTGGGGAAGACAGAAGAAAAGGCATATTACAACCTATGTGTCGTGATAATTGCGTTGTTTTCTCTATAACCTGTCTGTTCATATGTCTTGACACCGTGATATATAGGCCTAAAGGCCAAGACAATAAGAAGACACAGTGGCAGAATAAATTCAACCACATCTTTGTTTCATCACAAAACCGGATAACAACCTCTGTCCGGTTTAGTCCACAAAGCATATTGCATGTAACAGACAGTTACATGACCTACAGCATGCTCAAGCAAGTTAATGTTTATGGATTTTTTCAGACCACTAAACAACTATTGATTTACAATCACAGAGAGTTGTCGTGAGTCACAAAGAAATCAGGAGCTGCATCCACTATTCCAGCACCATTTCAACTTCAACATTTCAACATCATCAAATCACCTCTGCTTAGTCTAATACAGTGACAGCTAATAGATACCAAAATCTATTTTGTCCAGTCAACGTAAGCTAAATATGATGTGGCTGTCCATGGTTCTGATTTCTGTGTTTGTGAGCGTGCGTGTTCGTGCAAGTAGAGAAATATGTTGACTCACCCTACTTGTAGAGAAACGCCAATGTCAGCCTCCTCTCTTTCATGTTGACAAAAGGGTCTATAACTCTGTCATGCAGTAGACGCTTTTAGTTTTTGTTGTCCTAGGCTACATAGTTACAATGCATGCTCGCTAGCCTAACTTCCATTCATGGGCAACGTTAGCTAGTTAACCCCAGCCTTCTACATCGAGCTACATATTGAACTTCCATCCTCTCAGGCCAGGGGAACAACAATGTATGCATTAATGGGTGGATCAGAATCTCCGTTATAATCATTGGCCAGTACGGAGAATTAAGTAAAACCATGAGTCCAAATCCCTATCTCCATCCATGGCTAATTTAGGAAAGGGCCAACATTAGCTAGCTAGCCACCGGAGGACAACAACACAATGAGATGCAACAATTCAAGTTGTTTCTGTCAATGACGTATTCTCTCAATGCGATTTGACAGGAGTGACGCCAAAACCCAGTTTGGCTTCCCTTGACACTTTGTTTTGGTGCGGACGATTCACAGTTGAGCTTTCGGGGTGGCAGTTGCCCATCCCTGATCTAGATGTTTCAATAGGATGTTACATTTCTCTGCTTAAACATTTAAATGCTTGTGAATGATGTTACTTCAGAGGAGAGAGGAGGAGACAGGCACTTAGTCTCATGGGTTTTGACGGTGCAGGAAACAAGATGCTGGAGAAAGAGAGAGGAGAGGAAGAGAAAGAGAGAGGGAGACAGAGAGAGAGAATCAAATTAAGTGCTGTTTGCCAGAGAGAGAGAGAGAGACAATGCCTCTCTCATGTTTAGTTTTGGTGTGAAGCTAATTCGATGAATAATTGGGTCATCAGTAGATATGAAACTACTGTGCCAGCAAATGTGAAAGAGGTGACAACTGAAACATTTTCAGTTCTTTCACATATTTATGAAGGAAAGTCAGGATTTTGTCTAGTCTCGCTTGTTAATTCCTATACGTACTGACAGGCCTGATGTAGGGCTGAGGGAGAGGAACAGTGACTGACAGACATTGTATCACATGGTGACATTTTTTTAATGCACTTTCTTTGGTGACAGTCTTGACTGAGAGCTGCAGGGAATCTGGGAATATTGAGGCAAATATTTCCTCAGGTCTGATTCTCTCCACAGAAAATATTACTATAGCCTTGAAGAAAATCTCTCAGAGATGGAGAAATCAAATAGCATCATGAGAATGATTTATTTTTTTGTACCTAGAGCATGCTTACTTCATATGTTTTCAAATGGATAAAGGTTCAAGGTTCAATTGATTTGACACACAGTATGTATAAAATACATTGAACAAAAATATAAATGCAACAACACAACAATTTCAAAGATTTGACTGAGTTACAGTTCATATAAGGAAATCAGTCAATTGAAACAAATTCACTAGGCCCTAATCTATGGATTTCACATGACTGGGTAGTGGTGTAAAGTACTTAAGTAAAAATACTTTAAAGTACTACTTAAGTCGTTTTTTGGGGTATCTATACTTTACTATTTATATTTTTGACAACTTCTACTTTTATTTCACTACATTCCTAAAGAGAATAATGTAATTTTTACTCCATACATTTTCCCTGACACCCAAAGTACTTATTACATTGTGAATGTGAATGAATCCTGTTCATCCCTACTGCCTCTGATCTGGCAGACTCACTAAACACAAATGTTTTGTTTGTAAATTAATGTCAGTGTTGTAGAGTGCCCCTGGCTTTCCATAAATAAAAATAAAAAACTGTTTTTTAAATTGTGCTGTCTGGTTTGCATAATATAAGGATTTTTTTATTATTCATAATTTTACTTTGACTTTTGATACTTAAGTACATTTTAGCAATTCCATTTACTTTTGATACAGTGGGGCAAAAAAGTATTTAGTCAGCCACCAATTGTGCAAGTTCTCCAACTTAAAAAGATGAGAGAGGCCTGTAATTTTCATCTATGACAGACGAAATGAGAAAAAGAAATCCAGAAAATCACATTGTAGGATTGTTAATGAATTTATTTGCAAATTATGGTGGAAAATAAGTATTTGGTCAATAACAAAAGTTTATCTCAATACTTTGTTATATACCCTTTGTTGGCAATGACAGAGGTCAAACGTTTTCTGTAAGTCTTCACAAGGTTTTCACACACTTGCTGGTATTTTGGCCCATTCCGCCATGCAGATCTCCTCTAGAGCAGTGATGTTTTGGGGCTGTCGCTGGGCAACACGGACTTTCAACTCCCTCCAAAGATTTTCTATGGGGTTGAGATCTGGTGACTGGCTAGGCCACTCCAGGACCTTGAAATGCTTCTTAAGAAGTTGTTACAGGTCTGTGAGAGCCAGAAATCTTGCTTGTTTGTATGTGACCAAATACTTATTTTCCACCATAATTTGCAAATAAATTCATAAAAAATCCTACAATGTGATTTTCTGGATTTCTTTTCCTCATTTAGTCTGTCATAGTTGAAGTGTACCTATGATGAAAATTACAGGCCTCTCTCATCTTTTTAAGTGAGAGAACTTGCACAATTGGTGGCTGACTAAATACTTTTTTGCCCCACTGTACTTAAGTACATTTAAAACCAAATACTTTTAAACTTTTACTCAAGTTGTATTTTACTGGGTGACTTTCACTTTTACTTGAGTCATTTTATATTAAGGTATCTTTACTTTTACTCAAGTATACGACTTTTGAGTACTTTTTCCACCACTGTGACTGTACCTACAGATACCTTAAAAAAAATTAGGGGGCATGGATCAGAAAACCAGAAAACCAAATGGTGTCACCACCATTTCACCATTTACCTCATGCAGCGTGACACATCTCCTTCACATAGATTTGATCAAGCTGTTGATTGTGGCCTGTGGAATGTTGTCCCACTTCTCCCCAATGGCTATGCAAAGTTGCTGGATATTGGCGGGAACTGGAACACGCTGTGTTCATTGGGTGACACGTCTGGTGAGTATGCAGGCCAACTGGGACATTTTCAGCTTCCAGGAATTGTGTACCGATCCTTTCGGCATGGGACCGTGCATGATCATGCTGAAACATGAGGTGATGGCAGCATATGAATGGCAAAACAATGGGCCTCAGGATCTCGTCATGGTATCTCTGTGCATTGAAATTGGCATTGATAAAATGCAGTTGTGTTCGTTGCCCGTAGTTTATGCCTGCCTATACCATAACCCCACCACCACCTTGCATGGGTGTGAGATATATAGCTACAGAATATCTCACCACCATGCGTTTCGATCTCCTCCACTTTCTCTTTCATTACTTTCTCAAGCTTTCAGGAGCAGTCAACAGTTTAATGGAATATGTTTTGTTGTGAAAACATGTTACTTTTAATGTTCCCTGACCGATTTCACTTGGTTTCCCAAATTAAGCACTTGGTAGCTGCAGGGACAGGTTTGGAGAGCCCATGGCATACATAGTTTGGGCGGAATATCACCTGTCACGCACCCCCTGCCCCTGTTCCTGCTCATTTGATAATGGGCCATTCTGAATCGAAACTAATTTAACATATTAGTAAAGACAATTTTAAATTGAGCATAGTCTGGTGCCTGATAATATGACCAATTGATGAGAGAGCAGTGTGTGCAGCCTGATGCAAGAAACAGCACAAGTTTTTTTTTTGTGACCTTCTCAAATCTACAATAGCCTATAGTCGCATCATGCAGCCCATATATATATTCTAAGACATTCTAATGTTTGTATCATTAACAACTAAAGTTGCCAAATATCTCTAAATGTAGCGTAGCCTATAGGACCTGTTTCAAATGATCACTTTTACACTCAATATAGCCTTCAAATGCGCACTCGCTCTGGAATGGGGAAAATATATTTGTATTTTATTCAGCTAACATCAATTATATTCTTCTTACTATACAATCATATAATATAAAATAATGACACAGGATTTATAACCATATCTTGTCTGCCAAATGAACAAGCCTACATACAGCCTATGGCATGCCACATAGCCAGATAACATACAGTAAAAGGCCAACTCATATTCTGTTAATCTGAAATACATTTTATTCATATCATAATGTTTCTTTAGATCTACCTAAAATAAAGAATGGATGTATTGTTATGGTGTATATTAAATTGATTTATTATTCCCAAAGCACGCAGCAGTAGCTTGTATGTGTGGAGGCCTGGAGATGCTAAATGCTGTTATGTTAATTAATGGTCAATTACCCTGAGACCGGCAGTATTTTGCATGACAATAACCTGGCTGACAAAATTTCATGACCGCCACAACCCTAGTTGTGCAAACCCACAGTTTAATCAGCCGTCTAGGGGGCTGGTCTCAGACAATCCCACAGGTGAAGAAGCTGGATGTGGAGGTCCTGGGCTGGCCTGGTTAAACATGGTCTTCAGTTGTGAGGCTGGTTGGCATACTGCCAAATTCGCTAAAATGACATTGGAGGTGGTTTATGGTTTATGGTGACATTCAATTCTCTGGCAACAGCTCTGGTGGACATTCCTGCAGTCAGCATGCCAATTGCATGCTCCTTCAAAACTTGAGACATCTGTGGCATTGTGTTGTGTGAAAAAAACTGCACATTTTACAGTGGCCTTTTATTGTCCCAAGCACCTGTGTAATGATCATGCTGTTTAATCAGCTTCTTGATATGTCACACCTGTCAGGTGGATGGATTATCATGGCAAAGGAGAAATGCTCACTAACAGGGATGTAAACAAATTTGTGCACAATGTTTTAGAGAAATAATATTTTTTGTGCGAAGGGAACATTTCTGTGATCTTTTATTTCAGCTCATGAACCATGGGACCAACACTTAACATTTTGCGTTTATATTTTTGTTCAGTGTATAATTCTTAGTCACTGAGAGATGCATTTGAAAAGGTAAGGGTTCTGCCCCAAATGGCATCCTATTCCCTATTATATAGTGCACTACTTTGTGCCCAGTGGGCTCTGCTAGGTAATGGCTTTTGAATGCTTTTTTCCAATTCAGGCGTGTGTGTGTGTTTAGGCTTGTGCGCAACTGTGCATGCATGCATACACAGTACATGTGAGAGATTATGGATGTGTGTGTGTGCTTGCTTTAGGCGGTTTCCCTAATGTCAATGTTCATGTGTTATAAAGAGAGACAATCCTAACCCCATACAAGGTGTGCATAGCAGCGAGGACTTGGGGATTGGGATACATTGTGTTGCTCTTAGCTATTGACAGTGCTATAATACAGACCGACTCTACTCTGGCTTGGAACTGTGTATCCTAACTTATCTCCAATTTACGAGGATCCCATTTACGAGGTCTGGTCTATTTTTGCTTGGTGCACGGCGGACGGAGTCACTCACAGCGTTGCTTTGATCTGGAAGAAACAGAGGCAGACTTGTGTCTGCTTAGTGCTCATTGTCCCTGGCTTAGGGACAGCTCCTGTGGATTCAAACCCAGTAGCACACCCAGCATGTCATGTGGAGTACTAGGTCATAAAAGTGAGATGTGGTGTCTGTGTATAGAAGCCCTAAGCCACGTTGATTTATAGGAAAGTAGCTACAGATGCGGTCAAATATATTGGCACCCTTGCACTTTACAATGGAGCAGAATGTTATTTTTTCAATTTTTTAAAAACTGGTTGAATGGTTATTTTTACCCAGTAGGCACCTTCAACTTACCACAGGTGAGGTAATTTACACAGCAAACGAGAACTTGCTTCTAACCAAGTTAATATTAATTTTGAATAATTAATCCTGACCATTTTTTGTCTTAAAAGGGAAAAATCCTAATTTCATTTCAGGTCCTGTGCAGTTGTAAAAAAAGTGTAACGTATTTCATAAGAAATAGTGAATTGTGCTAGGGTGCCAATATATTTGACTGCATCTGTATATGTCTCTTGTAATCACTCCTGTAGAGGGGAATGTGTGTTTGTGTGTGTGTTTGTGTGTGTGCGTGCCTGCATCACCCCTGTAGAGGGAATTCAACCCTCGCTAAGGTTATCAGCTTTGTTTTAAAGGCACTCAAATGAAGCCAAGTAGCCAACACTCCAAACATAATGAAGCACAGATACAGAGATATCCTAGGACAACATTAATATTTATCCTCAGTTTGTCTGAGAATGTAATGCCTGGTATGCCAACCGTTTCTGATAGTTGATTTGTTCACTGACTGAGGTCTGTGCTCTCTGCTCCAGTCCAGCTACTTCTTTTCCATGCAGGCATTGTTAGTTTAGATTCCATTTGCTGTGCCTGAGTGGCCCATTATTCACTGTGTGTTATATTATGGGAATGAGATACTTGTTAACTCAAGCACTGCAGTCAAATATGCCTTATTGAAATACAGTACAGCTTTCAAGTAAGTCACCATGAATCCCTGGGAGATGATGTTTCCCTGGTCACAGTAAGTCTGTTTATCTTACATGGCAATCCAGTTGGTTTGTCGTGACCTGTGTCTAAGGTGACTACACAGGTGCCTGAGCTGCCCAGTTGCCCATGAACCAGAAGACAAAATGCCCTGTTGATTTCACAGATTCAATTCGAACCTTATGTCCATTCTGTTCATACTAACGCCAGTTGTGCCTTATAAGATTTGTGATGGTTTCCCATCTCTACTAGGCCTAAGTAGAGTGTTTTGGCTAAATCTTTACAACAGGCTATATCCCATTCAAAAAAAGATAATGCTGGTTCTGATAATAGACTGCCAATTGGCCTGGAGAACAAGATAATGTGTACTTTCTGAGAGTACTAAGACTAAGCATCGGTAATGATGAAGATCAGACAGACACCCTGCTAAGCTCAGCTCTGTACACTTGGCCAAGTTTGTCTTTCTTTCTCCTTGGACTGTGTTGTGGAAAGAGGGCCTGTGCCTTGGCTGTGGTTTGGCCAGACTGGTACTTATCTCTGAGTTATCCGTGTTCTATCTGTATTGCCTCAGAGAGAGATAGAGTCAGTATTTCCACTAAACCTGGCAGGCACCTGTTGTACTGACCAGAGACTTTGCGATTGTAGCTTACATCATTTTGGAACCACAGAAACAAGCAGGGCAATATTTTTTTTTTATGTTGATATCCACCGACAGTTAAATAAAACGTTCCTGGCAGTTTGACTGGGAACTTTGGTCTCCACTGATTGAGCTAGCCTAAATGTATCTTAATTGAAAAAGCATTATTCTCTTAGCACACTGACCTAAGCCTTCGCTCTCCATTATCGAATTTCAGATCATCACCCTTGAAATGTGGCCATTGTTTGAAGGGTATCAACTGCCTGATAGTAGAACAGTAGAGGGTCCATAGACCATTCTGGTCTGATATTATTATATTATTTTCAAGGCTTCAGTATATTATCTTTTGTTTTGAGGGTGGTATATAAGCCTAGTAGTGCAAGACAGAATATATTTGACAACCTACTGTACAAAAATTAAAGGTCCGATCAGCCAGACCCTATGAAGATATAAAGTTGCACTCATATAATTAAATACAGTAGAACATTATCTCTATGACAGTCATTAGTATATTTTCAGTGGAGAGGATGGAACATCTTAACTACTGTTTTATCTGGGGGATGGAAATTCGCTAACGAGCCGCCTGGCGCCCCAAAGCCATAGGGCAAAGGGTCTGATTCAATTAACCCATCTAAAACCACCTTTACAGCTATCCCAAGTGGCCAATCCAACAGGTATATTACAGGCTTCTATTGGATCAACAGCCCAAATAGGTCATTTAGCTAATTTCCAAATGATTGTGATTATTTCCCCCCTGAGTGATCCACAGATTGCTTATCATAGTCAAGCTTAATTTTACAATGTATTTATTTTAGGAGGGGCCATGGGATAATAAAATCAATTCAGTGCAACCTTTGTCAATTGACATTTTTCAGCCATATTGCTCGTAAACGGGGGACAGAAATTGCTGGGTAGGCACCTGCAAGGCCAGAGCACTCAGTCTGCCCACTGCTGCAAATGAGAGTGTGTGTGTGCGTGTGCATGCACGCGTGTGTGTGCAACACACTACTGCAACACATCCCATTCATTCACCTCTTCACTGCTCCGCTGAGTGTTCTAGGTCAAGTATGGCCATTAGAACAGAGAATACCTTATCCACTGACACCCAATGTCAGTCCACTGTCAGTGCATATCACGAGTGTATTATGGGGTAGCTAGCTAGCATTAGATCCCTATAATTCACCATGGCTAGAGTTAGCTCATAGCCTCATGCTGTATGCCAGTGACACAGCTGTAGGTCATGACCTCAGGTGTAAGCAGATGTTATGGGGTCTGTGTTAGATCTACCTAAAATAAAGAATGGCCCCTTGTAGTTCATGTCATGTTGAGAAGATGTCTAGAAAAATAAACCAGTTTTGATCATGCTAACTTGGTGGTCAGTCATCACTTATTCTTAACACCATACTTACTAGGTCACATAAACAACGGTTAAAGCTGTATTGCAAAAACAGGTTCACTGATGAATATTTAACATTCTTTGGCGCTACCAAAACTTTATATAATCTCCAAAACAGATAAACCATGGTCAATACAGCCCAAACAGCTACAGGAACTGAAATGCATGAAAGTGGAAAAACAAAACAACAATTTTCATAATCATATGACTATATCCTGCCTGCAGACGTTTGTCTTTTTAGACTAGGGCTACAGTATATCTGTTCTCTCTGTCTCTCTGTGTATCTTTAGAAGGAGAAGAGGGTGACTTTGTTCATTCTGCTTTATCCTAACCCCTCCGAAAGACAACCAAACACACATAGGTTTGAAAGGTGTTAGTGTTCGTATCAGTTGCACCAAAGGGCAGTTTGTGTATGGTAGGATCAAAGGTTGGGTGTTTCCGTGTGGACGGCTGCCTTAAATCTAAACCCCCCTCTCCCCTCCTCCCCCATCTCCTCCACCCTGTTAGTTGTGCATCTGTAGGGAATCTGGCTGGCTGGGAGCCCTTTGGCCCAGTGTTACATAAGCCTGAGCCCAGCTGAGCCTCACAGGACAGACTGCAGCCTTTATGCTGCCATACTTCCCTGCGCCACAGAGCACAGCAGAGCACAACTCAACTTAATGACGTCAGCCACACGGAGGCTGTGTCCCTGAGCCCTGGTCAAAAGTAGTGCACTACATAGGGAATAGGGTGCCATTTGGGATGCACAGACAACACAGAGGCCCCTATTGACAAGACTGTTGAGTTGTTTAGAAGAAAAAATTTATATATTTTAACTGGAACATAATCACATGACGTTTTGTCCCCCCAGGCCCAACCCAGACTCATCCTTTCTAACACCATCTGTCCTCACGGGGTGAGCCCCAGAATGCCCCTGACTATGGACGACTCCATGCCAGATGATGAATCAGTTTCTCTGGTTGTGCTTAGAGTAGTACTCTACGGGCCCGTTTCTTGGACACAGATGAATGCTTTTTAGTTCAGGCCCAGGCTTCCCTGAGAGCTCTCACAAAGATTATAAACCGCGTATTTTCACGGGTATTACAAAAAAAAGTACTTTTTACTGTTCTAATTATGTTGGTTACCAGTTTATAATAGCAATAAGGCACGGGGGGGTGGTGGTATATGGCCAATATACCACAGCTAAGGGCTGTATCCAGGCACTCTGCTTTGCTTCGTGGCCTGTAGTACAGTATATTGGCCATATACCACACCCCCCCATGCATTACTTTTAAAGAGCAACTGCATCTAAAAAACAACTTCTCATTTAGAAAACAGCCTATGAGGCATCGATATGAGTCCGAAACATTTACTCTACTGTCAAAATTGACTACAAAGTGTAAATAGGAAAATGTTTGTCATGAAGTCAGTCTCCTCCAAAACAGAGTTTTGTGAGACTTGTGGTCATGACTGCATCACAATGTAAATGAAGGTTTGGTTTATTTCAATCCGGCCCACATGCCCACAGCTGGCAGCACGCAAGTAATCATCAATTTGGAATGCAGCTGCTCGCGACCCAATCGTAATGCCCGTGGTAAACTTTGGATATACCTATGGGGCTAGTTAGGGACCATCAGTAAATTACACAACGTACTGTACATGGGACATGGGACATGTTAAAATTCCACATTTCAATGACTTAAAAACGTCGAACCAACTATAAATTGTAGAAATTCATATACAAATATTGAAAGCATATTATATATATTTATATATATATATACATATATATAAAACTAAAAGGTGTGCAACATGAAAATATTGTCTCACTTACATTGTGTAATTTATTGATGGTCCCTAATAAGCCCCGGAGGAAGGCTATCCAAAGTCAAACCAATTTTGACAAGGTTGCACAACATCCAGCTGAAGCTAATTGGCGAAAAGTCTGGCTAACACACACAAGAGACACCCACATCAAACCACACCCCGAAAAACAACTTTTGAATTCAGTGATGGCCGCTAGCGTTTCTTAATTAACCAAATCTACTACGAGGCCAAATCAGGAAGTGCAGTCGCCCTTTAACTATTTGTCCGTAAGTGAGTGAAAGGAGGCGATCGGCTTGGGAGCTTTTACAAACATTTTATTTAAACAGGGGTCTGGCCTACAATGACCTCAGTTGTTGAGGCTGATGTGTCCTCATCTTACATTTTCAGTCACTGCAAATTTTCCCTCTGAAAAATATTTTGTTTACTGTGACCTGTTAACCTCAGTGTAAGTTGGAACGATCCATCACTCTTGTTTTTCAAAAATATGCTTGACGCAGGCAGAACTCACCTTGAAGGCCACTGCGTTGACGTATACTATGAAATTACACACACAAAAAAACACTGTCTTAGTCCTAGTGACAAAATTGCACTGAATTGTTCCATATGTTGAAATAGGTCAACAACAAAAAAAAGCCTTCCAAAAGCCTAAAGTGGCAAACGCCCACTACACGCAGAGAGATGATTGCTCATTTGAATGGACTAATTACTACAAGGCCAGTGACATTCATTAGCCAACCCTTAGATGTCCACTGTCAGTATTTGGGGATGGTGTCTCCTAGCAACACAGTGATTTGATTTCTCTCCCATCCTGGTCATCTATTATTTAGATTTTATTGAACCTTTTTTTAACCAGGCAAGTCAGTTATGACAGCCTTGTTTACAATGATGGCCTTATTTACGATGACGGCATAACCATCGCTAGTTGTATGGACGTAGCCAGTGGCAGCCTGGACACATTGTGGCATTAGGTGGGAGTACCAGCCACGTATGACATCATAGATGGATGACTGTAAAGGGTATATTTGTGTGGCTGCAGGTTGATCCTGGTCTGGCCTGAGATCAGTCCTGTTGGTGAGATCGGTACTGGGCTTGTATTCACAAAGAGTCTCAGAGTTGGAGTGCTGATCTAGGATCAGGTCCCCCTCTTTACATATAATCTTAGTCATTATGATCTAAAAGTTTAAAGAACCACTGGACACTGATTGGTACGTGTGTTTTTCTGTTGCTCTTTAGAAATGTCAGTCTTGTAGGTGTGTTTCCCGTTTGGTTAATGATGTTTGTCCCCCAAGAGACACTGTAGACATGGAAGCCTACTGTATTTCACTTCCTCAAAATCCCCAGACAAAATGTAAGATAACTCAAGAAATCTTTAATACGTTTTGACATTTTTGCAGAAGATGTTTTAGTTACGCAATTTTACATCTAACTAAGATGTTTGGTGCTGAGCAGGTCTTTCACACTGTCTATGGTATTGGATGGTGAGCAATCACCACAGCTTTTCACCCCATGTTAGTGGGCAAATGGACATCATAAAGTCAAAACCCAACCCCCTTGTGTTCCAAACTCCGTTTTAGACTAGACTGACTTTATGACCAAAGTCATCCTATTTACACTTTGTAGTACATTTTGACACTAAAATGACTGTTTCTGACTCCTATCGATGCCACATAGGCCATTTTCAAAGGGATTCGTTGCTTTTTAAAGGCAGTCACTCTTTAAACTGATCCTAGATCAGCATTCCTTCTCTAAGACTCTAAATAATGCAGGCCCGGATGGTGAGATTCATTATGATGGTGATTGAGCCTCATATTCAGAGCTGCCAGACTAGAGGAGAGGTATAGGCCCTGGGTGAGAACTGATTCCATATGAGATTAAGGGTTAATGATGGAGAGATGGGAAGAACAGAGCAGAGGGAGAGATGCTGAAGGTAGGAGGTAATAAAGGCGATTTGTGTTGGGACAGAAAATATACAATTCCGGCTTGTTTAATCCAACCTTGAAAGTGCCCAATTGAAACCTCTTGATTCCTCTGATCTTTGTATCTTAAACCTGTAGACATTTCTGCTCTCCCGCAGAGACAAGGTCTGCCCATGTACTGAACCAGTGGCTGAAGACAAAGGTTATGGCTTGAATCATTAAATTCGACATGATATGACTTCTAAACATGTAAATAATTGAATTGATTATTGACCTACCTGAAAACCAAAGTGTCAGGTGCATTGTGGCTTGTCTTCCAGGTTGTGGTGAGGAAAGAGGCATTGAGCACTTTGCTTATCCTCTTCTCAAGGTGTTTACCTTGGTGTTTCCTGCTGAGACTAAACTACTCTATTTTCATGCAGCCTGTTGGAGGTCTGTCAGAGGCAAGGGACAGAGCCATATGTCACCCCTGCCTATTGACTGGATGCCCTTGGGATACATCCCCCACCCCCCCATCCCCAGGCCTGTAATGTCACTCCTCTGCTCAGACAGAGCTTTCTGGAGAGATCAGGTTCCTAGCTGCTCATAGCTCCATTGATAGGCCCTGGTGGTCTGTAACCATAACCAAACACATCATTCATGTCAAGTGGATATACTGTGTTTGTGACCAGTAGATTATTACTACAGTACTATGAGCTGTGTTCTTGTGAGGTACAGGGTGGAACATATGTGGGTCATCCTGGGAGACAAGGGAGATGTTTCTCACATATCGTTGTGTAATACCAGACCAGTAGACAATGGGACACCCAGTGTGTGTTGGTAGGCTACACCTACTGTATGTTTGCAAAACTGTCCTCCTATCAGTGTGATGTATCTGAAGACTTAAGGGTTGCATGATGGAATCCTCATTCCCCATCCTGGGTTTTTGATACTGAGGAAATTCTACCAAGGTGTTGCTTTTCTTTTCTTTTGGTGAAGTTTTTATTTCATAGTGAACATACATGTGTTTATTGTTAGGGTCCCAATGTATGGGAGGAAATTGGATTTGAGTGCTAGCTGTTGACATCAAAGCACTCCAGAGCCCACTGTACCCCATGTGGCTGGTGTTTGCAAAGGGGGCTATATTTGGAATGGCTTTGAGTCTCTCTTCAATTCTTTTTTGAAGTGGGGAGGGAGATGAAAAATGTAAAATGCTTTTTCTTCTGTTCCATGGTTGGTGGTGGTGGGCACACCAACCTTTCTACTTCAAAGGTGTGAGTCAGAATTCAACATTTATGACTCAACAGGCTCAGTTGCCGTCTCCTGTGTCGCATGGCACGAGCATTTAAAATGAGCATTCAGTACCCATAGGAGAACAGCTCCATTTAAAAGCTAAGCAATAGTTTGGCACACAATCCCCTTAGCCCCCAATACTCTGGCCAGGATTCAATCAATTGCAGATAGTGAACTTTTAAATAACTCTTTCAGAAAATACCTTTTATTTACATGTTCCAGATGGAGCATGTTCCATTAGGAGGGAGTTGACACTTGATATAGAAATTGTCAGTGTGGTTGCGTGCACTGCATGACTTCAAAACCTGGTTCCCTTTCAGAACTGAATGGGTCACCCAATGTGCCTGCAAGTGTTAACTTCCTTCCTCTGTCCGGATTTCACTGATGTGATAATCAAACACACTTATTCAGGAAGTCTGTTATTGATTGGATCCTGACCTTTGCTGTTGTCTCGTCGTTGATTTCATAACGGATCACATGAAGAAGCATTTGTTGAAATGGGAACACAAGATATAGCTGTCATTACGAAGAAGTTCATGGAGGGAGATACAAGTTAGGATACTGATATAACCAGGAACAGAAGTGCTTTGTAGTATGTGTCTGTGTGTGCATGCGTTTTATAAAGAAATGGACTCATTTGTCCTCAGTCTGAAGTTTTGCAGTGCTAATCTATTCAAGGGAATTCATTTACACTCGTTGAATTTACTGCGCTGGCTAATATAGTACAGGTCAAACTTGTGTCGCATTTTGAAAAAAGCCTTTTCCCCCCATTAAAACACCACATTATAGAGAATGCCCACCTTCTCTTTTCACTGTGACACACTATTATGTCTGCAGCTACTTTGGAGATGCACTTAGCTACTGTCAGCCTGAAGAAGAGCAATGTCATTATGTTCTGTATCATCATCCATTCCCAGGTGGGTAAAATGTTCTGGAGATATTCTTCACTCTCAGAGTTAGTTTGGACCAACAAGATTAGGGCCCAGTAATTCTAAGTAATCGCCAGTTGATTACTGTTCCTCACCGTCACACAAAGTGAAACGTTTGGATTCTTGGAGCCTTCCAGCTTATCATCACATGGACTGAATCAGACGTTTTAATTGGACATCTGATGGGGCTTTTGGTAAATGAAAAATGTCAAATTCCTGCACGTTTTCTATTTCTTTTCAAATGACATGTATCTTGACCAACAAACGGCAGCACATTTGCCTTGCACATGAGAGCGTTATAGGACATTATAAGACCGTGTGGCATCTCAGTGCCGTGTGATGCTGCTCACAATAAGCAGCAAGCAGCCTGGCCTGCACATGACTTGGATTTATTTCAGCACACAATGCACTTCATTGTGTTGACTTAACCCACGCTATATAGGGATTCACATTTAGACCATATCAAACCATTCTCCACTATACATTCTCAACCTGATGACTGTCCTGTAAACGGGGCCATTCAAAATGATTATTATTATACATTTATTTTATGTGATTTTTTTGTGTGTGATTTTATAAACAATACAAAACATACAAATACAAATGACAACATACAGACGCACACCAACATCCTCAATATCACACCTGCCCAGACCCACCTGCTCACACCCCCGTCTCCAGCACCCTCATCACTCTCCACCACATGGCCTCAAACTGCACCGTTTTGTTTCTCTCCGTCACCCACTCACTTTCAACATTTAGATAATAAAGCATTTGACCTTTCCATTGTGCTAACAATGGAGGATTGGTTGATTTCCAGTTTTGAAGTATACGTTTTTGATTGATCTTCCAACCCATCGGGTATCTCACTGCATCCCCATATGCCATTTCTTGAAATATGCAGACTGATGGATTACAAGTGAATTTACATTGTAATTCTTCTGACAGCCAACTTTCTAACTCCGCCCATAACTTTTGGACTTCATAGCGTTCCCAGCAGGCATGGATTACTGAGTCATTGTTAGTTTTACACTTAAGACATGACTCTGCCGTTGTGCTGTAATAAATTCTATACATTAGTTTAAACTGGATTAAGCGTACATTTTTGCAAACTGTAATTTCATTAGTTATGTTCCAACATTCCCTCCATCTTGAACCAATATCAGTTATTTTTAAGTCTTGGTTCCAATAGGGCCATTTTAAATTGATGCTAATTATTGTCACGTGTTGCCTAGCATAAATTGAAGGGGGTGGAGGTCATAATTAAACATGGGTCCTGGGAGTCCTAATTTAGCCACTTTTCATTTTCTTGAGTATGCAGAGTTACAGCAGTTTGTCATCTGCTCATTATAAACCATCTACGATCTAGCAGTCGGTGAAACACACTACGTTTTCAATACCCCAGTGACAAAGGAAATTTTAAAAAGGCAATTTTCTCAAACTCAACACACCAAATAAAACTGTCAGCAGCGAAATGCACTACGAATCTTGTCATCATATCAGACATGGCTGATGAGTGTGATCACAGTTCCTCAGAGGCCCTGGCTCAGAGGCCCAGGCTCAGAGGCCCTGGCTCAGAGGCCCTGGCTCAGAGGCCCTGGCTCAGAGGCCCTGGCTCAGAGGCCCTGGCTCAGAGGCCCTGGCTCAGAGGCCCTGGCTCAGAGGCCCTGGCTCAGAGGCCCTGGCTGGATCCTGGTGGGACGCTTGATATTGAGTTGTGTCTTTTCAGCAGAGAAGTGTCTGTGAGTGTCTCTCTCTCTCTCTCTCTCTCTCTCTCTCTCTCTCTCTCTCTCTCTCTCTCTCTCTCTCTCTCTCTCGATGATGGGTAGGTAAATATTGACACCAGTGCTGTCTTGCTCTACATGGTTTTATGGCTTCTAGCCGCTGGCTGGTAATTATTAATCTCCCTCTAAAATAATGTTGCACCTAGAAAGGTACGCAGGTGATCTAGTGCTCCACTCGTTCCCTGGTTACTACCGACGCAAGAAATGCGAAACACAGCACAGGACTCAATTAGCATGACTTGGTAAACAGAAACACGAGCACAGAAAAATGCAACAGCGTCTTTGTGTTTGAGTTTACACTGACACACTCCATTATTATAGCGGTTGAATACAGAAATGGGTCAGTAGGATTTGTAATACCATATTTGTTTTGAGTAAAAATAGCCTGAAGATCATATTGATTGGACATTTTAACAGTACGGATGGTTAATAGAACCAGACATGGTGTTGGAGAGGACATGACTGTAATTTCAACAAATATTTTATTAAAGGTTTATAAGCTATCTATAAACTAATGATTTAGTTACAGTCTTGTCCCATCGCTGCAACTCTCGTACGGACTCGGGAGGGGTAAAGGTCGAGAGCCATTCGTCCCCCGAAACACGACCCTGCCAAGCCGCACTGCTTCTTGACACACTGCTTGCTTAACCCGGAAGCCAGCCGCACCAATGTGTTGGAGGAAACACTGTACAACTGGCGAACGTGGGACAAGGATATCCCGGCCAGCCAAACCCTCCCCTAACCCGGACGACGCTGGGCCAGTTGTGCGCTGCCTCATGGGTCTACCAGTCGTGGCCGGCTGCGATGCAGTGCCTTAGACCGCTGTGCCACTCGGGAGGCCCTGGTTGTAGTTATTCCGAGTAATGTGAGATTTTTCTGTGGTGTTGATGAGTGCTGCAGAAGACATCCATTAACTAGAAAGAGACAGTACCACACCATGCAGGGCTTGACCTCTCCCGTGTTCACTCTGCTCTGCATGTACTACACACACACACACACACACACACACACACACACACACACACACACACACACACACACACACACACACACACACACACACACACACACACACACACACACACACACACACACACACACACACACACACACACACCATATACAGGGACAGGGAAGAATAATGTAATGCATATGGGGAGAGATAGATCCATTAGGCAAACAGGGTTTGTTGTCTAGGGGGGGCTGTTCAGGGGCCTCAGCTGTGTACTTGTTTGGATTACAGACAGGCAGGGAGTATTACATCCCCCCTGCAACATGCTCCACTTCTCTCCCTGTAGACTCATAGTAATAGGACTGGGACCGCTGACTTTAAGTACTTTAAGTGGGAGTGGGGTTTTTACTGGATTGCAAGGTTTGTTGATGTGTCTGTCCTCGAGGAGGGAGGGAGAAAGCTAGGCTCTCTTAAAGAAGGCATTGCTGTGTTCAGTGACATCATGAAGCTCAGACATTTTAGTGCATTCGGTACCTTTGACAGATATTCAGGACATCAACACGACATCAACAGGTCAGAGACCTCATCGATCCCCTCCCGCTTTTTCTTTTATTTGATTTTGGGAGGCACGTTTCTTGTCGTCACTGCCTGATTCCATTGAACAGGTTAAAAAGTCCAGAGTCCGGTAAGTGGAGTGACTTTTGTCATCCTTTGTAGTCCTTCCTTATATGGTCGGACCAGGCCAGGTAAGGGAGTATAAATAGAGCAGGATTGTTGTTTGGGAATATTTGCATTGACCAGCTGGAAGCCTTCTCTGATGCTCTGTTGTTTCCATGGTAGTGCAGTAGGGCTGGAGAGGGATGCAAATCCCTCAGCCTGGCCTCAGTCTGCCCTACTGACGCTACTGGCCTACTACTAATACAACTACTACTCTATTAGGCTCGCTTAGATAGCTCAGTGGTAGGGAATGGCTATCACAAGGCCTTTTTTTCCCTGTGCAACATCCACATGTACGTCCGTATCTGCTGCTCAGAGCTGGTAACCTCCTCTGCATGCTTCCCATCCAAAACAGTTTGTGATTATATTATGATGACATTTTGTGACATTTTTGTTTGTTTTGGTCGTCGACAAGGGTTCTTTCAGCTGTTCGTGCACACACATTTTTTTCCTGAGGCAAGCCGAAGTTCAGTAACCGAAGTCTACGCACCTTCGTCTGTGATTGGTCAGAGACAACTCGTTTTTATGCAAAAAATAATAATATGTGAGAAATACTGCATCTAACATGTTAGTTAGATGTTAGTTAGTTATTTCTGTGCCACTAGAGATCCTGGTTCGAGTCCAGGCTCTGTCGCAGCCGGCCGTGACCAGGAGACCCATGTGGCGGCACATAATTGGTCCAGCGTCGTCCGGGTTAGGGGAGGGTTTGGCCGGCAGGGATGTTCTTGTCCCATCGCGCACTAGTGACTCCTGTGGTGGACCGGGTACAATGCACGCTGACATGGTCGCCAGGTGTACGGTGTTTCCTCCGACACATTGGTGCGGCTGGATTCCGGGTTAAGCGGCCATTGTGTCAAGAAGCAGTGCGACTTGGCTAGGTCGTGTTTTGGATGATGCATGGCTCTCCACCTTCGTCTATCCCGAGTTCGTACGGGAGCTGCAGCGATGGGACAAGACTGTAACTATCAATTGTATACCACGAAAAACTGGTCATTTTTAAAATAAAAAATACAAAAATAAATAAATTGTATTATAGATTTCTTGACTTATATTTTGAGGAAGTGTACAGTATACTGGCTACGGCGTCTCAAGAGGGACAAACAGTAGCTGGGGTTCATCCAGTTGACCTGTAGACTGTCATTATGTAGTTACGTAGTTATATAATGGTCAGGGGTCAATGCAGCTCCACAAAGCTTTTAATACACCTTCCTGTTTAGAGTAGGAAAACACATCAACCTCTTCTGGGTCTCTGTGGGACAATCTCAATTGCATACTCCTCACGTCCTCTCCTCGAAACCCATTGGAGGACACGGTCAGAGGGGCGGGACCTCTGGCTTTCTCGTCCAATGGGTTTTGAGAAAGAGGCGAGGAGAGAAGAGGCGAGGAGTAAGCAATTGAGATTCTCCTATTCTCTTGTCTCCCATCTCCTCATCTCTTTTCTTTTCAGTCATTTTGTTCTACTTTAAGCTTTATCACAACCTCCTATCCCTCTATCTCCTCCCTTCCCTTTCTCTTAAGCCTCAAGAGAGATCTCACTAATAGAATATTGACTCTATAAAGACATGTTGTGTTTTTTCATCATTGGACATGCCATCGGTGTGAGTAGGAATCAGCTGCTGATTTTCTGATTCAGTCCATGTGTGGTTTCTGTGAAAGGGATGGCTGTAGCCTATGGCTGCCAGTCTCAGGACAACAGTGTGCTTCTTTCATCTCTGCTGACTGAAGGTCGTTCAGACACAGCCTTCAGGTGCCTGGTGTTATGTTGGTTTGAAATAGCTGCCTACTATTTGTTGTCTTAACCAATATAATAATACAAAAAAGGTGCCACTCCACTCACCTGGCACTCCAGGCAGGCTCAATCAAACACTAGTTCTGTTTGTACAGATGGCCTGTAATCACTACTGATTGGCCCTGTCAGGGAGACATTACCCTAACGGCACTGTCAAATTAGTGTCAATACTCTCCCTGTCTGACAGACCCATTTCTCTCAGGGAGGATGACGCTCTCTTACATAGTTGGACAGACTTGCACTGTTAGGCGCACACACATACATACTCACTCACACTCACACACACACACACACACACACACACACACACACACACACACACACACACACACACACACACACACACACACACACACACACACACACACACACACACACACACACAGGGCTGAAAAGCATCAACTGAACTTCTCTCTCTCTCTCTCTCTCTCTCTCTCTCTCTCTCTCTCTCACCCCCATCTATCTCTTGGCTTATTTTGGTCTCTGTCCGATTTAAGTCATTTGGACAGTAGACACAACTACCATTTATGGGAATGGAATACTCAAGATGTGGTGACGGGGGATAATATTAGCTTGTACATCAAATCTCACACAGGAATTAGTCGTGGAGGGGATTGAAATATGCTACTGTAAGCGTTCTGTATTACATTTATTTTAAACTCTCTTCTTTCTCTTCCTATTTCTTCCTTTCTCTTCACTCTCTCACCTATTCTCTCCCTCTCCTCTCCCTCTGTCTCTCTCCTCCCTTTCTCCCCCTCCAGATAGTGTCCAACGTCCTGATCTTCTCCTGTTCTAACATCGTGGGCGTGTGTACCCACTATCCAGCCGAGGGCTCCCAGAGACAAGCCTTCCAGGAGACCAGGGAGTGCATCCAGGCTCGCCTCCACTCACAGAGGGAGAACCAGCAGCAGGTAAGGCCTATCATGGGACTGTGGAGGACTTGACATGGTTAGGGCTTTATAAATACATTTAATTTATGTATTCATAGTTAATTATACAGTATTACTTGAAATTATAGTAATTAGTTGATATTATGGTAAGTCTCTTGGTATAGCTGCAGCAGATACTTTAATATAGTGTTTTCTGACACACTACACTCACACCCATGACACTTACACTGTCACATGACTCTGAAGGACCTAATAGGAGACAGGAGGTCATAGAGAGCAGGAGGTTCATAGGTTCAGATCACCTGTAATGACGTCTGGTTCTAAACTCAGCAAAAAAAGAAACGTCCCCTTTTCAGGACCCTGTCTTTCAAAGATAATTCGTAAAAATCAAAATAACTTCACAGATCTTCATTGTAAAGGGTTTAAACACTGTTTCCCATGCTTTTTCAATGGACCATAAACAATCAATGAACATGCACCTGTGGAACGGTCGTTAAGACACTAACAGCTTACAAACGGTAGGCAATTAAGGTCACAGTTAGGACTTAGGACACTAAAGAGGCCTTTCTACTGACTCTGAAAAACACCAAAAGAAAGATGCCCAGGGTCCCTGCTCATCTGCGTGAACGTGCCTTAGGCATGCTGCAAGGAGGCATGAGGTCTGCAGATGTGGCCAGGGCAATAAATTGCAATGTCCGTACTGTGAGACGCCTAAGACAGCGCTACAGGGAGACAGGACGGACAGCTGATCGTCCTCGCAGTGGAAGACCACGTGTAACAACACCTGCACAGGATCGGTACATCCGAACTTCACACCTGCGGGACAGGTACAGGATGGCAACAACAACTGCCCGAGTTACACAAGGATCACACAATCCCTCCATCAGTGTTCAGACTGTCCACAATAGGCTGAGAGATGCTGGACTGAGGGCTTGTAGGCCTGTTGTAAGGCAGGTCCTCACCAGACAGCACTGGCAACAATTGCCTATAGGCACAAACCCACCGTCGTTGGACCAGACAGAACTAGCAAAAAAGTGCTCTTCACTGACGAGGGGTGATGGTCGGATTCGCGTTTATCGTCGAAGGAATGAGAGTTACACCGAGGCCTGTACTCTGGAGCGGAATTGATTTGGAGGTGGAGGGTCCATCATGGTCTGGGGCGGTGTGTCACAGCATCATCGGACTGAGCTTGTTGTCATTGCAGACAATCTCAACGCTGTGCATTACAGGGAAGACATCCTCCTCCCTCATGTGGTAACCTTCCTGCAGGCTCATCCTAACATGACTCTCCAGCGTGACAATGCCACCAGCCGTACTGCTCGTTCTGTGCATGATTTCCTGCAAGTCAGGAATGTCAGTTTTCTGCCATGGCCAGCGAAGTGCCTGGATCTCAATCCCATTGAGCACGCCTGGGACCTGTTGGATCAGAGGGTGAGGGCTAGGGCCATTTCCCCCAGAAATGTCCAGGAACTTGCAGGTGCCTTGGTGGAAGAGTGGGGTAACATCTCACAGCAAAAACTGGCAAATCTGGTGCAGTCCATGAGGAGGAGATGCACTGCAGTACTTAATGCAGCTGGTGGCCACACCAGATACTGACTGTTACTTTTGTTCAGGGACACATTATTCCATTTCTGTTAGTCACATGTCTGTGGAACTTGTTCAGTTTATGTCTCAGTTGTTGAATCTTGTTATGTTCATACAAATATTTACACATGTTTTCTGTTGACAGTGAGAGGACGTTTCTTTTTTTGCTGAGTTTAGGAAGTCTAGGATAGAATTTTTTACAATTGCTAGGACCCATTTCTCAATGCTTAGGTCACTTTTTCAAAACTCTTCACACAGTGAGCACAACAGCAGTCTATGTGGGTTAAACTGTGGATCATTTTTCATTGCTTTGGCACAAAATACATTCAATGACTACATCTTTCAAATGTCATGAATTATTTTCTCACTCAGGCACAACCACCACCAAAACTCTATGTACCTACAGGCCAATTTGCACATGTTTACATACTCTTTTCAAAACTGTTAAACTTAAGTTCAAACCTAACATAACACAAAATGTTTGCTACATTTCTTCAGTAATACCTTATAATAAAAAAAAATTGAATCTAAAAAAATGGAATACTATCAAAACAATAAGACCAACCACAGATGATTCCCATTGTAGCTGAACACCTACCCAGGTGTTAGTCTTTCAATTTCATTACCATCTATACAAAAGGGGACATCTTAGGAATAATGCTGTACTGTAATGTAAACATGGACCCAGCCAGAGATAGAGAAGTGGCTGACAGAGGAAGAAAAGTGTCTGGGAGAGGGAGAGGGAGAGGACTACATACGCGTGGTGGTTGAAGACTGAGAGGAAGATCAGAGCTGTCGTCTCAGATGAGATTAGAGCTACTATAATTGATCATGTAATAAATCATGGTCTATCAATCTAGAGGCTGGTCTGAGAGTGCAGCCAAATCTGCAACGCACAACAGTGGCATCTATTGTGAGAAATGTCCGACAAAACAACAGGTAAGATGTGCGTTATTCTGCAAGGGCATCTGACTGAACTGCACATTACAGAAGTAAATTGAGCACAGCCTCCAGGCCCACTTGTGTATAATTGTTTTGGTATTTCTGCTTAGGACACAACGGTTACCTCCCACATGTGGGAGAGGTAGGATTTTCACTGCTGTGCAGGAAACTGCAATCGTTGATATGGTCATCAGAAACAATGGCATAAAACTCACAGAGATTCGGGACAGAGTGTTGGCAGACAGCATTACATTTGGAAATATTCACAATGTAAGCATAATAACTATTTCTAGAGTCCTGAAACAACATCAAGTCAGGATGAAGCAGTTGTACACTGTCCCCTTTGAGAGGAAGTCTGAACGAGTCAAGCAACTCAGGAACCAATATGTCCAGGTAAGATGACTATAATATACAGAACTGGTTTTGAACAAAACCAAACAGGGCAGAGGCACACAATGGCATGTTTTTAGGTATATTGTAAACTACCGTAATAGCCTAACTCTTATCTTTCCTTGTGGATTTATTTTAGAGAGTCATGGAGATTGAAGCCAGGCAAACATCCCACATATTCATCTTCGTGGATGAGGCTGGTTTCAACTTGGCCAAAACACGGCGGCGAGGAAGGAATGTGATTGGGAAAAGAGCCACAGTGGATGTCCCGTGCCAGAGGGGTGCCAACATCACAATGTGTGTAGCAATATCCTCTGATGGATTGCTGTCATACAAACCGCTAATTGGGCCATTCAACACAGAGCGTCTCATTTTATTCCTGGATGACCTCTATGGAAGGGTTGTGCCAGGTGAGGAAAGGGTTGCAGTGAGGCGAAATCGGCCAACGTTTGTAATTGTATGGGACAATGTGGCATTTCACCACTCTCGTGTAGTCACAGAGTTGTTTGCAGCCCATTCCAGGATGGTGTCACTTTTCCTCCCACCTTACCCTACATTCCTCAACCCCAAGGAGGAATTATTTTCCTCATGGAGGTGGAAGGTTTATGACCACCATCCACATGATCAAATGTCCCTCCTGGACGCAATGAATGCTGGATGCCTGACCATATCTGCAGAAGATTCCCAGGGATGGACCAGGCATGCCAAAATATTATTTCCTAGGTGTATTGCCCAAGAGGACATAAGATGTGATGTGGATGAGAACCTGTGGCCAAATGCAGAAGACAGGGTTGACTAGCATTGCTACTGTATCCGTATCGGTAGATGGTGTATATACAAATTCTTGTATTTTGGAATCACTAAATGCCAAAAAATGACATAAAACATATTGAAGCATATTGCATCATGTCTGATTCTTTCCTGTAACATATACTGCAGTGAATTCTAAACAGTAGAGAGGTGTCATTCTTGTTTTGTAAAGACATTTTACAAAAGAAAACATTGTGTAATGCTACCTGTTGTTAGTGTTTTTGAGGTCGTTGTTTTATGAGTGACAAAGTGTGCTTGTTGGGTGACAACCTTTGCTAGTGTTATGGAAGAATTAGTTAATTTGAGACCTATATGAAGTGTTTTGGTAGTTTTAGTGCATTTTGGATGTGAAATTGACTGCTGTGCCAAGCTGAAAGTTGGTTAGGAGAAGTGTGTGAAGGGTTTTGAAAAAGTGACCAAAGTATTGATAAAAGGGTCCTAGCGATTGTAAAAAACTGTAAAGCTGCAGTCCATAGGGGTGAACCTGCCACGTCCGTTTGCAATATTACAACAACAAAGACGATACTTCAAACAACGAAAACTGTTTATTTTCCCCTCTAATATCACTGCACGCGCGATAGAGCAGCAAAGTATGTACTACGATTTTAACCAAAACAAATCAAATTTTATTGGTCACATACACATATTTTGCAGATGTTATTGTGGGTGTAGCGAAATGCTTGTGTTCATAGCTCCAACAGTGCAGTAGTATCTAACAATTCACAACAATACACAGAATTCTAAAAGTAAAAGAATGGAATTAAGAAATATATAAATATTAGATCGAGAAATGTCGGAGTACCATTGACAAAAATACAGTAGAATAGAAATAGTATATACATATGAGATGAGTAAAGTAAACATTATTTAAACATTATTAAAGTGACTAGTGTTCCATTATTAAAGTGGGCAGTGATTCCAAGTCTGTGTATACAAGGCAGCAGCCTCTAAGATGTAGGGTTGCGTAACCGGGTCGAAGCCGGGCGATGGCTATTTAACAGTCTGATGGCCTTGAGAAATAAGCTGTTTTTCAGTGTCTTGGTCCCAGGCCATGGCTTGGGTGTTTGATGATCTTTTTGGCCTTCCTGTGACATCGGGTGCTGTAGGTGTCCTGGGGGGCAGGTAGTTTTCCCCCAGTGATGCGTTGGGAAGACTGCACCACCTTCTGGAGAGCCCTGTTGCGCATTTTTCACCACACTGTCTGTGTGGGTGGACCATTTCAGATTGTCAGTGATGTGTACGCCGAGGAACTGGAAGCCACAATGCAGGATGCTAATTTCCTCAAAACAAAAACAATAACAAATCCGCCTGGGGCGGCCAGTAGTGGCCAGTGGAGCTGTCTCGGGGTTAAATGTATTTTCCCAATGGGAAATGATGACATATCAATAGGCTACATGGAGGAGACAAAGATGTCCTGGTAACCAAGGTCTGCGCTTACTTAAGTGACCTTTGGCTTCTGCTCCCTATAGATCCACAATGTCACAGCCTTAGAAAGTAGCAGGCGTCACCAAGGAGACAATCACCCCAGGTGTTGACAGTTAGGACAGGTAGTGATGTAAGAGAGTAAGATGAACGCTGAGTCTGAAATTAAGCCCTATTCCCTGTAGAGTCAATATATTGCCCTATATAGCAGTGTTTCCCAACTCCGTTTCTCGAGTACCTCAAAAGCACAAGATTGTTATTGTAGCCCTGTACAAAAACACCTGATTCAGCTTGTCAAGGGCTTGATGATTAGTTGACAAGTAGAATCAGGTGTGTTTGTCCTGGGCCATAACAAAAATATGTACTGTTGGGAGTAGTGGAGGACTGTTATATAGGGAATAGGGTGCACTACGTTTATAGAGGTTGTCATTTTGGGCGCAGACCAAAGCTGCAGGTTGAATTGACCCCAGGATCAGGGATGCCTCAGTCTGTGTTCATAGTATAGGCCAGGACATCCTAGCACAGTAGGTTTTCCAAATGCCTTGTTCATAATCAGATTCATGCCTAACATGAGCTACTAGCAGGCGGCATTTTGCTTTGTTAGTCACCCAGCACAAGGGCTGTCTACACATTAACTAGATGAGTGGCAACAGTACAATGACTGCAGCTCTACAAGCCACCAAGCAGAAAGAAAGAGAGCAAGAGATAAAATCAAATCACATTTTATTCAAATACAACATAGACCTTACCATGAAATGCTTACTTACCAGCCCTTAACCAACAATGCAGTTTTGAGAAAGAAAAAAAAAGAAATGTACTAAATAAAGAGTGAGAGATACAGAGAGATATACAGAGATAGTGAAAAAGATATAGAGAAACTCTTAGCTAACAGCTAATTCGCTAGGATTGACAAGAAGTTAAAGAAGTGGGTTTGTGTGTTGTTGTTGGCCTATCCTAGCCCCTCGGTAACACTCGTCCACCTACACCTGCTGCTGTGGTGTAAACAGAATAGGAGCTTCGTCCCAAATTACACCCTATATAGTGAACTAATGTGGACCAGAGCCCTGGTAAAAATGTGTGCACTATATAGGAAATAGGGTTCCATTTGGGATGCAGTCAAGGAGATGGCATCAAGGGCCGGCCCACACTCGTCAACCAGTGATGACATCTCTCAGCAGGCTGGGATACTGTGCCGTGCACGTCATCGCAATAGTGGGATGGAAAGATGGAAGCAGGGGGCAAGCAGCCGTCTGTTCTAGTCCTCAACTACCCAGGTCTTGGACCCCTGTTGGATTGGCCAAAATCAAGACCTCTCCATTTCTCTGTCTCACTGTCTGTCTCGTGTAATGACTCCTATAAACTAAATCTCTGGTTTGTCCATTTTCTCTCTACTCTCTCCCCTGCCTCTCTCTCTTTCTCTCTGGGATTTTCTCTCCTTCTCTTTTTCTCCCTGGGTGTCTTCCCTCACTCTCTCTCCCCCTCCTCTCTCTCTCTTCATCATTCTCTCTCTCTACTTTCTACCTTCCCATCTCCACCCCTCTCTCTTGCCCTCTCTCTCTCATCTCTCTATCTCTGCAGGAGCGCCTCCTGCTCTCCGTGCTTCCCCGTCACGTTGCCATGGAGATGAAAGCTGATATTAACGCTAAGCAGGAAGACATGATGTTTCACAAGATCTACATCCAGAAGCACGACAACGTCAGGTACCGGTCACCAATGACATCATCAGGGAGAGTGGGGACACATGCAGTCAATGCCATGCTCCAAAGCTATGTCCAGGTCATTCTCTTAATCAATTACCATGCTACTTTACTCAGCATTACCTAGCCTCTGAGGACAGCTACACATACTATCCAGTGTGTGTGTGGCATATCTCTGTCACTCCCACACACTTCAGGCCTGGAGACTTTGTCAAACCGTTGTCAAGTCTTTGTCTTGGCATTTAAAGGCATGATGAAAGCCCTTGGAATCCATGTATAATCATGCAGTATACATGCTTGATGATTCATTT
Organism: Brachymystax lenok tsinlingensis; assembly: GCA_030435695.1. Classification (NCBI taxonomy): domain Eukaryota; kingdom Metazoa; phylum Chordata; class Actinopteri; order Salmoniformes; family Salmonidae; genus Brachymystax; species Brachymystax lenok. The sequence goes on along the minus strand of CM059781.1, from coordinate 27,203,122 downwards.
ATATCATCATCCCATTATTACCATGTTGATAGTATGTGCTTAACCTCCAGTGGTAGTGGAGAGTATTACTAATCATCATCCAATAGCAAGCATTAAATATGTGATGTAGTCTAGAGAATCAGAGTAGGCACCATCTTGTTGATTATGGAACGAATGCACAAGGCTTGCATTTGGTACATACTGGCAGAGAAAGAGAGAGAGAGAGAGAGAGAGAGAGAGAGAGAGAGAGAGAGAGAGAGAGAGAGATGGTTGTTTTCTCTGTGGCTTGTGGACACCAAGAAGACTCCTAACGTCATGCTGTGTGTTGTATTCTCAGAATCATGCCTGGTAGCCTTCTAGCTCTTCTGTCTTAGGGCAGACTAGACCCAAACACACATAAGAGGTGCTATTGTAGCTTTGAAGAGTCTCTTTGAACCACATGGGTAGAGTCGGAGGTCACGTATCTTTCACTCTTTTCTAAAACAAAACAGTCTTTTCATTGCCTGTGTCTGTGTGTATGTGATCATTATCAGTTTGTTGCCGTGTTAGAGCAGAGAGAGTTGAACCTTGAAGTCAGAGAGGGTTTAGCTCAGAGGCCTGGCAGTTCCTGGAATATCTACTGCTATGGAAGGAAGGTTCAGGCACAATGCATGTGATGCCTGCTGTTTTTGTGAAGAATGAAAGGTCGAGAAAACACACTCACTCACGCACACAGGCACACACATAATTCCATATAGCACTGACATTTATATCTAAAAGTCTCTCACACATTTTAAAATTAGACACTCTAGATAAGCTAGTCACACTGTAGAAAACACTATCAATGACAATTGGTTATGATAACGATGGCAATGCTGATGATGAAGATGCTGTGCGACAAAGAAGTATTTATATTTTCTGTTCGTGGTGATTCTGTCCGGCGACTGATCTCAACTGGCCCTGCACGAGGCTGCTTGAAAAAGCGTTGCCCCTCTTTTTAACTGACTCACTGGGGGTCTGGGATTACTGGCCGCTAGGCTAAGCTAAGCCTGGCTGACTGTGCGGCTAATACCCTGCTAAAGAGAGGGAGGCCTGGGGTAGCGAGCCGCTAACAGCGCCCGGCCACCCTCTGTAATTGGGCAGCAGACAGACAACAGGAAAAGAGAGTTGTCAGCTCCTGGCAGGGATAGAGAGAGAAAGAGATAGAAAGAGAGAGAGAGAGAGAGAAAGGATAGAAGACTGGGGCTGCTGTGTCTAACATTACTACATTACTAGTGCATGTAGCTGTCAAATCCTTTCTTCCTCTCTCATAAGCATCAAGGATATCCTCTCCTTCAGTGGGCTTTGAGAGGAATTGAGGAAACAAGGATGGAGAAAGCAATAATTATTTGACGGCTAGTAACGTTTTCAGACACTGCCCGGGTTTCACTGTTTCTCTGTGTGTTCCAGTTAGATGGGGGAGATATAGTGGAGGATGTACTGTATATAGCCTAGCATGTGAGATGGGGTTGCTGAGAGAGCAGATAGCATCTTGTCCTGCAGCATGTCATGTCCCTGGCCGCTCCTCACGGCTCTGACTGCTCTGCTCCTCCCGGGCCCTGCTCAGCTCAGCCCACTCTGCTGTTAGTCAGGAGACCTCCCTTTTGCTTTTCTGCCTCCTCCTCCTCTTCCTCCTCCTTCTCGAACAAAAGCCCCATGGCTTTCAGCAATTAGGCCGAAATGTCCCGACTACAAGCGTGTTATGCAAGTTAGCAGCAGTGGGGTGTAGGGATGTTTGTCGAGAAGTTTTGAAGCTCATTTCAGTGAAGTGGGTTATTGATATGTCTACTAGAGGACAACACGGTGATGCTTTTTTGCCAGTTTAAAGTTTGAAAGTTTATTCGCCATGTGCACAGGATACAACAGGTATAAAACAGTACAGTGACATTCTTACCTTGAGAGCTCCTTCCCAACAACGCAGTGATAATAATAATTGATACAATGTGTCGGTCTAATCCTGAATGCTGATTGGTTAAAAACGCATTCCAACCGGTGTCTATTCCACAAAATCTATGACGTTAAAATGCCTATTTACTCTGTTCCATCTGACTGCGCAATCCACTGTCTCATCAGCCCAGCCTGGCAATTTATGAACTTGATCTCCACTATAAAAAAACATTTAGTTTTCAACAGATTTGTATAAACCTTGCTGTCTGTCTCTCCGACATTTGCAACATTGTTTCAGTATTCTAATGTGATCTCCAGCTGTCCCATAGTAATGAACGTGTAGGGGTCGGGAGTTGGGATGAGACAGACAGGATATATACAAAGAAATGTAAATTGTAAAAAGTTTAAAAGAAACGAAGTGCAGCTAGTTTGCAGTTTTTCCAGCTTCAGTTTGAAGTGATTGTGTTATCTGTGTTGTTGGCTAGCTCCTCTGAACAACAGTGTCCTGACGAGAGAGCACATTTTCTATGCCAGTCGAAATCGTGCCTCATTAGCTCATGGTTATGGATGTATCCAAATAAATGTCACTAGAAAACAGCTTAAACAAATGCAAATGCTGCTACTGCTGTTATTCTGTTAGCACTGTTTGACGTGATTGTAAGTTAGCCATAGAATGAACGACCAGCCAGCTTGGGTAGCAATAGTAGGATATATAAATACTTATGGTAATATACTAATGGTAGTGAACAGTACCAGTAAAAGGTTTGGACACACCTACTTTTCTTTTTCTTTATTTTTACTATTTTCTACATAGTATAATAATAGTGAAGACTTCAAAACTATGAAATAACACATACAGTGAGGGAAAAAAGTATTTGATCCCCTGCTGATTTTGTACGTTTGCCCACTGACAAAGAAATGATCAGTCTATAATTTTAATGGTAGGTTTATTTGAACAGTGAGAGACAGAATAACAACGACAAAAACCAGAAAAACGCATGTGAAAAATGTTTATAAATTGATTTGCATTTTAATGAGGGAAATAAGTATTTGACCCCCTCTCAATCAGAAAGATTTCTGGCTCCCAGGTGTCTTTTATACAGGTAACGAGCTGAGATTAGGAGCACACTCTTAAAGGGAGTGTTACCTGTATAAAAGACACCTGTCCACAGAAACAATCAATCAATAAGATTCCAAACTCTCCACCATGGCCAAGACCAAAGAGCTCTCCAAGGATGTCAGGGACAAGATTGTAGACCTATACAAGGCTGGAATGGGCTACAAGACCATCGCCAAGCAGCTTGGTGAGAAGGTGACAACAGTTGGTGCGATTATTCGCAAATGGAAGAAACACAAAAGAACTGTCAATCTCCCTCGGCCTGGGGCTCCATGCAAGATCTCACCTCCTCGTGGAGTTGCAATGATCATGAGAACGTTGAGGAATCAGCCCAGAACTACATGGGAGGATCTTGTCAATGATCTCAAGGCAGCTGGGACCATAGTCACCAAGAAAACAATTGGTAACACACTACGCCGTGAAGGACTGAAATCCTGCAGCGCCCGCAAGGTCCCCCTGCTCAAGAAAGCACATATACATGCCTGTCTGAAGTTTGCCAATGAACATCTGAATGATTCAGAGGACAACTGTGCACGACAACTGGGCCCTCGTGCACGGCTCAGTGTTGTTTTTGTCGAAAAGTGCATAAAATGCATTGAGTTCGTCTAGTAGAGAGGCATTGTTGGATAGATCACTGCTAGGTCTACCTTTGTAATCCATAATGGACTGTAGCCCCTGCCACATCCGTCAAGCATCGGAGCCGGTGTAATAAGATTCCACCTTATTCCTATATGTGACCGACCAGCTTGATTCCATCTTATGTATCAAAATTTGAAATTGTGTTTTTTTTACATTGGATTAAAGTAGACTCAGAGCTAGAAAATAGTATTTCATACACTACAGTTGAGGAACAATGGGAAAGTAATTCTGCTTTGAAAGTTGATAAACTTTTGAGAAAATGTCTCTTGAATGTTTTAGTTCACCTATTGGAGAGCTCTTCTTTGTCTACACCCATTCAGCATTGTTCACACCCTCTTAAACCTTAGCCCCACTCGTCTCTTTAAGGATTCACATGAGGCCATGTGCTAAACAGTGCGTATGGTAGTGTACAACCAAAGATTTCAAGAATAAAGGCTGGTTTATACTATGTCTATCGACATGCCTGTATACAGTTGTCACAGTGACATCATTAACATTTTATTGTCGTCCAACATCAAACTTGTCGAAATAACGAACAACGAAATAAAAGCAGGGCATTCTACCAGAGAATTTTAAGAACTTGTACACTGTCTTCGTTGGCCTAACGTTGTATCCTAATTTTACTTTGGTTCAGGTCATGTTGTTCTTCACATTACCGTCTCTGGTAAACACAATATATCAAATAAAATCTATGTTTATTTGTCATTCATAGGCTACAGAAGTTGTAAACGGTACAGTGAAATGGCTACTTGCATAGTGGAGTCTTTTGTTAGACATGTAACTGGATAGCTAAACAATGAACCATAATCCCAACTCATACCATTACTACTCTGCATTAATCTACAGGTAGAAAGCTAACAAACTAGCTAGGTTCAATGTTAACTAGCTAGCTAACATTAGGCTATAACTAGCAATGCAAATGGCTCTGAGATATGAATATTATTACTACACAGATCATACACGTAACGTTAACTAGCGAGCCAGCCAGCCAGCTAACAGTACGCTTTAACTTGCAATGAAAACGACAAAATTAGAAACGTATATAATATCCGAAAATGTAGCTAGCTAGACTCTCTTACCCGAATACATGGATGCCATCTCTGTCACGGATGCCATGGTTGCCCTTAGTTTGAAGATGTAATCCGGAGACAGATGTTTTATGAAACAGCCTTCTGTGTTCTCTTTTCAATTCCCTCCGCATTTGCAATCAAACGCCTGACTTTTCTCCATCTCTTTAGCAATCATACTCTGCTTCGACTGGGCATTCTACTGATTTCAAAACTCGGTCCTCCAGAAAGTGGAGAGCCTTAGCAACACTTGTGCAGTTCCTTGTGATGTCTTTCAAAAAAGCTGCTTTAGAAAGGATTACCTACACATACTAAGCAGCTCATGTTATAGACAGAAGCGTGCTACATGGCAGACCGATCTGAACTCATCTCTCATCATGTCCAGCCCATCAATTATCTTAGCCAATCATGGCTAGCGGTAAGGTTCCTTACTTTTTCCGTGGCTAAACCAACTAGGCTCGTAATTTAACAATTGTACTTGTATTTACAGACGGCATACACGTTTGTTATTAAGGCCCATGACATTTCACATGTTCCAGAAGGCATTTCTGCCCCAAAATAACATTTTGATAAAAAATGTGGTTTTATGTTCAAATGCCTTTCCTGTGAAATAGTGACACGTGACATATGTCTAGTTTCCTGAAACGAGTCACATATTGTCCTTTTGCCTGTTTGGTGGCTCTGCGGAGGTCACAGCGGGACTACTTGTACAGATTCGTGTCTTCAGATTCTGGGTCGGCTGTGATAGCCCTGTGTGCAGTAGCTCTGCCCTTTAGCTTAGCGTGTACCTCTGTGTTAATCCAGAGCTTTTGATTGGGGAAAGCAGAGAAAGTTCAATGTGGGGACTACGTCGGCGGCGATGCATTATTCTGATGAAGCGCGAGACGGAGGTGGTTAGCTTGTTGATGCTATTGCCGGGGTCCTGAAACATATTCCAGTCAGCGCTAGCAAAGCAGCCTGCAACATAGCCTACGATTCTGAAAACCATTTCTCTAAGGAGCGCGTCACAGTTACTTCCTGTTTGAGCTTCTGTTTATAAACAGGAAGCAGGAGTATAGAGGCATGATCTGATTTGCCGAAGAGGGGGGAAGAGGGAGGGCCTTGTATGCTTGCTTGTGGGTTGAGTAACAGTGGTCTACGACTTTATTGCCCCTAGTGGCGAAGGAGGTGTATTGACAGAAGTTGGGCATTTTGCAGTTTGTGCCATTGTCCCAACCGAGGACATATACATTTTGCATTAGGACATAACTCTTTGGCTGACATTTTTTATTACGATATTCATATATTGAACTCAAATCATGAACTGAACTCTGAACTGAGTTCTGTCGCTCTCACTCTCTGTTGTCTCTCTCATGCAAACTCTCCACTCCATCCCTGTGTGGTACAGTAAGGAGAGACAAGTCCATGCTGCTGCAGCTCTGCATGTGTCTGTGTGTCTGTCAGGTGCTTGGCTGCAGGCTGCAGTGCAATTGTGCTGCAGTCCACAGTGGCATCCAGCCTCTTAGTACCTTACATTACATAATATCCCCTACAGGAGCTGTTAGTCTATATCCGTGCTGTTCTAACTAGTACTGACACACTCTCCTTGTTCAGGACAGCACTATAGCAAACAGCACAGGATATACTGCTGAGCTCTGTCCTTCACTTCTCACTTCCCCTCTGCTCCTCCCCCTATGGACATTCCTTTGAGGACATTCTACCTCCTCCCCCCTCCCCCACCAACAGACATTTACAGTGCCTTCACTGTAAACCCCTTGACTTATTCCACATTTTGTTGTGTTACACCCAAAATGTATTCAATATTTTTTCTCTCACCCATCTACATACAATACCCCATAATGACCAAGTGAAAACATGTTTTTGGAAATGTTTTAGATTTGGTCTTGTGTTTTAGGTTATTGTCCTGCTGAAAGGTGAATTCATCTCCCAGTGTCTGGTGGAAAGCAGACTTTAGTGCCTTGTTGCAAACAGGATGCATGTTTTGGAATATTTTTATTCTGTACAGGCTTCCTTCTTTTCATTCTGTCAGTTAGGTTAGTATTGTGGAGTAACTACAATGTTGTTGATCCTAGAGCTGTTGCGGTGACCGTATTACCGCCATACCAGCGGTCACGGGTCACGAAGGCAGTCAAATTCCACGTGACCGTTTAGTCAAGGTAATTAGGCTTCTCCAAGCTCTGATGCTGCTGATGGTCATTAGTAGCCTACCAAACTTGCTAAGTGCCTGGTACTCAGCACTCTATTGTCCCTCTAATCACTCTGACGTAAATGTAATCTAAAATCTAATCAATCACTTCATGAGAGCCCATGAGCTCATGTTGCGCAACATGTCTATAGGCTATACAATTGAGTGAGAAATTAAAAAAATTATGGACTCTATTACAAAGAGGAGGATCCCATCAGATTTCTATAGGCTAGGCCTACTATTGATCAACTTTCCTAATGTTAAGCTAATTGCTTCGCTTTACAACAGGAGTATAGCCTACCTGGCTGGCATGAAAATGAAAAAAAAAGCGTCCTCCATTCGCTATTTAAGTGCATAGATGACATGTATTTTTTCCCGTTGCCCGTTTCGAGACAGGTGCATGATAATGGTCCGTTCTAAATCAAAACAAATTTCACACATATATTATCTAGTATATGTAAAGACAATATTAAATCAAGAATAGTCTGATGGGTAACAATATTAGCCTATCACTTGTGAATGATGCCCAGCGTAAGAAACTGCCTTTTCTTGCAACTTTTTCAAATCATAGTCACACACCTCATGTAGCCTAGCCCATAGGCTAATATGTTTTGAAGGTTTGTATCACAACTAAAGTGGCCAAATAACTTCATAAAATTAAGCAAATTAATCTGCTATACGAGGGGTTTAGAGCCTAACTGGCATACATAAGCGCGTGAGTTTCAAGTTTGGGAAAGATCATTTTCACCATAAAAATGCACCTTTATAATAAAAGCATTACATGCATAATCGCACTTGCGGTCACTTTTGATAATGTTATTTTCCCCATAATGGAACATTCGCGCTTATAGCTAAACGTTCTGATCTGTTGCGTCAGCCACGTTGCGTAAAAACTTTTTTTTTATGCTAGTGGTTGTATTAATTTTGGATCTATCGCACCCCACAACTGTCCCAGACTATGTTTGGAATATCTATTTCTTGCACAGAATGACTTTTGTACTATGGGGGATAGTAGATTGACATAGGCTAGTGCTTTTGCTGTCCATTATGCCTACTCATCTTGTTTGCTGACAAAAAGTAAATGTGGACAGTTCTTCCAAAATCTTCAACATGCACCTTGTTATTGGATAAGGACGCGCGCAGTTGCGTCCCCAATGTGTCTGTCTTCACTTGTAGCCTGTGAGAAAGACCCGATCACGTGATGATTGCGCAGCACTCAGGGATTGCGCAGCACTCCGGGCCGCAAAAGGCATAGATTTTTTTATGGTGCATTAGGGTGCAAATGAAATTCGAGGCATTATCAAGTGCTTGTCAAATTGTGAATGAGAGACTATTGTAGTGTATACAGCCTGTGGAAAAAACAGAGCTAATGCCTTTCAAGTGTTTTTTTTCAAGTCATCATTAGAGTCTCATCATGCAGCCTTACAATGTATTAGAAATTTAAACATATAGCCGAACATTTGTAGAACAACTAAAGTGAAATTAAATAACTTTAAATTAAGTATATAGGAGTACCTATTTCTTTGTTAACCGCTCAATAGCCGCATGTGCGCACTCCCTCAAATCGTTTGGAGAAAATATTTATATTTTATATTTCATAATTGTATTCTTCATACTATAAAGTAATATAAAATAATACCACATAATTCTAAGCTAATCTTGTCTGCTAAATGAAGTAGTGTAGCCCACAGCCATTTGGCACAGCCACATCAGAACCTAACATAAGGACAACTCAGAGTATGCTATTCTTTTCATCTGAAATAGACTACATTTTCTTCATATCATGCTTCTTTAGACCTGTCTGAAATAAATAATGGATTTATTTTGAAGGTGTAGGCTATATTATATGGATTTATTATACTTTTTAAAATATAGATGTTCCGTGCATGTGTGGAAGCCAGGAAATGCTAAATGTGTTTATGTTAATTAACGGTCAATTACCATGAGACTGATAGTTATTTGCTTGACAATCAACAGCTGATGAAATTTAATGACCGCCACAGCCCTAGTTAATCCATCCTCAGTTTTTCTGTTGGCAAGTGGTGTGCTAGTGGACATTAGAACATAGCCCTGGTCGCTCTTGGGGTTGGGTTAAATGCGGAAGACAGATTTCAGTTGAAGGCATTCAGTTGTACAACTGACTAGGTACCCCCCTTTCCCTTTCCCCCTTTCCTCCCAGCTGATGTTGTCACCTGGGTGTAGAGAAAATGGCTGCTGAGAATATGGATGATATTGGATGGGAATGGCTTTGTAATGTACAATATCTAAAAGACTGGCACTAAGCTTGTCTTTGGGGCATGCTGGTGTAGAGCTAGGCTTAGACCACGGACAGCAACAGAGTTGACAGGAAGGTGTGCAGCCAGGGACAGAGAGGAGGAAATACAAACTGACAAGCAGCCAAATGTAACAGCTACACATGGGTTTGGTTGGGCATGACAGGATCATCACAACAACACAGAGAGAGAGAGAGAGAAAGAGAGAAAGAGAGAGAGAGAGAGAGAGAGAGAGAGAGAGAGAGAGAGAGAGGTGTATAAATGACCACACAGGCAGGTAGCTGAACTGGACACTATCCTGATATGACAGTAGTATAAGAACTGAAATGGAAGAAGGAGTGGTAGGAGAACTGTGAAGAGGGGAGGTAGAGAAGGAAGAGAGTGAGAGGGGGATATGCAGGGTGAGGTGAGTGAAGTGGAGAGAGGCATAGAAGGTGGGAGTGAGGGAGGGAAAGGGGAAGGAGGGAGAGAGAGGGGAATGAATGCAGAGAGAGGTGAGTGAAATGGAGAGAAGCAGGGAGTCCATGAGGGCGGCAGGAGGGGAGAGCCCAACCATCAACAGTGCTGAGGGGTCAAGCTATGCAGCGGGAGATGAAAGGCTGATCGTCTGTGGCAGTGCCAGGAGATTCGGGGGAAACAATGTTAGAGGTCAAGACAGAAGCCCCTTTTGACATGGCAGCGAGATGACCCGTAACAGGTTCTGTGCGGATAGCTATGTAAGCAGGAAGTGCTTTCTCTCTCTCTCTCTTTTTTCTCTCTCTCTCCCTTCCTTTATTCTTTCCCAGGGGGGATCTTGGATGTTGGACGCGGTCCCTGGCATGGCTGCCATTTTCATGCGAGCCGAGCCCTAGCTAAGAAGCAAGCAAGCATGGATGCATACTGTAACAAACAACTTCCTAACCACATAATGCCATTCACTCCCACGCAACTCGGTCGTCACGTTTTAACTGAAACTCTGGGTTTCAGCAGTTTCACCCCAAGCTGTAAAAGGGTTGTAATTCCATCCTGGGCCTTGTTGTTGTGCAGATTATCCACCATTTGGAAGTGATTTACAGTAGATTTACTCTAGTTGGGACATTGCCCGAGTCCAGCACATGGACTTGTTGTAGCCTGTAAACCAGGTTGTGTGGTTAGTACAGAAGGTTCATTCCATTGAGCAAATGAGATACAGTTGATGTCGGAAGTTTACATACACTTAGGTTGGAGTCATTAAAACTTATTTTTCAACCACTCCACAAATTTCTTGTTAACAAACTATAGTTTTGGCAAGTCGGTTAGGACATCTATTTTGTGCACGACACAAGTAATTTTTCCAACAATTGTTTACAGACAGATTATTTCACTTATAATTCATTGTATCACAATTCCAGTGGGTCAGAAGTTAAAATACACTAAGTTGACTGTGTCTTTAAACAGCTTGGAAAATTCCAGAAAATGATGTCATGGCTTTAGAAGCTTTTGATAGGCTAATTGATATCATTTGAGTCAATTGGGGGTGTACCTGTGGATGTATTTCAAGGCCTACCTTCAAACTCAGTGCCTCTTTCCTTGACATCATAGGAAAATCAAAAGAAATCAGCCAAGACCTCAGAAAAAAACTGCTGGAGTAAACAGGTACAAAAGTATCTATATCCACAGTAAAACGAGTCCTAAATCGACATAACCTGAAAGGCCGCTCAGCAAGGAAGAAGCCACTGATCCAAAACCGCCATAAAAAAAGCCAGACTACGGTTTGCAACTGCACATGGCGACAAATATCGTACTTTTTTGAGAAATTTCCTCTGGTCTGATGAAACAAAAATAGAACTGTTTGGCCATAATGACCATTGTTATGTTTGGAGGAAAAAGTGGGTTCCTTGCAAGCTGAAGAACACTATCTCAACCGTGAAGCACGGGGGTGGCAGCATCATGTTGTGGGGGTGCTTTGCTGCAGGAGGGACTGGTGCACTTCACAAAATAGATGGCATCATGAGGAGGAAAATTATGTGGATATATTGAAGCAACATCTCAAGACATCAGTCAGAAAGTTACAGCTTGGTCGCAAAAGGGTCTTCCAAATGGACAATGACCTCAAGCATACTTCCAAAGTTGTGGCAAAATGGCTTAAGGACAACAAAGTCAAGGTATTGGAGTGGCCATCACAAAGCCCTGACCTAAATCCTATAGAAATTTTGTGGGCAGAACTGAAAAAGCATGTGCGAGCAAGGAGGCCTACAAACCTGACTCAGTTACACCAGGTCTGTCAGGAGGAATGGGCCAAAATTCACCCAACTTATTTTGGGAAGCATGTGGAAGGCTACCTGAAACGTTTGACCCAAGTTAAACAATTTAAAGGCAATGCTACCAAATACTAATTGAGTGTATGTAAACTTCTGACACGCTGGGAATGTGATGAAAGAAATAAAAGCTGAAATAAATCATTCTCTCTACTATTATTCTGACATTTCACATTCTTAAAATAAAGTGGTGATCCTAACTGATGTAAGACAGGGAATTTTTACTAGGATTAAATGTCAGGAATTGTGAAAAACTGAGTTTAAATGTATTTGGCTAAGGTGTATGTAAACGTCCGACTTCAACTGTATGACTGTCTGCTTATCATCTCTGACAGTTTAGCAAAATAATGCAATGGATGAGCACAATAACACTGATGCGAATATATTGTCTCTCTCTGACTGAGTGGTTGTAAGGGCTTCAACATGCCTGGTTTCATCAGGTCATGGTCACAGTGTACCTTGTTTGGTAAAGTTATTGCACAATGAATATCTGATGTGTTTCTCCCAGGGGTGACGTCCTGTTTTGGTGAATGTATTTTTCTTTTTAATTTCTGGTACAAACACCCAGTGACTCATAAATACTGTATACAGTTCCTTCGGAAAGTATTCAGACCTCTTGACCTTTTCCAAATTTTACGTTACAGCTTTATTCTAAAATTGATTAAATGTATTTTTCCTCAGCAATCTACACACAATACCCCATAATGGCAAAGTGGAAACAGGTTTGTAGAAATCTTTGCAACTTTATTAAAAATAATAAACAGAAATACCTTATTTACACAAGTATTCAGACCGTTTGCTAAGAGACTCTGCAGCATTGAAGGTCCCCAAGAACACAGTGGCCTCCATCATTCTTAAATAGAAGAATTTTGGAACCACCAAGACACTTCCTAGAGCTGGCCGCTCGGCCAAACGGAGCAATTGGGGAGAAGGGCTGATGGTCACTCTGTCAGGGCTCTAGAGTTCCTCAGTGGAGATGGGAGAACCTTCCAGAAGGACAAACATCTCTGCAGCACTTCATTAATCAGGCCTTTATGCCAGACAGAAGCCACTCCTCAGTAAAAGACACATGACAGCCCACTTGGAGTTTGCCAAAAGCCACCTAAAGACTCTCATACCATGAGAAACAAGATTCTCTGATCTGATGAAACCAAGATTGAACTCCAAGCATCACGTGTGGAGGAAACCTGGCACCATCCATACAGTGAAGCATGGTGGTGGCAGCATCATGCTGTGGGGATGTTTTTCAGCGGCAAGGACTGGGAGACTAGTCAGTAAAGAGAGATCCTTGGTGAAAACCTGCTCCAGAGTGCTCAGGACCTCAGTCTGGGTTGAAGGTTCACCTTCCAACAGGACAATGAACCTAAGCACACTGCCAAGACAACGCAGGAGTGGCTTCGGGATAAGTCTCTGAATGTCCTTGAGTGGCCCAGCCAGAGCCCGGACTTGAACCCGATCGAACATCTCTGGAGAGACCTGAAAATAGCTGTGCAGCAATGCTCCCCATCCAACCTGACAGAGCTTGAGAGGATCTGCGGAAAAGAATAGGAGAAACTACCCAAATACAAATGTGCCAAGGTTGTAGCATCATACCCAAGAAGACTCGAGGCTGTAATCGCTGCCAAAGGTGCTTCAACAAAGTACTGAGTAAAGGGTCTGAATACTTCTGTACATTTTATATTTCTGTTTTTCAATTTTTTATAAATTAGCAAACATTTCTAAAAAACTGTTTTTGCTTTGTCATTATGGGGTAATGTGTGTAGATTGATAAGGGAAAAAAACTATTTTAGAATAAGTCTGTAACCTAACAAAATGTGGAAAAGCCAAAGGGTCGGAATTCTTTCTGAAGACCCTGTATACATACATAAATACAGTCATTTATAGAACACATTCCTCTATAGAAAATGGGCCTGCTGTACATGTTCCTCTAACATGAAAGACATGCTCTGGGGCAGAGATGAATGAAGGACACCCATGCACATTGACCCTTGTTTCTCTAAATGCCTTGATTTCTATGAAGTACTATAGAAAGTTACTGTGTGTCAATTGTAAAAAAACAATAACAACACTATCTTAGATATGCCTCTATTAAATATCTCATGATTCATCATCTAACGATTAAATGGAGCTTTAAGACCTGACACAGCTTTCGTTTTCTGCCCAGGCTCCCGCCTACCCCCTCCAAACCAGCCCAAATATACATATATGGTCATGCCCTAGGAGAACGGAACATACTGCTTCCTGGGAGATAATATTTGTGGCGCTCTTAATCCGCTCATTGTGGGAGGCACAGGGATTATATTTGTGTCTAAATTTAGCCTCCATGGCACCCCTGTCCTCAGCTACAGTACAAGCTGATAATCTATGTTTAAAGGAGGTGGTCTTGGCTGGGTCTAGTGCTCCGCCGTGCCTGTGTCTGTGTCAGCCAATCCAGGATCACACAGAAAACAGACCAGGGGGACTGGCCATTACACTATAACTCACATGACATAACCTCTATTTTCTTTCTCTCTGCATTGTTGGGAAGGGCCCGTAAGTAAGCATTTCGCTGTTAGTCTACAACTAATGAATACAATTGAGAGTATTCTGTTGCTATCACTTGGTAAACAACAAATGTACACTACTAATGACACTCTAATGTACTTGTCCTCTTGCTCAGTTGTGCACCTGGGCCTCCCACTACTCTTTCTATTCTGGTTAAAGCCAGTTTGCGCTGTTCTGTGAAGGGAGAAGTGCACAGCGCTGTACGAGATCTTCAGTTTCTTGGCAAGTTCTCGCATGGAATAGCCTTCATTTCTCAGAACAAGAATAGACTGACGAGTTTCAGAAGAAAGTCTTTGTTTCTGGCAATTTTGAGCCTGTACTCGAACCCACAAATGCTGATTCTCAAGATACTCAGCTAGTCTAAAGAAGGCCAGTTTTATTGCTTCTTTAATCAAAACAACAGTTTTCAGATGTGCTCTGAAACCATGAAGTAGTTGTACCCCTTGCGGAGCGATCGGTAACGATGCTTCGAGGGTGGCGGTTGTCTATGTGTGCAGAGGGTCCCTGGTTCGAGCCCAGGTAGGGGCGAGGAGAGGAACGGAAGCTATACTGTTACACTAACATAATTTCAAAAGGGCTTTCTAATGATAAATTAGTCTTTTAAAATGATAACCTTGGAATAGCTAACACAACATGCCATTGGAACACAGGAGTGATGGTTGCTGATAATGGCCTCTGTACGCCTATGTAGATATTGCCATACATATTCCAACATTAACAATGTCTACACTGTATTTCTGATCAATTTGATGTTATTATGATGGACAAAGAATTAGCTTTTCTTTCAAAAACAAGGACATTTTTAAGTGACCCCAAACTTTTGAACGGTAGTGTATTTAAATACTACAGTGGTGGAGCTTCCATTTGGGCTGGCAGGTAGCCTAGCAGTTAGGAAGGTGAGATAGCAACTGGAGGGTTGCCAGTTCAAATCCCGGGTCCGACGGGAACAATCTGTTGGGAAGTGAGCTGGGAACCGGAGGGTTGCTGGTATCAAATCTGAGATGCCATTTCCTGCTGCTGTGACTTATGCAGGCTCTTAACCCCCCCACAACAACAGCTCCCTGGGCTCCTAGTGTGGCAGCCCCCCACACCTCTCCAAAACCTGTGTGTGTCTTTTGGAGGGGTTGGGTTAAAAGTGGAAGTCAAATTTCAGTTCGACTTAGTTTGCAATTGACCAATAAAGTAATCTTCATTTCAGATCGAGGCACTCTTGAATTATGAAAACATGTATAATAATGAGGATGCAGTCTTTAAATTGTCATTATTTGTCTTGGTTCAAACCCCAGAATGGGGATCCACATTTACAGTTATCCAAGGTCAGTTGGAAGGCAGCATCCCCCATTCTCCTCTTCCCATTCCTTCCCCTCTCATCTCCTCTCCTCTAATGCTTGATGGCTCTCCTCCTAATCACAATCTGTGGTCATGACAACAGCTCTCTGGGAACAGAAATACAAGGATGCTAAGACTCCAGTTAAGAGAGACCACAGTCACTGGATTCTTAGGTGTAAGCAATGGGAGTATGGGCCTACTGGGAGTGGCACCAGCAATGGGAGTATGGGCCTACTGGGAGGAGCACCAGCAATGGGAGTATGGGCCTACTGGGAGGAGCACCAGTAATGGGAGTATGGGCCTAATGGGAGGAGCACCAGCAATGGGAGTATGGGCCTACTGGGAGTAGGACCAGCAAAGGGAGTATTGGCCTACTGGGAGGAGCACCAGCAATGGGAGTATGGGCCTACTGGTAGTAGCACCAGCAATGGGAGTATGGGCCTACTGGGAGGAGCACCAGCAATGGGAGTATGGGCCTACTGGGAGGAGCACCAGCAATGGGAGTATGGGCCTACTGGGAGGAGCACCAGCAATGGGAGTATGGGCCTACTGGGAGGAGCACCAGCAATGGGACTATGGGCCTACTGGGAGGAGCACCAGCGATGGGAGTATTAGCCTACTGGGAGTAGCACCAGCAATGGGAGTATGGGCCTACTGGGAGGAGCACCAGCAATGGGAGTATGGGCCTACTGGGAGTAGCACCAGCTTGCCCTGTGATAGGCTTATACCTATCCAATCCTTTCAGATGAACAGATTGGGGGTAGAGACTAAGGATTGTTTCTGGATAGAACCACTGTCTCTGGTTTTGTCTAGGTTGACTCTAGATGGAACCATCCCCTCCTCCCTCAATTATTATTTTATAACCTCGTAACACCCTTCTCTGTCTCTCTCTATGCCCCTGTTCCTTCAGCTCTATTTCCAGCGTATAGACATATCTTATCTTGTCCCCATTCATCTTCCTGCAGGCAGGGCTGCCAGTGGCATGGAGCTGGGCTGTGTGTACCCTGTGATACTCATGTGAGCGTATTTGTCTCTGAAGCTGCTCTTTTCTTCCTCTCTCTCTCTCGCTCTCTCTTCCCTGCCGTCTTTATCTCCATCCCGTGATGAAAGAAAAGAACACAGATAAATATATCAAAATATATAATTACCCAATGTTAGTCACCCATTTTAGATACAGGGGCAAGGAAAAGTATGTGAATCCTTTGGAATTACCTTGATTTCTGCATAAATTTGTCATAAAATGTTATCTAAGCCACAACAATAGACAAACACAGTCTGCTTAAACTAATAACACACAAACAATGATACGTTTTCATGTCTTTGCAGGACACACCGTGTAAACATTCACAGTGCAGGGAAGAAAAAGTATGTGAACCCTTTGATTTAATAACAGGTTGACCGCAGCAATAACCTCAACCAAACGTTTTCTGTAGTTGCGGACCAGACCTGCACAACGGTCAGGAGGAATTTTGGACCATTCCTCTATACAAAACTATATCAGTTCAGCAATACTCTTGGGATGCCTGGTGTGAACCACTCTCTTGAGCTCATGCTACAGCATCTCAATCGGGTTGCGGTCAGGACTCTGATTGGGCCACTCCAGAAGGCGTATTTTCTTCTGTTGAAGCCATTCTGTTGTTGATTTACTTTTTTGTCGTTGTCCTGTTGCATCACCCAAATTCTGTTAAGTTTCAATTGGCGGACAGATAGCCTTACATTCTCCTGCAACATGTCTTGATAAACTTGGGAATTAATTTTTTCGTCAATGATAGCAAGCTGTCCAGGCCCTGAGGCAGCAAAGCAGCCCAAACCATGATGCTCCCTCCAACATAGTTTACAGTAGGGATGAGGTTTTGATGTTGGTGTGCTGTGCCTTCTTTTCTCCACACATAGTGTTGTGTGTTCCTTCCAAACAACTCAACTTTAGTTTCATCTGCCCACTGAATATTTTGCCAGTAGCGCTGTGGAACATCCAGATGTTCTTTTGCGAACCTCAGACGTGCAGTAATGTTTTTTTTTGAACAGCAGTGGCTTCTTCTGTGGTGCCCTCCCATGAACACCATTCTTGTTTAGTTGTTTACGTATCGTAGACTCGTCAACAGAGATGTTAGCATGTTCCAGAGATTTCTGTATGTCTTTAGCTGACACTCTAGGATTCTTCTTAACTTCATTGAGCATTCTGCGCTGTGCTTTTGCAGTCATCTTTGAGGGACGGCCACTCCTAGCGAGAGTAGCAACAGTGCTGAACTTTCTCCATTTATAGACAATTTGTCTTACCATGGACTGATGAACATCAAGGCTTTTAGAGATACTTATGTAACCATTTTCAGAGATCTTTTGAGATCTCTTTTGTTCAAGGCATGGTTCACATCAGGCAATGCTTCTATTGAATAGCAAACTCAAATTTTGTGAGTTTTTTTTATAGGGCAGGGCAGCATTAACCAACATCTCTAATCTTGTCTCATTGATTGGACTCAAGTTTAGCTGACTCCTGACTCCAATTAGCTTTTGGAGAAGTCATTAGCCTAGGGGTTCACATACTTCTTCCAACATATACAGTGAAAATCTAAATGATGTATTCAATGTAGACAAGTAAAATACAATAATTTGTGTGTTATTAGTTTACGCACGCTGTGTTTATCTATGGTTGTGACTTGAATGAAGATCAGATCAAATTTTATGACACATTTATGCAGAAATCCAGGTAATTCCAAAGGGTTCACATACTTTTTTTGCCACTGTACTTATAAAAAAAAAAAAAAAAAAACGTCCCTTTTCCAGGACCATGTTTTTCAAAGATAATTCGTAAAAATCCAAATAACTTCACAGATCTTCATTGTAAAGGGTTTAAACACTGTTTCCCATGCTTGTTCAATGAACCATAAACAATGAATGAACATGGACCTGTGGAACAGTTGTTAAGACACGAACAGCTTACAGACGGTAGCAATTAAGGTCACAGTTATGGAAACTTATGACACTAAAGAGGCCTTTCTACTGACTCTGAAAAAACACAGAAAGAAAGAAGCCCAGGGTCCCTGCTCATCTGTGTGAACGTGCCTAAGGCATGCTGCAAGGATGCCAGGAATGCATAATCCCTCCATCAGTGCTCAGACTGTCCGCAATAGGCTAAGAGAGGCTGGACTGAGGGCTTGTAGGCCTGTTGTAAGGCAGGTCCTCACCAGACATCACTGGCAACAATGTCGCTTATGGGCACAAACCCACCGTCGCTGGACCATCCAGGACTGGCAAAAAGTGCTCTTCACTGACGAGTCGCGGTTTTGTCTCAACAGGGGTGTTGGTTGGATTTGCGTTTATCGTCGAAGGAATGAGCGTTACACCGAGGCCTGTACTCTGGAGTGGGATTGATTTGGAGGTGGAGGGTCCATCATGGTCTGGGGCAGTGTGTCACAACATCATCGGACTGAGCTTGTTGTCATTGCAGACAATCTCAACGCTGTGCGTTACAGGGAAGACATCCTCCTCCCTCATGTGGTAACCTTCCTGCAGGCTCATCCTGACATGACCCTCCAGCATGATAATGCCACCTGCCATACTGCTCGTTCTGTGCGTGATTTCCTGCAAGACAGGAATGTCAGTGTTCTGCCAAAGCCAGCGAAGTGTTCTGCCAAAGTGGATCTCAATCCCATTGAGCACGTCTGGGACCTGTTGGACCGGAGTGTGAGGGCTAGTGCCATTCCCCCCAGAAATGTCCGGGAACTTGCAGGTGCCTTGGTGGAAGAGTGGGGTAACATCTCACAGCAAAAACTGGCAAATCTGGTGCAGTCCACGAGGAGGAGATGCAGCTGGTGGCCACACCAGATACTGACTGTTACTTTTGATTTTGACCCCCCCTTTGTTCAGGGACACATTATTCAATTTCTGTTAGTCACATGTCTGTGGAACTTGTTCAGTTTATGTCTGTTGTTGAGTCTTGTTATGTTCAAACAAATATTTACACATGTTAAGTTTGCTGAAAATAAATGCAGTGACAGTGAGAGGAAGTTTCATTTTTTGCTGAGTTTAATAGTAGTTGTGAGGTCAAACTTGGTTCAGTTCATTGACAGCCTGCCTCTTAACGGACTGTCTATTGAGTACTCCTTTAAACGGCATAGCATGTTCTCCGGAAACCATTCAAGCATTCACAGCCAACCTTCAGACTTGGATAAGGAACGGAGGGCCACAACGTCCCTGAGAACAGCTCCCAGTGTCAACAGAAGCTCAAGAGATTAGTCGATCATGTCATGTCAAGCCAACCTGACTCCCAGGCAGTCCCCCCATGGGCTAGTGCTGAAATCGAGCTGTCACTGCCTCTTCTCTCTCTTTGTCTCCAGATTGAATATAGAAAAGTGAAACTAGATGAGCTCATCTTCATCCACACTGTCGTAGTGTTGTGTATGTGTCCTGTCCCGACCACCAAGGGGAAGCACAGATAATAGACAGCCCTATCAGTTACCTTGTTCTCAGGGAAGATTACCTGCCTCCACACACTCTCCCTCTGTGTTGAGTGAAGAAAGCCTCTGTTCTCCAACACCATTGGGACATACATTTTTCAATAGCATAGATTGCTAACACTCAGCACAGTCACATAGCCAGAAGTAATTGTGTTTTTCAATAGCGTAGATAGCTACTTGTCTTTAGCACTCATCACAGCACAGTCAGTCAAGTAGTCATCCCACTGGAATGGTAATGGGGCTGACGTATTGGTAACATATATGATAAGGTGCTGTAGCGGCAGCTATTGATACTGTAGAAAGTCAGAAAGTTCAACTACGCGGCCCATGGGAGACTGGATACTCGCAAGGTGTAGGAGATCGGGGAGGCAGTCTGGCCACCCCTCTATCCAAGAAGATCCGATCCAGCTATCAAACAGCTTTGCCACGCTTGAGACGGACCTACCAGCCCCAGGAGTCAGCACAGATCTTGGGTGTATACCAACAGCCGGCGGCCTCCCAGTGGCACCCTCCCCCATGCCCACTGCAGTTCAGCAGGTCGTTTCCCCATCGGATTCCATCACTACCACCAACATTGTGGGCAGCTCGATGGTGAGAGATATTGGCCTGCCTACGGTCTGTGGACCGACTAAGGTTCGCTGTCACCCAGGAGCCCGTGTCCATGACATCAACTTTCTCCTGTCCACGGTTCTGGCCAACTACTCCAATATTGACACTATTGTCACTCATGTAGGTTTTAAATAGCTTCGTTTTAAGTGGCCTGAGGGACTGAGGGAGGACTACAAATAATTTTTAAAGACCCTCACTAGCACAGGGTGGAGAATAATCATCTCTGGCCCCCTCCCGTGCGACCGAAGGGGTTCGAAATATTTTGCCATAAATTAGTACCTAAAGAAAGTTTGCAATGACAGGAATGTCTCTTTTTGTGACAACTTTGATTTGCTGTTTTTAAAAAAGAGACAAGATTCACCCTAACCGCAGGGGTTCCAGGATTGTTTCCAGCAACATCAAAACTGTTTTAGAGACTGACGGACCGGGTCTGGTAATGCTCCAGTTCTCCCTGTCAGAATAAGCAACAGAGGACTTGGAAAGCATATCAACTCCTGTGGACATGGCACTATGGTTATTATGAGTAACCTAATTTATGTTCCTTTAACTCCGCCTTCTAGTGAGTTTATACAAACTGTCATCTGCTACCATTCTGATCGATTGGAGACGGTCAGAAAATCTGGTTGTAACGTTAATAATCTGGTTGTTATTCCATTGGTTACCTCTAGGCA
This sequence comes from Brachymystax lenok tsinlingensis, assembly GCA_030435695.1. NCBI lineage: Eukaryota > Metazoa > Chordata > Actinopteri > Salmoniformes > Salmonidae > Brachymystax > Brachymystax lenok. Next base: position 27,182,074 of record CM059781.1, on the reverse strand, counting down.
GATGCCCCAGAGGCAGAGTGGCCCACACTCATTGAATTTGGTGCTTTTAAATGTTAGAGCAATCAATAGGAAAACCTTTCTTGTCAATGACCTCATTACTGAGCTCAAAGTTGGTTGCATGTTTCTCACTGAAACATGTCTGTCTTCAGACTGTAGTGCTTCTCTTATTGAAGCCTCCCCCCGGACTACAGCTTTTCATACTGTCAGAAAAGGGGAAAAGGGTGGGGGGACAGCCTCTATTGTTACTAATGCTCTCAGCTGTAAAGACATTTCCATTGGCGTCTTTGGGTATTTTGAGCATCATGCTATTCTGTTTAAAATGTCAGCCACCAGTGCTGGCCATAACCCTGTATAGGCCACCAAAGCACTGCCCCACTTTCTTCACTGATTTCTCTGAACTGTTGTCTATTGTCTATTGTCCTTGAGAACTATGATAAAATCATTGTGTTGTGTGATTTTAATATTCATGTTGACAAAGAGACTGACTACAAGGCCACCATCCCAGTTTACATACACTTAGCTTGGAGTCATTAAAACTCGTTTTTCAACCACTCCACAAATTTCTTATTAACAAACTATAGTTTTGGCAAGTCGGTTAGGACATCTACTTTGTGCATGACACAAGTAATTTTTTCAACAATTGTTCACAGACAGATTTATTTCACTTATAATTCACTGTATCACAATTACAGTGGGTCAGAAGTTTACATTCACTAAGTTGACTGTGCCTTTAAACAGCTTGGAAAATTCCAGAAAATGATGTCATGGCTTTAGAAGCTTCTGATGGGGTTAATTGACATACTTTGAGTCAAATGGAGGTGTACCTGTGGATGTATTTCAAGGCCTACCTTCAAACTCAGTGCCTCTTTGCTTGACATCAAGGGCAAATCAAAATAAATCAGCCAAGACCTCAGAAACATTATTGTAGACCTCCACAAGTCTGGTTCATCCTTGGGAGCAATTTCCAAACGCCTGAAGGTACTATGTTCATCTGTACAAACAATAGTACGCAAGTATAAACACCATGGGACCACGCAGCCGTCATACCGCTCAGGAAGGAGACGCGTTCTGTCTCCTAGAGATGAACGTACTTTGGTGCGAAAAGTGCAAATCAATCCCAGAACAACAGCAAAGGACCTTGTAAAGATGCTGGAGGAAACAGGTACAAACGTATCTATATCCACAATAAAACGAGTCCTATATCGACATAACCTGAAAGGCCTCTCAGCAAGGAAGAAGCCACTGCTCCAAAACCGCCATAAGAAAGCCAGACTACGGTTTGCAACTGCACATGGGGACAAAGATCGTACTTTTTGGAGAAATGTCCTCTGGTCTGATGAAACAAAAATAGAACTGTTTGGCCATAATAACCATCGTTATGTTTGGAGGAAAAAGGGGGAGGCTTGCAAGCCGAAGAACACCATCCCAACCGTGAAGCACGGGGGTGGCAGCATCATGTTGTGGGGGTGCTTTGCTGCAGGAGGGACTGGTGCACTTCACAAAATAGATGGCATCATGAGGAAGGAAAATTATGTGGATATATTTTAGCAACATCTCAAGACATCAGTCAGGAAGTTAAAGCTTGGTCGCAAATGGGTCTTGCAAATGGACAATGACCCCAAGCATACTTCCAAAGTTGTGGCAAAATGGCTTAAGGACAACAAAGTCAAGGTATTGGAGTGGCCATCACAAAGCCCTGACCTCAATCCCATAGAAAGTTTGTCGGCAGAACTGAAAAAGCGTGTGCGAGCAAGGAGGCCTACAAACCTGAATCAGTCACACCAGCTCTGTCAGAGGGAATGGACCAAAATTCACCCAACTTATTGTGGGATGCTTGTGGAAGGCTACCCGAAACGTTTGACCCAAGTTAAACAATTTAAAGGCAATGCTACCAAATACTAATTGAGTGTATGTTAACTTCTGACCCACTGGGAATGTGATGAAAGAAATAAAAGCTGAAATAAATCTCTCTACTATTATTCTGACATTTCACATTCTTAAAATAAAGTGGTGATCCTAACTGACCTAAGACAGGGAATCTTTACTAGGATTAAATGTCAGGAATTGTGAAAAACTGAGTTTAAATGTATTTGGCTAAGGTGTTTGTAAACTTCTGACTTCAACTGTACAGTGGGGAAAAAAAGTATTTAGTCAGCCACCAATTGTGCAAGTTCTCTCACTTAAAAAGATGAGAGAGGCCTGTAATTTTCATCATAGGTACACTTCAACTATGACAGACAAAATGAGGAAAAAATCCAGAAAATCACATTGTAGGATTTTTATGAATTTATTTGCAAATTATGGTGGAAAATAAGTATTTGGTCAATAACAAAAGTTTATCTCAATACTTTGTTATATACCCTTTGTTGGCAATGACAGAGGTCAAATGTTTTCTGTAAGTCTTCACAAGGTTTTCACACACTGTTGCTGGTATTTTGGCCCATTCCTCCATGCAGATCTCCTCTAGAGCAGTGATGTTTTGGGGCTGTCGCTGGGCAACACGGACTTTCAACTCCCTCCAAAGATTTTCTATGGGGTTGAGATCTGGAGACTGGCTAGGCCACTCCAGGACCTTGAAATGCTTCTTCTGAAGCCACTCCTTCGTTGCCCGGGCGGTGTGTTTGGGATCATTGTCATGCTGAAAGACCCAGCCACGTTTCATCTTCAATGCCCTTGCTGATGGAAGGAGGTTTTCACTCAAAATCTCACGATACATGGCCCCATTCATTCTTTCCTTTACACGGATCAGTCGCCCTGGTCCCTTTGCAGAAAAAACAGCCCCAAAGCATGATGTTTCCACCCCCATGCTTCACAGTAGGTATGGTGTTCTTTGGATGCAACTCAGCATTCTTTGTCCTCCAAACACGACGAGTTGAGTTTTTACCAAAAGTTCTATTTTGGTTTCATCTGACATTCTCCCAATCCTCATCTGGATCATCCAAATGCTCTCTAGCAAACTTTAGACGGGCCTGAACATGTACTGGCTTAAGCAGGGGGACACGTCTGGCACTGCAGGATTTGAGTCCCTGGCGCGAGTGTGTTACTGATGGTAGGCTTTGTTACTTTGGTCCCAGCTCTCTGCAGGTCATTCACTAGGTCCCCGTGTGGTTCTGGGATTTTTGCTCACCGTTCTTGTGATCATTTTGACCCCACGGGGTGAGATCTTGCGTGGAGCCCCAGATCGAGGAAGATTATCAGTGGTCTTGTATGTCTTCCATTTCCTAATAATTGCTCCCACAGTTGATTTCTTCAAACCAAGCTGCTTACCTATTGCAGATTCAGTCTTCCCAACCTGGTGCAGGTCTACAATGTTGTTTCTGGTGTCCTTTGACAGCTCTTTGGTCTTGGCCATAGTGGAGTTTGGAGTGTGACTGTTTGAGGTTGTGGACAGGTGTCTTTTATACTGATAACAAGTTCAAACAGGTGCCATTAATACAGGTAACGAGTGGAGGACAGAGGAGCCTCTTAAAGAAGAAGTTACAGGTCTGTGAGAGCCAGAAGTCTTGCTTGTTTGTATGTGACCAAATACTTATTTTCCACCATAATTTGCAAATAAATTCATAAAAAAATCCTACAATGTGATTTTCTGGATTTGTTTTCCTCATTTTGTCTGTCATAGTTGAAGTGTACCTATGATGAAAATTACAGGCCTCTCTCATCTTTTTAAGTGAGAGAACTTGCACAATTGGTGGCTGACTAAATACTTTTTTTTCCCCACTGTATATAGTGTATGTTACCACTAGTCAGAGTTATCAGAAAGAACAGCATTGATTTTCACTGCTACGCAGACGTTACACAACTTTACATTTCTGTATCACTAGAGGATTATTAGACTGTATTAGTGATTTAAATACTTGGATGGCTCACAGCTTCCTCCAGCTAAATCAAGACAAGACCGAGGTACTTATTGTTGGAGCCAAAGCACAGAGAGAGAATCTGGCCACACATTTTAATTCACAGGCAATAAAGATAAAACACCAGGCAAAAAACCTGTGTTATTTTAGATTCTGAACTAAATTTCAAATCACACGTTAGGAATGTGACCAAAATAGCTTTTTACCACCTAAGGAACATTGCCAAAGTGCGGACGTTTCTCTCTCAGGCTGATACAGAGAGACTCATCCATGCTTTTAATACAAGCAGGCTTGACTACTGTAATGCTCTCCTGTCTGGTCTAACCAAGAAAGCCATTGGTCAACTGTAAAACATACAGACTGCTGCAGCATGGGTACTGACCAAGACCAGACGGAGAGCACACATTACACCGGTTTTAAGGTCTCTGCAATGACTGACTGTGAGTTTTAGAATTAATTTTAAGATTATTCTATTGTTTTTTAAATCAATCCACGATTGTGTACCCCAATACGTCAGACATGCTTTTACCCAGTAGGTCCCTGCATTCATATACTGTATTATAGACGATATTAACTATCCCAAAGCTTTGCTTTTCCTTAGGTAGCTTTTTAATCGTTCTGTTTTTATAGTTATTATTTAGTTTTTTATCCTCTTATGTTTGTTGTGTAGTAAGTATTTCAGTTTGAAATGTGCTGAAATGTGCTGAAATGTGCTGTATAAATAAAGCTTTATTTAATTTGATGATGACCTAACTCAGTGGAGATCGAAGGGATCTCCAGCGTTAGAAATCCCTGAGATCGGGTCTGGTAGCTCGTACGTCTGTAGGTTAACAATGAAGTAAGGTACGGGGAAGTTTGTTCAAGAGGGCTTTATAAACAAAAAGAGTGCAATGCATCGATCTATGAGACGTCAAAGAGGACCAGCCTACTTTCTGATACAGAATGTCGCTTGTAATAAAGCTTAGTACACTACGATAAAATGCATCCAAGGGCTTCAATACAGTAGCAGCTGCATTCATATACTGTATTATAGACGATATCACCATAATCTATTACCGGTATGAATGTTGAATGAATTGTTTTCTGCTATTTAACAAAGCCTATAAAGGTGCAATGACCTGGCCTGAAAGCATATTCATGAACACTTAGAATACATTTTGTAGCTAGGAAAGACCTAACCCAAGTTTATCAAAGATTCAAAAATGTTTTAATAGGCAAGACAGTTTAGAGACAGGGCGATAATTATTTAGGTAGGAGGGGTCACCACCAACTTTGTGGAGAGGGAGCACATGGGCCGCCTTCCAAACCCTGGGGATTGCAGCGAGATAACCGTCAGGTAAAAAATATGTAAATGATTCCGCAATCAGGGGAGCAAAAGAAAGGATGAAGTAAATCTGAGTTTTTTAAACAGCCATCTTAAGCAAGGCATCTACCACATCACAGGTAGAAAGTTGTTGAAATGGGAACAAAGATTCACTATGGGAACAAAGATTCACTAGAAGTTTATGGATCTTCCATCATGCCAAGTAGAGTCTGGGAGAGTGAAGAGCAGTCGACTCACTGACCAGGGTCAATAAAAACATAATTTCTTTAAAATAAAAAACCTTCCAAGATAAAATGCTGATTAAAAGCATCACTTTTCTCATGTTTCTCAGGAATGGTACCAGTGAATTGAATAGACCAGTGCCAATCAGCCTTGAGTCAGAGCCACCTCTGTACCCGTGGTAATGGCCGATGCCATTCAGTAAGAGTGGTGCAGCGTGGGTATTGGAGAGCAGGAAGCAATCATGACTTTCAGACTATCCTATAATTTCTCCACTTTATACCCAGTTGTATTACTTCAGGATGGAAAAAAAGGATAGGAATTAATGTAGCTTTTCATTCAACAGCTCTATCTGCTCCCTTATTCTATGTCTGGTTGGCTGTAAGGTACTGAGCACTATGCTGAGTTCAATGTCTCAGCCAAGATACAGTATGTTAAGAGGTACTTACTACTGATCCAAGACGAGTATTAAGGAAGAATCAGAAAGTGACCTGGAATTTACTTGAAAGTACAGAATGTTTTCTATTGAAGTAACTGGAGCTAACCCTTTCTCTCTCTCTACAAACAGCATCCTGTTTGCGGACATCGAGGGGTTTACCAGTCTTGCGTCCCAGTGTACTGCCCAGGAGCTGGTGATGACACTCAATGAACTTTTCGCCCGCTTCGACAAGCTGGCCGCGGTGAGAACACAGGCAACCGCGCACACACACACACACACACACACACACACACACACACACACACACACACACACACACACACACACACACACACACACACACACACACACACACACACACACACACACACACACACACACACACACACACACACATACAGGTGAACCCAGCAACCCTAGGATTGTACAGTACTCCTTCCCTTCCTCCCACATTGGAGTCCTTTCTTCTGCTAATTGAAATACCAGGCAGATATAGTTGATGTGGGAGTTTACTGATAACGATGTGGATTTTGACAACTTTGAATTCTCTGACACAATTCACTGTGTGGTTGTGTATCCCGCTGGTCTGCCAGCCAGGCCTCAACTCTCACCTCATTAGCCCACTGCAGGGGCACTGAGTCACAGCACACCTCCCAGACACAGACCCAGTCTCATCCAGACCCAGCATGGACCACTGTGACCTCCCTGGTACTTGCACAGAGAGCAGAGCACACACAGGCCCATATGCATGAACACATACATACTTGCATGCACAGGCACGTACACATAATACAATCTGCAAACACACTTAGCTGTGCACACGCATGCACGCATGCACATTTGAACAGATACACACACGTATGTGCATGTGAAGACACTTGCCTCACCAGCCACGTCTTAGCTGCCTCCAGTACACATACACACATTCACTTTCATATGTCAGATTAATCACATAGACGTATTAATGATCCAGTCAGAAGGATTTTCTTAAATGCACTTAAAAATATTTAGATCCTGTCAGACGTTCCAAGGCAGTCGTGAACAGACACACACACCCACACACACCCACACACACCCACACACACACTCTTTAATTTGCACAACACTAGGAGTGATTGTATGGGCCCTGGTCTAAACAGAGCCATGTGCTGTGGAGACAGAAGACATTCAGGTGGCTATCATGAGACATGAGCCTGCTGCAGTCCTGTGCCCTGCCCAAGGGAGACACACACACACATACACACAAGCACACACACTCTCTCACACAAACCATTAGGCTGGATATTTACAGTACAGCACAAGGCCAGACTCACTCTGCCAAGCAACTATTAAGGTCATATCCAGGGCATGCTCCTTAACTATGTGTTCTAGAAGACACATGTAGAATTATTACTCAAGCTTTCCATGTGATCACTCTGTGTTGCCCCCCTCAACCCAATATCTTTATAGCCTTAACTGCTGAGTTCTAAATAACAAACCATCAAGCACACACACACACACTAGCCTATTTTCTGTATTTTACTGTACAAAAGCGATAATGGATGAAGAGCAGCAGTATTTTGACCTAACAAAGCTGTGTTGTTTACAGTAAGAATGAGGGACATAATGGGAAATAATAAGCTATTAACAGTATTTTATACTGCAATGAAATTGTATTAAAATAGGTAAAAGAAAAAGAGCAATTCTCTTTAACATACATATCATGAGGGCGTTTTGCAGTGCAGAATTCCCAGAAAAGGAAGATCAGTGATTCGTTTAATATTCTTCCAGACCTCGACGTTCATACTAGGAACAATACATTTCCAATGTCATTCATCACTATGTGAAAGTCCAAACTTGGTATTTAGATTTGGTATTCATAAGCGACAGTACATTATAATGGGGTAATTATACACTGTATGTATCATACCCCAATCATCACAGATCTAGTGCTGTCAGAAAGTATTCATACCCCTTGACTTATTCCAGATTTTGTTGTGTTACAGTCTAAATTATTATAATTTTTTTCTCTCACCCATCTACACAGAAGATCCCATAATGAAAGTGAGAACATGTTTTAAGACATTTTTGCACATTTATTGTAAATTAAATACAGAAATATCCAATTTACATAAGGATTCACACCCCTGAGTCAATACTTTGTTGAATGCAAATTTGGCAGTGATAATGGCTGGAAGTCTTTCTGGGTCTCTAAGTCTCTAAGAGCTTTCCACACCCGGAATGTGCAACACTATTCGTTACAAAATTCTTCAAGCTCTGTCAAATTGGTTGTTGATCATTGCTTGACAACAATAGATTTTCAAGTAAATTTAAGTCAAAACTGTAACTCAGCCACTCAGGAACATTTACTGTCTTCTTGGTAAGCAACTCCAGTGTAGATTTGGCATTGTGTTTTAGGTTATTGTCCTGCTGAAAGGTGAATTCATCTACCATTCTGGTGGAAAGCAGACTGAACCAGGTTTTCCTCTAGGATTTTGCCTGTGCTTAGCTCCATTTTGTTTATTTTTTCCCCCTGAAAAACTCCCCAGTCCTTAACGATTACAAGCATACCCATAACATGATGCAGCCACCACTATGCTTGAAAATATGGAGTGGTACTGAGTAATGTGTTGTATTGGATTTGCCCCAAACATAACACTTTGTATTCAGGACAAAAAGTGAATTGCTTTGGCACATTTTTTTGCAGTATTACATTAGTGCCTTATTGTTTTGGAATATTTTTATTTTGTAAAGGCTTCCTTCTTTTCATTCGGTCAATTATGTTAGTATTGTGAATTAACTACAATGTTGTTGATCCATCCTCAGTTTTCTCCTATCACAGCCATTAAACTCAAACTGTTTTGAAGTCACATTGGACTCATGAAATTGCTGAGCGATTTCCTTCCTCTCCGGCAACTGAGTTAGGAAGGACGCCTGTATCTTTGTAGTGACTGGGTGTATTGATAAACCATCTAAGTGTCATTAATAACTTAACCATTGTCAAAGGGATATTCAATGTCTGTTGTTTTTTTTACCCATCTACCAATAGGAGCCCTTCTTTGTGAGGCATTGGAAAACCTCCCTGGTTTTTGTGGTTGAATCTGTGTTTGAAATTCACTGCTTGATGGAGATACCTTACAGATAATTGTATGTGTGGGGTACAGAGAGGAAGTAGTCATTCAAGAATCATGTTAAACACTATTATTGCACAAAGAGTCCATGCAACTTATTATCTGACCTGTTAAACACATTTTTCTCCTGAACTTATTTAGTCTTCCATAACAAAGGAGTGGAATACTTATTGACTCAAGACATTTCAGCCTGCTATTTGTAATTAATTTGTACAATTTAGAAAAACATAATTCCACATTGACATTATCGTGTGTAGGCCAGTGACACAAAAACCTCAGTTTAATCCATTTGAAATTCAGGCTGTAGCAAAATGTGGAAAAAGTCAAAGGGTGTGAATACTTTCTGAAGGCACTGTAGTTTTATCCCAAGTGTTGGCAAAATGTGAAGCCAGCATTCGGTTGCCTAGATATAGTGGTCAGGTTTTAATTTGGAAAGGAATTATTTTCCACTGAGTTTTTAGTCATGAAGCAGAGGCTTTTATCCAGAGAGACTGACAATACCAAGTGCATTTCAACAAGCAGGCAAAACACTTTTTGTGATCATCGTATGTAAAACCCTCCTCAAAGGAAATGCTAGTAACACACTAACACATTATGTGTGTGTGTGTCTTTGTGTATGTGTGTTTGTGTGCATGCACGTATGTGTATGTGTCAACAGGAGAACCACTGCCTGCGTATTAAGATTCTAGGCGACTGCTACTACTGTGTCTCTGGGCTGCCAGAGGCACGGGCCGACCACGCATCCTGCTGTGTAGAGATGGGTGTGGACATGATCGAGGCCATCTCGTGAGTATGGCATGGCCAAATATAGTGCCCTCTGAAAGTACTCAGACCCCTTGACTTTTTCCACATTTTGTTACGTTACAGCCTTATTCTAAAATGGATTAAATACATACAAATCCTCAGCAATCTACAAGCAATACCCCATAATGAAATTTTTACAAATGTATTCAAATGAAAAACAGAAATACCTTATTTACCTAAGTATTCAGACCCTTTGCTATGAGACTTGATATTGAGCTCAGGTGCATCCTGTTTCCATTGATCATTCTTGAGATGTTTCTACAACTTGATTGGACTCCACCTGTGGTAAATTCAATTGATTGGACATGATTTGGAAAGGCACACACCTGTCTATATAAGGTCCCACAGTTGACAGTGCATGTCAGAGCGAAAACCAAGCCATGAGGTCAAAGGAATTGTCCGTAGAGCTCCGAGACAGGATTGTGTCAAGGCACAGATCAGGGGAAGGGTACCAAACATTTTTTGCAGCATTGAAGGTCCCCAAGAACACAGTGGCCTCCATCATTCTTAAATGGAAGAATTTTGGAACCACCAAGACTCTTCCTAGAGCTGGCCGCCGGTCAAACTGAACAATCGGGGGAGAAGGGCTTTGGTCAGGGAGGTAACCAATAACCTGATGGTCACTCTGACAGAGCTCTAGAGTTCCTCTGTGGAGATGGGAGAACCTTCCAGAAGGCCAACCATCTCTGCAGCACTCCACCAATTAGGCCTTTGCAGTAGAGTGGCCAGACTGAAGCCACTCCTCAGTAAAAGACACATGACAGCCCGCTTGGAGTTGCCAAAAGGCACCTAAATACTGTCAGACCATGAGAAAACAAGATTCTCTGGTCTGATGAAACCAAGATTGAACTCTTTGGCCTGAATGCCAAGCGTCACGTCTGGAGGAAACCGGGCGCCATCCATACGGTGAAGCATGGTGGTGGCAGAATCATGCTGTGGGGATGTTTTTCAGCGGCAGGAACTGGGAGACTAGTCAGGATCAAGGAAAAGATGAATGGAGCAAAGTACAGAGAGATCCTTGATGAAAACTTTCTTCAGAGTGCTCAGGGCCTTAGACTGGGGTAAAGGTTCACCTTCCAACAGGACAACTACTTAAGCACACAGCCAAGACAGTGCAGGAGTGGCTTCGGGCAAGTCTCTGAATGTCGTTGAGTGGCCCAGCCAGAGCCTGGACTTGAACCCAATCGAACATCTCTGGAGAGACCTGAAAATAGCTGTGCAGCACACAATCCTGTCTCAGAGCTCTACGGACAATTCCTTCGACCTCTTGGCTTGGTTTTTGCTCTGACATGCATGGTCAACTGTGGGACCTTATATAGACAGCTGTGTGCCTTTCCAAATCATGTCCAATTAATTGAATTTACCACAGGTGGACTACAATCAAATTGTAGAAACATCTTAAGGATATCCGATCAATGGAAACAGAATGCATCTGAGCTTAATTTCAAGTCTCATAGCAAAGGGTCTGAATACTTATGTAAATAAGGTTTTTCAGGTTAAAGTGTTTCATTAATTTGCAAGCATTTCTAAAAACCTATTTTTGCTTTGTCATTATGGAGTCTTGTTAGTAGATTGCTGAGGATTTTTTTTTATTTAATCAATTTTAGAATAACGATGTAACGTAACAAAATGTTTAAAAAGTCAGGGGGTCTGAATATAAAACATTCACATTTGACATTTTAGTCATTTAGCGGATGCTGTTATCCATAGCGACTTACAGTAAGTGCATTCATCTTAAAATAGCTAGGTGAGACAACCACATATCACAGTCAAATATGCAGGATACAAATATTCCATATATAGCGTTTTGCAAAAAACACGTTTTCATACACATCTAAAATCTATTAATAAAAAAATCTGAGAACAGTCATATTTTACACACACATGAAGGTACCTGTAAGCAATCATTTCAAATGTGAAAAATTGGTCAATATAGCGTTTTGGACAACTCTTCAATTGTTCTTCAATCCTGTTCCTGGAGAGCCACAGGATGCACAAGCCTTGTTTCAGACAGGTGGTAGGAGGCAGGTGTGCATTAGTGCCATAGTACTTCTACACTTCCAGGCCCAGAGAAACCAGAAAGGTTCAAATCAGATTCACTCTATACGCATGAAGAGGCACTTAGCCTAATTTGGGTCTGCAGAAGTTGAGTCAATGAGTGCAGTACAGGTGCTTGGTGTGCTTGAAGCAGTCTAATGCTGATTGCGTTATTGTTCAGTTGTATTTTTTTGTGGCGTCTGATTGGTGTTTGCTGAGAGAGATAAGGGCTGGCTGATTTAATGATTGGCTGTTTCTGAATGACGAGACAGATGTCTGTCTCTGCTCACAGACCTGTCTTGTCTGCCCCTCAGCACTCCTGTCAGCAGTAGTGTGCTTGTATGTGTGTGAGTGTGTGTGTGTGTGTGTGTGTGTGTGTGTGTGTGTGTGTGTGTGTGTGTGTGTGTGTGTGTGTGTGTGTGTGTGTGTGTGTGTGTATGTACGCACGTGCGTGCAATTGACTGTGTTTTGTCCCTTCGACCAGAGCTGCTGTGGTTATTGCATTTTTGCTTCACTTAGCTTTCTCCTTTTTCTAAGCAGTCCCCCAACTTCCATGATGCAATAACATGGAACAATGTTATAAAATATAGAATATTGCCACTGATTAAGAGTTTAAAAGGCGACCTATGCCCAGTCAGTTGAAAAATGACCATACTATAGTGAGAAAATGTTCTGGTTCAGTTTCCCTGCCCTCTACATTCACACGGAGTCAGCGAGGCACCGTATTAGGAGACTGCTGGGACATTATAACGAGGTGATTACAGCATTGTAACCACAAATACTGAGCTTGAGCAATTTTGAAAAAAACTATGGATATACACTATACATCTTTATTTTGTACTATTTTCTACATTGTAGAATAGTAGTGAAGACATAAAAACTATGAAATAACACATATGGAATCATGTAGCAACCAAAAAAGTGTTACAAAAATCTAAATATATTTTATATTTGAGATTCTTCAAATAGCCACCCTTTGCCTTGATGACAGCTTTGCACACTCTTGGCATTCTCTAAAGGAGCTTCATGACATAGCCACTTTGAATGCATTTCAATTAACAGGTGTGCCTTCTTAAAAGTTAATTGGTGGAATTTCTTTCCTTCTTAATGCATTTGAGCCAATCAGTTGTGTTGTGACAATGTAGGGGGGGTATACAGAATATAGCCCTATTTGGTAAAAGACCAAGTCCATATTATGTCAAGAACAGGCCAAATAAGAGAAACGGTAGTCCATCATTACTTTCAGTCAATACGGAACATTTCAAGAACTTTAAAAGTTTCTTCAAGTGCAGTCGCAAAAACCATCAAGAGCTACGATGAAACCGGCTCTCTCTTCCACAGGAATGGAAGACCCAGTGTTACCTCTGCTGCAGAGGATAAGTTCATTAGAGTTACCAGCCTCAGAAATTGCAGCCTAAATAAAGGCTTCACAGAGTTCAAGTAACAGACACATCTCAACATAAACTGTTCAGAGGAGACTGTGTGAATCAGGTCTTCATGGTCGAATTGCTGCAAAGAAACCACTACTAAAGGACACCAATAAGAAGAAGAGACTTGCTTGAGCCAAGAAACATGAACAATGGACATTAGACCGGTGGAAATTTGTCCTTTGCTCTGGAGTCCAAATTGGAGATTTTTGGTTCCAACCGCCGTGTCTTTGTGAGACATGGTGACATGGTGTGGGTGAACGGATGATCTCCCACCGTAAAGCATGGAGGAGGTGCTACGGTGGGGGGTGCTTTGCTTGTGACACTGACACTTATTTAGAATTCAAAGCACCTCAGCATTCAGCACTGATGCGCCATCCCATCTGGTTTGGGCTTAGTGGGACTATCATTTGTTTTTCAACAGGACAATGACCCAACACACCTCTAGGCTGTGTAGGAGCTATTTTACCAAGAAGGAGAGTGATGGAGTGCTGCATCAGATGACCTGGCCTCCACAGTCATCCGACCTCAACCAAATTGAGATGGTCTGGGATGAGTCGGACCGCGGAGTGAAGGAAAAGCAGCCAACAAGTGCTCAGCATATGTGGGAACTCCTTCAAGACTGTTGGAAAAGCATTCCAGGTGAAGCTGGTTGTGAGAATGCCACGATTGTGCAAAGCTGTCATCAAGGCAAAGGGTGGCTATTTGAATTTGGATTTGTTTAACACCGTGACTCCATATGTGTTATTTCACGTGATTCCATGTGTTATTTCACGTGATTCCATATGTGTTATTTCATAGTTTCGATATCTTCACTATTATTCTACAATTTATAAAATAGTAAAAATAAAGAAAAACCCTTGAATAAGTTGGTGTTCTTAAACTTTTGACCTATAGTGTTTGTTTCCTTAAAGCGATTCGCATACGGAAATATCGCCGATTTCACCGCCGAGTATGCATTTGGTCCCTCTAGTTAAAGCGGCTAGTGCCTAGGAAGGCGACAGCCGCCGGTGACCATAGCAACAAAATAAACAAACATTATCGACATAAAAATGTATTCACATGCAACAGAAATTATTCATTCAAAAATCGATTCGAAAGCAGTTACATTTATTGTTAAAAGTGACTGTAAACTGATAGTGTTAGCTAGCTAAAATGGGCAAGTTAGCTGAACATACGTGCTGATGTATTACAACGCAGGCTAGGTTTTCTAGTGTGATTGGTGAAGAACAACGGCACAGAATCCTATTTTCCCAGCCTCGGTTGAGCTGCTTTCACATGCACAAGTACTGCCGACCGCTCCACCTGGATAGAATACTTGGGAACAGATTTCCTCTTTTCTCCCTCCAAAATCAGTGCTCAGTGATCTCTAACTGTTTCTATCTGTGTCTGTGTGTGTGTGTGTTCTAGGCTTGTGAGAGAGGTCACAGGGGTCAATGTGAACATGCGTGTGGGCATCCATAGCGGCAGGGTCCACTGTGGGGTACTGGGACTCAGGAAGTGGCAGTTTGACGTGTGGTCCAACGATGTCACGTTAGCTAATCACATGGAGGCTGGGGGCGCGGCAGGGTACGTTTGGCCAATCATGACAAACCAGTACACAGTCACTTAACCAATGACACTACATCTATTCTCCTATGCTCTGTATCAAAATACACTATAATACTACCTAGAATAGCACTTAGAATGAATTTTTGTATTGGGCATACATTCTAAGTGGTATGCTACTATGTATATGGGATATGTAAGGGATAATCAACGAGGGGCTATGCGTTCTAAGGAAATAATTAACGGCGTGGAAGGTGTGTTCCATGACATGCTAGCAGTCCCAGAGAATGCGTAGAGCCCCGAGTTTATTATCCCTTTTATACCATGGCTATAATTTAACACATTGTCCACTAGAAATGTGTTAATTTGCCGGTAGAAATGTGTTCAACATTCACTGAAGTAGCTAGCAAGTTTACTAGATAGCTACAGTAGTTGCTGTGGTAACCAAACAAACAGACTTGCTAGTTTAGCTAACCAAATTATGAAAATATATGCATGCTCTAGAATGCCCTTCAAGACAATTAGAAAGGAGAATTCAACACCATGGTATAAAATCACTATATCACTGGCAAACAAATATTTACACTACATTATTATGTCAATTTTACACAATCATTTTCTATGGTATAATCCTGAAATGAATGAATGAATAATAATGACCATTGTGTCCAGTAAGTCATTGCTGTGTTTTTGTGCCAGGCGGATCCACATCACCAAGGCCACTCTGAACTACCTGAATGGAGACTATGACGTGGAACCAGGATCAGGAGGAGAGAGGAACGTCTATCTGAAGAGGCACAACATAGAAACCTACCTCATTGTGGGCTGCAGCCAGAAAAGGGTACAGAACAGCCTTGTCATCCCTTTACTGTTAGATTAGGTTATTATGACTATGGCCCAGAGTTTTACCTGATCACGTGATCTGACCCTTTAAAGGGACACCTCACAGTTTTTAACCACATCTTTCATCGCTATTTTCCCATGTAGACACTGGTATGGTACTGGAGAGGATGAATAAAATAATACTAATAATATTAGTCTGTGCAAATATGGCTTTACACAGACATGAGTAAGATTTCCCATGTAGATACTTAACTAGGAACAACTCTGGGCCCCTAGTTGACTCTAATAGGAAAACAAACTCAGCCCTGCTCAGTAAAAATTCTGATACATTTTCATGAACCCTTTTTTATTTACAGGCTGATTATCATGCTTTCAGGCTGTCTTCTTTTTTTCTAAGCAGCTGGTCGGCTTACTTTTGGAAATCATGCGTCTCTAAAGAGTGATGTCACCTGTTCTCTCACCATGAGATAATGTTTGTTTACATACAGTTCAATGTCATTTTAATCAGCTGAGGATATATTATATCAGTAGTGTGTGTGTGTGTGTGTGTGTGTGTGTGTGTGTGTGTGTGTGTGTGTGTGTGTGTGTGTGTGTGTGTGTGTGTGTGTGTGTGTGTGTGTGTGTGCGTGTGTGCGTGCGTGCGTGCGTGTGTCATATGATATCATATTAGTCCTGTGGCGATATCAGAAGCCTTGACTTTAATCCAGCTAACATATCATATCATGTGTACTTTCACATAATGTATCATATTACTATATACTACATTCTAACTGGGTTGATTGGGAATGGTTTGGTTCTCACGATCCCTGTTATAATAGTTACATTACAGACCTGCCCTAATAAACTGTTTACAAGAAGTGATACCTTTTAGTGTGCATCCCAAATGACACCCTATTCCCTATAGAGTGCACTACAGTGCAATTTGAGGCGCAGCCTTAGAGTTTGCCAACTTTTCCGTTCAGTTTGAACCACTACACTCATCCCAGGTCAGCTATCACTACCTATACGCATATTTAATTGTAGTAGGAACCGTTGAAAACATGTAACTTACAGTAGAGTAAGTGATTGTTGCATGGAATTCCCCCAGTATTCCCTTAGAAATACAGTATCGCTGTCAGGGGTGGAAATGGGGGGCAACCCGGGAGTGAAATAATTTTAACATTTAATTCAAGGATTTTACATTGGTGGTTTCCTGGTCCCCAGAGTGACTTTTTCCATTACCACCCCTAGTATATCTGTCTCCCTTGCCTTTTAGAAAGAAGAGAAGGCGATGATAGCGAAAATGAACCGTCAGCGAGCCAACTCTGTCTCCCACAACACAGGCCACTGGACCGACCGACCTTTCTACAACCACGGAGGAAACCAGATCTCCAAGGAGATGAAGAGGATGGTGAGATACCATTCTGTCGTCACCGCCATTCAGACTTTATCTTTACTCTTCTCTGATCTGGCCTTTACAGCAAGGCCAGGTTGTGGTTGTTGTGTGTTTGTGTATTAACCAGGGACTATAGAAAGCCAAGGACGTGAGGCGGTTATGTCATTGCATACGGTATATCTTTCTTTGTCTCCCTAGGCTTTCTCTCTGTCTTTAGTCTAGCATTTAGCTCCAGGGTCACAGTGCCCCCACCCCTCTTTCACTGCCCCTGACCCGGTGCCCAAGAAACCCCACAGAGAGAGAGAGAGGAGTAGAGTCAGTAGAGCGGTAGCAGGATGGCCACAGTCAGTTTCCAATAAAGGAAACTCACCTGAGGCGGGTACACCTTTTATCTGTGTGTTTCCTGGCTGTGTAGACATCACTGAGCTGAGGTCTGACATTGAACAGAATGGTGAACTACCGTCAGACCTCGGAGCACGACTACCACTGGTACATATAATAGTAATATTATAATAGTCATTTAACAGATGCTTTTATCCCAATACACTTGTTTTCCAAAACTGTCAGTATTGACAGTTATACATCTATTCAATATATCCATGTCTCTCCTCTCTTCTGAGACGACAATTTGCATTCAGTAATGAATTCCCAGAAAGCTTCTGTATAGTCTCAAGGGTAGAGGGGGTGGCAGGCTGGCATGCTGGCAGCAAGCAGTGGCCCTTCACACTACGGTTCACCTCTCCAGCAAGTGTCTCTCGAGGACTACTCACTCTGTCACAATACAATACGTGGGCAACAAGGATGAACAAATACCATAACATTCAGTCAGTGAGGTCCCATCTGCAGCAGAATAACATTACTCTGAATCCCAGGGGCAATCATCTCTCTTACACAACAAAGACATACACCAAAGCACACACACACATACACACACGTACACAAACGCATACACATGCACACAAGCACAAACACACAGAAAAAAGCTATAGTGGTGTGACCATTGAGTCCTCTTTCTGTTCCCCAAGGCCTCCCACTGTGCTAAAACAATGCTGCTATGGTGACTCACTGTCTGTTGTTTACCTCTCCTCCTCTCTCATTCCATCCCTTCCCCTCTCACCTCCTCTCCTAACATTAACTCAAGGGCACTATGTCAATACAATAATGGTCTGAATCTGGTTTCAATCGTAGCACACCTGCCTACTATTGTCTTCACCCCAGAGTTTTTCGTGTACAGATTTCAGTCAGATAATTATTTCTGGTTATCTCTTTATCTTATTATCTCTTCCCTGCTGGATCTGAAATCAGTGTTTGAAATCAATGAATGAGCTCAGTGCGTGTGGGCGTAAGTAAGTCCTGTCTGATTTAATTATTGGCTAGCTGCGACAGGACAGCTGTATTGTGAGAGACAGTCTCTCTTTGGCAGATTAATACATACTACGCAGTCTCTCTCTCTGTCTGTCTGTCTGTCTGTCTCTCTCTCTCTCTCTCTCTCTCTCTCTCTCTCTCTCTCTCTCTCTCTCTCTCTCGCTCTGTCTTGTAACCCTCCACTCCTGTATTCTTACTTTTTAGTCATACATTGAAGTTCACAGACAGTCAGTTGGTGGTCTGAACATGAACTTAGTCATATTTGTCTTAGCTCTGTCTCTGTCTCTCTCCCTATATCTCTCTCCATATCTCTATCTCTCTCTCCCTATCTCTCTCCCTCCCTCCCTATATCTCTGTCTCTGTCCCTCTGTCTCTCTCTCCTCATCCCCTTGCACCCCTTGTGAATCCCAGCAGCAGATATAAAGAAAGAGCAGAGATAGAGGGAACAAGGAGAAAGGGAGCAGGACAGATTGCATGAAAGAGGGGGAGAGAATGTGTGTGAGGTGAAAGGAAAGGGAGTCACGTAGTAATTCCCACTAGCCCCTGTCCTCCAACTTCCTGGCAGTGAAGGGCAGGCAGCGGAGTAGAGATGATTTATAATGACCTGCTGTCAACTGTTTCTTGCGTACATTCCTACTATGTCATTAATCACTGTTCTCCTATTCCATATAAAAAACAGAGAATGCTTGGATTTTGGGATGTTCCCCCCTCTCTGTTTGCAGAGTGTGGTTTTATCAGTGGAATTGCTTATGTTATAAAATACATCCAAGAAATTCTGTTGGAAAGTCACATCCAAAAAGGAAGGGTTTCAGGGTATTTTCAGCTTAGTCCACAATTGGGGAAATTTAGGAGTATAGATTTCACCAAGATGTGACAAAGGCACAAAGTAATAGGTTTACTGGTCAGACAGAAGAGTGAATCATAATTTATGTACATATGGGAGTGGCTTTGTTGATATGGAAGTAGCTCTAAGTCTAGATGACTATCTCCTGGAGATGTGTTGATGTTTCTTGGAACTGTACAGCACAGCACATTTTCTCCTGTTGTTGTTGCTATCTTCATCCAATAGAGGCCACTGCAGTTCCGTGATTGATGTAGAAACTCTTCATTTCACCTAATGGGCTCCTATTTTGTGTCAAACTCAAGTTAGTTTGCAATTTTATTGTGTAAAAACTGCCGCACTGACACTTTCCAGCCCTAAAGCCAGGTTCGGCAATTTACTGCCAGCTCGCTTGCGCAATATCTGAGGTGTGTCCTTAAAACCAAGCACAAAGTGACAATTTCATACAGCGCTAATAAGAAGTTTTAAGACCCACAAAAAGTAGGTCTTAATGTTAATGCCGTTGATAATGGAATGGATTATGAGAGCGGAAGGGCAGCCTCTCCAGCCATGACACACAGTGCCCATGGAAGAGAGATGTGCCTTTTGTGCTGGCGAATCTCATATTTAGAAACATAAAACACTTTAAGTTTCCCCCAAGATCGTTTAATTTGATGATTAAAAACCAAGCATACCCTACCCTCCCTTTAATCAAGGCTGGTTTAGCAGTATCACATAGGTGTGTGTTTTTATCCTGGCCATTAGCCAAATAGCCTACAGATAAAGGGGTTTTAAATGGTCTACTAAGAGTGCTTTGAAATATAGTTTTTTGCCTTCATGCTTTTTAATTATTATTTTTAACATACCTGCATACTTCATTTCACTTGTTCAAGTAGGCTATCCATCCTCATTTTCAAAGAGTGCCCCTCGTCCGATTACCAAAGACGCGCCCCTCCAAACTATTCAGTCCTCCTATAATGCCATATCAGCAGCAGATTCTTTTTTTAATCTGCCTTGCACATAGGCAACGATACAATTGACATGAGCATAGTATTTTGTATAGAGGTGTAATAGTTATGCATACACACATTTAGGCCAACGTGTGCACACAGTGCCATGGAACAAGAGAATCGATTTATGCTATCATGCTTCTGACCCCATCCTATTTAGAAATATTGTTGTTTTAAAAAACAGATTTTGTTTCATATCAAGGTACCTTTACCCTAAGCCTAGGCTACTAAGGCTGGTTCAACAGCAATGCGTCTTGTCTTATTTATCCTGGCTTGCAAATTAGCCCATTAAATGTTGTTTGAATTGTCTATTTGTCAGTGCCTTGAATTTATAATATAATGCACATCCTGAAACTTACACACATATGCCTACCTGCATACTTCGTTTAGCTTGTTCAAGTATCCATCCCCATCTCCAAAAAGCGCCTCTCATCCGGTGATCAAATACGCTCTCCTCCAAATGTATTTCAATTATTCAGTCCTATATAATGCAGTATCAACGGTAGACCTATTCTATATTTTGCTTATTGAGAACGTGCCTCACACACACAATACAATTTCTGAGCGTAGTATTTTGTATTTTAAGTGTGATGTGTAAAGACATGTAGTTCGGGTATAGCTCATTGAAGCCAATTACAACAATGTTTACTCCCAACACTCCAAACATAGGCTATTGAACTAACACTGTATGTTTTTTGGTTGTTGTTGACATCACTCGTTACTGTAGCCTATGCTATTCAAAAAACTGTAATATCAATACACAATGGACCAAGATGAGAATATTCTGTGCCCCCAGCCGAATTGGAGTTGTTGACAACGCAAAGACAGCCAATAACCTACAGAACTTGAGACAAACGCATGCAGTATTAAGCCACGGAACACGTTGATTGGCCAGTGGGTGGCCAAGCCCTCGTCACACCTACAACTCGTTTGTTCATCAAAACCTAGCCCTTTTGCGCCACTGCCAGCTATTGTGCTCATAATTCCGGCTGTGAAAATAGCTAAAATATTTTTGACACACCCCAGGACCTTTAGCGCTACTGCCAGCGCTTTAATTGACCATTTCGTTAGCTTTGTTAAAATAGAGCCCCATGTGATGTAAATAAATAAACGTACATTATTATGAATTAGGTGTGTGGTAAGCAACACTAACCGCCCTGCTGGTATAATTATCCGTGTCTAGCTTTAATGAAGGCTCGGAGAGACCCCCCCGATGGTCTTTTGACAGGCAGTCTTCTACAGAAGCACTATTGACTCATTTCCCCAGGAAGATGCCTGGATAGCTATTGTTCTCAACTTTGAATGTGTCCAATATAGCACCCTATGGCTTATATAGTGCACTACTTTTGACCAGAGTTCTATGGGTCGTGGTCAAAGCAGTACACTATGTAGGTAGGGAATAGGGTGCCATTTGCGACAGAGCTTTTGTTGTTGTTTTTAGCATCTTAAACAAAGAGTCTGGGCAGATATAAAGCTGGCAGAGGTGTCAGTCTGTTGTCTTGGTGGTTGACACTCACTTTTTTGTCAACACCTGACTGTATGGATGGATTCTACCTCTTTCTCTTCTAAAAAAAACTCTAGCACCCCTTAAAGTTCTCTGTTTGCAGATGTTTTTCTGTCAGCTAACATATTGTTCTGCTCTTTTCTTCTTTCTTCTAGGGATTTGAAGACCCCAAGGACAAGTGAGTAGAGACCCGCTATCCCCATCTTGCCTCCTGTAAGTTAAGGTGGTTGCCTTCTGCTGCAGGTCATGTTTTCAGGGTTTCTAAAGACAAAATAGCAGTATCAAAGCCATAATCTTTAAATGATCTAGATAGGTGGGTGGCAGTCACAGAAATAAACTACTGTAGCTATAATACACAGCATAGCAATCGAAAACAGGATCAGAACATTCAACTCGCCAACTTGTCAAGTTTCTTATATGACATGGCCATGACATTCATACCCATGAGTGGACAGTGATCTCAGTCTGTTATTCATAAAACATTCTAAATTACCTGGTTTGAACTTGTCCACTGATCCACTGACAATAGGCCAGATTGCCTCTGCAATTAATGCAATCAAACAATACACTGCTGATTCAATGACCGATTATTCCCATCAAACTAACATGATGACAGTGGTCTGATGATCTTAATCACTTTGCTTATTATGGCCACACTTGATTGGGGTGATGCAGTTCTGTGGTGAAGTGTGGAGTTAAGTTGTGGTTATAGCTTGTGGTTGCAGGACTGGGGGCGGGCTGGCCCATAGAGACATAGGACCTCTTGTGATGGCCTGAAACAGAAAACAAAAAAGTGTCTCCTCGTCTTGTGTTATCTAGACATTTCATTTTCAGAAACACACAGGAAAACCTGAACCCAGAGGACGAGGTGGACGAGTTCCTAGGAAGAGCCATCGACGCCAGGAGTATCGACCGGCTACGCTCCGAACACGTCAAGAAGTTCCTGCTGACCTTCAGAGAACCAGACCTGGAGAAGAAGGTACTGACGTCCTCCTCCAGGGAAGTGACTCTAAATAATCGGACAAGGGCCCTGAGTGAATCTTCTGGATAGATCTTTTGCAGTAGATAAGTCAAACGAATGAGCAGTGTATTCATTTGTGTCAGAATTGATTGTCAAACTCAGGGCCTTGGGGTTTTCCTGACTACATGGCCTGACCAGGAAAAAGGTTTAGTGTTAGTCTATAACTAAGGGATTTTTCCTTATCAGGTGTCATGGTCAGTAAAAATTGAAAAATGCAGGGCCCTTGTCAAGACAAGCAATTCTGCTACAAATTGCTACACCACTCACTGGTTTGACATATCCAGAGCATGTCAAGTAAAGCTTAAATGGAGGGAGAGTGGGAGAGAGAGAGTGGTAAACATTTTTGGGTTAAAAGAGAAGATACATAAAAGGTGAGCGGGAAGGAGAGAGAGGGTGAAAGCCGACCGAAAGAGAAGAGAAGAGGTCCCATTTTCAACCTGCTGTCTTTCACCTCTCCCTCTCAGTCTCTCTCGTCAGGGTCTGGTTAACCTAACGTGGCAGACATAAAATAAACGCTTGAGCGGGGTTGAAATAAAATGGAAGCATCCGGTTTTCAAGCTTTGCCTCTTCTCTGTTTTTTCCGGTTTCAAACACCCCGCTGAGGGTGGGGTATGGTGGGCTGTAGTGGCTACATAGAGAGGATCAAAATCCCTCTCTCAGTGTGTCTGCCCCCATCCGATAGCCCAGGCTTTTGTGGGAGAGATAATCACTGGCTTTGTTCTCCTCCATTACCTGTCCACCTACAGATCTCATAATTGACCTCCTGAGTACCATACATTAGGCTATGGATTGCAGTTCAGCTGTGTAACCCTTACCATGCTGTTCTCACAGTGTGAGGCTGTTGTGTCAGTATGCTGTACAAAAGGGTTTGAAGTGAGATGTGAAGCAGTCAGCCAGCCTCTGTTTACCTTTCTGCTCTTATATTTTTCCATTTCCGTTTCTCCTTCAGTACTCCAAACAAGTGGACTCCAGATTTGGAGCATACGTGGCCTGCGCCTCTCTTGTCTTCCTCTTCATATGTTTCATCCAGATCGTCATTGTACCACAGTAAGTACTGAATCTCTCCTAGTGGATATTCATACACTATAGTACCACAGTAAGTACCGAATCTCTCCTAGTGGATATTCATACACTATAGTACCACAGTAAGTACTGAATCTCTCCTAGTGAATATTCATACAGTATAGTACCACAGTAAGTACTGAATCTCTCCTAGTGAATATTCATACACTATAGTACCACAGTAAGTACTGAATCTCTCCTAGTGAATATTCTTACAGTATAGTACCACAGTAAGTACTGAATCTCTCCTAGTGGATATTCATACACTATAGTACCACAGTAAGTACTGAATCTCTCCTAGTGGATATTCATAAAGTATAGTACCACAGTAAGTACTGAATCTCTCCTAGTGGATATTCATACACTATAGTACCACAGTAAGTACTGCATCTCTCCTAGTGAATATTCATACAGTATTTTACAACAGTAAGTACTGAATCTCTCCTAGTGAATATTCATACACTATAGTACCACAGTAAGTACATAATCTCTCCTAGTGGATATTCATACAGTATAGTACCACAGTAAGTACTGAATCTCTCCAAGTGGATATTCATACAGTATAGTACCACAGTAAGTACTTCATCTCTCCTAGTGGATATTCATACAGTATAGTACCACAGTAAGTACTGAATCGCTCCTAGTGGATATTCCTACAGTATAGTACCACAGTAAGTACTGAATCTCTCCTAGTGGATATTCATACAGTATAGTACCACAGTAAGTGCTGAATAATTATCCACTAGTGAACCACAGTGCATATCTCCCATATCATTCACAGCTTGGAGCCCTAGCTCTTGCTGGGCTGAGGGCAGGGCTTTGGGGATGAGTAGAGGAGAATACTGAGATAGACAGGACCTAGATGAAGCTGATACTTGAGGGGACCCAGGATAGGCAGTCCCAGACTGGCCCAGTACAGGGACTTGGCCCAGACGTTAATGAATGTCCCGTCACCTGCTGTCACCACCTTTCCTCTCCTCTGCGAGAGGGGCTGATGGGTACCGCTGGGGCTGCCGGCAGCTGGCTGTTTGTTCATTCTCAAGGATGCCCCTCAAGTGTGTACCCCTCTATCTTTCTCTCTCCCTCCTATTGATCTTTTCTTCACCATTCCTTTTTTATTATCAACTCTTCCTTGATCCTTTTATCTCACCTCTCTCGGTCTCAGACGTATTTACTCACATTTCTCGTATCACTTCTGTAATCTCTCTCTCTCTCTCTATTCCTCAGCTCCACTCTGATGATTGGGTTCTATACCACCTGTCTGATCATCCTGGTGGCTGTCATGTTTGTCTCAGCAGTCTACTCCTGCTTTGGGGTGAGTACTTATGTTTTCCCAGGAATTTGTTTGTGTTCGGAAGCTTCCTCATACTATGACGTCGATGTCTATACCACAAGACAATGGGCGACAGCACTGCCCATCTATCCAGTACCCATGTAGCTCTAGCCCTTAGCCTGACGCACTGGCGCATTGGGAGCTTTCTGTGGCTGTCTGGGAATGTTGTATCTCACAGTATAACAGGTCTGTTACCACAGCATGACTGGGCCAATCACACAGCAGGTAAACCTGCTTGGTGGATGGTATTGATTTTTAACTGGCCTGAGAGCAGCAGTCCCCTGGAGAGACACAGTCAGAGTCAGACTGCTTAGTGAGGCCTTTAGATAGGAACTGGCATGTAATTGGGCGAAAGATTGAAGTGGGAGTAAACTCACAATACGGATATTACTGCTTTGTCAGTTAAGGATGTTTGAGAACGAAAGGCAGTGGCTAATGATGTCATAGCTGTGTTGTTGTTGTTCCTGGAAGGCCCTCTGGATATTTCATTTCCTGCTCTCTCCTCATTGGCTGATGGCCGGGTTGGGAGAAATGAAATACGCCCTTAAATGGGAATTGGAAACAAGAAGAACAACAGGCTTATGATCTTCTTTAGTTGTAAACTGATGAGATGATATGAGGGATTTTGATATATTGTAAGCAGCTTTGATAATATTGTCATTGTGGCACTGTAAGCTCTGGAAAAGTGAGGGTTTTAAAACTCCAAAGAAAATACTGCGTGCATGAACCCCACATTGTAAGGAGTCAGATTTTGTGGGAGAGGAGTAGGGCAGCACTACAACCAACATGAGTTGAATTGCAGCCAAAAGTCATAGCTGGTATTGTGGCCTGTAGGGTACAAACACAACGTTCTCTAGTAACTTAGGGATGACAGACTGACCATGCCCTCTCCATCCGTCCCCTGCGCTCGGGACAGTTTTTCCCGGTGCCTCTCCAGACCTTGTCCAAGAGGATCGTCCAGTCCAGACTCAACAGCACCCTGGTGGGAGTCTTCACCATCATCCTGGTCTTTCTCTCTGCCTTCATCAACATTGTAAGTCACTGAGCCTCCACTCCAAATGGGAGCATAGATATTTTGATGGGGAAAACCCTGACAGCAAAGCTTACATGCTTCTGCATTAATGAGTGTTTGACATCTGTGGGTTGTGTTCATTAGGGCCCACCGCAACAGAAAATTTTTGCAACAGAAAACAAAAACAAGTATTACTTATTTGACAAGTTCAGATGTTTCGTGCCTACTGAACACTGCCCAGTTCTCATTCATAATCATGTTAACCCCATTTGACCTCTGCCCTCTGCTCCCTAGTTCACCTGCAGTACTGGAGACCTGAGGACTTGTCTGAGCTGGGAGCTGAACATCAGTCGCAGCAGTGTGAACGCCTGCCATGCACGCAGCCTCAACTACACCCTTGAATCACTAGTCGGCTTCTGTGGCAGCCCCTCACCCAACTGCAACTTCCCTGAGGTGTGTGTGTGTGTTTGTGTGGTGTGCGTGCCCAGCTGGGCTTGAGCAGTCATCCTCACTAAACTGACTCTGTGCCAGAAGCGGCCAATTAATTTCACAATGGCATGCTAAAAGATTTGCAAATGTTTGACAGCTCTCTCACTCCCTCTCTGTCTCCCTCTCGCCCCCCTTCCCCCTTCTTTCTCCCTCCTCTCCTCCCTGCACCCTCCCTCTCTCTGTAGTACTTCTCTTCCTGTGTGTTGTTGAGCCTGCTGGCCAGCTCAGTCTTCCTGCAGGTCAGCAGCATAGGTAAACTCCTACTCATGCTCTTCATTGAGATCTTCTACGTCCTCATCATGGAAGTGCCAGAGGTCAGCCTGTTCGACAACGTAGACCTGCTGGTCATGGCCAACGCTATGTGAGTAGTTTTCTTGCAAGCTCTATACCAACAATGCAGTCATCAATACCAGTAGTACTATAAAATAAAGGAGAACAAAAACATGAGAAATAGAAATAAGAACACAAAAGTAATTAATCTGTGCCAATACCATATTTACAATGTCCAGGGATACTGGAGTGGTAGGAGTAGATATGTATAGAGGTAAGGTGACTAGGCATCAGGATATATGATAAACAGAGTAGCAGCAGCGTATATGATGATTGTATGTGAGTGTGTGAGCGTGTGTAGAGTCAGTATGAATGTGTGGGTGTCACAGGAGGCTGGTGGCACCTACATTGGGGAGGATGGGCATGTGGTAATGACTGGGGCGGAATCAGTGTTTGATGCCATTCCATTTGCTCCATTCTGGACATTATTATGAGACGTTCTCCCCTCAGCAGCCACCACAGGTGGGTGTGTTATGTGTGTGTATGATCGGTCCAGTGGGTGTTAGCTATTTAGCAGTCTTATGGCTTGGGGATAGAATATTATTGCGCTAAACCATGCCAGTTATTCACAACAGGCAAGCAGCCGATTTAAATGAAAACCTCACATGAGTTTAGTGGTGCGTTTACTTAATGTAATGGATGACTTGGTCAGTCGAGGGCCAGGTGCTGTCTACCGTTATCCATCTTCTGATGGAGTGGAGGTTTCGGTCGCCCTGCTTCTCCCTCTCCCTAAAATGGGCTCTCTTTTGTTTTCTCTTCACAGTGAGCACATAAATGGAACAAGGTGAGATTTATGTAGCTAAACACGACTAAACAATTTGAAACACAAATTGATTGAGATCGATTGTATCCAATATACTGTAGCTTTAATGCCTCCTATAGATCTTCCTGGTTTTCCATATGCCTCAGGTAGTTAGATAACATTGATAAACAGTGTTGTGACCTTGTATATTGTTTAGTAATGGTATGTAGTATCTAGCGTTATTAGATAACAGTGATTAAAAAGTGCTGTGGCCTCAGGCCTGTAATTGATGTCTGTAGTTGATCTGTGGTATCTGTCCTCTCTGTCCAGCTGTGTAATAGACTCTAAGGTCCCTCTGAAGATCATGACTCCTGTAGTCATCACTGTTTTCGTCCTGGCCTTGTATCTACACGCCCAGCAGGTGGAGTCCACAGCCAGACTCGACTTCCTCTGGAAACTACAGGTAGGTGTGTGTGTCTATGTCTGTGTCTCTGTGTGTGTCTGGGCCATGTCCAAGGTCATTGATACCTCTTTTCCCTTCCTTCCTCCCTCCCTCCAGGCCACAGAGGAGAAAGAGGAGATGGAGGAGCTACAGGCCTACAACCGTCGCCTCCTCCACAACATCCTCCCCAAAGACGTGGCCGCCCACTTCCTGGCGCGAGAGCGTCGGAACGACGAGCTCTACTACCAGTCCTGTGAGTGTGTGGCCGTTATGTTCGCCTCCATCTCCAACTTCTCTGAGTTCTACGTGGAGCTGGAGGCCAACAACGAGGGAGTGGAGTGTCTCCGGCTGCTCAACGAGATCATCGCCGACTTTGACGAGGTGACAGGGGAGGGGGGAGGAGGAGAGAGGAATGAGGATGAGCTGACGATGTGTGTGTGTGTGCATCTCTTTTCTATCATATTACTCCTTATATAACTACCGTTATGGGTACTAGTGACTATTCTTGGACCCTGTTATGTTGAAAGAGAGCTAACAATTTCAAATGCTATTAACACAAGTAAACCAACTAGTAAACTTATTTCTCTCACCACTCACTTCCCCATTCCCCTCCTCTTGCCCCAGATCATCAGTGAGGACCAGTTCCGCCAGCTGGAGAAGATAAAGACCATCGGCAGTACCTACATGGCTGCCTCTGGCCTCAACGACTCTACCTACGACAAGGAAGGCCGCTCACACATCAGAGCCCTGGCAGACTACGCTATGAGACTCATGGATCAGATGAAGTACATCAACGAACACTCCTTCAATAACTTCAAGATGAAGATCGGTAAGGCTGCCTACAGGAAAGATCATTTTGTTGCCTTGTTGTTAATTTTGATGTGACAATGGGTTATTCATGAGAATAATGGTATGCTTAAGCGATAGTGCCTCACAAAATGTATAATGAGTAATGGTAAAAATGTGACCTAACCTGTAAACAACTGCTGGCCCATAACCCTGAAAACCCCCAAAATGTATATTAAACATAGTGTGTATGTTGTTAAAAACATGCTGAACCATATCCCTGTCCACCTGCTCCAGGTCTGAACATGGGTCCAGTGGTGGCTGGGGTGATCGGGGCCAGGAAGCCCCAGTATGATATCTGGGGGAATACAGTCAACGTTGCCAGCCGCATGGACAGCACTGGTGTACCTGACAGGATCCAGGTAACTCAGAGAAACAACATGGTAGAAACTGGTAACACACCTAGGATTTGTTCTGTGACCTTTTTTTGACTATGATGAAGACCTCAGACTCGAAAATTGTTGATAAAGCACATGGGAGCATAGCTTGCAGTGTGCAGTCTTTTTCTAACCTTATGTCTTGAATATATATATATACTACCGTTCAAAAGTTTGGGGTCACTTAGAAATGTCTTTGTTTTTGAAAGAAAAGCAAATTTTTTGTCCATTAAAATAACATAAAAATTATCAGAAATTGTAAATGACTATTGTAGCTGGAATATTTTATGGAATATCTACATAGGCGTACAGAGGCCCATTATTAGCAACCATCACTCCTGTGTTCCAATGGCACGTTGTGTTAGCTAATCCAGGTTTATCATTTTAAAAGGCTAATTGATCATTAGAAAACCCTTTTGCAATTATGTTAGCACAGCTGAAAACTGTTGTCCTGATTAAAGAAGCAATAAAACTGGCCTTTAGACTAGTTGAGTATCTAGAGCATCAGCATTTGTGAGTTCGATTACAGGCTCAAAATGGACAGAAACAAATAACTCTACTGAAACTCGTCAGTCTATTCTTGTTCTGAGAAATGAAGGCTATTCCATGTGAGAAATTGCCAAGAAACTGAAGATCTCGTACAACGCTGTGTACTACTCCCTTCACAGAACAGTGCAAACTGGCTCTAACCAGAATAGAAAGAGTGGGAGGCCCTGGTGCACAACTGAGCAAGAGGACACGTGCATTAGAGAGTCTAGTTTGAGAAACAGATGCCTCACAAGTCCTCAACTGGCAGCTTCATTAAATAGTACCCCGCAAAACACCAGTCTCAACGTCAACAGTGAAGAGGCGACTCCGGGATGTTGGCCTTCAAGGCAGAGTTGCAAAGAAAAAGCCATATCTCAGACTGGCCAATACAAAGCAAATATTAAGATGGGCAAAAGAACACAGACACTGGACAGAGGAAGATTGGAAAAAAAGTGTTATGGACAGACTAATCTAAGTTTGAGGTGTTCGGATCACAAAGAAGAACATTCGTGAGACGCAGAAAAAATGAAAAAATGCTGGAGGAGTGCTTGATGCCATCTGTCCAGCATGGTGGAGGAAATGTGATGGTCTGGGGGGGTGTTGGTGGTGGTAAAGTGAGAGATTTGTACAGGGTAAAAGGGATCTTTAAGAAGGAAGGCTATCACTCCATTTTGCAACGCCATGCCATACCCTGTGGACGGCGCTTTCTTCCTACAACAGGACAATGACCTAAAGCACAGCTCCAAACTATGCAATAACATTTTAGGGAAGAAACAGTCTTCTGGTATTCTGTCTATAATGGAGTGGCCTGCACAGTCTCAACCCTATTGAGCTGTTGTGGGAGCAGCTTGACCGTATGGTACGTAAGAAGTGCCCATCAAGCCAATACAACTTGTGGGAGGTTCTTCAGGAAGCATGGGGTGGAATCTCTTCAGATTACCTCAACAAATTGACATCTAGAATGCCAAAGGTCTGCAAGGCTATAATTGCTGCAAATGGATGATTCTTTGACGAAAGCAAAGTTTGAAGGTCATAATTATTATTTCTATTATAACCTTGTCATTGTCTTGACTATATTTCCTATTAATTTTGCAACTCATTTCATGTATGTTTTTATGGAAAACAAGGATTTTTCTAAGTGACCCCAAACTTTTGAACGATAGTGTACATTTATTTATATTATCATGTGGTAGTGTGAAAGGGGAGGCAGTATGCCTAAGATCAAAATATGTGGAGACTTCTATCCTCTGTCACTTTATGACTACAACTTCTTACTTTCTACCCTTCATTCCCTCTCTCTTTTCTCTCCTTTCTCCCACCAGGTGACCTCTGACCTGTACAATGTGCTGAACTCCTATAACTACACACTAGAGTGCCGAGGCCTGGTCAAGGTGAAGGGTAAAGGAGAGATGCAGACCTACTTCCTCACTGGAGGACCTCCCAGCAGTTAACACCCAGGGTATGTCTGAAATGGCACCCTAATCCCTATGTAGTGCACTACTTTTGACCAGGGCCCATAGGTCTCTGGTCAAAAGTAGTGCACTACATAGGGAATGGGTGCCATTTCAGACGCAACCTATTCAGAAGCAGCCCCAGTAACAGACTGACACTGGCGCAAGAGAAGTAGAAGGGGGGGCTGTTGAACTAAAGGGGGCTAACCCCCAAGCCTTTGACGAGCAGGCTCATAGACCTGTGTTAGCTTGGGGAACTGCCCACACCCATACCCATACCCATTTTCCTACATTTAGCCCCTCCCTACCTGCACAGGTTAGCCTCCGATTGGCCCAGAGTGAAGGAGACCCCACCCAGCGTCCTCTCGGATTGGGGGAAAGAGACAGAGGGAGGGGCTTAGAGGGCATGGGTTCGCTAAGGAGACCAAAGAAGCCCCATCAGACTGCAGAAGACAGTAACATTATGACAGCAGTCTCTCACAGTCTTATTCCCACCAGTCAGTGTGAGATAAGGAACCACTTACAGCCAATCATCTCACAGTACTGTAGGTCTCTGTAAGGTTCTCTGAGGAAATCGCTACACTACCTGTGTTGTCATAGACATTCTGCTGAAGGATCCAAGTCGATCCAAACAAACCCTGCATGAAGACACTGAAAACCATATATACACGTAAAACACACACTGTTTTATGTGTATATATATATATATATATACACGTGTATATATATGTGAAAACAAATTGTTTTTGTCCATACAGTCCATGTATGTTGTCTTTGTACACTGTTGTACTGTTAAGTGGTACAGATATTGCAATTCTCCAAACAATGGGTATACTACACACTAACATGGCCATCGCCAGCCAGTACAGCAACACTGTCAAACCCTTTACTAGAGTTGGTCAGAGAAGAAGGAGCAGTGTGTTTAATCACCAGTAGGGGTCCTACGTGGGCCGTTAACCTGGCTGGGTACTTGAACGACCAGAGTGAGACTGCTCTGCTCTGCTCCATGTGAGTTTACAGAAGTCTTCCCCAGTATACTTTACACACACACACAAACAGAGGCGCAAAATCACACACACACATGCGCTAGACAAACATACAGTGGCAAGAAAAAGTATGTGAACCCTTTGGAATTACCTGGATTTCTGCATAGATTGGTTATTCAGTTTGATCTGATCTTTATCTAAGTGACAAAAATAGACACACAATGTGCTTAAACTGATAACACACAAATTATTGTATTTTTCTTGTCTATATTGAATACATAATTTAAACATTCATAGTGTAGGTTGGGAAAAGTATGTGAACCCCTAGGCTAATGACTTTGGAGTCAGGAGTCAACTAATTGGAGTCAGGAGTCAACTAACCTGGAGTCGAATCAATGAGACAAGATTGGAGATCTTGGTTAGAGCTGCTCTGCCCCATAAAAAAACACTCACAAAATTTGAGTTTGCTTTTCACAAGAAGCATTGCCTGATGTGAACCATGCCTCGAACAAAAGAGATCTCAGAAGACCTAAGATTAAGAGTTGTTGCCTTGCATAAAGCTGGAAAGGGTTACAAAGTATCTCTAACAGTCAGTCCACGATAAGACAAATTGTCTATAAATGGAGAAATTTCAGCACTGTTGCTACTCTCCCTAGGAGTGGCCGTCCTGCAAAGATGACTGCAAGAGCACAGCGCAGAATGCTCAATGAGGTTTAGAAGAATCCTAGAGTGTCAGCTAAAGACTTACAGAAATCTCTGGAAGATGCTAACATCTCTGTTAACGAGTCTACAAAATGTAAAACACTAAACAAGAATGGTGTTCATGGGAGGACACCATGGAAGAAGCCACTGCTGTCCAAATAAAACATTACTGCACGTCTGAAGTTCGCAAAAGAGCACCTGGATGTTCCACAGCGCTACTGGCAAAATATTCTGTGGACAGATGAAACTAAAGTTGTGCAGAAGAACACAACACTATGTGTGGAGAAAAAAAGGCACAGCACACCAACATCACAACCTCATCCCAACTGTATGTTGGAGGGAGCATCATGGTTTGGGGATGCTTTGCTGCCTCAGGGCCTGGACAGCTTGCTATCATCAACGTAAAAATGAATTCCCAAGTTTATCAAGACATTTTGCAGGAGAATGTAAGGCTATCAGTCTGACAATTGAAGCTCAACAGAAGTTAGGTGATGCAACAGGACAACCCAAAATACAGAAGTAAATCAACAACAGAATGTCTTGAACAGAAGAAAATACGCCTTCTGGAGTGGCCCAGTCAGTCCTGACCTCAACCTGATTGAGATGATGTGGCATGACCTCAAGAGAGCGGTTCACACCAGACAGCCCAAGAATATTGTGGAACTGAAACAGTTTTGTAAAAGAGGAATAATGGTCCAAACATCCTCCTGACCGTTGTGCAGGTCTGATCCCCAACTACAGAACACCTTTGGTTGAGGTTATTGCTGCCAAAAAAGGATCAAACTGTTATTACATTTTTTCCAAACCTGCACTGTGAATGTTTACACGGTGTGTTCAATAAAGACATGAACAATTATAATTGTTTGTGTGTTACTAGTTTGTGTGTTACTAGTTTGTTTGTCTATTATTGTGACTTAGATGAAGATCAGATGAAAATGTATGACCAAATTATGCAGAAATCCATGTAATTCTAAAGGGTACACACACATACAAAACACACAGTCCCCCTCCCACACAGACACATGCTGAAAATACTTTCAACCAAGGATGTCAATGAAAAGCTTTTTTGTATTTTCAACATTTTGTATTTTGACTCCAAAACACCAAACTCTATCAGATATTTTAGATTATATATTTTGTACATTAATATATTAGAGAGAAACATCTATAAATAAACACCAAGTGTATTCGAATGTACATAGCTAACAGAGACCTATTACAATCATGCACATTCGCAGGGGTGGGAGATATCAAGCAGTTGCCTGCACTTGTGGCAAGGTCATTTTCTTTTACCTTATTAACACCCTGCAGTCATTCCATACCATAGATAGATATAGTTTGGGTGCTCTAAGAATCCTTTTTGAACTACACTGCTACTGTCCCCCACCCCATCCCACCAACCCTGGTTTAATCAGATAGTATGACCCAATGAATGTCCAATGTTCTCCAATGAGGCCTTTATTCTATAGGCTATAATATACTGATAAATAAAGTAAAGACCAGCTTTGTGGGAGTCCATGTGGATATGTTTTCATTTTGACCTTTGACCTGCTGTATGTTTTTATTCCTGGTTACGTCCCAAATTGTACCCTATTCCTTATATAGTGCACACATTTTGACCAGGGCTCTGGTCACAAGTAGTGCACTATGTAGGCAATATTATGCTTTTTGGGTTACACACCCTGGTCAAAAGTAGTGCACTATGTAGGCAATAGTATGCTATTTGGGTCACAACCCCGTTTTACTAGAGCAGCCCCATTAGATGTCTTATCCTCTGGTCTTTAATAATTTCAAACTGAACCCCTCCTACCTTCTTCAGTCCCTCTCCACTCCTCAAAATGGTGCCATTTTTTGCTCTTGTGACTTTTTCTTTACTGTTATTGTGTGTCATTGGTTGTGTTATAAGGTTTTATAGGAGGTTGAGATTGTACTTTAGTTGCTGGGCCTTTGGAAAATAAGCAAGGAAAATACAGTGCCATTGAATTCCATTTACCTTTAACATTCGTTCTCAAACTTGACTTTGAGAGGGGTACATTTCAGGTGATGGGACAGACAGTCTCTGTTAGGGGGGCAGTGGGGCATGGCTCCCTTCCTCTCCCCATACTTGGAGATAGATAAAGGAGTGGTGAGATGAAGAGAAATGGCATCAGTGCATTTTTAGTCAGAGGCAAACCTTCGGTTGTCTTGGCTCTCTATCATGTCAAACACTATGCTGTTTTTTTACATTCAAATAAACCACTAAAATGTCACACTTATTGTTGGAAATGCCTGGTTTATGTGGCATCCAATGTGCCTTTCTATAACCTTATTATATTTGGATGGTTGTTTAGATGTACACCCACATACAGTCAGTTTATTAGGTACACCCATCTAGTACAGGATCGGACCCCCCTTTGGCTCCTGAACAGCCTGAATTCTTCAGGGCATGGAAACATTGCTCAGTTGGTATCAAGGGACTTAACTTGTGCCAGGAAAACATTCCCCACACCATTACACCACCTGCCTGTACCGTGGCACCAGGCAGGATGGGGTCATGGAGTCATGCTGCTTATTCCAAATCCTGAGTAATGCAATAGGAACCAGGGTTTATTGGACCAGGCAATGTTTTACCAGTCCTCAATTGTCCAGTGTTGGTGATTGCGTGCCCACTGGAGCGCTTATTTTTATCTGATAGAAGTAGAACCCGGTGTGGTCATCTGCTGAATTTATATTTTTCTTTTTTCACCTTTATTTAGCCAGGTAGGATAGTTGAGAACAAGTTCTCATTTACAACTGCGACCTGGCCAAGATAAAGCAAAGCAGTGCGACACAAAACAACAACACAAAGTAACACATGGAATAAACAAACAGTCAATAATACAGTAGAATGAAAAAAATAAGTCTATATACAGTGAGTGCAAATGAGGTAAGGGAGGTAGGGCAATAAATAGGCCATGGTGGCGAGGTAATTACAATATAGCAATTAAACACTGGAATGGTATGTAAGTAGAGATAAGATATATATAAGTAGAAATATCCCTATGTGACAAGAACCGATGAGTTGTGCATTCCGAGATGCCGTTCTGCACACCACTGTTGTACTGCTCTGTTATTCGCCTGTTTGTGGCCCGCCTGTTAGCTTGCACCATTCTTGCTATTCCCCCTCGACCGCTCATCAATTAGCTGTTTTCACCCACAGGACTGCTATTGACTGGATGTGCTTTGTTTGTTGCACCATTCTCGGTAAACCCTAGACTCTGTCCTGTCTGAAAAGCCCAGGAGGCCAGTCGTTTCAACAGTTGCGATTTTAGCATGTAAATCTTGGTCGAGCAAACAAAAAATGTATAATTGGGATGCATGCCAGTATAGCCACTACACAACACAACACTAAACAATACACCTGGCTATCAGCGGAGCCTTGTCTGGCAGCGAAACAGTTCATTGAGCCTCATTTACTACCTTTTAAAAAAAACATACAGTACCAGACAAAAGTTTGGACACACCTACTCATTCAAGGGGTTTTCTTTATTTTTACAAAAACAGCTGAAATAAGCAAAGAGAAACGACAGTCCATCATTACATTAAGACATGAACGTAAGTCAATGCGGAACATTTCAAGAACTTTGAAAGTTTCTTCAAGTGCAGTTGCAAAAACCATCAAGCGCTATGATGAAACTGGCTCTCATGAGGACCGCCACAGGAAAGGAAGACACAGCATTACCTCTGCTGCAGAGGATAAGTTCATTAGAGTTACCAGCCTCAGAAATTGCAGCCCAAATAAATCCTTCACAGAGTTCAAGTAACAGACATCTCAACATCAACTGCTCAAAGGAGACTGAATCAGGCCTTCATGGTCAAATTGCTGCAAAGAAACCACTACTAAAGGACACCAATAAGAAGAAGAAGAGACTTACTTGGGCCAAGAAACACAAGCAATGGACATTAGACCGGTGGAAATCTGTCCTTTGGTCTGATGAGTCCAAATATGCGATTTGTTGTTCTAACCGCGTGTCTTTGTGAGATGCAGAGTAGGTGAACGGATGATCTTCGCATGTGTGGTTCCCACTGTGAAGCATGGAGGAGGTGGTGTTATGGTGCTTTACTGGTGACACTGTCAGTGATTTAGTTAGAATTCAAGGCATACTTAACCAGCATGGCTACCACAGCATTCGGCAGCAATACGCCATCCCGTCTGGTATGCACTTAGTGGAACTATCATTTGTTTTTCAACAGGACAAATAAAATGTTACTGGTCACATTGTTAGCAGATGGTATTGCGAGTGTAGTGAAATGCGTGTGCTTCTAGTTCCGACAGTGGAGCAATATCTAACAATTCAACAAATATCTAATACACACAAATCCAAGAAAAGGAATAAGAATATATGAATGAGCAATGACAGAGCGGCATAGGCTAAGATGCAATAGATAGAATACAGTATATACATATGAGATGAGTAATGCAAGATATGTAAACATTATTATAGTGGCATTAAGTGACTAGTGTTCCATTTATTAAAAGTGGCCAATGATTTCAAGTCTGTATGTAGGCAGCAGCCTCTCTGTGCTAGTGATGGCTGTTTAACAGTCTGATAGCGTTGAGATAGAAGCTGTTTTTCAGTCTCTCGGTCCCAGCTTTGATGCACCTGTACTGACCTCGCCTTCTGGATGGTAGTGGGGTGAACAAGCAGTGGCTTGGGTGGTTGTTGTCCTTTATGATCTTTTTGGCCTTCCTGTGACATCGGGTGCTGTAGGTGTCCTGGAGGGCAGGTAGTCCCTCTGCTGTTGTTTCCTGAAGTCCACGATCATCTCCTTTGTTTTGTTGATGTTGAGTGAGAGGTTATTTTCCTGACACCACACTCAGAGAGCCCTCACCTCCACTGTAAGCGGTCTCGTCGTTGTTGGTAAATCAGGCCTACTACTGTTGTGTCGTCTGCAAACTTGATGATTGAGTTGGAGGCGTGCTTGGCCACGCAGTCATGGGTGAATAGGGAGTACAGGACGGGGCTGAGCACGCACCCTTGTGTTGGGGATCAGCAAAGTGGAGATGTTGTCACCACCTGGAGGCGGCCCATCAGGAAGTCCAGGACCCAATTGCACAGGGCGGGGTTGAGACCCAGGGCCTCAAGCTTAATGATGAGCTTGGAGGGTACTATGGTGTTGAATACTGAGCTATAGCCAATGAACAGCATTCTTACATAGGTATTCCTCTTGTCCAGATGGGTTAGGGCAGTGTGCAGTGTGATGACGATTGCATCATCTGTGGATCTATTGGGGCGGTAAGCAAATTGAAGTGGGTCTAGGTTGACAGGTAAGGTGGAGGTGATATGATCCTTGACTAGTCTCTCAAAGCACTTCAGGATGACAGAAGTGAGTTTTACAGGGCGATAGTAATTTAGTTCAGTTACCTTTGCATTCTTGGGTACAGGAACAATGGTGGCCATCTTGAAGCATGTGGGGACAGCAGACTGGGATAGGGAGAGATTGAATATGTCCGTAAACACCAGCCAGCTGGTCTGCGCATGCTCTGACGACGTGGCTAGGGATGCCGTCTAGGCCGGCAGACTTGCGAGGGTTAACACGTTTAAATGTCTTACTCATGTCGGCCACAGCCCTTGGTAGCGGGCCGCGTCGGTGGCACTGTATTCCTGTATGTTACAATTACACCATGAGTCGTTAATCATGAAACTTACACCCCGCCCTTTTTCTTACGGGGAGATGTTTATTCCTGTCGGGGCGACGCACTGAGAATCCAGGTGGCTGTACCGACACCAACAGCATATCCCAAGAGAGCCATGTTTCCGTGAAACAGAGTATGTTACAATCCCTGATGTCTCTCTGGAAAGCAACCATTGCCTTGATTTTGTCAACCTTGTTATCTCGGGACTGGACATTAGCGAGTAATATACTTGGAAGCGGTGGGTGGTGTGCGTGCCTCCAAAGTCTGACCAGAAGACCACTCCATCTCCGGCGTTGTTTTGGGTCGGCCTCTGGAATCAGTTCAAATGCCCTGGGTGGTGCGCTTCCGCAAAGTTTCCTAAGGACTAGAAGCGAGGCAGCCCTCTCTGTCAGCACCATCTTGCTCTCCAATGACCCAACACACCTCCAGACTGTGTAAGGGCTATTTGACCAAGAAGGAGAGTGATGGAGTGCTGCATCAGATGACCTGGCCTCCACACTCACCCGACCTCAACCAAATTGAGATGGTTTGGGATGAGTTGGACTGCAGAGTGAAGGAAAAGCACCCAACAAGTGCTCAGCATATGTGGGAACTCCTTCAAGACTGTTGAAAAAGCATTCCAGGTGAATCTGTTTGAGAGAACGCCAAGAGTGTGCAAAGCTGTCATCAAGGCAAAGGGTGGTAACTTTGAAGAATCTCAAATATAAAATATATTTTGATTTGTTTAACACCTTTTTGATTACTACATGATTCCATATGTGTTATTTCATAGTGTTGTCGTCTTCACTGTTATTCTACAATGTAGAAAATAGTAAAAAATATAGAAAAACCCTTGAATGAGTGGGTGTGTCCAAACTTTTGACTGGTACTGTAGCTTATTTGGCTGACTTGCTTAAACAAATATTGTTTCTACTGACAATTGAGATGTACAAACTATGGCATAAGGGGACAACAAGCGGATAAGATCCGTAATTTTGACTAAGACATTAATGAGCGAGCTAGGACGAACGTATTCAATATAACTATTTGTTCAGCACTTTTGAAATGTACAGCGACATAATTACACTGTTCTTCCTGTACACAAAGTCAGAACCGTAGGACAAATAAAGTGGGAAAATGAGCAGACAATGAAAGCTCTTACAATATTCAATGATTACATTTCTCTAAAACAGGTTATAGGCTACATGTGCACCACCAAGTCAGAACAGTAGGTGAAATTAAGAGGGGAAAATAGACCAAATTATTAGGGTGAGGCACATGGCCTACTAACATCTTGCTACACAACATACACCAAGTATTACTTTCTTAGCTACAGTATACATATCTCCCTGGCATATTACATTATTTATGCTCATCAAACTTTGTCATCAAAGTCTGCCATTCTCTGGAGTTCTGGTGCTTTCAAGACAACTGAGAACTGAAAAAAACAAGGGAGATTTCATGATGACGTCAGTGATCTTCAGGTCGTGCCTCTAGACAGAGGCCCAAGTTTCTGACTTACAATTCCGAGTTGGATGACCATTCAAAACATATTTTCCCAGTCGGAGCTCGTTTTTTCCCCGAGTTCCCAGTTGTCTGGAACTCACTGAAGTCAGTTCCGAGTTAAGTTGTAACTTGAATTTGAGCTCTACCCTTAGATTTGGAGATGACATAGTGTCCGCATGAGTGACAGAGCACTGAGCCAATCACGGCACAACTAGAGAACATCAACCACTACGCTCCATATTTTCCGCTGGCTGCCCCACCACCACTGAAAGCAAGCCTGAAACACCTGCATTTTGGAGCTGCCTTACTCAGGAAAGGAAAAAAAGAGATCATGGTTGTATGCAGCTTCTTTTTTTTGTATTATTTTATTTATTTTTGTACATTCTTTGCAAACTGATATGTGACACCTATTAATGCCGAAATAACATGCAAAACAGGCAACATGAAAAATAATGTGGGGACCTGCCCTGAATAACAAGCCGCAACATTGCATTTCAGAGATACTGAAACCGGCGCGCCTGGCACCGACGATCATGCCACACTCAAAGTCGCTTAGGTCATCTGTTTTGCCCATTCTAGCATAACAAGCCACAGCCACATGATTCAATGTCTGTAGGAGCAAAATATTTTCGTAAACGGGGTGGTGTACCTAAAACTGGGCACTGAGTGTGTGTAATGTAATATATATACACACACAAGTCGGACGTTTACATACACCTTAGCCAAATACATTTAAACTCAGTTTTTCACAATTCCGGACATCATAGTAAAAATTCCCTGTCTTAGGTCAGTTAGGATCACCTCTTTATTTTAAGAATGTGAAATGTCAGAATA
This sequence comes from Brachymystax lenok tsinlingensis, assembly GCA_030435695.1. Taxonomy (NCBI): domain Eukaryota; kingdom Metazoa; phylum Chordata; class Actinopteri; order Salmoniformes; family Salmonidae; genus Brachymystax; species Brachymystax lenok. Next base: position 27,141,099 of record CM059781.1, on the reverse strand, counting down.
ATAGATAATTATTTTTCAGCTTTTATTTTTCATCACATTCCCAGTGGGTCAGAAGTTTACATACACTCAATTAGTATTTGGTAGCATTGCCTTTAAATTGTTTGGGTCAAACGTTTTGGGTAGCCTTCCACAAGCTTCCCACAATAAGTTGGGTGAATTTTGGCCCATTCCTCTTGACAAAGCTGGTGTAACTGAGTCAGGTTTGTAGGCCTCCTTGCGCGTACACACTTCTCAAATTATATCAATTAGCCTATCAGAAGCTTCTAAAGCCATGACATAATTGTCTGTAATTTTCCAAGCTGTTAGAATGCAGCCAATTTAGTGTATGCAAACTTCTGACCCATTGTGATACAGTGAATTATAAGTGAAATAATCTGTCTGTAAACAATTGTTGGGAAAATTACTTGTGTCATGCACAAAGTTGATGTCCTAACCAACTTGCCAAAACTATAGTTTGTTAACAAGAAATTTGTGGAGTGGTTGAAAAACGCATTTTAATGACTCCAACCTAAGTGTATGTAAACTTCCGACTTCAAATGTATATACATTATATACCCCCACAGTATTTAGCCATCCAAATGGCAGGCTATTTCTGTGTCAACAACCTGCCCCTAAAGCGGAACATTTTCTGTAGGCAGGTACTGGTAGGAAGGGGAGAGAACTTACCAACTAACCAGCTGAGTTTGAGTTGATTGTTCTTCTAGATGTCCAGAGGGGGGCAGCAGTACACTGTCACTGATGTCATTACAAGGATTGCAATAGATAGGCTGTACTAAACAGTGTCTCCCTTTGTCTTGTCTTCATTAATGATATAGCTGAATGCTAGATGAAAGCAATATCGTGATTTAGGTTATCACTATTTTCCCTACAAAACTGAATGAAGGATAAAAAAAAAAAAAGAATTGGTAGAAGCACTTATTTCTAAAATATCCCAGTAAGTAGCCTACAGTACAGGTGGCGGAAGTGATTTACCAGGACTCATAATAATACATTGGTCATCTTGTTAAATGATGACATAGTCCTTGCCCTTTAAAGCACCACACCTGTGAGCTGGCCATAGCCTTAATTATGTCTGTGGGAATAGAATAGTCACAAATAGGCCTCTGACGACCACTCATTTGCGTAGTACAAATTGAAAGAGCACAACAAATGAGCTACAATTTCCCCCTTATAAACACCCAAGTGTTCTTTATCTGCATTCAACCGCACACTTCATGTTTAAGAACATAGAGGAATATTGAGCCAAAGGCTCCATGTACCTCTGGAGGAAATTTCTGCTGCTTCCAGTATTGAACACACTAATAATAATAATAATAATAATAATAATAATAATAGAGGTAACCACCATGAAGTCTCCCAGAACGCCTACCTCTCACTGCTTCTTGCCTGAAACTCTGCTTCTGTAACTGAATAGGTTTTGCAGCCAGATATCTGGGTCTGATCTTTAAATCAGAAGCACTTGTTCTCAAAAAGAAATAAAGGGGAAATTCATATGAAACGTGTAATAGAAGATTAAGTCAAATTCTTTAAGCACATCAGAAAAGTCAAGTAAAATGAATCTTCTTGATGTTGTATAATTACATGGATTTCAGAATTATGTCAGTCCAAATAGCCAACATCAAACGTTTTTATTACCCATTTCATACTGGAGAGTAACTTTGATAAGTCTGTTAAGATGTACAGGCTAATATGTTTTGGCCATTGTCAGTAACAAATCTTAAGGCTCAGTGCAGTCCAAAACATGTGTTTTATCTATTTAGATATCTAGCACCACACTATGAGGTGTGACTAATACTGTGAAAAAAACTGTCACGAACCGGCTCGAAGACGGTAACAAAAAGGGAGACAACATAGAGATAAATATATTTGTTATTCCTTAACTAAAGTAAATAATATACAATTAACAATGGTGTATGTAGTCAGTAGTGCACGTGAGTGGTTGCTTGCATAGATGTAATAAAGAGGGGTGTTGAAAGGTGCCAAAGCAAACAACCAAAAAACGGCCACACAAATGCCACAACCAAAATCCAACAGTGTGTCTGCATGGAGTCTCCTCAATGAACGGGGAAAAGGTATATTTATCCGGGGACACACCCAAGCGTGTCCCATTTCGCTGATGACCCTCCCGGCTCTGCCCACCGACATCCTAATAAGGAAAACGAGCAAAGAGAAAGAATACGGCAGACAGAGTGGGAGGGTCGTCACAAGTGTAAGAGCGGTTTGAAATGACCACGTGAAATTTCTGATTGTTTTGGTGTGATGTAGTTTTAACCTGCCTGGTGACACCACCAAGCCGTACATTTGTTAATAGACCAATAAAGAGTTCCAAACCTCTGCCAATAACAGCTAGTTTTCAGTTGTTTCCCTCAGACCACTCCGACAGTCCTAGCAAAACTATTTTTGACAATATTAATTAAAATCAATCACACAAAGTTTCTTAATTGTTACTCAGAAATTATATTAAAATAAAAAACATTGGACCTTTAAGGACTGAATCAGTGCAATAGTCAGTCCCCAGATATAAACGTAGTTAGTTTCCAAATGTTTTTAATACTTGGTTCCATGTTTAGTCACTGCATGAGTGGAGATAATAGCTCTAGTCTGACTGACACTGGCCATGGACACACTCAAAATAAAAACCATAACTCTTGGCACAACTCCTTAAATGAACTAATACCCTCAAATATGGGGTTGGTGAGGGCTCACAGGTAAGTTAAATCCTTCCAGCAGTGGCTGCTGTTACCACCTCTGCACCAGGGTCTGTCAGAGTTGACAAGATTGTCCTCCCAATGCTGACATATGCCATACCCAACTCTCCTATCAAGCAATAGCATATGACTGATGCCTGCAACAAAAAGTAAAACATGGATGTTACAGGCTTAGTGAGTGTGCATAATTGTATGGCTTAAATAAATAAATAAATAAATAAAAAAAATCACTGGCCAAAAGAAAAGTAGACCATAATCATGCACATAATTTATTCAAAAGTAAATTCAATCAATCCAAAAATGTTCTAGCCATGTCAACCATGCCTAACTACAAAAATTGTCTAAACATGCGAGACACGTATGAGATGCCAGGGATTCAGAGAATGACAGTTGAGTACTGACCTAACCTCACTGGACATGCCGTACACATGGCAAAAAGAGGACCACATTCAGAAACCCTGGTATACAGTAGTCCAATTGGATAACATGTCCTAATAGTCTAAGACAGTAACCCCAGTTCAGACTCCTGTTAATTCCACCAAAGACATTCATGAGTGTTATTAGCCAATTAACTAATACATTTAGCTGTAGTGGCACCACCCATTAATCCTATTGATCCGCATCACTTTGAGGTCATTCTAGAGTGAGCTCAGCATCCCTCAATCCTGAGCTGTGGTGGAAAAGCAACGTGAGGAAAATAAAGGCAGAGATGCCTCTTTTCCTTAGACATTGTAGTTGTTTCTAGTTTTGCTGTTGGTGGTAAGCACTTTCTGGGTTTTTGTCAGACAAAGTTGGTTTGTTTTAGTATTTTTTCCCTTGTTGTAAGTCTCGTGGTTGTGGTTGGTCAGACGTTGTAGTCCGGAGCTTTGCACTGCAGCTGCCTCAGTCTGATCTGTAGTGTCATGAAGGCCCCTACAGTCACGTGGAAGAGGATCTGCCACACGTTCCTCAGATCAAACAGGCAGATGTTGGACATACAGATCAGGGCGAAGGCCAGGAACGACTTACTGTTCCTCCTCACAGAGAAGTACGCAAACAGGTAAAACTGCAGAGAGAAAGGTAAACTGTGAGAAACGAGCTACTGCATTGTATTGAAAATGAAGATCGCTTGCAGAAAAACAATCTTTTTTTGCATTCAAACCATGTCCAATTTTGACCAAGAGTTACGATCAATGATTTTAAAATCAAGAACGCCACAATTTAGTGCATGCGTCAAACCGCTACGAGAAATTAAAAAAAGCCATAGACGTCATTAAAACAAATACATATTTTTTGCACTTTTCAGTGTACCTAAGGACACTTGAGTACAATGTGAAAATTGTAGCTAGACAACACAACCAAAAGTATGTGGACACCTGCGAGTCAAACATCTCATTCCAAAATCTTGGGCATTAATGTAGAGTTGGTCCCCCCCCCTTTGCTGCTATTACAGCCTCCACTCTTCTGGGAAGGCATCCACTAGATGTTGGAATATTCCTGTGGGGACTTGCTTCCATTCAGCCACAAGAGCATTAGTGAGGTTGGGCACTGATGTTGGGCAACTAGGCCTGGCTCGCAGTTGGCATTCCAATTCATCCCAAAGGTGTTTGATGTGGTTGAGGTCAGGGCTCGTGCAGGTCAGTCGACAAACCATTTCTGCATTGACCTCGCTTTGTGCACGGGGTCACTGTCATGCTGAAACTGGAAAGGGCCTTCCCCAAAACTGTTGCCACAAATTTGGAAACACAGAATCGTCTAGAATGCCATTGTATGCTGTAGCATTATGATTTCCCATCACTGGAACTAAGTGGCTTAGCCCAAACCATGAGAAACAGCCCCAGACCATTATTCCTCCTCCAAACTTCAGTTGGCACTACGCATTGGGGAAGGTAGCGTTCTCCTGGCATCCGCCAAACCCAGATTCGTCCATCAGACTGCAAGATGGTGAAGCATGATTAATCACCTCAAAGAAGGCGTTTCCACTGCTAGAGAGTCCAATGGCAACGAGCTTGGCATTGCGCATGGTGTGGCTACTCAGCCATGGAAACCCATTTCATTAAGCTCCCGACGAACAGCTATTGTGCTGACGTTGCTTCCAGAGGCAGTTTGGAACTTGGTAGTGAGTGTTGCAACTGAGGACAGACTATTTTTTAAAAGCTGTGCTTCAGCAGTCCCGTTGTGTGAGCTTGTGTGGCCTACCACTTCGCGGCTGAGCCGTTGTTGCTCCTAGACGTTTCCACTTTGCAACAACAGCACTTACAGTTGACCAGGGCAGCACTAGCAGGGTAGAAATTTGACAAACTGACTTGTTGGAAAGGGCACATCTTATGACAGTGCCACATTGAAAGTCACTGAGCTCTTCAGTAAGGCCCTTCTACTGCCAATGTTTGTGTATGGAGATTGCATGGCTGTGTGCTCAATTTTATACACCTGTCAGCAACCTGTGGCTAGCCTAATCCACTAATTTGAAGGGGTGTCCACATACTTTTGTATATGCAGTGAAATCAGAAAAGTAATCAGACTTTGACTTTCACATTACAGCCTTATTCTAAATTTGATTATCTTTCTCTTCCCCTCCTCCCAAGCTACACAATACCCCATAACACATGAAAACCGGTAGTCAGTGGTGCACCGATTACATTTTTGGTCGATACCGATATTTTCCGTGCCCCCAAAAAACATGTATTTACAATTTTAGCAGCCTTAAGACTGTTCTTATTTGATTAATGGTGGTCGGACCCATCTATGTGAAGCTAGCCACAATAAGGATTAGCCACAATAGTGGATTTTGCAATTAGCCTTAAGTATGTCATAATTCTACTATTTGTATTCATTTCCATTACTGTCAATAACACTTATTTTTGAAGGCAAACCGCAAATTGGGGGCGGCAGGGTAGCCTAGTGGTTAGAGTTCAATTCCCCGAGCTGACAAGGTACAAATCTGTCGTTCTGCCCCTGAACAGGCAGTTAACCCACTGTTCCTAGGACGTCATAGAAAATAAGAATTTGTTCTTAACTGACTTGCCTAGTAAAATAAAAAAAAGAATATCCACTATTGTGCCTAATCCTTATTGCGGCTAGCTTCACAACACACAACCCGGTGAAGCTAGCTGGCTGCTTATAACGTTAGCAACTTAACCCTGTTGCCCAAAGCTGACTAGCTACTTATTTTCATGAACTGAAGTTCAATTTCAATATGCGAACAAGTGGCAACCTAGTTAATACTTACTCAGAAGGATTGCTAAGACTGCAGGTTCTACTGGTCATTGTTTTCAGGCTGGTTGTATTAGTGCTAGCTTGGTACCAAGCTAAAGCTAGCTACCCCAGAAGTTGCGGTCGAACAAAGTATGCTTTATTATTGTAAACACATCGTTCGTGGCCGGTGTTTGCAGACTTTATTTGTACAGCTTTGACAGTGCTACTGCATCTTGACACGCAAAGACACAAACGGCAGTCCATAGTATGTGTCGTGAAGCTAATAGCAGTGACGCCACTACTATGCAACATCTGAAAAATAGCGCACTTGGTAGTGTGGTACACACTCGACCAGTCGGAGAAAGCAAACAAACATCACCCACGACAGAACGGTTGATTGTCAAGGGCAATGAATGCCATTATCTTGGCTTCAATGGATTTCAATGGAGTTGTCTTGCTGAAATTGTGTTACTCTTTCAAATGACTGCTGACTTGTTGACTGCTCGATCCACACAGCATACATTGTGGCCTAGTTTAGGAACGCTGTGTTGCACGTATAGTCTTTATGTACCTACATTATATAGGTATGCACGTCAGCTTTGACATCGGGGCGTTAAACTAGACATTGGTCGATACCAATGTTGGCATTTTTAGCTAATATTGGCCGATTCCAATATGTTCACCAATATATCGTGCATCCCTAAAAACAGGGTTAGAAATGTTTGCATAATTATAACAATCGACCGAAATATCACATTTACAAAAGTATTCACTCTTTACACCTTTGGCAGCGATTACAGCCTTCTTGGGTATTACACTACAAACTTGGCACATCTGTATTTGGGGAGTTTCTCCCAATCTTCTCTGCAAATCCTCTCAAGCTCTGTCAGGTTGGATGGGGAGTGTCGCTGCACAGCTATTTTCAGGTCTCTCCAGAGATGTTTGATCTGGTTCAAGTCCGGGCTATAGCTGGGCCACTCAAGGATATTCAGACACTTGGCTTTGTGCTTAAGGTTGTTATCCTGTTGGAAGGTGAACCATCACCCCAGAGGTCCTGAGTGCTCTGGAGCAGGTGTTCAAGGATCTCTGTACTCTGCCTCGATCCTGACTAGTCTCCCAGTGCTTCCCGCTGAAAAACCATCTTCACACCACGATGCTGCTACCACCATGCTTCACCGTAGAGATGGTGCCAGGTTTCCTCCAAACGTGATACTTGGCATTCAGGCCAAAGAGTTCAATCTTGTTTCTCATGGTCTGAAAGTCCTTTAGGCACATTTGGGCAAACTCCAAGTGGGCTTTCATGTGCCCATTACTAAGGAAATTGGTGGTGTGCTGCAAAGACTGGAGAACCTTCCAGAAGGACAACCATCTCCACGGAGGAACTCTGGAGCTCTTTCAGTGACCTCTATGAACAAGGCCCTTCTCCCCGGATTGCTCAGTTTGGCCAGGCGGCCAACTCTAGGAAGAGTTGAGGGTTCCAAACTTCTTCCATTTAAGAATGATAGAAGCCAGTGTTCTTGGGGACCTTCAACGCTGCAGAAATGTTTCCTTACCCTTCCCCAGACCTGTGCCTCAACATAATCCTGTCTCAGATCTCTCCGGACAATTCCTTCAACCTCACGGCTTGGTTTTTGCTCTGACATGCATATTTTACACACACACACACACACACACACACACACACACACACACGCCTTTCCAAATCATGTACAATCAATTGAATTTACCAAGGGGTTGATTCCAATGAAGTTTTAGAAACATCAAGGATGATCAATGGAAACAGGATGCACCTGAGCTCAATTGAGTCTCATGTAAAGGTGTCACAGTTTTAAGCTTTCAATACATTTGCAAAATGTTCTGAAAACCTGTTTTTGCTTTGTCATTATGGGGTAGCATAGATTGATGCATATTTTTTTTAATACATTTTAGAATAAGGCTGTAACATAAAATGTGGAAAGAGGGAATGGGTCTGAATATTTTCCAAATGCACTGTATACTGCATCTTGGTCTAACACCCCCCTCTGTACAGTGAGAGTTGTGACGTAAATCATGCTATGATGTAAAGTGCAGGGTTGTTAGTCACTCAGCACAGTGTCAGCCAGGCAGAGGCAAGCAGCTCTTACTAGCGATCACTTACCTGATACAAACAGGCTGCTGTGCCCAGGAAAAAGGCAATCATGTCATTAAAGTCTTCATCGTTGTAACTCTGCAGATGCACAGGACGGGTAAGGAGGTAGAGAAGGGAGAAGAATAGATTGAGGTAAATGAATGTATAGCCACTGAATGTTTAGCAGCAGGTAGGCTTTCAACAAGGCTTGGTGAAACTGGAAACAACCAACTAACAAAAGCACTGGACAAAAATAGCTCCCGAAATGCTTAAGCTCATCTCCAACTAAGAGGTGTTTAAATGATTCCTATGAAGGCTTGGTTTTACATATTATATAGTTACAGGTGTTCACTTGTCATACCCATAGAATGAAATAAAATGCAATGCATCTCTATGGCCTTACTGTACCTGCATAAAGCCCTCAATGGCATGAAACCCTTGGACTAGATTGATGCCTCCACAGAAGATGCTTAGCACACATGAGATGATGCCAGGTAGAGACACCGGCTCAAGCTGCTGGCTGGGAGCTGGGAGGAGAGGAAGGGAACTGTAAAGAATCAGCAGTAATGACCTGCTGGCCAATGAGCCATAGACACATTAAGAAGCTGATAAACAGCCACATCCTGTCCTGAAGGACATCACAATACACACTCCCTGCCGGAGACTTCACTGACTTAGGGTTTGGTGTAAAGTAGTCATGACTAAATTCATATCAATATGAAAAATAGCTACGTCGAGCAGGATTAGTTTATGGGTTCAAATCAAATGTTATTTGTCACATACACATGGTTAGCAGATGTTAATGCGAGTGTAGCGAAATGCTTGTGCTTCCAGTTCCGACCATGCAGTAGTATCTAACAAGTAATCTATCAATTTCACAACAACTACCTTATACACACACAAGTGTAAAGGAATGACTAAGAATATGTACATATAAATATATGGATGAGCGATGGCCGAACGGCATAGGCAAGATGCAGTAGATGCTATAGAGAACAGTATATACATCTGAGATGAGTAATGTAGGATATGTAAACAGTATATAAAGTGGCATTGTTTAAAGTGGCTAGTGATACATTTATCCAATTTTTTATTATTAAAAGTGGCTAGAGATTTGAGTCAGTATGTTGGCAGTAGCCACTCAATGTTAGTGATGGCTGTTTAACAGTCTGATGGCCTTGAGATTGAAAAACAGCTTCTGTCTCTCGGTCCCAGCTGTGATGCACCTGTACTGACCTCGCCTTCTGGATGATAGCGGGGTGAACAGGCAGTGGCTCGGGTGATTGTTGTCCTTGATGATCTTTTTGGCCTTCCTGTGACATCGGGTGGTGTAGGTGTCCTGGAGGGCAGGTAGTTTACCCTGGGTGATGCGTTGTGTAGACCTCACTACCCTCTGGAGAGCCTTACGGTTGTGGGCAGAGTAGTTGCCGTACCAGGCGGTGATACAGCCCGACAGGATGCTCTCGATTGTGCATCTGTAAAAGTTTGTTTTTGGTGACAAGCCGAATTTCTTCAGCCTCCTGAGGTTGAAGAGGCGCTGTTGCGCCTTCTTTACCACGCTGTCTGTGTAGGTGGACCATTTCAGTTCGTCCGTGATGCGTACGCCAAGGAACTTAAACTTTCCACCTTCACTACTGTCCCGTCGATGTGGATAGGGGGGTGCTCCCTCTGCTGTTTCCTGAAGTCCACAATCATCACCTTTGTTCTGTTGACGTTGAGTGAGAGGTTATTTTCCTGACACCACACTCCGAGGGCCCTCACCTCCTCCCTGTAGGCAGTCTCGTCGTTGTTGGTAATCAAGCCTACCACTGTAGTGTCGTCTGCAAACTTGATGATTGAGTTGGAGGCGTGCTTGGCCACGCAGTCATGGGTGAACAGGGAGTACAGGAGAGGGCTGAAAACGTAACCTATGGGGCCCCAGTGTTGAGGATCAGCAGGGTGGAGATGTTGTTTCCTACCCTCACCACCTGGGGTGGCCCGTCAGGAAGTCAAGGACCCAGTTGCACAGGGCGGGGTCGAGACCTAGCTTGGAGGGTACTATGGTGTTAAATGCTGAGCTGTAGTCGATGAACAGCATTCTTACATAGGTATTCCTCTTGTCCAGATGGGTTAGGGCAGTGTGCAGTGTGATTGCGTCGTCTGTGGACCTATTGGGACAGTAAGCAAATTGGAGTGGGTCTAGGGTGTCAGGTAGGATGGCGGTGATATGATCCTTTACTAGTCTCTCAAAGCACTTCATGATGACGGAAGTGAGTGCTACGGAGCGATAGTCATTTAGCTCAGTTACCCTAGCTTTCTTGGGAACAGAAACAATGGTGGCCCTCTTGAAGCATGTGGGAATAGCAGACTGGGATAAGGATTGATTGAATATGTCCGTAAACACACCAGCCAGCTGGTCTGCGCATGCTCTGAGGACGCGGCCAGGGATGCCATCTGGGCCGGCAGCCTTTTAAATGTTTTACTCATGTTGGCTGCGGTGAAGGAACGTCTTTTAAGCTAAATGTTCTGATCTGTTGCATCACTCATTGCTTTTTAAATTTTTATTTTAATGTGACCTAGGCCTACTTGTATGAATTTGGGATTTATCTTTCACAACTGTCCCAGAGTCTGTTTGGATAGGCTATTTCTTTCTCAACAAGCTAAGCAATGGAATAGGTATACTGTAGTCTAGTGACTTTTGTTGGCTGAGGCCTTTTTCAATCAAAGCACCTAGCTGCCTTTGATGCTTTTAGGCACTGTAAAATATGACTCTTCACATAAGCTTTAACATAATCACTTAACTGTGTACTGAATGACAAATGGATTTCATCTGCATTCCATCCACCTCATTCTAATCTTCCCTTTTTCCATGTACCTAAGCCTTTACTGTAGGCATCTCCCATTGTCACGTTAGCACATGTTTAAAATGGCTTCCATCCATTCCATACCTCATGGACAGCTTGGTTGGGAACAGGCCCAAAGTGAATCACATGAAAGCCCTATGGGGCAACTCTCTGAATGACACCTTACCCTGCAGCTGTTTGTGTGTGTGTGTGTGTCTGGCCAGGCCCATCCATTAGTGATCCCTGACTGAGACAGGCCTCCATAGAGGCCCCCGCCTGTCACTCCTGACGCTCTGGATCAGTAACTTCTGACACCTTCACCTCTGTAACCCCAGCTAAGTGATTCTGCCCTGGGTCACCACAGCTCCTCTGTCTCCCTCAAGAACCACTGCTTTCCTATTCACGTTCCTATCGCTCACTGTGGATATGGGAAGAGTAGGAGGAATGATAATCACATTGTTTTAACGCTGTGGTTAAGATTCCACATTTTGTGATTGAATCAGTGGTTTCTTTTCAGATGTTGGGAGAATTAAGATTGCACATGATGTTGTAGTGCAGGGCTATTCAACTGGAGGCCCGGGGGCTAGATCCCACACTTTTATCAATTTAACCTTGCCCATTGTGACAGGCTGGCTGATTGATACTAAAAAGCTTAAAAGAAGAACTGAAAAATAAATGGTTTTAAGTCCAGTTTTTTAAATAAATGTACTTTTAAGTACTTTTATAAAGTAAACGCACATGGCTAAAACAAATGGCTTTTCCACACAGTCAGGAAACACCTTTAAGGAAACACAGGCCCCGATTACACATTGCAGGCACCTGTGCCGATTAGCCACTCCCACCAGTTAGGCAATACAACTGGTAATGTTTGGAGATGAAAGAAAGCGCAGCTTATGGATTAAATGAATGCTGAATTTATACAGAAAATAAATAACATTGCATCACAATGAATACTTGAAATCAATTTAATTCAATTTATTCCATAGTGAACATTCATTTAAAAATAATCTGACCCATTGTCAAAATGACAAGCGCTACTAGGCCTATTAGTGTGGTTTCTGGACGTTTCTAGCGCTAACTTGGAAATTTGGAATTGGGCTACTTGATTGCCATCCATTTGTTATTTATAACTTTTATTGAGATGATGGCAAGGTCAGATTCAAATATGTTTCTTAAAACAGAGAATCAAATAAATAGCTTGCTGGTCCATGTTTTCACCATCTCTGTGTTAGGGGAGTAAAGAGGAAACATTTTGTTTTCAGAGGATTTTAAAAAACGACCTGATTATTTTAAATCAACATTTTAAGTGCTTTGTATGGTGTGTGTTTTTTGGTAGTTCTTCTGAAGAGGACCACATTCAGCAACCCTGGCATCCAGTAGTCCCATTGGATAACATGTCCTAATAAGCTAAGAAACCCCTGTTCAGACTCCTGATTACCCCAAACACATTCATATGAGATTGTTATTAACTAATAATTTAGCTTTAGTGTCCCCGCCCATTCATTCTGTTGGTCCGCATCACTTTGAGGCCATTCTAGAGTGAGCTCAGCGTCCCATAATCCTGAGCAGTGGTAGAGAAGCAACGTGAGGAAAATAGCAGGGGTAGAGATTCCTCTTTTCCTTAGACGTTGTAGTTGCTGTTGGTTGTAGCTTTCTTGGTTTTTGTTGGTGTCTGGCCCCTCCAGCAATTCACTTTTTGAATATGTGACCCCCATAAAAATATAGTTGAATAGCCCTGGTGTAGTGCTTTACCATTTATTTTTCACCTATCACCTATTTTTCACCTATTCTCGACCGGAAGCATGACCGAATACAAACAGAGTAGCTATTCCCTCCGCAAGCCAATCAAACAAGCTAAGTGTCAGTATAGAGACAAAGTAGAGTCGCAATTCAACGACTCAGACGAGAGGTATGTGGCAGTCAATCACGGACTACAAAAAGAAAACCAGCTCCGTCACGGACCACGATGTCGTGCTCCCAGACAAACCAAACAACTTCTTTGCTCTCTTTGAGGACAATACAGTGCCACCGACACTGCCCGCTACCAAAACCTGCGGGCTCTCCTTTACCGCAGCCAAATTTAAACGCGTTAACCCTCGCAAGGGTGCCGGCCCAGATGGCATCCCTGGCCGCGTTCTCAGAGCATGCGCAGACCAGCTGGCTGGTGTCTTTACAGACATATTCAATCAATCCTTATCCCAGCCTGCTGTTCCCACATGCTTCAAGAGGGTTCCTGTTCCCAAGAAAGCTAAGGTAACTGAGCTAAATGACTATTGCCCCGTAGCACTCCACTTCCGTCATCATGAAGTGCTTTGAGAGACTAGTCAAGGATCATATCACCTCCATCCTACTTGACACCCTAGACCCACTCCAATTTGCTTACGGTCCCAATAGGTCCACAGACGACGCAATCACATTGCCCTAACCCATCTGGACAAGAGGAATACCTATGTAAGAATGCTGTTCATTGATTACAGCTCAGCATTTAACACCATAGTACCCTTCAAACTCGTCATTAAGCTCGAAACCCCGGGTCTCGACCCTGCCTTGTGCAACTGGGTCCTAGACTTTGACGGGCCGCCTCCAGGTGGTGAGGGTAGGAAAAAACATCTCCACCCAGTTGATCCTCAACACTGGGGCCCCACAAGGGTGCGTTCTCAGCACTCTCCTGTACTCCCTGTTCACCCATGACTGCGTGGCCAAGCACGCCTCCAACTCAATCATCAAGTTTGCAGACGACACTACAGTAGTAGGCTTGATTTACCAACAACGACGAGACAGCTTATAGTGAGGAGGTGAGGGCCCTCGGAGTGTGGTGTCAGGAAAATAACCTCTCACAAAACATCAACAAAACAAAGGAGATGATCGTGGACTTCAGGAAACAGCAGAGGGAGCACCCCCCTATCCACATCGACGGGACAGCAGTGGAGGTGTAAAGTTTTAAATTCCTCTGCGTACACATCACGGACAAACTTAAATGGTTCACCCACACAGGCAGTGATGAAGAAGGCGGAATAAATTAGCTTGTCACCTAAATCCCTCACTAACTTTTACAGATGCACAATCGAGAGCATCCTGTCAGGCTGTATCACCGCCTGGTATGGCAACTGCTCCGCCCACAACCGCGAGCCTCTCCAGAGGGTAGTGAGGTCTGCACAACGCATCACCGGGGGTAAACTACCTGCCCTCCAGGACACCTACACCACCCGATGTCACAGGAAGGCCAAAAAGATCATCAAGGACAACAATCACCCGAGCCACTGCCTGTTCACCCCGCTATCATCCAGAAGGCGAGGTCAGTACAAGTGCATCAAAGCTGGGACCGAGAGACTGAAAAACATCTATCTCAAGGCCATCAGACTGTTACACAGCCATCACTAACATTGAGTGGCTGCTGCCAACATACTGACTCAAATCTCTAGCCACTTTAATAATAAAAAATGTGATAAATGTATCACTAGCCACTTTAAACAATGCCACTTTATATAATGTCTACACATCCTACATTACTCATATGTATATACTGTACTCTATACCATCTTGCCCATGCCGTTCGGCCATCGCTTATCCATATATTTATATGTACATATTCATTCCTTTACACTTGTGTGTATAAGGTAGTTGTTGTGAAATTGTTAGATTACTTGTTAGATACTACTGCATGGTCGGAACTCGAAGCACAAGCATTTCGCTACACTCACATTAACATCTGCATGTGACAAATAACATTTGATTTGTATTGATTTGTATTCAAACAATTAAGTATGTCTTCTAAATGCATACTGCCACCAGCTCATTACAAAGTGGTGTGACACTGATTAAGCCTGCCTTCAGTTGCTGAGTTCAAAATAACTGAACTCGGAAAGCTCTGACTTCCGAGTGTTCAAGACAACTGAAAAAAGGAAAAAAAAGCTCAGACTTGTAAAAATCTATTTTAACAGTCATCCAACTCGGGAACTCTGGCCTCTTTCTAGAGCTCAGACTTTCCAACCTGAAGATTACTTACGTCAGGATTTGACCATGTATTTTTTGTTGCCAGTTGTCTTGAAAGCACCACAAGATGCTGCAGCAGAAGACTCTGTATCTGTATGCTGTACACGTGTGATAAGATGCATAACGAATATACTGTACGTGCCAATTTAATGCAACCCAATTATGCAAATTAACCTATAGACCGATAAGCATGACCAGTCAAATGTATTTACGTCAACTGGCATGTTAATCATTGAATAGGCTAAAAAGAATTTCGCAATGGGAATTGGTTTCTCCTGGACAATTGGCCAGCACCAATATTATTCATCAGATTTTCAACAAAAATGTGCGGCCAAAAGCCAGCTATTACCAGCTAACGGAAACCCTGGTGCGTGCATGTGTGGAACTTACTTATGCTCTTGTACTGGAAGACCTTGCGGCGTGAGAAGTCGGATCGTAGGTCCTCAGGGGACACCTGGTATGTCGGTACAAGCTTGAGCTCTGACTGCATGTCAGCTAGGCTGATCTTAGTGGTCAGAGAGCAGGGGCTATTGTAGCGCTGCTTCGTGTTCTGGAGGAAGTTGTCTCGAAATGGCAGTAAAAATGGGATTAAAAATACAACCTACGCTGGAAAGGAATGTCATAGCAGCATCTGCCGTTACATGATTAGTACGATAATAGTAATTATATAGGTACAACAGGGTTTCAATTTGAAAGTTTTGCTTCAAAACAGGGAAACCCTGTTTGATTTGACAGTAAGGCAAAATATGCATTTGTAGGGAAAACAGCATGGTCACAGATCATGCTGTCTTGGCAATGTATGATAATTTGTCATTCCATACCGACCATATGAGTTGGTTACAGGACCAGGCTAGGGAAAACAGGAGAGACTCACCAAACTCATTGAAGGAGTAAGGCCTCACAGCGTTGCGGATGAGAAAGCCGTCGCACCTGTCGAGGAACTCGCTCTGCAGCTCTTCCAGGAAACAGAAGGCCAGGACGTTGGGGTAGTTCTCCATACACACCATCAGATATCCCATTCCCAGAGAACTGGTGAAACTAACACACAACCATCATTTACTGCAATTACAGTGCTGAACAGTGGAAAGTACAGTATCTAAGTACACCAAATCAGAAAAACGAACACATTTCCCTGCATGTGATGTCCTTCAAGACCAAATTCAATTAATGTCTGTAACAAACACTGGCATCATACCATCTGTTTGGAGAATGATCTCTAAGATATAGCCTAACACAAAAAATCCTCACCACAGAGGTGTTTCCAACAAATTCATCAATAAGATTAAAGAAAATGTAGTCAACATTTTAACATCAGGAGGCTTGAAGGCTTGTTAGTTGTGTGGCTGCATTGTAGAGCAGAGCGATGCCAGTATGTTTACCACTGTAAATAACTTCACACAAACACGACACTCACCCAACAGGCATTAAAAGGAGAGGGATGTGGGGACAGCGAGCTCCCAATCTCTGCTTATGATGAATAACAGTAATTTAGAGAGTGCCAGGCAGGGGCTGACTAAAAATCAGTCCCCACCCACCCGGAGCAGAACCCCTTAAAAAAAAGGTCCAATACATCAGAGTTAGGCATTGCCCAAAAGGATCTTTAAATCTTTCCATTAAATTAACCAGTGATTTAAATACTGTCTGGCACGTCCTCTGTCACTTTTCTTCAGTGTCAAGGCCAATGTTGAGCCTTGATTAAAAAGACCTTGAGATATCAAATGAGGCTTCAGACTGTAGAGTGGATGGCCAACCAACCCTGCTGCTGGAAAGCGGTATTTTTATTCAAGCCAATATCTGCTGTCTTAAATGGGACCAATTAGCTAATAACCCACTTCCATGTAAACAGACGATCTCTAAGCAGAGTGATAACACCACCATTCAAAGCAAAATTATACTATCAAATATTATTGGTCACGTACACATTTTGTAGAGGTTTTTGCAAGTGCAGAGAAATGCATATGTTTTATAGCTCCAACAGTGCAGTAATACCTAACAATACACACAAATCCCCAACATGTCAATGAAGGAATTAAGAAATATCATAATGAGCAATATCAGTCCAGAATATATACACATGATGGTGTAGATAGACATTATGGACAGTAATTGAATAGGTGTTTACAGCAGTAGTTATATAGGATAAGCCTAGACCACAATACAGAATATGCATATGAAGTGGGTAAAACAGTATGTAAACATTAAAGTGACCAGTGTTGAATGACTCTGTATGTACACATAGGGCAGCAGTCTAAGGTGCAGGGTAGAGTACCGGGTGGTAGCTGGCAAGTAACAGTGGCTAAGTTCAGGGCAGGGTACTGGGCAGAGTCCAGCTAGTGGTGACTATTTAACAGTCTGATGGCCTGGAGATAAACTTTTTTTTCAGTCTCTCGGTCCCAGCTGTACAGTCTCTGCCTTCTAGATGGTAGCGGGGTGAACAGGCCGTGGCTCGAGTGGCTGAGGTCCTTGATGATCTTCCTGTGACACCAGGTGCTGTAGATGTCCTGGAGGGCAGGCAGTGTGCCCCCGGTGATGCGTTGGGCTTACAGCACCACCCTCTGGAGACCCCTGCGGTTGTGGATGGTGCAATTGCCATATAAGGATGTGATACAGCCCAACAGGATGCTCGCGATTGTGCATCTGTAGAAATTTGTGAGGGTTTTAAGGGCCAAGCCAAATTTCTTCAGCCTCCTGAGGTTGAAGAAGCACTGTTGCACCTTCAACACACTGTGGATGGATCATTTCAGTTTGTCAATGATGTGCACGTCGAGGAACTTGAAGCGTTTCAACCTCTCCACTGTGGCCCCGTCGATGTGGATGGGGGCGTGCTCTCTCGGCTGTCTCCTGAAGTCAACGATCAGCTCTTTCATTTTGTTGACTTTGAGGGAGAGGTCGTTTTTTTTCTGGCACCACTCCGCCAGGGCCCTCACCTCCACCCTGTCTCGTCATTGTTGGTAATAAGGCCTCCCACTGTTGTGTCGTCTTCAAACTTGATTGAGTTAGAGACATGCGTGGACACAGTCATGGGTAAACAGGGAGTACAGGAGGGGGCTGAGAACGCACCCTTGTGGGACCCCCGTGTTGAGGATCAGCGTAGTGGAGGTGTTGCCTACCTTCACCACCTGGGGTCGGCCCATTAAGAATCCAGGACTCCGTTGCACAGGGATGGGTTCAGACCCAGGGCCTGCGCATAGTGATGAGCTTGGAGGGCACTACGGCGATTGCATCATCTGTGGATCTGTTGGGGCGGTATGCAAATTGTAGTGGGTCTAGGGTGTCGGGTAAGTTGGAAGTCATGCTCCTTAACTCTCAAAGCACTTCATGATGACAGAAGTGAGTACTACAGGGGGATGGTAACTGAACTAAATGACTTTAGCTTTCTTGGGCACAGGAACAATGGTGGACATCTTGAAGCAAGTGGGGACAACAGACTGGGATAGATATTGACTATGTTCGTAAAAACTCCAGCCAGCTGGTCTGCACATGTTCTGAGGACACGGCTTCGGATGCAGTCTGGGCGGGTATAGAGAACTGCTAGCAACTTTGGGTGGTGATAATATCAAAGTCTACTACAAGACTTTATATAAAATCTTGATAATACCACTTTATGATTCACAGTTAAGCCAAACTTACTGGATATTAAACTTTCCAGTCTTCAGAGTGCAGCGGCTTGGGAAACAGATGAGTTTCTCGGACAGAGTTTTGATCTGCTTCTTGGTTTCCTGTAGGCCTTCATCCTGCTCATAGTCTGTGGTGGCAGATAGGGGTAGACCATCCGTACTCCTCAACACCAAGGCAAACAGGACCATGGACATCTTACTGCTCTACACACACTCCAGACTGACACCTTCAAAACAGAGCATGTTCATAGATTCAAGGGCATGATGATTGTGAAGTCATGAGCTTTCTGATAACATTTTACTAAAATTGCCAGATTAGCCTGGCAGCATATCAATATAACAATCTAATCTAGACTGCCACGGTTCAGTACCTTGGATAGCACCTTGAGGAACTGCTAGTACTAATGACAACTGTGTGCCCTCCGCCTGGTCTAGACAATCGCTAGGAGGCTAGTTAACAGGGTACATGGGTCTTGAGTGGGTCTTTGCCATGATATGGTCCACGCATAAGCGAGTGTCTGGGCATTGCTAGCTTAGCAACACTGGACAAGTAGCTAGTTACCTTTTGCAGCAGGATAATGCTGGGTAAACCGTTGTGAATGGCGCAATTTAATATAGTAATACTTGCTAACTTAGCGGTTTAGCTTACATCGCATATTCAATAGTCGGACTATTCAGAGTTTAAAAGCATTGCAAAGGTATTGCAAAATCTAGCTATATCTATGTCGCATAATTTCACAACCAAAAGCGCCACCTTGCTAACGTTATCTAGCTAGTTAGTTAGTTCCTCAAACAAACCCTTCGCGCTCTCCTACCTGCTGTCAGTTAGCTAACTAAAGTTACCAGCTAGTTACTGCACATGGCTACTGCTGTTCGACGCTAGCTGGGAAAAGCAAAAAAGCAAAACTAACATTGACAAGCATGGACTTCAAAACACATAGACAGTGTTGAACTGTTATTTTACAAGCTAACCTGAAAAGACACGTGTCAAATCACCGCTGCGAAGTTGATGCTAACGTACCATCACTGGGCACGTTTCATTTTTATAGCTACATCCATTCTTCTTCTATGGTATATTGGCGATTACACAATTGAATGTGCATCCCGCCACCTACTATGCGGGATGGAAACAGAACAAAAAAACGATGAATTCTAACAACTTTTCTGTACATTTTCTTTACTGATCTGATCCTTACACAGGCTCAAGGGGAACATGGGAGGGAGGGTCTTCCGGCGCCAGTACCCCTTGCAAATCTTCAGATGTAAAATCCTTAAGTCCCCAAAACTTTTCTGCCACAGCCACAATAATGTCCAGTTTCTTAGACTTATTTGAGCCTTGTGCTGTACAATTTATAACTGTGGCAATGAACGCAACAAAATCCACCTTTTTAACACACAGAGTATATTTTGTCTGGAAGCAAACATTTACTACAGGCTGTGGTGTATCCACCACCATATCTTCACTGGCATCACTTGTTTTCTCAATTATTTTAATCGCCTCCACATAGGAGATTCGATTGACCGCTCTAACTTTTGCCACCTCAATCTCCTTCACCCTTACAGGGCTCTCCAGGAACTCAGGATCATGGTCCCCACCACTACTGCAACACCGTCGTCATTCTACACACCGTTCTTCAGTATACTCTGTTCGTCTGCATACACTTGAAACATGGCCAAATCCTTTACAATTCTTACACTGCAGGGGTTTGGGGACGAAGCCTCTTATGGCATATCTTATAAAACCAAGCTTCACTTGCGTAGGTATTTGCTCTTCATAAAAAAACAACAGGACCGACAGACTTTCGTCTTGTTCGCCATTCACCCAGTGGGTCAGACGCCGGGCACCAACCACACCAGGAATTATTTTCAGGTATTCAACCTGAATATCCGTCATCACCCCTGAGATGACTCCTTTGACGGGTGCTCTACTCCGAAGTTCAAAACACAACGCTTTAGTTGTCCGGACTCTTTTGAGACCCACTGCAATCTTCCTCTGTTCTTCAGAAATACAATTAATCCAAATAAAACCACTCCTGGTTACTCTGACAGACTCCATTTTTCCAAACGTATACTTCACCATTTGACACCTCAAACGGGTTTCCCCACATATGCATCCTTACTCAACAAACGCATCCCAACAAGCGATTCATTATCATTCACACAATTTCCTTTTTGTTCCAGTTTTTGATACTACTGATACTACTGTTGATACTACATTCGTCTTCACCAAATTTGCTGGACACGCTGTTTGATTCCCACCAAGCGTGGTCCATTCCAGCTACATCCATTGGAAAGCTAGCTAGCTACTGTACACACAGGATAGAAACTCTGCCTGTGTTTACCAGACAGAGTTTAGATAGACATCGCAAAATTGTATCTGTCACATTATGGCATCTATGAGAGCATGGCAGCGCCATCTCGATTTTGAAGTAGTCCATTTTCTTCTTCTATGAGTTGGCAAACAAACTGAAAGTGTGCACACTGTCACATAGAGCAGTGGTTCCCAACCTTCTTTGGTTACTGTACCACCAACTGAATTATGCTCTGCCGGGAGTAACCCTGAAGCAGTGGAGGCTGCTGAAGGGAGGACGGCTCATAATAATGGCTGGAACCTAGCAAATGGAATGGCATCAAATATATGGAAACCATGCATTTGATGTATTTGATACAATTCCACTCATTCCGCTCCAGCCATTACCATGAGCCCGTCCTCCACAATTAAGGTGCCACCAACCTCCTGTGCCCTGAAGTACCCCCTCAAGTGTATTTCACCAGTAAGCCGTGGGTATCATGAATCCTATCAAGTACGCCCTGTGGATAGGCCAAGTACCCCCAGGGGTCCTTATACCCCTGGTTGGGAACCACTAACCTAGATCGTGTTGTTTGAACAGGTATAAAGGTTGGTGTTTTACTGTCACCTGCAGTTCTGGAATGTTTCCTCTTGAGCATAATTCATTGGCTGAGCCCTCCTGGTGACCTGGATGGAATTATGTGATCCTTCCTTAACCCATAGGAAGTCCCACCAAGTTGACTACCTCAAAATGGTGAATGTACTCAATGGAACAAGAAGGGGGTATCTGCATCCCATTATTCTGTTTTTCAGGATGACTCTGAGTCAGTTTTACACAAATAATTGTAAATTTTCAGTTATGAAACTGACAATTGTTTATATTTATTTGTAATTCAAGCAGTAAAAATAAATGTTTTGTCATACCCATGGTATAAGGTCTGTCAGCCAATCAGCATTCAGTGCTCGAACCACCCAGTTTATAATTTTGATAAAAGTATTGATGATGCGTGTCTTGATGATGCGTGTGTCCTTTTACTGTGACTGTATTGGCTACTAGGTAGCTACTTCCCACACCGTTGCCAGACAGTAGTGCTTGTCAAGCGGGAGTGAAGGGTACTGTGTCCTGGTGTTATTGCTGGGTTGTTTTCATTCATGCCCTCCCCATTGAGTAGTAGACTGTATTTACAATGCATTCGGAAAGGCTTTTCTCCCCCGGCTGCTCAGTTTGGCAGGGCGGCCAGCTCTAGGAAGAGTCTTGGTGGTTACAAACTTCCTCCATTTAAGAATGATGGCCTTCAATGCTGCAGACATTTGTTGGACAATTCCTTCAACCTCAATGCTTGGTATTTTCTCTGACATGCACTGTCAAATGTGGGACCTTATATAGACAGGTGAGTGCCTTTCCAACTCATGTCCAATCAATTGAATTCACCACAGGTGGGCTCCAATTAAGTTGTAGAAACATACATTTTTTATTTAAAATTATTATCATAATTTAAGATTGTTTTGGGGGAAGGGGTGGAGATATCAGCTTTAATATTGCACATAGATTGTGGCTTCCATCAATGTAATTGTCGGCATCATTTACAATCCCCCATATATATTTTTGTAAATAATATACAGTACCAGTCAACGTTTAAACACACCTACTCATTCAACAATTTGTATTTATTTTTACTATTTTCTACATTGTAAAATAACAGTGAAGACATCAACACTATGAAATAATACATATGGAATCATGTAGTAACCAAAAGTGTTAAACAAATCAAAATATATTTTATATTCTTTAAAGTAGCCACCCTTTGCCTTGATGACAGCTTTGCACAAATTTGGACTCATCAGACCAAAGGACAGATTTCCACCAGTCTACTATCCATTGCTCGTGTTTCTTGGCCCAAGCAAGTCTCTTCTTATTATTGTTGTCCTTTAGTAGTGATTTCTTTGCAGCAAAATCGACCATGAAGGCCTGATTCACGCAGTCTCCTCTGAACAGTTGATGTTGAGATGTGTCTGTTACTTGAACTCTGTGAAGCATTTATTTGGGCTGCAATTTCTGAGGCTGGTAACTCTAACGAACATATCCTCTGCAGCAGAGGTAACTCTGGGTCTTCCTTGCCTGTGGCGGTCCTCATGAGAGCCAGTTTCATCATAGCGCTTGATGGGTTTTGCGACTGCACCTGAAGAAACCTTCAAAATTCTTGACATTTTCCGCATTGACTGACATGTCTTATAGTAATGATGGACTGTCCTTTCTGTCTGCTTATGTCGTAGAATTACAACATTATGTTAATCACTTTACTTTTATATAAGAGTGCATTCCTATATTAAAACATTCCCACTGTCTGTTTTTCTTAGAGGCAACAGAATAGGGTTCTTAGAACTCTCATGTATCTTTGTGAAGAAAGAGAAGCCTCTGAGATTTAATGCTGACAGTAGATTTATGATCGCTTGGTGATAACCTCGTTCTGCCAGTCACATTCTGTTCAATGTCCCCAAAGCACACACAGCCCTGGGTCGCTCGTCTTTTAAGTTCGCTGCAGCTAGCGACTGGAACGAGCTGCAACAAACACTCAAACTGGATAGTTTTATCTCAATCTCTTCATTCAAAGACTCAATCATGGACACTCTTACTGACAGTTGTGGCTGCTTTGCATGATGTATTGTTGTCTCTACCTTCTTGCCCTTTGTGCTGTTGTCTGCGCCCAACAATGTTTGTACCCTGCTTTGTCCTGCTACCATGTTGTGCTGCTGCCATGCTGTATTGCTACCATGTTGTTGTCATGTCGTGTTGCTACCATGCTGTGTTGTCATGTGTTGCTGCCATGCTATGTTGTCGTCTTAGGTCTCTCTTTATGTAGTGTTGTGTTGTCTCTCTTGTCGTGATGTGTGTTTTGTCCTATATTTTCATTTAATTTATTTTTATTTTTAATCCCAGCCTCCATCCCCGCAGGAGGCCTTTTGCCTTTTTGGTAGGCCGTCAATGTAAATAAGAATTTGTTCTTAACTGACTTGCCTAGTTAAATATAGGTTATATAAATATAATAAATTGGAGTCTGTGTGTCTGTCTGTCGGTAACAGGGAGAACCAATCTCCAGTTTATTTAAGGAAAGGATTTAGTATTCAAGGTTGCATTAGTATTTCTGTATTGGCGCCATGTAAATCTTGATGTCTGTTGCATGAGAGCATTATGTACCTTTGTATGATTTCAACGTATCTGTTCCTTGTCACAAGGACTCAGGAAGACTATAAAGAGTTGTAACCGAATCCTGTTTATTTGGGATTTAACTTTACACAATTGGGTGACTGTTAACGTTCCATTACTGCAGTAATTAAATAATAAAGTTAAATTGTTTTGAGGAAATCTAAAAGTCTCTCCTTTGATTAGAACAATTCCACCACACTTATTTTAGCTGTTCTTGCCATAATATGGACTTGGTCTTTTACCAAATAGGGCTATCTTCTGTATACCACCCCTACATGCGCCACTCAGGCTCCCGAGTGGTTCAGCGGTCGAAGGCACTGCATCTCAGTGCTTGAGGTGACTCTACAGACACCCTGGTTCAAATCCAGGCTGTATCCCAACCGGCCATGATTGGGAGTCCCATAGGGCGGCGCACAAGTGGCTCAGAGTTGTCCAGGTTTGTCTGGGTCATCGTAAATAAGAATGTGTTCTTAACTGACTTTCCTAGTTAAATAAAAAAAAACTCAACACAACTGATTGAATCAAACGCATTAAGAAGGAAAGAAATTCCACAAATTAACTTTAAACAAGGCACACCTGTTAATTGAAATGCATTCCAGGTGACTACCTCATGAAGCTGGTTGAGAGAATTCCAAGTCATCAAGGCTAAGGGTGGCTACTTTGAAGAATCTTACATATAAAATGTATTCTGATTTGTTGAACACTTTTTTGGTTACTACATGATTCCAAAAGTATTTTCCTTTATTATTTCCCCCTAACCCTACCATTCCTTCCCTAATTTGAGTAAACTAATGGACAACAACTCTTAGGTTTCTACTTCCATCTTATACATACTATATACATTTTACAGACACACTATAGTTTACAAGTTATCTTTTCTTTGTTTTTAGTCCCATCCTTCAGCTCCACTCAACCCCTCCCATCTTTCTCTGAACACCATCCAGTTTTTTTTCTAATTGCCATACATTTTTCAACTATGCTGTTTCACAAACGTTCTGAACCTTTCTATTCTCATAGATTCTACATATCGTATTAGATTACATATTCTACATATTAGATTATTCATTTACTGATTGATTTTCTAAATACATTTTTTATTTAACATTTATTTAACTAGGCAAGTAGGTTAAGAACAAAATCTTATTTACAATGACGGCCTAGGAACAGTGGGTTAACTGCCTTGTTCAGGGGCAAAACGACAGATTTTTACCTTGTCAGCTCTGGGATTCAATCTAGCAACCTTTCGGTTACTGGACCAATGCTCTAACCACTACCTGCAGCCCCAGAAAGAAATCACAAATATTTGCAGAGTTAGCTCCAGGTAAATGTAATTCTTCAGCCATTCCTGAATCTGCGACCAAAAACAAGCTACAAATTCTTCAGCCATTCCTGAATCTGCGACCAAAAACAAGCTACATATGTACAGTACCAAAACAAATGATCTAATGATTCTGTCTATTCGCAGCAAAATCTGCAGCACTGGGATGGTTGTATAACCCATATAGTGCCTTCAGAAAGTATTCAGAACCCTTGACTTTTTCCACATTTTGTTACCTTACAGCCTTATTCTAAAATTGATGAAATGTTTTTTTTACCCTCATCAATCTACACACATTACCCCATAATGACTAAGCAGAAAAAGATTTAGACATTTTTGCTAATTCATTAAAAGTAAAAAACTGAAATATCACATTAACATATGTATTCAGACCCTTTACTTAGTACTTTGTTGAAGCACCTTTGTCTGCGATTACAGCCTCAAGTCTTCTTGGGTATGACGCTACAAGCTTGGCACATCTGTATTTGGGGAGTTTCTCCCATTCTTCTCTGCAGATCAAGTTCTGTTAGGTTGGATGGGAAGCGTTGATTCACAGTTATTTTCAGGTCTCTCCAGAGATGCGCCACTCAAGGACATTCAGAGACTTATCCCGAAGCCACTCCTGCATTGTCTTGGCTGTGTGCTTAGGGTCGTTTTCTTGTTGGAAGGTGAACCTTCGCCCCCAGTCTGAGGTCCTGGAAGCTATGGAGCAGGTGTTCATCAAGGATGTCTCTGTACTTTGCTCCGTTCATCTTTGCCTCGATCCTGACTAGTCTCCCAGTGCCTGTCACTGAAAAACATCCCCACAGCATGATGCTGCCACCACCATGCTTCACTGTAGGGATGGTGCCAGGTTTCCTCCAGACGTGACGCTTGGCATTCAGGCCAAAGAGTTCAATCTTGTTTCTCATGGTCTGAGAGTCTTTAGGTACCTTTTGGCAAACTCCAAGCGGGCTGCCATGTACCTTTTACTGAGGAGTGGCTTCAGTCTTGCCCCTCTAGCATAAAGGCTTGATTGGTGGAGTGCTGCAGAGCTGTTTGTCCTTCTGGAAGGTTCTCCCATCTCCACAGAGGAACTCTAGAGCTCTGTCAAAGTGACCATTGGGTTCTTGGTCACCTCCCTGACCAAGGCCCTTCTCCCCTGATTGCTCAGTTTGGTCGGCCGGCCATCTCTAGGAAGAGTCTTGGTGGTTCAACACTTCTTCCATTTAAGAATGATGGAGACCACTGTGTACTTGGGGACCTTCAATGCTGCAGACATTTGTTGGTACCCTTCCCCAGATCTGTGCTTACGATACATTCCTGTCTCTGAGCTCTCCGGACAATTCCTTCGACCTCATGGCTTGGTTTTTGCTTTGACACTGTCAACTGTGGGACCTTATATAGACAGGTGGGTCCCAAGCCATGAGTGTGCCACTCGGGAGGCCCCAAGCCAGACGGTTTTAGTGGAATGATTCCATAAAATGTTTCAAAATAACTGCCAGCATGCCAACATTCCATTCAAACAATGAAGCAAATAACAACATTAGCCAGATAAAAAATATAATAATATATATATACAGTACCAGTCAAAAGTTTGGACACACCTACTCGTTCAAGGGTTTTTCTTAATTTTGACTATTTTCTACATTGTAGAAAAATAGTGAAGGGATCAAAACTATTAAATAACACATATGGAATAATGTATTAACCAAAAAAGTGTTAAACAAATCAAAATATGTATAAAAAAATGTTGTGGGACTATCGCTTGTTTTTCAACAGGACAATGACACAAAACACACCTCCAGGCTGTGTAAGGGCTATTTGACCAACTGGAGTGATGGAGTGCTGCATCAGATGACCTGGCCTCCACAATCACCCGACCTCAACTCAATTGAGAGGGTTCGGGATGAGTATGACCGCAGAGTGAAGGAAAAGCAGCCAACAAGCGCTCAGCATATGTGTGAACTCCTTCAAGACTGTTGGAAAAGCATTCCTCATGAAGCTGGTTGAATACTAAGAGTGTACTCCTGTTACAAAGACTCAATTCATTGTCATAATTTGAATCGTTATAAAGTATACCTATTCTGCCCGCAACTGCTTGAGCTAAATGGTTCTGTTTGCCATGTATATTTTGGGCAACAGACATAAATGAAAAGGTATTGTGCTAGTGCCTCAAGCAAATTGACAATAGAAATAGGCAGGTGAATATCACACCTTAGAGAAAGCACTTGAGGGTACTCGTAAAACGAATGAACCCACTTGATGGAAATCCACAGTGCTCTTTCCCTTTCATTGTGTGTGTGTGTGTGTGTGTGTGTGTGTGTGTGTGTGTGTGTGTGTGTGTGTGCCTGGAACGGTAGGATCTCCATTAGCCATAGGTAATGTTATGACTGTGACACTTAAGTATATTTCGAAGATAAATAACGCTGAGGACGAGAGGTCAAAAGTACTAAAAGTCAATAGAGTACTAACGGTCAATAGGGAATTATCAATGAAAATAGTTGGTTTTCAGTTCAACATCTGTCAGGAATGTCAGTCCTTCCTGAACTTATGGTGTGGCATGTTCTCATTGGTCCAACCTGAAATAGGATACAGTTTTATTGCAAGGAATTCTAATTGGTCAACCACAAGCTAGGGCTGGGTTATGAACTACATCCTGTCCCTTTGTTCTGTGGAGAGAATCACTGAGAGAGCATCACTGAGGACAGGGGAGAATGACCATCTGCCTCCCTGTATGATTTGTCTCTTCGAATAAACCTATTTTTCTCCCCCCGATTTGCTTTGGGGTCTGTGTTATTAAAGAATAACATCAACTGTTAACACACTGATCAGAGGTTCAAGGAGAAGAGGAAAACCCCACCTCATCATCACTGCTGTTCCTATTTGCATTCATGGAATTGTCATATGAGTATCACCATGGAGAACTAGCTAGCTACAGTTTTTGTGCTCTAATTATTAAAAGTCCAGCTAGTGCTCAGGTGAAAGCAGAACTGCTTTAAGATTCAGCACACGCAGCATTACAGATGAACTAACTGTGCCCGGCTGTGGATGTGTCCCAATGGCATCTTATTCTTTATATAGTGCATTGTATAAAGTGCACTTTTTTCAAAAGTAGTGCACTATCTAGGAATAGGATGCAATTTGGGATGCAACCTGTGTGATTCTCCATGCACCCTTTAGGAATGCATGGATTATTGATGAGCCGGTAAATATTTGTAATTACTGTGGTTCAGGTCTGCTAATGATTTTCAGATACACGCTCCTCCGCTCATGCAGGTTCAGGCTTATACCTTTAACCTTTTATTAAATATGTGCTCCCCAGTGGAGTGGAGTAATTTGCATTGGCAAATATTAGACTCAGTCAAACAAAGCTCAGTGTTGTTATCATTATGATTGGGTTTACTTGAAGTGTTCAGTCTGCAAGTTGATTATGACCTGATATTCTAGTAATGTGATTTACATAAAGAAAAGGAAGCATTATTAACTTCAATGCCCTTTCATCATTGGTGGCAGTCTTGAGAGAGAATGTTTGAATGACAGAAATAATTCCGACCTAGTCTACCAACAGCTAATTCTGAATAAACAGTGATAAACCCCTTGAAAGGCAAACTTATTGCACACTTTACATTGCAATGGAATGTACATGAAACAATATAAAGATGAAATTAACATAAGCATTCTTGTTTCTGGTAAGGTTAGAAAAAACCTCCTAAACAGGAGAAACCACGTGACAAGAGACCTGTGCAAATGGAGTGAATTTCCAGCACATCTAGGATCGAACAATAGAGATTCAATTGCTAAATATTTGTATATAAATGATATGGCTAGCAGGCATTTCTTATTCATGAAACAGAGTATTGTAGCGAATTGGAGGGGTGGCCAGAACAGGGTCTCAACCAACTATTTACAGTGAGCTCCAAAAGTAAGACACATTTTTTGTTGTTTTGGCTCTGTACTCCAGCACTTAGGATTTGAAATGAATTTGCTTAATTTGCTTTAATTTGAGGGTATTTTCATCCATATCGGGAGAACCATTTAGAAATTACAGCACTTTTTGTACATTGTCCCCCCATTTTAGGGGGACCAAAAGTATTGGGACAAATTCACTTATATGTGTATTAAAGTAGTAAAACATGAAGCATTTGGTGCCATATTCATATCATGCAATGATTACATCAAGCTTGTGACTTTACAAATTTGTTGGATGCATTTGCTGTTAGTTTTGGCTGTGTTTAAGATTATTTTGTGCCCAATACTGCAACCTTAAAAGTTCTAAATGATGTCACCAGTGCCCTTGATCCTAAGAAATGTTGTGCTGCTATTTTTATTGACTTAGCCAAAGCTTTTGATATGGTAGACCATTCCCTTCTTGTGGGTCAGCTAAGGAGTATTGGTGTTTCTGAGGGGTCTTTGCCCTGGTTTGCTAACTTCCTCGTTCAAAGAGTGCAGTGTGTAAAGTCAGAACATCTGCTGCCTCAGACACTGGCTGTCACCATGGGAGTACCCCAAGGCTGCATCTTAGGCCCCACGGTCTTCTCAATTTACATCAACAACATAGCTCAGGCAGTAGGAAGCTCTCTCATCCACTTATATGCAGATGATACAGGTTTATACTCAGCTGGCTTGTCCCCGGACTTTGTGTTAATCGCTCTACAACAAAGCTTTCTTAGTGTCCAACAAGCTTTCTCTGCCCTTAACCTTGATCTGAACACCTCCAAAACAAAGGTCATGTGGTTCGGTAAGAAGAATGTAATATATAGATCGGCATGTAAGGGTGCACTCTAGTGGCTAGATGTTCTTACCATTTGGCCATCAGATTTGCTACCAATGCTCCTTATAGGATACATCACTGCACTCTATACTTCTCTGTAAACTGGCCATCTCTGTATATCTGACGCAAGACCCACTGGTTGATGCTTATTTATAAAACCCTCATAGACCTCACTCCCCCCTATCTGAGATACCTACTGGAATTCTCTTCCTCCACATACAACACCCCATTCTGCCAGTCACATTCTGTTAAAGGTCTCCAAAGCACACACATCCCTGGGTCGCTCCTCTTTTCAGTTCGATGCAGCTAGCGACTGGAACGAGCTGCAACAAACACTCAAACTGGACAGTTTTATCTCAATCTCTTCATTCAAAGACTCAATCATGGACACTCTTTCTGACAGTTGTGGCTGCTTCGCGTGATATATTGTTGTCGCTACAATCTTGTCCTTTGTGCTGTTGTCTGTGCCCAACAATGTTTGTGCTGCTGCCATGTTGTGTTGCTACCATGCTGTGTTGTCATATGTTGCTACCATGCCGTGTTGTCTCTTTATGTAGTGTGGTGGTGTCTCTCTTGTTGTTGTGTGTTTTGTCCTACATTTTTATTTTGAATCCCTACCCCCGTCCCTGCAGGAGGCCTTTTTTCTTGGTAAGCAAATCAAATCCAAGTTTATTTGTCATGTGCGCCGAATACAACAGGTGTAGACCTTACAGTGAAATGCTTACTTTCAGGCTCCAACCAACAGTGCAAAAAAGGTATAGTTAACAATAGTTAAGTAAAGAAATAAAAACAACAGTAAAAAGACAGTGAAAATAGCAGTAGCGAGGCTACATACAGGCACTGGTTAGTCGGGCTGATTGAGGTAGTATGTACATGTAGGTATGGTTAAAGTGACTATGCATATATGATGAACAGAGAGTAGCAGTAGCGTAAAGAGGGGTTGGCGGGACACAATGCAGATTGCCCGGTTAGCCAATGTGCGGGGGCACTGGTTGGTCTGGCCAATTGAGGTAGTATGTACATGAATGTATAGTTAAAGTGACTATGCATATATGATAAACAGAGAGTAGCAGCAGCGTAAAAGAGGGGTTGGGGGGGGTGTAGAGGTCCTGGATGGCAGGAAGCTTGGCCCCAGTGATGCACTGGGCCGTACGCACTACCATCTGTAGTGCCTTGTGGTCGGAGGCCGAGCAATTGCTGTACCAGGCAGTGATGCAACCAGTCAGGATGCTCTCGATGTTGCAGCTGTAGAACCTTTTGAGGATCTGAGGACCCATGCCAAATCTTTTCAGTTTCCTGAGGGGGAATAGGCTTTGTCGTGCCCTCTTCATGACTCTCTTGGTGTGTTTGGACCATGTTAGTTTGTTGGTGATGTGGACACCAAGGAACTTGAAGCTATCAACCTGCTCCACTACAGCCCTGTCGATGAGAATGGAGGCTTGTTCGGTCCTCCTTTTCCTGTAGTCCACAATCATCTCCTTAGTCTTGGTTACGTTGAGGGAGAGGTTGTTATTCTGGCACCAACCGGCCAGGTCTCTGACCTCCTCCCTATAGGCTGTCTCGTCGTTGTCGGTGATCAGGCCTACCACTGTTGTGTCGTCTGCAAACTTAATGATGGTGTTGGAGTCGTGCCTGGCCATGCAGTCGTGGGTGAACAGGAAGTACAGGAGGGGACTTAGCACGCACCCCTTGGGGGCTATAGTGTTGAGGATCAGCGTGGCAGATGTGTTGCTACCTACCCTCACCAACTGGGGCCGGCCCGTCAGGAAGTCCAGGATCCAGTTGCAGAGGGAGGTGTTTAGTCCCAGGATCCTTAGCTTAGTGATGAGCTTTGAGGGTACAGTGGTGTTGAACGCTGAGCTGTAGTCAATGAATAGCATTCTCACATAGGTGCTCCGTTTTGTCCAAGTGGGAAAGGGCAGTGTGGAGTGCAATAGAGATTGCATCATCTGTGGATCTGTTTGGGCGGTATGCAAATTGGAGTGGGTCTAGGGTTTCTGGGATAATGGTGTTGATGTGAACCATTACCAGCCTTTCAAAGCACTTCATGGCTACGGACGTGAGTGCTACGGGTCTGTAGTCATTTAGACAGGTTGCCTTCGTGTTCTTGGGCACAGGGACTATGGTGGTCTGCTTGAAACATGTTGGTATTACAGACTCAATCAGGGTCAGTCAGTGAAGACACCTGCCATTTGGTCAGCATAATCCGTCTGGCCCCGCAGCCTTGTGAATGTTGACCTGTTTAAAAGTCTTACTCACGTCGGCTACGGAGAGCGTGATCACACAGTCGTCCGGAACAGCTGATGCTCTCATGCATGCCTTAGTGTTGCTTGCCTCGAAGCGAGCATAGAAGTGATTTAGCTCGTCTGGTAGGCTCGTGTCACTGGGCAGCTCGCTGCTGTGCTTCCCTTTGTAGTCTGTAATAGTTTGCAAGCCCTGCCACATAAGACGAGTGTCGGAGCCGGTGTAGTACGATTCAATCTTAGCCCTGTATTGACGCTTTGCCTGTTTGATGGTTCGTCGCAGGGCATAGCAGGATTTCTTATAAGCTTCCGGGTTAGAGTCCCGCACCTTGAAGGCAGCAGCTCTACCCTTTAGCTCAGTGTGAATGTTGCCTGTAATCCATGGCTTCTGGTTGGGGTATGTACGTACGTACAGTCACTGTGGGGATGATGTCCTCGATGCACTTATTAATAAAGCCAGTGACTGATGTGGTGTATTCCTCAATGCCATTGGAAGAATCCTGGAACATGCTCCAGTCTGTGATAGCAAAACAGTCCTGTAGTTTAGCATCTGCTTCATCTGACCACTTTTTTTATAGACCGAGTCACTGGTGCTTCCTGCTTTAATTTTTGCTTGTAAGCAGGAATCAGGAGGATAGAGTTGTGGTCGGATTTACCAAACGGAGGACAAGGGAGTGCTTCGTACGCGTCTCTGTGTGTGGAGTACAGGTGATCTAGAATGTTTTCCCTCTGGTTGCACATTTAACATGTTGATAGAAATTTGGTAGAACTGATTTAAGTTTTTCTGCATTAAAGTCTCCGGCCACTAGGAGTGCCACCTCTGGGTGAGTGGTTTCCTGTTTGCTTATTTCCTTATACAGCTGACTGAGTGCGGTCTTAGTGCCTGCATCCATCTGTGGTGGTAAATAAACAGCCACGAAAAGTATAGCTGAAAACTCTCTAGGCAAGTAGTGCGGCCTGCAATTTATCACAAGATCACAAAATCTAGAGACTTCCTTAGATTTCGTGCACCAGCTGTTGTTTACAAATATGCACTGATCGCCATCCCCCCTCGTCTTACCGGAGTGTGCTGTTCTATCTTGCCGGTGCAGCGTATACCCCGCTAGCTGAATATCCATGTCATCATTCAGCCACGATTCCGTGAAACATAGAATATTACAGTTGGTAGGATATTCGTGATCGTACCTCGTCTAATTTATTGTCCAATGATTGCACATTGGCGAGTAATATTGACAGTAATGGCAGCTTTCCCACTTGCCTTCTGCAGATCCGTACGAGGCATCCCGCTCTGAGTCCTCTGTACCTGCGTCTCTTCCTCTTGCAAATAACTGGGATGTTGGCCTTTTCGGGTGTTTGGAGAATGTCCTGTGCATCCTGCTCGGTGAAGAAAAAATCTTAGTCTAATCCAAGGTTAGTGATCGCTGTCCTGATATCCAGAAGCTCTTTTCTGCCGTAAGATACGGTTGCAGAAACATTATGTACAAAATAAGTTACAAATAACAAGAAAAAAAACACATAATAGCACAATTGGTTGGGCGCACGTAAAACTGATGCCATTTCTTCCGGCACCATTTTGTCTTCCGGCGCCATCATTGTAAAATAAGAATTTGTTCTTATTTGACTTCCCTAGTTAAATAAAGATTAAATACATGTAATAATAAATAAATAGAAATGAATTATAAATAATGTATTGTGTCATCTTGGAGTCACTTTTATTGTAAATAAGAATATAATATGTTTTTAAACACTTAATGTGGATGCTTCCATGATCATGGATAATCCTGAATGAATCGTGAATAATGATGGGTTTGAAAGTTACAGACGCATACCCCAAAGACATGCTAACCTTTCACCATTACAATAACAGGAGGTGAGCATTTTCTTGGGGGTATGATATTTGTGTGTTTAATTTTCTCACTCATCATTATTTACAATTAATTCAGATTTTCTGTAATAATAGTAGGATCCACTGAATGTAAAGTGTTTAGAAACATATTATATTCTTATTTACAATAATGTGAAACAACCAAACCAAACAGCAAATGCATCCAACAAATGTTATAGTCACAAGCTTGATGTAGTCATTGTGTGCTATGAATATGGGACCTACTTTAATACACATATACTGTAAGTGAATTTGTCCCAATACTTTTGGTCCCTTAAAATGGGGGGACTAGATACAAAAGATGCTGTAATTTTTAAACGTTTCACCCGATATGGATGAAAATACCCTCAAATTAAAGCTGACAGTCTGCACTTTAACTTCATAGTCATTATATAATTTCAAATCCAGAGTGCTGGAGCACAGAGCCAAAACAACAACACGTTTCACTGACCACGTGTCACTGACGCACAGTTTTCTAGAAAGTAGCACATATCCCGCTTAAGGTCTTATTTGGGATAAGCTTTTTACATGCACCTTTGATATCCCGCTCCCAAGTATCCCTGTAATAAACAGAATATTCCTAATTGAAGTTCATATGGGTTAGATGGAATAGTAACTGAAATATGGACACTGACTGTAGGCCTATAACCTCTCACATGTAACATAATATAATATTAACTCCAGCAGAATTATGTATTTCTTGCAGTAAAATGATACAACAAATGATAATTTTGTGTCGGGGACAGTGGAGAAATATGATTTCTTTCTTTCAGCATCTCTTGAGAAAATGCAAATGTGAGCAGACAGTATTTCAGTATTTCAACCACATAAAATATGCACTTAAGACGAACTGAAGTTTTATCAGAAATGTGTTATTGTTTTCTCAACTTTTATTTTCCTTAAAACTGGTCAAACTTATGACATTTGGACATTTTGCACAGGAACAATCTTTCCGCTGTTCTGGAGTTATTGCAGTTTCTCCCCGGTCCCCAAATGAAACACACAGCTTGACTGGTGTCAACTAGATTACTAATGCATTCATTCTGTTTCCAATAAACATTTGGAGACAAAATATAGTTTACATGTTAAATGTCTAAGCCAACCCTGTCTGTTTTGCCCCATAGTTACTCATGCATCGGTTTTGTTGCTAAATAACCAACGCGCCTGTAGTGCTAGGGGAAAAAAAGTCTGGGAAACCCTACTATGGTGCTTTTTCTGAGGAGTACCAATAGGGCCTACCGGGGGCTTCAAAGCCTCTCATTGGCCAATACATAGCATCAGCAATCTAGTGTTTATAAACATCATTGGTCTCAAACCCGGGTCCAACGACTGTCAAGTTAACAACTTAACTGTCATGACATAAGGCCTGAACCTGTTAAAGGGGTCGCTAGGTTAACATCGCTACATTAACATCGCTACATTAACCCCTTCCTTTGGGAGAGCGTGTCAACATGCTTTTATAAACCAAGTCCCTTACGTGTACACGCCTCTCTGATGGATTCACGGCACCAACGTGGCGAATTTGAGGGGAAGCCCGGTAGCACCGACCGGGACTCAAGCCCAGGTCCAGCGACTGTCAAGCCAACACCTTAACCATTATTCCACGAGGTGCAAACCTCTTGACGAGGTCGCTAGGTATTTGGTTAAGGTTGCTAGTACAGTATGTTTTACTTGACTAGCGGTAGCTTAGCAAGTTGCAAGCGCCATGCTCTACCAACTGCGTATCAGAAAAAGAGAATAATCCCATTTGAAGCCAGTTTCTCATCACTTCCTCACTTTAAACAAAACTACCCAATATCCCCAGAGTGTACTGATCCTCAGGTGGCCATTTCAGTATGGAGGGACCTCCCTGAATCCTTCTCTTCCCTCTCTCTCGGTCCCAGCAGGCCAGGCTGTGGGTCCTATAGCTACATGGTGACGATGATGGATGTCTGCTGCACTGACAACTTGATGAATGGCCAGTGGTCCAGGGGAATGTTTAGTGGTGAAAGACTGTCAGGTGAGAGCAAGGCGATGCTGTCATTCACACTGACTAAATAAATGGGGAGGGACAGTGGCACGGAGAGATGTGGTCTCTCTATATCTCACGTTTATGTAAAGCTGATTCACTTGTGATTGGCGGTAAACTTTTAAAAGCATTTATCTTAACCTTGTTGTTGTTGAGAACATCAATCAAATGTATTTTATAAAGCACTTTTTACATCAGCAGTTGGCACAAAGTACTTTACAGATACTCAGCCTAAAACCCCAAAGAGTAAAGACTGCACTGGGTAAAGATTTAGGAGCACATGTAGCCATTAAAGTCAGATCATTTTTGAAGATCATTTTTGTTCAAACGTTCATAGATGACAAGCAGGGTCAAATAATAACCATGGTGGCTATAGAGGGTGCAACAGTTCAACACGTCAGGAGTCAACGTCGGATGTCCTTTCACAGTTAGGCATGGTCTCTTTGTTGATTTTTGGAGCTGAGTTTTGACCCGATGAGGGTAGAGAGATAAATGTATGTCTATTGAAGACTAAGTAAGTTTAACATTATAATGATGGTAGTTTGGTTGTAAATCAATCAATGTACTAGATCTAGGCAGGCTACAACCCCCTGGAATCGGTATCTGAAAACCTCTTATTCCTGTAAAGACAGCCAACGGTCGATTCAACTAGAAACACTGATCAATTTGGGATACATTTTGACCCATTCAACATGGTTACTGGATTTGAAAGCCATTTCAATCCACCTCGATTCACTTCGGTTTCTCCCACTCAGCTTCTCCCATTGATAGTAATAAACTTTTTCATTCAGCTTTCCCATTGATAGTGTTGACTGGAGCAATAAAGGATGAACACTCAGTTCTGACATAATGCAGCTCTGAGATGGGCACGCAAAACTATAATTTTCCAATTTCTATCAGCAAACAAAGGGGGAAGCAGTTATAGTGGCCGTTGACTGGCAGCTCTATAGCACTCTGAACAAAATGAGAGTATGGATCTTTCAGCTGAGGGTGTAAATCATTTTGATTACTGCGTTGAGAGAAAGAAGCAGGAGAAAATCTTTATTTTGCCAGATCTTCAAGGGTCTATTTATTTATTTGACTTCTATTATTCAGACCAATTTGTCCACACGTCTCTGTGTATTGAATAGTCTTCCAGGCAATTAATTTTCCAAACCTCATGCAGGCATAGCTGCAAAGGCAGAGACCTTTTTGTTTAGGATCAATGTCTGTAATATTTCCAGAGATGCAAAAATATAAAATTAAAGGGGAAAAGATCCAAGCAATAGTTAACAGGATGGTATATAGAGTATTTTGCCAGCACAAAAGGACTAACCCACTGGGCACAGACGTCAATTCAACATGACGTGGAAACAACGTTGATTCAACCAATGTGGGTAGTTGTGTCTTCCTGCCTGATACTAACAGCTATATCCATCATATCAAATCTGGACATTACAGTTCAGTGTTATGATGTACAGTGCCTTCAGAAAGGATTCACACCCTTTGACTTTTTCCACATTTTGTTGTGTTACAGTCTGAATTTAAACTAGAGTAAATTGAGATTTTTTTGTCACTGGCCTACACACAATACCCCATCATTTCAAAGTGTAATTATGTTTTTCAAAATGTTTACAAATGAATTCTAGATGAAAAGCTGAAATGTCAATACGTTTTTCAACATGCCATACAAATAAAGGCATTTTAATTAATTATACGAAGAGTACCTCGGTCCTCCTTTCTTTTTGATGACCAATTTACCCCTTTTACCAAAGAACACCTTCTGTCTACCAAAATCTACTATAGTGTACCTTAGAGGCGCTTCCCTTTTCTACAATTATTCAACCCCTTTGTTATGGCAAGCCTAAATAAGTTCAGGAGCAAAAGTCATATAATATGTGGCATTAACAAGTCACATAATACGTGGCATGATCTCTCTGCAAGCAATAATAGTGTTTTACATGATTTTGTTAATGACTACCTCATCTCTGTACCCCACACATACAGATAATTGTAAGGTCCCTCAGTCGAGCAGTGAATTTCAAAGACTGGGGAGGTTTTCCAACAACTCACAAATGGCATCTATTGTAAAAATAAATAAATAAAAGCAGACATTGAATATCCCTTTGAGCATGGTGAAGTTATTGAATGGTGCATCAATACACCTAGTCACTACAACGAAACCGCTCAGGGATTTCATCATGAGCCCTTTGGTGACTTTAAAACAGTTACAGAGTTTAATGGCTGTGACAGGAGAAACAGAGGATGGATCAACAACATTGTAGTTACGCCACAATATAAACCTAAATGACAGAGTGAAAAGAAGGAAGCCTGTTACAGAATAAAAATTAAAAATATTCTAAAATATGTATCCTGTTTGCAATTAGGCACTAAAGTAAAACTGCAAAAAATTGGGCAAAGAAATGTACTTTATGTCCTGAATACAAAGCATTATGTTTGGGGCAAATCCAACTCAAAACATTATTGAGTACCACTCTTCATATTTTCAAGCATGGTGGTTGTTGCATCATGTTATGGGTATGCTTGTCATCGGGAAGGACTAAGGAGTTTTTTGTTGTTGATAAAAATAAATGGAATAGAGCTAAACACAGTCAATATCCTAGAGGAAAACCTGGTTCAGTCTGCTTTGCAACAGACAAATTCACCTTTCAGCATGACAATAACCTAAAACACAAGGCCAAATATACACTAGAGTTGCTTACCAAGATGACATTGCCGAGTGGCCTAGTTAAAGTTTTGACTTAAATCAGCTTGAAAATCTATGGCAAGACCCAAAAATCGTTATCTAGCAATGATCAACAACCAACTTGACAGAGCTTGAATAATTTTAAAAATAATGTGCAAATATTGTACAATCCAGGTGTGCACAGCTTTTAAAGACTTACCCAGAAAGACTGACAACTGTAATCGCTGCCAAAGGTGATTCAAACATGTATTGACCCAGAGGTGTGAATACTTGTGTAAATTTGATCTGTTTTTCATTTTTAATACATTTGCAAACATTTCTAAAAACATGTTTTCACTTTGTCATTATAGGATATTGTGTGTAGATGGGTGAGAAATAATATAAATAAACATAATAATTAATCCATTTTGAATTCAGGCTGGAATACATCAATGGGTCTGAATAGTGTAGCTACTGAATACTGGAAGCAATTGACCTTAGACCGGACGGTTTAATTTCGAGTATTGTGTCTTTATTCTGAGTAAAATGTATCTGCTTGTGTAACTGTCGTGAGAGAATGCTGGAAACAAAACAAAACAAAAAATCCAAGACAGCAGTAAACACTTTGCATGAAAAGCACAGGTCTGGGAAGATCAAGAATATGCATAGAGAACAGTCGGAGGACAAGAAGATGGGACACATTTGTTCGCAGTGCAGCTCTCAGACAGAACCCAATTACCTGGAAGGAAATCTGTTTTTGTTAAGGAGACCTAATATCATTCCAGACAGTCCTTGGGTTGCATTAACACTCAGTCTTATCGCTTATCCTCTAGTTCCATTTCCTTGTACCTTTTGCAACCCTCCTTTCACCACAAAGGATTGTGACCAGCCAGGAGAAAATGGCCCGCTCCCTCCAAAATCCTCCCAAGTGAAATGATGATTGAGTGGAGTATCTAGTCCTGCACTCTCAGGCATTAATCAGCTGGCCTGGCTACTGCAGTCGTACGTTGTATGCATCTACCAAGCAGTATTTTATCAAAGTAGCCATGCATAGTCTTAAATAAGCCAAAGTTAAAACTGAGTCTAGGTTTTTAGACTCAGTTATTAGTCCAGTTTCTAAGTCTTGTAGTCAAGTTTAACATAATAACTAATGGTGACACCGTGGCACCTCATGGTCTGACGAGAGGGAGGGTTTTATTAACGACATCACCATTCTCCTCCAGTCATCTCTCACAATAAACTCACAGTTCTGCTGAGCACTGCTACATGTCTATTTGTCTTTAATCCTGGATGATGGAGAACAAGGCCAGACCCCAAAGAGGTCCAAATGCATGGGTTAAAAACAGCTTTCACTTGTCTGGGCCCCAGATCTGTTTTTGCAGTCTTGCCAACTTCTTGTGAAATTGTAATGCCAAACGTTGTTTGGGAAACATACAGATCTGGGACCCAGGCTAAGCTTTCACCGGTTATGTCAATCAAGTCTCTGACCTCTGGAGGTCAAACTATTTATTATATTTCTAGTAATTGTATGGTGGTGAGAGTCTCATACTGTTATGTTGTATACTCAGCAAAAAAAAATTACGTCCCTTTTTCAGGACCCTGTCTTTCAAAGATAATTCGTAAAAATCCAAATAACTTCACAGATCTTCATTGTAAAGTGTGTAACACTGTTTCCCATGCTTATTAATGAACATGCACCTGTGAAACGGTCATTAAGACAACAGTTTACAGACGGTAGGCAATTAAGGTCACAGTCATGAAAACTTAGGACACTAAAGAGGCCTTTCTACTGATTCTGAAAAACACCAAAAGAAAGATGCCCAGGGTCCCTGCTCATCTGCGTGAACTTGCCTTAGGCATGCTGCAAGGAGGCATGAGGACTGCAGATGTGGCCAGGACAATAAATTACAATGTCCGTACTGTGAGACGCCTAAGACAGCTCTATAGGGAGACAGGATGGACAGCTGATCGTCCTCGCAGTGGCAGACCACGTTTAACAACACCTGCACAGGATCGGTATATCTGAACATCACACCTGCGGGACAGGTACAGGACGGCAACAACAACTCCCGAAGTTCCACCAGGAACTCACAATCCCTCCATCAGTGCTCAGACTGTCCACAATAGGCTAAGAGAGGCTGGACTGAGGGCTTGTAGGCCTGTTGTAAGGCAGGTCCTCACCAGTCATCACCGGAAACAATGTTGCCTATGGGCACAAAGTCACCGTCGCTGGACCAGACAGGACTGGCAAAAAGTGCTCTTCCCTGACGAGTCGCGGTTTTGTCTCACCAGGGATGATGGTCAGATTCGCGTTTATCGTAGAAGGAATGAGCGTTGCACCGAGGCCTGTACTCTGGAGCGGGATCGATTTGGAGGTGGAGGGTCCGTCATGGTCTGGCGCGGTGTGTCACAGCATCATTGGACTGAGCTTGTTGTCATTGCAGGCAATCTCAACGCTGTGCGTTACAATGAGGACATCCTCCTCCCTCATGTGGTACCCTTCCTGCCGGCTCATCCTGATATGACCCTCCAGCATGCCACCAGCCATACTGCTTGTTCTGTGCGTGATTTCCTGCAAGACAGGAATGTCAGTGTTCTGCCACGGCCAGCGAAGAGCCCGGATCTCGATCCCATTGAGCACGTCTGGGACCTGTTGGATCAGAGGGTGAGGGCTAGGGCCATTTCCCCCAGAAATGTCTAGGAACTTGCAGGTGCCTTGGTGGAAGAGTGGGGTAACATCTCACAGCAAGAACTGGCAAATCTGGTGCAGTCCATGAGGAAGAGATGCACTGCAGTACTTAATGCAGCTGGTGGCCACACCAGATAGTGACTGTTATTTTAACCCCCCCTTTGTTCAGGGACACATTATTCCATTTCTGTTAGTCACATGTCTGTGGAACTTGTTCAGTTTATGTCTCAGTTGTTGAATCTTATGTGCATACAAATATTTACACATGTTAAGTTTGCTGAAAATAACTGCAGTTGACAGTGAGAGGACATTTCTTTTTTTGCTGAGTTTATATGTCCACTTTGGACACCCATGCTCTGGCTGAGTTTGTAATTACTAAACAAAAGAGCTCAGCTGCAATCGGTATTTAGGATCTCACAGGACGTATGTTGAACATACTGGAACAAAGGTTGGACACACAAAATCCCAAACTCTCACTATCTTTGGCTTTGATTTTATGCTACATGGTATTCTTCACTCATTGTTTATTGGCTCAATTTCAAATAATCTATAAGTAAACTAATACTTCGCTATTGTATTATAGTGTAAATTAAAAGGAGATTTTGACAAGAATATAAATCACTGAGAATGAGAAAGGCCATCGAGAACATGTCTTGGAAATGTTTGAGTTTTTATTTTTTGCAAGGTCCTCATTCAAAGGCGCAAACTGTACATATGGCTGGGCACAGAAAATCAACAAAATGCAACAATGACTTCTTGGCATAGGTGTGACAGTTTACACACAATACGAAGTGCTTTGGGATAAGACAAAAGTTGTCTTTATGATAAGTTTATGCAAAGTCTTCAAACATTTGCTAGAACTGAGGAGGCCATGTACTGAAGAAACAAAATAGTGAAAGTAGACAAAGAAAATGATCCCAACAGGAAGATAACGGAACATCTAAAACAGCAGTAAAGCATTATTCCAACATTCTGTGATGATGCAATTAGTTTTGCATGTTGCAGAAATGTAATGGAAACATTGAATGGAGATATTGTTCTATGTCAGTCAGCAGTCCATTCCAGACTGACCTAATTTGGAAGTAGCCCATTTAGAATACCAAACAATGTATTAGAGTCAGTTAAC
This sequence comes from Brachymystax lenok tsinlingensis, assembly GCA_030435695.1. Taxonomy (NCBI): domain Eukaryota; kingdom Metazoa; phylum Chordata; class Actinopteri; order Salmoniformes; family Salmonidae; genus Brachymystax; species Brachymystax lenok. The sequence continues at coordinate 27,098,496 of CM059781.1, read as the reverse complement.
TAACCCCCATATGGACCACGTTTTATTTAATACTTCCTGCCATGATTTGGCACAGGAAATGTAAACTGGACCATTTTAATCTATACATTTCATTTTTCATACAAGACAAATGTAAACAGTTCTTTTAAATGTGGCGACTAGAGCTCAAAACCATCCAACTGCAATGCAAACAAGTTGGTCCCTTTAATTGTGTTTTCGCTATCCCTGAGAACCTTATTCAATAATGAAAGGAACCAAACTCCTGAATAATAAAACAAGTTCAGCTACAGATAGGCCTTTAAATATTTATAGTGGCTTAAGCAGGGGAGTTGAAAACACACAGCATTAAAGTTGCCACAAAGGTAATGGTAATGGCTCCAGTATCGATGATACTGCCAAGCTCGGGGAGTGTGTGTGCGCACCAAATGTTTTATTTAATACTTCCTGGCCATTTTTGGCACAGGAAATGTAAACTTGACCATTTTAATCTATAAAAATGTTGTTATTTTTCATACAAGACAAATGTAAACAGTTATTTTAATTTGGCAACTCTAGAGCTCAAAACCATTCAACTACAATACAAACAAGCTTGTTCCCTTTAATTGTGTTTTCGCCATCCATGAGAACCTTATTCAATACTGAAAGGAACCAAACTCCTGAATAATAAAACAAGTTCAGCTACAGATAGGCCTTTAAATATTTATAGCGGCTTAAGCAGGGGAGTTGAAAACACACAGCATTAAAGTTGCCACAAAGATAATGGTAATGGCTCCAGTATTGATGATCCTGCCAAGTGTTAAGGGGGTCCGTCGACTTTCTCACAGATCTATGCACTATTGTGAAATCTGAAGTCATCCAGTTGGATATGCTGGGACATAAGGGATAACATTTCCCAGACCGGGCACAGAGACAGTCACAGAGGCAATCTGCTCTTGGATCATGGAACTGAGAACCTGGATCTTCTAGAGAAGGGTTATTCAAATCTTATCCTACGAGGTCCAGCTTCTGCTGGTTTTCTGTTCTACCTGATAATTAATTGCCCCCACCTGCTGTCCCAGGTCTAAATCAGTCCCAAGAATGGAAAAAAAGCAGTGGAACTGGCTGAGGTCCAGATTTGAATTTGAGGGTGCTAAAATCTAATCATAATCCCATATGCCTACTGATATTGAGTTGAATGGTTCTGACTGCTACGCAGACAAAAGGTGGACGGGAGGGACTGGGGCAGTGTCTTGTTCCTGTAAACATTTTAAGGATGGAGGAAAAAGTCATAGTTCAATAGAAGACGGCACATAAACGACCGTATTTGTCTTTTCCAAAGCTTTTGTTTTTAATGGAATACACTATAGGAATGCAGGACTATTGTAAAGAGGTAATACTAGGCATATCACTACAACAGGAGGCTTCTGTAAATCATTGATGTCTGGAAATGAATGTACAGCAACAATAATAATTCAAATTTATTTTTGGCATTATGTTCCTGTCTGATTTCATTTATTTATCCCATGGTTGACTTGGAAACAGGTGGAGGAATGGAAGCACCAGGCCTCAAATCACCACTACAAGAGCTATGCTATGTTTTAGGGCCTAGAATCATTCACCACTATCTGTCTGACTCAGAGATGAGTGATTAGCTTCCGTACACATATTTAAGGCCACAGTTTTCAGCTAATAGATCATTGTCCTCCTGAAACAAACCAAGACCTAACATGATAGACAGGTCTTTACAAAAATATTGAAACCGTAATATTGGAACACAGTTGTATGCTTAGATTAAGATAGTATTCCTCTTCTGGGCAACGAACAGGGGTGGATAGGACAGTAGTGTAGTGATCCTTGTAGCTGGCTGTAGGTGGCACATGCAACACAACCACAGCTCAGCTAGCCCACCAAATCACACAGATTCTCAGGAGTGGGAAGGGAGGGTCTGGTATTGCATAGATACAGTAAGGCAGTGTTTCCCAAACGTGGTCCTTGGGACCCCAAGGGGCGCATGTATTGTTTTTTTGCCCTAGCACTACACAGCTGATTCAAATGATCAAAGCTTGATGATTGGTTGATTATTTGAATCAGCTGTGTAGTGCTAGGGCAAAAAACAAAATGTGCACCCCTTGGAGTCCCGAGGACTGAGTTTGGGATAACCTGCAGTAAGGTGTAGCTTTCCACAAATGCAGTCACAGTATTTGGGCCAAATTTTCCTGTTGTTTTCTTGTTCTTCTGTTTGTTTTTTTATTGTTCCATCACAATATTCATGAAAAAAAAGTGTCCACTGGCATTACAAACATGATCGATAAAAAAATAGCTGTATTCTAGGAGAGGCTATATGGACACGCCTGGTGCCAAAAATGTATGACGTAAAATGTATGACGTAAAATGTATGACGTATGTGGTGCAACGAGAGTTGAGTGGACGAATGGATTCAGTTCAGTCAGTCCAGTCAGTCGTACTGGTGAGCCCTCCCCAGCTACATAGTTTATGCTTGCTTGCGTCTAGAAACTTCAACGAGAATTTGAAACTTGTCTCCCGAATTTGAGACTTGTGAGTTCAGAATCACTGTTTTTATCAAAGTAATTGTTTGTTTTCAATCGGAGTAACAATGTAGACGTTAATGCAGAAATTGTACATTTTCTGTGAACATCACTACAATAACTGTGCTTTAGTGTAACTGATATCAGAACAAGATGCCAGCTATCTAGCTACTTCCCTCTCCTTACTGTAGGACAGAGGTGCTCAGCAAGCGGGAGCGAAGTACACACTGTGGCTCATGTGGTTGTGTTGCCGGCTTGCAGCGCAAACTCTCCCCATTGAGCAGTACTGTATCATGGTGACATCCAGATGGTTACTACCAATCAGGGGTTGGAACCGGTTCAGGGAACAGAACCGAAAACGTGAAAAGGGCAACAAAAAAATGGAGGGACAGAACCGAGAACGGAAGTGATCTATACTGTTCCGTAACAGAACCGTTATTTTTAAAAGCATGGGAACCGGTTAATAATGGTATTTTACGCTCCAGGCATTTTTTTCCAGTCCCACAAAAATCGGAAGAAAGCGCCTATGCAAAGCCCTCACTGTCACTCAGAAATGATTCCAGTGTATGCCTGCCTGCTGAAAATCTTTGCCAGTGTTTGTAGGCTACTTGCCCCTCCCTCCAAAGAATGCATAGTTTACAGGCATGATTTAGAAATTAGGGAGAGATTTTTTTTTATTAGAGAACAATGGATTAACTTTTTCAATGATACTTAAGACTACTATAGTTATCACGTTTCACATTATTAACTACAAAAAGACGTTTTAATTTTAATTCTGGTGCCGCTCTGCACACACAAGCTTGTTAGCTAGGTAGCTTGTTAGCTATAATGCATGTCAGATAATGCATGTCATAACAACAAGATGCCCAGCAATTAATGCCCAGCACTCTCCTCACTGGCAAAATTTCAGTCACAAGTCACACCCTACACTACACTTGTCTGTCCAATGCATGTACATAGCTTGCCTGCGCCATAGCAAGCTGCTTTATCCATTGGTGAAGTAACTTAACGTTGAGCTAAATGTAAAAAAAAAAAAAAACTATTTTGCTGGTCGGAACAGTGGAATGGAATGAAATAAATAATAGTTCTGTTTGGTTCCAATCTCTGCTACCAATATTACAAGTTATTTCTCATGTAGGCTGCTATCCTACTCAAGTGGGATGGAGAAAATTGGCTACATTAGCTAATACAGCATGTGATACAGCTGCCGGTGAAGCAACTGCTGCTCAGTGGGGAGCAGAAGCACCTCGACACAACACCGTTGCACTGGTCATTCACACAGGCTTGTCATTACGTTAGCTAATAGGCATGTCACGGTAACATCCAGATGGTGACCAATACTACAAGTTATTTCTCCCTCGCCCATCGAATTAAACATCACTTTCTGTTAAAAAAATTAACTAGCACCATGCTGCTGCTGCTGTTGTTGCCAGCATGAACTAGCTAGCTGGGAAGGGTTCATCAGGACGACTGACTGAACAGAATCCATTCGTCTCCACTCGACTCTCAGCTGCGCGTCATGTCATCAATTTGGGTACCCGGTGTGTCCATATAGCCTCTCCCCCCTGAAACGCTGAGGTTCTCAAGTCTCCGCCCCGTGATTTCACGTCATGATGACATCACGTGATGTCAGTGCTAAGAGGCCCCTGCCACGGTCACAGTGCAACGACAGGCTCCTCCCCCTCTCCAGGCCCTGCCTTAAAGCTCCTCTTTCCTCTTGCCCTGGTCCCGCCCCCGCAGCGCAGGCTGCGCATGAAACCTATAAACCCTGCCTCCTAAGGAGAGGAAGAGAGAAGAGGCCTGTGATAAATATGTATAAATTTGTATATGTAAACGGTGTAAATACAGTATAAGGCACAGTTTATAAATAGTGAAAGTTGACAGAATCCATCTTCAACGGTAACAAGGATACAGTGCATAAATTAACATTCACTCTTTTAATAGGGCACTAAGACTAAAGATCAGTGTCACGTACCCCTCGGTCTCCGTTGTATTTTTCTGCAAACTTGCCGTAGTTGTAGTAGTTAAAGGTGGGGTAGCCTTCCACACTCTCCTGCTTGCACAGCTCCTGGTTCTGTCCTTTAGTGCAGTCCACGGCAGCATAGGCTATCTGAGGTATAAAGCATGTAGAAGATTAGCTTCAACATGATATGGTCATACACAGAAAGCAATATGTAACAGCAACCACAACTAACTTCCAAATTGGTCAGCTACATAAGAACCAAATGTGTGCATGCTGCAGAATACTGTAAAGTTATTCAAGACAGAAAGTGGACATTTAAAGTATATGCTTTCAACAAGGCTACTTTGACACTGACTGAGCTGTTCTGCGTCCACATTGATTTCCTCCATATTCCGAAACTGAGCCTGCCAGGTTCTCTGTTAGATGAGCCTCACCTGCTCAGTTGCCCCTATCCCTCCCATTGATTTTGAGCTAGCTGTGCTGTAAGTTTGTAGTGGCTGTTTAAAGCTGGAATCCTTAGTGGTGAAACTCCCATGTCTGTTTGGAACTAAAACAACAAATAAGTAACTGCAAACAAACACAGTTTTTCCCTCCCTTTGATATCACAGCACGGTTATTCATATATCCGAACGTACGTTAATATTCGATTACTTGGGAGAGTATTCATTTAAGAGAAAAAAAAGCCGATCCATTTTGTTAAAGGCTTCGACACGCATACTCCTGCTTCCTCCCTCCGGTGCTCAACGTCACCGGTCTACTAACCACCGGTCCTGGCAACCCGTATTACGCACACCTGGAAACCATCATGGTTTCCAAACCTAGTTTGGTGCAGACAGAGATGGACGCCTCTCTTCGCGTTCTTAGGAAACTATGCAGTATTTCTTTTTTTACGTATTATTTCTTACATTGTTACCCCAGGAAATCTTAAGTCTTATTACATACAGCCGGTAGGAACTATTGGAGATAAGAGCAACATCATCTTACCAACATTACGACCAGGAATATGACTTTCCCGAAGTGGATTCTCTGTTTGGACCATCACCCAGGACAATGGATCGGATCCCAGTAGGCAACCCAAAACAACGGTGCCGCAGAAGGGGCAGACGGCGCAATCTTCTGGTCAGGCTCCGTAGACGGGCACATCGCTCACCGCTCCAGAGTATACTACTCGCCAATGTCCAGTTCTTGACAACAAGGTAGACGAAATTCGAGCAAGAATTGCCTTCCAGGGAGGCATCAGAGATTGTAACATTCTTTGTTTCACAGAAACATGGATCACTCGGGTTACGTTATCAGAGTCGGTACAGCCACCCGGTTTCTTCACTCATCGCGACGACAGAAACAAACATCTCTAGTAAGAAGGGCGGGGGTGTATGCCTTATGATTAACGAGTCGTGGTGTGATCATAACAACATACAGGAACTCAAGTCCTTTTGTTCACCTGACCTAGAATTCCTTACGATCAAATGCAGACTGCATTATCTACAAAGAGAATTCTCTTCGATTATAATCACAGCCGTGTATACCCCCCCAAAGCAGACACCTCAACGGCCCTGAAAGAACTTAATTGGACTCTATGTAAACTGGAAACCACATATCCTGAGGCTGCATTTATTGAAGCAGGGAATTTTAACAAAGCTAATCTGAAAACAAGGCTCCCTAAATTTTATCAGCATATCAAATGCGCGACCAGGGCTGGCAAAACTCAGGATCGTTGCTACTCTAATTTCCGCAACGCATACAGAGCCCTCCCTCGCATGCCTTCGGCAAATCTGACCACGACTCCATTTTGTTGCTCCCAGCCTATAGACAGAAACTAAAACAGGAAACGCCCGTGCACAGGTCTGTTCAATGCTGATCCGACCAATCTGATTCCACGCTTCAAGATTGCTTTGATCACGTGGACTGGGATATGTTCCGGATAGCATCGGACAATAACATTGATGTATACGCTGATTCGGTGAGCGAGTTTATTAGCAAGTGTTGTGCAAGTGATGTGGTACACATGATGACTATTAAATCCTTCCCCAACCAGAAACCGTGGATTGATGGCAGAATTCACGCAAAACTGAAAGCGCGAAAGCACTGCTTTTAATCATGGCAAGGCGACCGGAAACATGACCGAATACAAACAGTGTAGCTATTCCCTCCGCAAGGTAATCAAACAAGCTAAGCGTCAGTATAGAGACAAAGTAGTCGAAATTCAACGGCTCAGACACGAGACGTACAGTGAGGGAAAAAAGTATTTGATCCCCTGCTGATTTTGTACGTTTGCCCACTGACAAAGAAATTAAAATGCAAATCAATTTATAACATTTTTCACATGCGTTTTTCTGGATGTTTTTGTTGTTATTCTGTCTCTCACTGTTCAAATAAACCTACCAATAAAATTATAGACTGATCATTTCTTTGTCAGTTGGCAAATGTACAAAATCAGCAGGGGATCAAATACTTTTTTCCCCCCTCACTGTATGTGGCATTGTCTACAGTCAATCACGGACTACAAAAAGAAAACCAGCCCCTTCGCAGACACCGATGTCATGCTCCCAGACAAACTAAACTTCTTTGCTTGCTTTGAGGACAATACAGTGCCACTGACACGGCCCGCTACCAAAACCTGCGGGCTCTCCATCGCAGCCAACGTGAGTAAAACCCTCGCAAGGCTGCCGGCCCAGACGGCATCCCTAGCCCCGTCCTCAGAGCATGGGCAGACCAGCTGGCTGACGACGCAATCGCAATCACACTGCACACTGCACACTGCCCTAACCCATCTGGACAAGAGGAATACCTATGTAAGAATGCTGTTCATTGATTACAGCTCAGCATTTAGCTCGAGAACCTGGGTCTCGACCCCGCCCTGTGCAACTGGGTCCTGGACTTTGACGGGCTGCCCCCAGGTGGTGAGGGTAGGAAACAACATCTCCACCTCGCTGATCCTGAACACTGGGGCCCCACAAGGGTGCGTTCTCAGTCCTCTTCTGTACTCCCTGTTCACCCATGACTGCGTGGCCAAGCACGCCTCCAACTAAATCATCAAGTTTGCAGACGACACTACAGTGGTAGGCTTGATTACCAAAAACGACGAGACTGCCTACAGGGAGGAGGTGAGGGCCCCTCGGTGTGTGATGTCAGGAAAATAACCTCTCACTCAACGTCAACAAAACAAAGGAGATGATCGTGGATTGTGTGTGGATTTCTCCTCAGACTGGACTAGGGCTGTTGGTGACGTATTACCGCCACACCTGCAGTCACAAGTCATGACAGCAGCCAAATTCCCTGTCACGGTAATCCCATCCAAAACAGCGCAAATAAATGCCGCTGATGGGTAGCCTAACAAACTTGCTAACGACCCTCGCTAACGGCCTGATACTAGGGCTGGGTGATATAGCCAAAATAAAACATCACTGTTTAAAAAAAAATTGACGTATGACAGAATTGAATGTTTTTACATTTTGATGGTTTGATGGTGGTTCGAGGGCGTAGCGGGATTTCTTATAAGCTTCCGGGTTAGAGTCCTGCTCCTTGAAAGCGGCAGCCCTAGCCTTTAGCTCAGTGCAGATGTTGCCTGTAATCCATGGCTTTTGGTTGGGGTATGTACTTACAGTCACTGTGGGGACGACGTCATCGATGCACTTATTGATGAAGCCAGTGACTGATGTGATGTGTACTCCTCAATGCCATCAGAAGAATGCCGGAACATATTCCAGTGTGCTAGCAAAACAGTCCTGTAGCTTAGCATCTGCTTAATCTGACCACTTTTTTTATTGACAGAGTCACTGGTGCTTCCTGCTTTAATTTTTGCTTGTAAGCAGGAGGATAGAATTATGGTCAGATTTGCCAAATGGAGGGCGAGAGAGAGCTTTGTACGCATCTCTGTGTGGAGTAAAGGTGGTCTAGAGTTTTTTTTCCCTCTGGTTGCACATTTAACATGCTGATAGAAATTTGCCGATAGAATGTATAACCCTCCAGCTGTATGTTCTAAATGTCGTCGTTCAGCCACGACTCAGTGAAACATAGGATATTACAGTTAATGTTCCGTTGGTAGGATATACATGCTTTCAGTTCTTCCCATTTATTTTCCAGCGATTGAACATTATCTAGCAGGACGGAAGGCAAAGGCAAATTACTCGTCGCCTGATCCTCACAAGGCACCCTGATATTTTTCAGCAAAATCTCAGTTTCCTTCTCCAGCGAATTACGGGGATCTGGGCCTGGTCGGGTGTCTGTAGTATATCTCTTCCGTCCGACTCAAACTCTTAGTCCAATTTGAGGTGAGTAATGGCAGTTCTGATGTCCAGAAGCTCTTTTCGGTCATACGAGATGGTAGCAGCGACATTATGTACAAAACAAGTTACGAACAACGTGAAAAAACAAACAAAATAGCATGGTTGGTCAAGAGCCGTTAAGAAGGCAGCCATCCCCTCCGGCGCCATCATTCAACCATTATGATCACACTTCCTCAATTTAAATATTATGTGGACACCTATACATTTGGCAGCCAAGCACAAGATATATCAGCGTAGCCTTTTATCGTCTAGACAGGATGTTGAAATATCTATACGCCTAGAATAAAATCCTCCAGGCTTCTATCATAAGTCTCAATTGAATAAAAAGGAAAATAATTTGTGGGCAGTTCGGAAAAATGGATCCCGTTCAAAACATCCTTGCCTTCTCTGTTAAATCTAGACGCTGCTTTATCAAGCAGACAATAGCAGATGACCAACATCAATTTAAGGATTTTGACTAATTGTCCCGCTGATGGCCCATCAGGTGATTGGAATGAATTAAAAAGTGGCACTCCAGTCTCCTTTTAACCACATTTAACACCAGATTTACTTCACAAAAAGGCACCTCTCATTAGGTGGTCCAGGTAAGTTATTACATGGCACAAGTGGGGGGGCTTTCCTCATTTGTTCTCTATTGCTCCTCAAGCAATGGGGGAGGACGATGACATCATGGATCCCCATCAGACCAACTACTTGAAGTTTGCAGTTGTGTCTCTTTGAAGAGGTAGGGTTTCCTACCTGTGCAGGTCAGTAATATTCAGTGTTCTTTTCATAGAAAAAATGCAACTGGACTTTAAATATTGGTACCAATCACTAGTAGCCTAATACTCCTCCAATCGATAGAGAGATTCATTGGGCTGCTGACAAGTTCGAGGGGATCGGCCAGGCTGCAGTGCCTTGCTACAGGTAATTCCTATCCAACATATGCTGTTGGAGTCTACTTTCCAAGGAAATATCTGAGTTTTATTATTGATAATTTGATCTAGAAAATGCATTATTACCAGGTTAAAATGACTTTTCTTTAAGTTTCTTTGTTTCTTCTAGGCTATTGAACATTGGCATGTTTTTTATTTAATAATACATGTTTTAGTAGGCTTTTAGATTAGGCTAGTACATTCGTCAAGTAACCCGCCCAAACCTGGTTACAAGAAAGGCAACAAAAGGAGCACATGCTTCCTGTGACTTGTTAAATCGCACGCAGCTCAGATTGTTTATAGACAAAGATGTAGTATAGGCTGTTTTTAGACAGGTTTTAACAGCCAGCAGTGACGCACCAGCCAATGCACGGTCGAAAGAATGGCCCACGAAGAAGTTTGCTTCTTTGCGGTGCTTCGATGGGATGAGAAGGCGCATGAGGAGTAGCTGGAGAGGTTTTTAAGATAAGTTCTCCCTGTGGATATGTTGCATTGGACCGCCTTCCTCCTCACCCAACCAACCATCCCTCCCTCCCTCCCTCCCTGGCTACACAGCCTAAAACTCAGATTGTGGCAGTAATTGAGGTTGCTACACCACACCCCGCCTGCAGACATCGGTCTGTTCTAAGTGTTTACTCCGAGTTGACACATAGGAGATCCTTCAGCCAAGCAGCGTTACAGACACCCGCTCTGTTCTGGGTTCGTTATTGAGAGTCTCAGTGACGAAGAGGACACATTAGAGAGTGACTTGTTTCAGCCCCACCCCGTGACTGGGATCTGGGCAATAAACACAGAGCTAGTAGATGATGATGGTGCTTTACGTGCGTCTAGAATAAAGACCTAGGCGTGCGTTTAATTCCATGCATATCCACAACAGAGAGATTCACATTCTGGGCTGAAGGTGCAGATCTTATTCTGAACAAGAACTAATATTTGCTTGATATAACAATATGAACACCTAAGTCCAGAATAAAGAGTTACCTCACACAATCAGTGATTTAGTAAACCTCTGTTACCATCAGAGATTTATTTCCACAATGTAAATAATGAAAGATACGCAAGCCAAATACCAAAGAGCTTTGTCAGATTGAGTGACGCAACCATTATGCATGATTTATTTCAGTCATTTAACAATTTAACCTCTTTGTTTTTGTGGTCAGTTAGTGTTATGATGATTAATGCTTACTGTGAGTACAGCCAAGCACGCTGCCCTGTTGTTCAGAGAGTTAGCGTTACTGTGTGTGTGTGTGTGTACAGAAGTGAGTCAGATAGTTAGGAAGGGTCTTGCTAACAACTGGAAACAGTGGCTGAGTTGACTAAGTCTGGGATTTAGAATGTATTAGACTTTAAAGGAGGAGGGAGGCTGTCAGATGGATTGAGAGGGTGAAGGAGTCAGAGTTGAACTGAGGCTGGACGCAGAGAGGGAGTACAGTATCTGTGACTTGAGTCCAAGCCAGAGAGTGCATCGCTTATGAAGGTCAACAACGGCACATTGAGACAGAGAAGAGAGGAATAAAGAAAAGAGAGAAAATAGAGAACGTGTGAGTTTCAGGAGAGGGTTGGAGGGAGGCTCACCTTGCGGTCCTCTTTAAAGAGATCTGCTGCCGTGGTGAAGTGAGGGACAGCGTTCTTACAGTGGGGACACCCTGTTAGGGAGCAGAGACAGAGACACTCAAGGATATTACAGAATAGACTGTGACCCTTGCCTCACCCCAACTAACTACCATTAATACCACACATAAAGACAATAATACAGGATTTATTGTAATTCAAACACACAAAACCTATGAGAATGGTCATTATGCTCCCTCACATACTCAGAAACACACACAGCACCCCCTACACACACACTCTACCGGGCCAGCCTGTCCCTTTCAGAATTACCCCACATTAGTGATGGCTCACTTGTATTTTATAGGGAGTTATAAATCCCTTTATTGGAGTCATAAATGAAACCTCCCTGCAGCTTTCCTCGGGCCATCCATATCTGTCCCAGCCACCGGCTGGCTCCCTGAACCCCCCCCCCACACACACACACACACACACACAAAGGTATGCATGTGTGCGCCACCCATCCCCTCGTCACTGTACAGACGGGGACAGGCACATTTACAGCCCTCCTGTGTGGTACACCCGGTCTGTCTGACATGCTGCCCACATATCTAACAGACTGACGTCACAGTTCACCACAGTGATATGAAGGTTAGCAAAAAGGTGAATCAAGCATCTCAACTCACTAAAAGGTTTGTTGAATGACACATTTTCTGAAAGATACAAATATATTCGCGTTTCGGTCTCTGTAAACAAAGGCTGGATTGTGCGACATGCTCGCCACTTCCTCATTTATGGACCATGATGATGACTGTGATAATACATAAAATCAACTCTGTTACCCCCCATTTCCCCACTTATTATTATTATGATGATGACCAGCATCAGAGCTGAGGATGGGCCCTGCCTCATTTACCACAATGCCCTGGCTATGTCCCAAATGGCACCCTGTTCCCTATATTGTGCACTGCTTTTGGCTCATAGGGCCCTGGTCAAAAGTAGTGCAGTATATAGGGAAAGGGTGCAATTTGGGATGCAGAACATGTTACCAGGGCTCAGAATGGCAGGAATACCATTTTATACTAAAGAATGCTGGATATGGCAGATAATGACTGCCCCCTTGATTTTCAGCAGGGGGATGCACATCCACAAGAGAGAAGCTCTACCTGCTTAGGATCAACTACTGTAGAACTCACTTTTTTAAAGTGATTACTGATACCACTTTTGCTGCCACTTTGAGTAAGAAGATTACCAAGACAGCTATGATCACCAACTAAGTGAATACTTCTGGATAGTTTCTGCTGAAAATTGACCAAATTAAATGAGAACAGTCTCCTTTTCACCATGTGAATGCCTTCACAGTCATTTTTCAGTCCCTTTCACATCTAGTAATAATTGATATTCAACAATAGAACCACGGGGAGCTGCAGCAAGCCTTATGCTTTGATTTTCCCATTTCCATTCCATAGTAGAAGAATGTGAAATATGTTGAATCTTCTTATGTAATTGGTGTAAGAGCTATAGTAGTAAAAACTATGTGCTGTATCTCTCCAATACGTGCAGGGTATAATATACCGGTTTGTCCGATCCCATCTTTTGATTCTACTCTTCACATATGAAACTGACAATTCCCAACAGGTACAACTGAAATATACAGTATCTTTCTGGTGTAAACGTACCAGTGTTAATGTTTTCTTAGTTACAAATCATTTCCAGTATTTAGTCTAAAAACGTATGATACAAATGAGCATTTAGTGAAGTGCAACACAAAAATAATTAGCAGGAAATTCCTGGGGATAGGAGTAGGTAGCGTTGCTCTGATACATGTTAGAGGTAGCAGTTTAGTTCAGAAGATCTGACAAAGAGGAGGCTGCAATTAACACAGCCGGACGCCCTCCTTTAGGTAACAATTTACATGTTGTCTGAAGGCATTAGATTAGAGAGAGTCTTTATGTGTAAGTCAGTAGTTTGATCTCCCAAAGCCCCTAATAGGCAGATGTTACATAGAGGATTAGGATAAGAGGGACAAAAACAGAGCAGGTTGTTATTGCCATGTTCTGCTGGGTCTCCACTCTTCACAACCTCTTTGTGGAGAAAAAACCGAAGGCGTTGTTTTGTTTCATGTTAACTAAGAGGAAGACGGACGGTGCAGTGATGCGTGGTCTTTGAAGTCTCTTTTCAGACAGTGACTACAGAGCTTCTTTTACCGTCAGCCGGCACATCACATGAACCTGTCCTGAATCAACTGGGAAGGAAGGGAGTGTGAGTCCGCTGAAAGGATATGGAGATGCTGTATTGGGTGGTGGGCCTGTCAATGCTGTCATACTTTCCCCCCACTGGTACTATAAGTCTATACTGAGCATTCTGTGTCATTTTCCACCAGATGATGGCAGATCTTGGCAAGAAAAAGGCTAGAATTATTGTATTGGTGGTGTAAAACCTTACTTAAACCCTTTTGGGGAGCATAGATTATGTAAAAAGTCATAAATAAATCATAAATCAAATGTGGTTATATCGGACACTAACAAGCGGTGCAGTGTCGTTGTCACTGGCAGGGTGCTAATGTATCAGAGACGATTTGGAATCACGGTCTCGTGATGAGGTAACCCTGCCTGAGACTAGTAAGTCCAAATGTCACATTCGACTTACATGGTGCGTAGAACATGACGAGGGCATGCTTCTTCTTCTTCAACGCTTCCCTGAAGTCCTCCATTCCAAGATGGCTGACACTTGACGGCTTGTCTTCCCAGGACTGCTCTGGGGGAGGGGCGCCTGGGGGCTGGAGGGGACGGGGGTCACAATCAAACCAAGGTACATGAACAGTGGAAAAATTGTGGATCAGTTTGAAAAGAAACGACATTCAGCAAATTTTGGTAGCAGTAGCTCAATGGAAGTTCATTTGAAAAATCTATTTTAATTGTTAAAACCTCGAGGGTTACAACAATACAAAACATGAGCATTACATCACTGCATCTAGCAGTATAGTATAGTAAAACTGCCTCAGTTTAAGCCCATTTTACATAAACTAATCCTTAACTGGTATGTTGACCTGGTACTAGCCTGGTCCCAGATCGGTTTGTGCTGAGAATATGACTAGGAATTGGCAAAATAGCACAAACAGATCTGGGACCAGGCTTATGTTGACCCTGGGTTATGGAAGGACAAAGTACTATAGAAGAACATGGCTCACTTCTGCAGATATTCGATGATCTTGTCCTTGCTCCTAAGGTGGGGTAGAGTGAACTTCTCCTCTCCCTTCTCAAAGTACTTGACGGTGGGGAAGCCGGAGATCTTGAAACGGTCTCCCACCGCCTTGTGAATGGTGGTGTCCACGGCTGCCAGAACCCCGGGGCTCTGGAGCAACAAGAGGACAGGAGTCAGATCAGGATACACCACCATCAACACATAGTAGATCAGCTAGTTGATACTGGATCACATCACTTTAAGGTCAACTCAGCCCAGTGAGAACAGAGGAAAAGCACATGCAGTTCACATGAAGTTTACACCACACAAAACAAATGACTCTCAGGCGAGATTAAAATAACAAGTTCAAAATACTTTTGGAACATCAGCATAGAGGCAAGAAAAGCCCAAAAACTTTTACACAGATTCAAATTCCCCAAAAATGATTTGACCCCTCTAGAGTGAGGTAATTCAATACAGGCTGAATATAAACCCTGAAAAGTACACCTCGTCATTTCTAGGTACTTTTATAGAAATATATACACTGACTGAGTATACACCCCGTTTGCCCTCAGAACAGCCTCAATTCATCAGGGAATGGACTCTTCAAGGTGTTGAGAGCGTTCCACAGGGATGTTGACCCCAATGCTTCCCACAGTTGTGTCAAGTTGGCTGGATGTCCTTTGGGTGGTGGACCATTGTTGACACACAAAACCCAGCAGTGTTGCAGAGAGGAGCAGAGCAGGGAAGAGGAGCAGAGCAGATCAAAGCAGGTCGGGGAAGGATGAGATAATTGCTCCAATCACAAGGCGATCTCTGCTGATTTGTATTGGCCTGGCCCTGGCTCTGGGCTGGGGAGTGCAGCATTACCATAGTGAAGAGGGCAGACACACCCAGCTAATCAAAAACACATAAGGAGCTCTGACAGCCAGGCACTTGTGTCAGACTGACTGCACCAGCCAAGTAGAAGGGTTTAACGCTCCGCTCTAGTGTTCACTTTAGGCAATATCTCACAGCTGGGGTTTGGAATAAATTGGTGTTGCAAGGCTTCAACAGAAGTATGCACATACATATAAATACACACATCACAAGCACTATGTTGTTAGAGTGTTGGACTAGTTACTGGAAGGTTGCTGGATCGAATCCCTGAGCTGACAAGGTAAAAATAGGTTGTTCTGCCCCTGAGCAAGGCTGTAAACCACTGTTCCCCGGGCGCCGAAGACGTGGATGTCAATTAAGGCAGCCCCCCGCACCTCTCTGATTCAGAGGGGTTGGGTTAAACGCGGAAGACACATTTCAGTTGAACAACTGACTAGGTATCCCTCTTTCCCTATGTTACATACACCATTGTTGTACTTACATTTTTGTCTTTGTTGAGGTATTCAGCGGCTTCCTCATACTCTGGCTTCATCTTTTTACAATGGCCACACCCTGCGGTTCAAAACACAAAACAGACATGACTAGCTGAGCGAGGATGACTTAACAAACACACAACTAGCCGAGCAACACCGACTTGATGCTAGTGTTAGAGATTCTCACCATACTTGCCCATAATCACATTATAAGTGGCCTTAATAGAAACAGCAGAGCCTCTTAATTGAATGAATCAAGCCATTCACAACACTATGTTCTCAGTAGGGCCTCATCCAAGTACATTCAATTAAACTGCAGGGAATTCTCCTTGGTTCCCCCCACCTGTTTTCAACTTACCACTGGCAGTTTTACTATATAAAAATGTATAACACCTAATGTTGCCCAACTCATGCTTTGTTTACTTAACAAGTCAGAGACCATGGTGCAACACGCGGAACTAATGAGAGCAACATTCTCACCTCGTATTAAAGTGGGTTACTTCCCTAGCAGGGACAGTAAATTGTATGACATTTATCAGAGTGAGTTAACTCCCTGACGTGTAAGCCTGAAGGATATAGTCATGTCTGTCCACTAACTATAGGCATGACTCCATCCATACGCCAGGGTGTGTGTGTAGCTGTAGGAATCGAAAGGTTCTGTCCACATCACTTCTGTGGCCAGTGTGACGGGAGAAAACAGTGTAACTGAGACCACAGTGACATAGCTGGGCTGGGGACGTGAGAGGATAATAGGACTACGGTTCCCCACAGTGCGAGAATGGGGTGGACTGTGTGTGCGTTTGCAAGTTTGTCAACACAGCTGTGACACTGAATTCCAGCCTCATGAATAAATGCAGCGTTTGATTAAAAAAAAAAAAATGTATGAGCTCAGCAGCTACCCATCTTATTTTTAGAGCTGAAAAACAAAAAATCTGATTCTGAACTCAATATTTGTAACCAGCATCCACTAGAGGTTTTGTTTGTAAGGCCTATATTGCCTGAGCTCTCTGAAGAGCAGAATGCATGCTGTGTTTGTGTTTTCTAATAGCATTGCTGTGCATGGCTGGATGCATCTGCTAGATCTTTAGGTGGCACATTGTCATATTCAAAATGGTCAGGAACACGGCCCTCAAATCAGTAACATCTGAACCCCACATAATACATATCACACATCGTTGCCTGCAAAAGTGTTATTTGTTTTTAATTTGAATCTTTTGTAGAATTGTCAGACAGGATTTGTGTGGAGGAAAGCACTGCCTCTGACCTTCAAAAAATGGTTGTTTAAAAATGTGAGACACATAAAGCAATAAAGTACTATTATTCTATCTTCTGCATCACCTCACCTCTGCCGGTGCCATCGCCTTCATTTAGTGTCTGGGGAAGGAGGGAGTTTTGGGGAGGAGGGTTAAACTACATGACATGTTGATTTACAGCAGGGGAGTGGGTATGTGTTTATTTCCTTTTGGAGTGTTGAAAAGACAAAGGCTTCTTGGGTATTAAAAATAAGGCTGCTCTGCTCGGCTGAGTATATTTCAGTGGGCGGCTGGCCATGTTTCCTCCTCCTATCACTGGTCTGAATAGACTAGAGGATGATGGGTAATTTGGCCAGATCATGTTTTTAACCGTGGTGTGGACAAGTCTGAGACACACACCCACATATATATCACCAGCATCCGTCATGCTTGGCCTAAGAGAGGTCCAGCCGGGAGGAGGTGGTCAGCAGACTACTCGCAATATGTGTGTAGATTGTTTTCAAACCCTTAAATATTGCATTATCTAGGCAGGGAGAGCATCTTCATGCAGATTCAGAGCGTAACAATGCACAATTCAGTTGTGCGACTATTGCATTCCAAAATGCGTTTTGAAATGTGCATGTACAGTTGAAGTCGGAAGTTTACATACAGAGTCATTAAAACTAGTTTTTCAACCACTCCACAAATTTCTTGTTAACAAACTATCGTTTTGGCAAGTCTGTTAAGACATCTACTTTGTGCATGACACAAGTAATTTTTCCAACAATTATTTACAGAGATTATTTCACTGTATCACAATTCCAGTGGGTCAGATGTTTACATACACTAAGTTGACTGTGCCTTTAAACAGCTTGGAAAATTCCAGAAAATGATGTCATGGCTTTAGAAGCTTCTGATAGGCTAATTAATCATTTAAGTCAATTGGAGGTGTACCTGTGGATGTATTTCAAGGCCTACTTTCAAACTCAGTGCCTCTTTCCTTGACATCATGGGAAAATCAAAAGAAATCAGCAAAGAACTCAGAAAACAAATTGTAGACCTCCACAAGTCTGGTTCATCCTTGGGAGCAATTTCCAAACGCCTGAAGGTACCATGTTAATCTGTACAAACAATAGTATGCAAGTATAAACACCATGGGACCACACAGCCATCATACCGCTCAGGAAGGAGACGTGTTCTGTCTCCTAGAGATGAACGTACTTTGGTGCGAAAAGTGCAAATCAATCCCAGAACAGGACCTTGTGAAGATGCTGGAGGAAACAGGTACAAAAGTATCTATATCCACAGTAAAACGAGTCCTATATCAACGTAACCTGAAAGGCTGCTCATTAAGGAAGAAGCCACTGCTCCAAAACCGCCATAAAAACGTACGTTTTGGAAAAATGTCCTCTGCTGAAACAAAAATAGAAATGTTTGGCCATAATGACCATTGTTATGGTTGGAGGAAAAAGGGGGAGGTTTGCTAGCCGAAGAACACCATTCCAACCGTGAAGCACGGGGGTGGCAGCCTCATGTTGTGGGGTGCTTTGCTGCAGGAGGGACTGGTGCACTTCACAAAATAGATGGCATCATGAGGAGGAAAATTATGTGGATATATTGAAGCAACTTCTCAAAACATCAGTCTGGAAGTCAAAGCTTGGTCGCAAATGGGTCTTCCAAATGGACAATGACCACAAGCATACTTCCAAAGTTGTGGCAAAATGGCCTAAGGACAACAAAGTCAAGGTATTGGAGTGGCCATCACAAAGCCCTGACCTCAATCCAAAATGAAATTTGTGGGCAGAACTGAAAAAGGGTATGTGAGCAAGTAGGCCTACAAACCTGACTCAGTTACACCAGCTCTGTCGGGGGAATTTTGGCCCATTCCTCCTAACTTATTGTGGGAAGCTTGTGGAAGGCTACCCAAAACGCGTTTCACCGAAGTTAAACAATTTAAAGGCAATGCTACCAAATACTAATTGAGTGTAAACTTCTGACCCACTGGGAATGTGATGAAAAAAATAAAAGCTGAAATAAATCATTCTCTCTACTATTATTTTGACATTTCACATTCTTAAAGTGGTGATCCTAACTGACCTAAGATGGGGAATTTTTACTAGGATTAAATGTCAGGAATTGTGAAAAACTGAGTTTAAATGTATTTTGTATGCAAAACTTCCGACTTCAACTGTTTGCATATTTGAAGTTATACGGTGCGCTATGACAATATCACTGCTTTTCAACTCTGTCAAAACATCCCCCTGACGTTTACTTGCTTTTCTCCTCACAGATCAGATGTTTTGGATGAGGATGTTTCGCAATGGAAATCTAACCAACTGAAGATTAACTTTGGCACTTTTACAAAGTGTTTGTAACAATAGCAATCTGTTGCATAAGCTCTAGCAATGACAATGAAACTTATGTAAACCTTATGATGTCATCATAGCCTGTTACTTTGAGTGTGTGTGTGTGTTAGGCTACTCACATGGAGCGTAGAACATGACCAGGACAGACGGGTGTTCCTCCAAGAACCCATCGAAGGAGTCGTCAGTCAGGTGGAAGACAGGGGAGTCAGTCTCCGACCACTGGACCTCTGGGACCTTCGGCTGGGGGGGCTGGGGACTGGAGAGACAGGCGAGGTGGTGGGGGTGGGAGTGAGAGAGAGGAGAATGAAAGAGAGAGAGCGCACCATTTAAAGAGCTGAGAAGTGAGCTAAAACAGGTTTGTTATGAATAGAGGCAGGCCCAGCTGTACTGTAGCTCCTACTCCACTCCACCTCACGTCATGTTAGACACATCTGGCCTGTAGTGGTCACACCCGTATGACAGAGCCCTCCCTAGCACAACCAAGACCTTGTGGAGCCACACACACACACACCACTTCTTCCAGTCTTTTACTCCTACTAGCCACTAGTCCAGGAGAAGATGTACAAGTGTTAATAACACAACCGCCTACAGCACGTGTAAATGAGCCTAGGAGGTTGAATATCTGTTTTCATGTGCAACCGGGATGCAGTTAATGATCGACAGCTCCTGGACAGTGTGCTCCAGAGTACTGCATGTCATCTCCAATATATTCAAATGCACAGCAGGTCAATACTTATTCACAGTACTCATTCATAGCCAGATGTCCAGCTCGTTTCTAGGCAACATCAGGTGCACTTCCTTATTACTTAGCTAGCCTACTGATGCCTGCTGCAGGACCACTTTGTGTGTGTGGTGTTAGTGCTCGCGTCCATAACAACAGACAGCCCATAATGCCCCATGGAGGAATCTAAAAGCCAAGCTCTGCAGTGTTTTTTTCTCTGCTCATTCAGGTTCAGCCCATCTTCCAGAGGTGATGTTGTGAGACCATCCACAGAGGCATGTTCACTAAGGATATTGGATCATTAACTATTAGTACTACAGACCTCCTAGCAGGTCATACTGGACCCTAGAGGAAGTCAGGATCATATCTACACTGTGTACAAACAGATGCTTGGGGTGTGTGTGTGTGCATGGTTATATACCGTGGGATTGTTTCTGAAGTGGTTAGTGTACTCCAAGGAGAGGAAAGCTGTCATGCCTTGAAGCATCTGCCTGTGAGAGCCACTGGAGACTCAGTTTCCTCTGTCTCCGTTTCCTGCAATAGCTGTGAAATCTGCTCCGTGCCCTTTCAATAGACTAGAGCACGGTGAACAGTCAAGAGTGTGAGAATGGGAGAGCCAACCATGATCAGAGTGAGTGGGGACATTTTTTATTTAACAAGGCAAGTCAGTTAAGAACAAATTCTTATTTTCAATGACGGCCTAGGAACAGTGGGTTAACTGCCTTGTTCAGGGGCAGAACGACAGGTTTTTACCTTGTCAGCTCGGGGATTCGATCTTGCAACCTTTCAGTTACTAGTCCAACGCTCTAACCACTAGGCTACTTGCCGCCACATTAAGGGGTGAGACCACAGGGTAGGTTGATAAACTCTCCGTGCAGTCGTAATATGCCACTTAGAAGATGCTCTTATCCAAAGCAAGTTACAGTACAGCAAGTGTACCGGTTTACATGTTCATTTCATTGGCCTTGGGGCTGCTAACACCACGCTCCTACCAACTGAGCCACACAGGAACATGAATAGGCCAGAGTTTTCCCAGGTCCCTAACCGGTGGCCAGGAAAACCTCCTGACCCTATTTTATGAGGGGAAAGTGATGGAAGGAAACGGTTCAACTCTCACTTCTTCATCCAGTCAGCGATGTCCTTGGCTGTGCCCCCGTAGTTTTCATAGTGGTGCAGGAACTTCCCCTTCCTAAAAACACAGAGAGAGAGAGAGGAGCGAGAAAGAATAGAAAACATCTGCTGACATCAGTACAGTCTCACCCAGAATAATTACTATATTTAGGAAACTAATCCATGTCATGTGTGTTGCACAACATTCAGCTTCTAGAAGAAGTTATAAGAACTATGGAATAACTACAATGTAGGACGTAGTTTCTTCAGTGAGATATACAGTAGACCAGAGAGACCGGGGGGTCAATGTTGTGGAAAGTCAAAAGGAAATGCTTTGTGACAAGAAGGAAAGGCTCAAACTAAAACGTTGAACATGAAGTGTTTTACCCTTTCCTAAAATGTACCACTAGTTACAAGAGTAGAAGTACGTGTCTTCTACTGTCCCCTCACAATGCATTATAAATAAGCTAAAACCAGTAGCTAGAATTCTAATTGTGTGGATATCTATGTGGGTCTTCCCACACAGAAACGGATCCTCATGTAATAGCTTCTTTATCTTTTCTGATCTCTTGAGACTGAAATGAATCAGCGGCGGTGGGCAGGGAGCACTGGCTGCTCCAGCTGAACCTAATGCCTGCAGATCATGGTCATTTGTAACTGATCTGTAGGGAACCGTGAACATCGGGCCAATGTAATGTAAAATTCAAAACAGCAGCCGTACAGTACTAGAGCCACGCATCACACGTAGTTTAAGAGGGAGAGAGCCTGGATGCTTACCTTTTGGTTTCAGCTCAGCAAAACTGTTGGAAACACTTGACATGCAGGTATAATGTATTATGATACAGTTATCTAACGAGTTAGAAAGCATTCTACCTGCAGGCTTTAAGTGTTACCAAAATGTTTAACTGTGTGCCCTTGCTCTCCTTAGATACACCCACTCTGCACTGGAAAGAAAAGGCATTTGAAAAGGAGCTTGAACAGCAAGACTGAAGGACAATTCTAGAAGCATCAATGATTGGTTCCTGGGCTGATGCACTCATGTTTATCAGTGAGAGAAAGTCATTACTGTAACCAATGGTACTGTATGGTCGTTAGCCCCACCTCCCCCCCTGGGCCAAGGACTCTGCTTAATTAGCCCATCATTAATTAAAGGGCTGAGAGAGGCGATACAGTCCTTAACACTGAGATGGAGTGGACAACGCTGCCAAGTGGTGAGGCTGGGCTGGAAGGCTGACTATAGGGCTGGAGGTAGAGGCTGGAGGCTGGCCTGAGATGACACAGAGCCTAATGCCGAGTTGGAGAGGATTAGGGCTGGAGGTAGAGGCTGGAGGCTTTTGAGAGAAACACAGTTTACAAGAAACCGTTTGAGTTGACAGAGTGATCTAGGGTCAGCCTAGTGTCTGAGCGCACTTTGAGTCTGTCGTGACAGTTACTTCTAGGACCCCCTGATGTGTGACGTCTGAGACTTGGGGACGGTGAGGCAACTCAGAGGAGAGAGAAAGCCCACACCCCAACCTCCTTCAGATGCCCAGATGTCTTTGAACCAACAGCCAAGGAACCCATGTCCTCCCCAGACAGCCACAGCAAGAGCACCCCCATTGTGAGCCTGCTTCAAACAGAATACGTTAAGACCCAACCAACTACACAAAGAAACTTTCTTAAGTGATAAACAGATTCAGACCATCTGGAGTAACCCTTGTCTCTTGTGAAAAGGAAGGAAGGGGGGGAGTGAGGTCTGCCAGTGCCCACAGACAGACCCACCACCTCTACCTTCTCTCCATCCTCCCTACTTCATTCCCTGCTGCTAGAACACTCTGCAGCCCTCCCCTTCCCTCTCCTCCCTGCTGCTAGAACCCTCTAAAGCCCTCCCCCCTCCGCCCTGCTGCTAGAACCCTCTCCTCCCTGCTGCTAGAACCCTCCAAAGCCCTCCCCTCTCCTCCCTGCTGCTAGAACCCTCTGAAGCCCTCCCTCTCCTCCCTGCTGCTAGAACCCTCCAAAGCCCTCCCCTCTCCTCCCTGCTGCTAGAACCCTCTGAAGCCCTCCCCCTCTCCTCCCTGCTGCTAGAACCCTCTGAAGCCCTCCCCCTCTCCTCCCTGCTGCTAGAACCCTCTGAAGCCCTCCCTCTCCTCCCTGCTGCTAGAACCCTCTGAAGCCCTCCCCTCTCCTCCCTGCTGCTAGAACCCTCTGAAGCCCTCCCCTCTCCTCCCTGCTGCTAGAACCCTCTGAAGCCCTCCCCTCTCCTCCCTGCTGCTAGAACCCTCTGAAGCCCTCCCCTCTCCTCCCTGCTGCTAGAACCCTCTGAAGCCCTCCCCCTCTCCTCCCTGCTGCTAGAACCCTCTGAAGCCCTCCCCCTCTCCTCCCTGCTGCTAGAACACACTAAAGCCCCCCCTCTCCTCCCTGCTGCTAGAACCCACTGAAGCCCTCCCCCTCTCCTCCCTGCTGCTAGAACTTCTGAAGCCCTCCCCTCCCTCCTGCTAGAACCCTTTGAAGCCCTCCTAGAACTTCTGAAACCCTTACTCAGGGGTAGGCAACTAGATTCAGCCACGGGCCGATTTTTGTCGGAGCAAATGGTCGGACCAGAACATAATCGTAATAATCTGTACACTGCAAATTGACCACAACTAGGCCCGCCTGTTAATGGAAACAGTATGAGTGATTGAGTCGTGGGGTGTGTGTGTGCATTTACGGTGGCCTATAGTGAGAGAGACTCACTCAAAGTAGCAGAAGGTCGGGTAGCCCTTGACATTGTATTCCTGCTTGAGGCCATCAAACTCTGCTGGGTGCACGTTCATCCCAGCCAGCACCTAAAGACCAGACACGCAGGGCGCACGCGCACACACACACACACACACGGTTAATTAATCATAGAAACACACAAAGTTCCACTAAATGAAGATGACTCAAAAAGAGGGGAAACCATGTAAACAGAATGACACATGAAAACCAGATGTTAGATGAAAGGGGACAGTGAAATATGCATGGTAATGACCTACCTAAGTTAGCTTTCAAGGGCAATTCAAAAAAGCTCAAAGCAACTCATCTGCCAAATCTATTTCAAATCTGTGAGGTTCCCTGCCTTCATAATGTGAATGTTTCATTACTTGGGTGTCGACTCAATTTGGACTTTCTTATTCTTTTATGAAGACTTGGCACATACTCAAGCTTGATGAGGAAGTAAAATAAACTGTTCAGGAGAAATCATCTCCTCTCTCTTCCTACATCTGTGATGATATAGGGAAAAATGTGTTGGATCGGATGACTTGGCTGACCGTCGTTTGCGCAACAAAATCCCTTTTCGCACACCACACACAGCCAAAACAGAACACTCCACATGTTGTGTGTGTGTACATGAGCTAAATGCATCCAATATGCAAATCTCTAAACAAGAGACTTATTTATTCACTCATCAGCCTGCCTTGCTGAAATCAGACAAAGTTTGTGTCCCAAATAGCACCCTATACAGTGTACTACATTTGACCTGGGCATGTAGGCACTTCATAGGGAATAGGGTGGTATTTGGGACGCACCCAACAACACCTTCAATTAGAACCCATTCTTTTCCATGCTGCTCCATGAGGCAAACACACATGGAGCGATTACATTGTTTTCTCTAAAAGAAGCCTCTCCTGTATGTTTAAACACTGGGTGTACTTTCTCCCTTCAGAGCCTCGGCTGTGAATAGATTGTTTTCTCTTACAGAAGATGAATCATGCAGCAAGGTGTGTTTCTGCTGTGCCTGCTTTGCTTGAGGATGAGTGTGTTAAAACACCCTGTCTTTGTATTTCTAGGTGGTCACATGGTTTTTCTTACGTGACTTCGATCGGTGGTAGACTCTAGACCACCTCCTGGTTGAGACGTTTTATTTCAGCCCAAGATCCCTGTTGCCTAAATTGTTTTGTGCGTCCGCCCCAAAAATAAAATAACTTGTTATTTAATATGTATTTTTTTAAATAGTGCCCCAGCTGTGCACATTCGGTAATACCGTATATATACCCCGGTATGGTACAGAAAAGGTAAGACAGTATGAAAATCCAAAAGTTTGGACACACGTACTCCACGGTTTTTCTTTATTCTACATTGTAGGAAAAATCCTAGAGATCCTTAAGGGACATCTCTCTACCACCACATCACTTCCCAAAACTCTCTCTGCTTACTGTAAGACTACGGCCAAAATGGCACCCTAATTCCCTATGAAGTGCACTACTTATGTCAAAAGTAGTGCACTATGAAGGGCATAGGGTGCCATTTGGGACAGGGCCTGAGTTTAATTTCCCATCTTGACAGAGTTCTCTGATGACATACCTACTAAGTTTGGACACCTACTCATTCCAATGTTTTTCTTTACTTTATTATTTTCTACATTGTAAACAATGTAGTGAAGACATCAAAACTATGAAATAACACATGTATATGGAATCATGTAGTAACCAAAAAAAGTAGCCACACTTTGCCGTGATGACAGCTTTGCACACTCTTGGCATTCTCTCAAACAGCTTCATGAGGTAATCACCTGGAATGCATTTCACTTAACAGGTGTGCCTTGTTAAAAGTTAATTTGTGGAATTTCTTTCCTTTTTAATGCGTTTGAGCCAAACAGTTGTGTTGTGACAAGGTAGGGGTAGTATACAGAATACGGTCCTATTTAGTAAAAGATGAAGTCCATATTATGGCAAAAACAGATCAAATAAGCAAAGAGAAACTACAGTCCATCATTACTTTAAGACATGAAGGTCAGTCAATTCGGAAAATGTCAAGAACTTTGAAAGTTTCTTCAAGTGCAGTCGCAAAACCCATCAAGCTCTATGATGAAACTGGCTCTCATGAGGACCGCCACAGGAAAGGAAGACCCAGAGTTACCTCTGCTGCAGAGGATAAGTTCATTAGAGTTACCAGCCTCAACAATTGCAGCCCAAATAAATGCTTCACAGAGTTCAAGTAACAGACACATCTCAAAATCAACTGTTCAAAGAAGACTGTGTGAATCAGGCCTTCATGGTCGAATTGCTGCAAAGAAATCACTACTAAAAGGACACCAAAAAGAAGAAGAGACTTGCTTGGGCTAAGGAACATGAGCAATGGACATTAGACCGGTGTAAATCTGTCCTTTGGTCTGATGAGTCAAAATTGTAGATTTTTGGTTCCAACCGCCATTTCTTTGTGAGACGCAGAGTAGGTGAACGGATTATCTCTGCATGTGTGCTTCCCACCGTGAAACATGGAAGAGGAGGTGTGATGGTGCATTTCTGGTGACACTGTCTGTGATTTATTTAGAATTCAAGGCACAGTTAACCAGCATGGCTACCATAGCATTCTGCAGCAATACGCCATCCCATCTGGTTTGCGCTTAGTGGGACTATCATTTGTTTTCAAAAGGACAATAAACCAAAACACACCTCCAGGCTGTGTAAGGGCTATTTGACCAAGGAGGAGAGTGATGGTGCTGCATAAGATGACCTGGCCTCCACAATCACCCGACCTCACCCCAATTGAGATGGTTTGGACCGCAGAGTGAAGGAAAAGCAGCCAACAAGTGCTCAGCATGTGGGAACTCCTTCAAGATTGTTGGAAAAGCATTCCTCATGAAGCTAGTTGAGAGAATGCCAAGAGTGTGCAAAGCTGTCATCAAGGCAAAGGGTGGCTACTTTGAAGAAACTAAAATCTAAAATATATTTTGATTTGTTTAACACTTTTTCGGTTACTACACGATTCCATATGTGTTATTTCATTTTGATGTCTTCACTATTATTCTACAGTGTAGAAAATAGTAAAAAAGAAAAACCCTGAAATGAGTAGGTGTGTCCAAATGTTTGACTGGTACTGTAGATAAAGTGCTTCATCTCGAAACTCCTGAAGTATCCCTTTAAGGGATCATGGTTAAAGGAGAGCTTCAGTGCATTCAAAACAGCTTTCTACCAAGAAGAAGGGCTATGGTAGACAGGCAAGCAATTGAATACGTTTATTAAAGTTGACTGGATGAACTGATTTGAGCTGAGAATGGGAATGTTTGGGACATAACTACTTGACAACTAACCCCAAAACGAATTCAGAGACAGGCAACAACATATTAAGATTTTCAAGCAAAGAAAATGTGAGAGGAGTTTACTTACAAATTTACCCTTGGTCTCTGTAGCTGCCTGTTGAAAAATGGGCTGCATCCTCTTACAGACACCACACCCTGTAGGAGAAATAACAGAAGACATTACAGAAGCACTCCAAGGACTCATCACTCAGTCAGCTAGTCAACATACTGAATAAAAGGATAATTTCGTCATTATATCAAGGGACCAATAAATATGAAGAGAACTTTGTAGTAGTGCATGATTTATCAAGATGAAGTCAATGCAATAAAAACAATACTGCAATATTACCATTCATTCCAAGGACCCAGTGTTTTTCCTTTATACAACTAGAAATAGGCAATTTATAAGATTTAATCCTCATGACAGTTGGAAATACATTTTAAAGTATAATGTAAAAATAAACTTTCTAGAGCTTCCAATTTCGACGGAGGAGCCTGGTTGAACATTTCATGAATGATTTTATTCAATAAATACCTGAATATCAAAATCAATGACAAAGATGCAATGGTAAAGTCTAGCACTGAGGGAAAAGGGAAAAATCCTAGAGAGCCTTAAGGGACTTCCCTCCACCACATCACTTCCCAAAACTCTCTCTGCTTACTGTAAGACTAAGTCCCAAATGACACCCTAATTCCCTACGAAGTGCACTACTTTTGTCATAGAGAGCCCTTAAGGGCATAGAGAGCTCTCATGAGGACCACCACAGGAATGGAAGACCCAGAGTTACCTCTGCTGCAGAGGATAAGTTCATTAGAGTTACCAGCCTCAGAAATTGCAGCCCAAATAAATGCTTCAGAGTTCAAGTAACAGACATCTCAACATCAACTGTTCAGAGGAGACTGTGTGAATCAGGCCTTCATGGTCGAATTGCTGCAAAGAAACCACAACTAAAGGACACCATTAAGAAGAAGAGACTTGCCTGGGCCAAGAAACACGAGCAATGGACATAAGACTATTGGAAATCTGTCCTTTGGTCTGAGGAATCCAAATTTGAAATTATTGGTTCCAATAGCTGTGTCTTTGTGAGACGTTGAGTAGGAGGTGAAGCATGGAGGAGGTGGTGTGATGGTGCTTTGCTGGTGACACTGTCAGTGTTTTCAAAAGGACAATAACCCAAAACACACCTCCAGGATGTGTAAGGGCTATTTGACCAAGAAGGAGAGTGATGGAGTGCTGCATCAGATGACCTGGCCTCCACAATCACCGGACCTCAACCCAACTGTGATGGTTTGGGATGAGTTGGACCGCAGAGTGACGGAAAAGCAGCCAACAAGTGCACAGCATATGTGGGAACTCCTTCAAGACTGTTGGAAAAGCATTCCAGGTGAAGCTGGTTGAGAGAATGCCAAGAGTGTGCAAAGTTGTCAAAGGCAAAGGGTGGCTACTTTGAGGAATCTCAAATATATTTTGATTTGTTTAACACTTTTTTGGTTACTACATGATTCCATAAGCGTTATTTCATAGTTTTGATGTCTTCACTATTATTTTACAATGCAGAACATGCTCTTATCCCGACTCTAAATTGCATTGGTAGGAGCGCTTATCAGAAGTAAATAAGTGAAATCAGGTGTGTGTGTGTGTGTCGGTCTGTGTATCTGATGACTCACATGGGGCGTAGAGCATCATGAGGATCGGCCTCTCCTCCCTCTTCAGAAGCTTTCTGAAGTCCTGAGTGAGAAAAGAAGAGAAGAGTAGTGAGAAATAGTAGTAGAACTAGTGAACTCAGCAGAGGTCATCGTGCACAATGTGAACTGTCCTTTTCCCTCAGTACTTGGCTTCCTATGGGTCACTAAAATCAAAGCGACCTGTGTCATCTTTAAAACCAAGAGTTCATTGTCTTCCGACATGACGCTAGTCCCTCATTGAAGACGAAAATTATGCGTGTCTGACATAAAACACCAAGAGTTATCACAAGAACAATGATACTGACAAACTTGCTCATCAATACACCATCAGAAGTAGACAGTGTTTGACTAGATGCCTTTTGATAGAGAGGAGATCAGTCTTCACTTAGAGGGTGGGCTCTTCTCCTATTTCTTTATTCATTCATCCTCATCACCTCCTGCACTTCCTGAAACTCCTCATTCAGTAGAAGCTGCTGACACCCCTCAACACCCCCAGGCATGGTACGCCACCAAGTAGATGAGCACAAAATAGGATCTCAAGTAATCAAAATAACTTTCCTGTGTGTGTGGGTGTGTATGTGTCGGTTGTGCACAGAGCTGGGTTCTGATGGAGCGTCAGCCTCGCTGCTGGAGAGCGGTCTGTCTGGGAGAGTGCCGACTGCAGTCAGACCAACTCCCCATTAATAGATTGTGTTTGAACTTAACTGAAGTGAACTGCAGAGCTTTTCAACTTTCTGGTGTGGTCTACTTTTATGTGTTGCTAGATTGATCTGTGTTGTCAGCTTGGGATGCATCAAGGTGGTAGGGTAGAGTGGACAGAATCTCTTGGCTCACAACTTTGGTCTGTGGGTTGATGTAATTAACGAGACCTGGCTTCAAATACTATTTAGGGATTATCAAATTGTTTCAAAAAGACATTTAGAAGTAAGTATTTGGATATTTTGTATTTGAAAATACAAGTACTTGAATATCGGAATGTATTTGGAAATACAGTTGGAAAGTTGGCATGTATTTGAAAATACAAATATTTAAATACTCCATGCATTTGAACCCAGGTCTGTTTGTCCTAGGGGTATTTAAAATAATGTATTTGGAAACAGGTATTTGCAAATAGTAAACAATTTCTAGGATATTTTTTTATATTATTTCAAATACTTCACATAGAAGTAGTTGATTTCGGCCACACTATTTGAAAATACTCAAATACATCGAAAAGTATTTAAAATACAAATATGCCTATTTTAACCCCCGGTCTGCCATCTCAACCTATTTCCGTTCTGAACTGAAAAGAGTGTCCATATTGTGTCGGTAAAAACACGAGACCATGCAGATGCACCTTGTAGTAAGACAACAGGTTATTTCTGTACTTACTTTCTCAGTTTCTACATGAACAACATCTTTAGCTTCTGGGTTCTCCTCCCAAAGAGGGGCTCCTGTGGGGTCTTTTAAAAACGCCACCATGGACTGGAGAGAAGGAGAGAGACAAGAGGTGGAGTCTAAACAACATTTAGCATACTGTAACAGATTAACGTGATGTTAACCCTAGAGTCTAGACATAATAGTGCTAAACACCGACATCCCATCATTTATCCCAGTCTTCATATTAAACAGAACAGGAGGAGTTCTAACAGATGGCATTAACTTCCATCTCAATGTTCATCCATCCATCCATCCATCCATCCAATGCAAAGTAACCATGTAAGCAATTTCCCCACGTTCACGGTTCATAATGAGTTTGATAAGCCTTCCAGACCAACATGAAGAGCCATATGCCTCCAGAGACAACAGAAGGGAGGACAGGAAACATTATTCACCCCTAACTAATACACTGCTCCTGTCTCCTGTTCTGTTCAGACATACACGTATACTGACAATGACACAGCAGTTAAACCCGGTAAATAATTAAACGTATTCCTTGATTTTGAAGAATGAATTATATAAATACCTTGGTGAGATTATTACCCCTATCTTAACGTATCATGACCAACTAGGCTACTACTAACATGTTCAGGTTATAGATGTCTATCGAAGGCCAGACCTAATAGTGCAGACAGTACCTTTAATACAAGACGAGCAACCAGCCTGTCAAACGACCGTCAATGTTGAGTTTAAAAGGAGGACCCTTTACATTTTGACGACAAGACAGCTTTCTTAATGTCCATCAGTACTGATGTGCTCACAGGCGCATCCCCTGCCAATGGGCTGGACCAGCCACGCCAGAGAGACATCAAGGTCAGAGCACTCCATAACTCCAGATACTTATGCCAGCGCCCTGCTTATAAAGCACTCATAAACCCATTGGATTATCAAGTCTTGACTAAGCAGAACTCAGTCCAACTGGCATCATGTAGGAAGAGAACCATGGTAATGTACAGAAACAGAGCCAGTAGGAGACAATGAAACCCCACTCATTTAACCAGGAAACAAAGATTTTACTTGAATAATTGCAATGTTTCATATTAATTACTGTACTGTTGACTCATTAAGGAAGGAAAGGAAGACGTCACTGAAATAAATATATTCTATTACTGTTGATTGAGACCTTGGGGGACAGTGAGACAATGAGTGAGTCAGTAATTACCTTGTATGTAGCGGGCCTGTTGTATTCTGTATGGAATGTCCCATCTCTGCAAGAGACACAAGCACATTGTTCAATCAGGGAAGAGAAGTAGGTGACTTTTTGTTTAGCATGGCATGACTCCCTAGAGAACATTCGTACATGTCATTCTCTTCTGACAGGTGGCATCACACAAGCCCCTGGACATACAGTAAAACAATGAGGTACATGTTACAGTTGAGACACTCACTTATAATGCAGGAGTTCTGCTCCACCACTTTTTGAGCTGGGATCTACCTTCACTTTCTTACACAGTTTACGACCCTCTGAATCCCTGAGAGACAGGAGAGAAGAGACGAGACAAGAGAGAGACGAGACAGGAGAGAGAGAGATAGAAATGTTAACGACAACAATAGCAGAGGTTCCAAAGGGATATGTGGAATTAATACTCACAGCATCGAGACTTGGTAATAGCATTTCTGCATAGACATTAGTTGTCATTTAACATAAGAAATAATTCTCTGTCAACAAACACACTCATGACGTCGGTGAACTGATATATCGGTCGGGCTCTAATATACAGACACACTGATCTATGGAGAGGAGGGTGATTAGACTGTGGTGTATGTAAACACACTGATCTATGGAGAGGAGGGTGATTAGACTGTGGTGTATGTAAACACACTGATCTATGGAGAGGAGGGTGATTAGACTGTGGTGTATGTAAACACACTGATCTATGGAGAGGAGGTTGATTAGACTGTGGTGTATGTAAACACACTGATCTATGGAGAGGAGGGTGATTAGACTGTGGTGTATGTAAACACACTGATCTATGGAGAGGAGGGTGATTAGACTGTGGTGTATGTAAACACACTGATCTATGGAGAGGAGGTTGATTAGACTGTGGTGTATGTAAACACACTGATCTATGGAGAGGAGGTTGATTAGACTGTGGTGTACGTAAACACAAATCTACATAAGTACATTGAGCCTCACTTTTGTAATTGAAGAGGTACCATCTTTAGAGAAATGCGCACGCACACCCCTCTTCCTATATATCCAGCCACCCACACATTCACAATGCAAGCACAGGTCTCTCTTGACAATAATAACTCCCCTTCTCTCCACTGATAATGAGCATGGAAATGTATTACATAAGTACAAATAGGGAGAGAGAGAGAGGGCCTGCCCGTCTACCTAGAGCAGAGCTATGCCCTAAGCTAATGGCATAGATGGAATTAAATGACAGCTCTGACAGCACAGGCCCCCCATCAGCAAAATATATCCAGCGCTCTGTCCTTTAACATAAAAAGAGACACCATTATTAGTGATAGATGTGTGGCAGAGAGCGCCCATTGTCTGCCAGGAGAAATAGTCTCGATGCAGAGCTGGAGCAGGAGGAAGAAGGGTATTTGTCTCTGTCAGGTGGCGATGGTAGACTTCATCGTTACACTTGGGTGTGTGCCCCAAATGGCACCCTATTCCCTATGTAGTGCACTACTTTGGACCAGAGTCCTATGGGCCCTGGTCAAAAGTAGGTCACTATATAGGGAATAGGGTGCCATTTGGCACACAATCTTGTATAATGCCCTTTGGATAAGAGAGATTGGACATTCATCTCAAGTGGTGTAATGTACACCATTTCGCACCTCTGTGCAAACAATGCTGCAGGAGGTCACCAAGTACTGCATTTCTGAGTGAGGCAGCGTTGGTGAGCTAGGGGTCCCAACCTTATAGAGCAAAACTGTAAAGCACTGAAACATGTAAAAATACCTGCTAGAGGGAAATGCACGTTTTAACTAATTAAACAAAAAATATGATCTACATGATCAGTCTGTGTGTAAAATAAAAAGTGGTTAATGTGAACCTAACTCACAGCTAAAAAAAAATAAGAAAGCAATCCAATGTTTGTTGCCTAGACTTTACTGCAAATGACACTCAAGTCTTGAGAAAAAACAATACACTAATATTGCAGTTAGCCATGGCACCCTTTACGAACAGAACACTTGTGACCACACACATCTTAATATTGCACTTTGGAAAAAACATCTTAACTTCTTAGGGATGGGCGCATGGACACTTAGGAAGACCTCAGCAGAAGTTCTTCAACAGGTAATTGATTTGTTTTCGCTGTGAAATGTGTTATGTGTGTGCCGTGATGGCTAATGAATTCATGGCTATGGGAAAAATATGTGAGGTGCTACCCTCAAACAATCAAATGTGCTGCTTTCGCCGTAAAGCCTTTTTGAAATCTGACAACGCTGTGATATTGCCAAGAAACAGAGCTTTTGATGAGTTATATGAGTATATAACTTGTATATTGGTGGATGTTTAATAATTCAGCTTTTGGATTTTGAATTTGGCGCCTTGCATTTCACCTGGTAGTGTCGGGATTGGGGCGCTAGTGCCCCAGCAATCCCCAAGAAGTTTTAAAGTAGAAAAAAAAAACTGGCATTCTATTTTGCTCTATTATAGAGGTCACTATAGTAGACATTAATCAAGTGCACAAGGCTACGTGTGCAAAAATATCTAACTCTGTAAAAAATGTAATAATCCCCCCCTCACACACAAGTGTTACTGTCAAGTTCAACACAACAAAAGCAATATCTTTGAGCTACACTGCACATTATTACATTGTAGAACAGATGTCCACAGGCAGAAAGTGTACAATGTGCCAGCAGAGCATGATACCCTTTGTTGGCGGCATAATTGATCTCTTTCAGGCAGAGAGTACACCTGGCATACCCCTTTGAATCCAGTGTATTGAAAAAGTGAGAAAGAGGGAAAGTGTATGATGTTCCTTTCACCTCTACTATATAGTGGCATCCAGCTCAAGCCAGGCCCAGCTACACTTGATCCCTGAATCCAGTTGTTTAACCTCTACGGGATCGGTGCACCCCACGGGACGGTTGAGCTAACGTCTTGCGAATGGGATTAGCATGACGTTAAGTACCAAGAAAATTTGACATATACATATCTGATATGAGCAGAAAGCTTACATTCTTGTTAATCTAACTGCACTGTCCAATTTACAGTAGCTATTACTGTGAAAGAATACCATGCTATTGTTGGAGGAGTGCAGTTATGAACTTGAAAATGTATTAATAAACCAATTAGGCACATTTGGGAAGTCTTGACAGAACATTTTGAACAGAAATGCAATGGTTCATTGGATCAGTCTAAAACGTTGCATATACACTGTTGCCATCTAGTGGCCAAAATCCAAAGAAATACAAAATAACGTTAGTTTCTTTTCTTTGTATTATCTTTTACCAGATCTAATGTGTTATTCTCCTACATTAATTTCACATTTCCACAAACTTTAAAGTGTTTCCTTTCAAATTGTATCTAGAATATGCATATCCTTGCTTCAGGTCCTGAGCTACAGGCAGTTAGATTTGGGTATGTCATTTTAGGCGAAAATTGAAAAAAAAGGTCTGATCCTTAAGATTAACAAGCAACGCCTCATTTTCACCCAATTCTCTCATTTAGAAAATTAACCACATACTGTAGAGGGAAAACATTAGTTCACAGATAGTAGTTAGTTTGTTAGCTAGTAAACTAGTTAACATTTCACAAAGATTGCTAGGGTCAAGTAAGAAAATAACGTGTTATAACTTGAGGAACGGCAAGGAGTCATATACCAGCTAATACTATAGTGAATTGTTTAGGTTACTAATGTTAGCTAATCTGACGTTTTAACATTAGCTAGCTAACGCCAGCTGTCTGACTTTAATAGGCAGCAAATTTTCACATGGTAAACTCAATTATTTGATCACTTAAGTTGGCTAATGTTGCTCAACATTTCTCTGGCTAGCTAACGGAGAATTCGATCCAGCTAGCACTACTATAGCAAGATACTTAACAATGCTAACAATACTTGTTCCACCACACTTTCTCCCTCACCTCAAACTTTCCAAATGCCAGATGTTTTTTGGTTACAGCTCATGAAGTACGCTTCATCACCTTCTCACCCACGTCTCCGGCGGCGCACAATTGGCCCAGCATCGTCCGGGTTAGGGGAGGGTTTGGCCGGAGGGGCTTTACTAGGCTCATTGCGCTCTAGTGACTCCTTGTGGTGGGCCGGGCGCCTGCAGGCTGACTTTGGTCGTCAGTTAGACGGTGTTTCCTCCGGCACATTGGTGCGGCTGGCTTCCGGGTTAAGCAGGCGGTTGTCAAGAAGCGCGGTGTGGTGGGTCATGTTTCGGGGACGCATGATTCGACCTTCGCCTCTCCCGAGCCCGTTGGGGAGTTACAGCAATGAGACAATATCGTAATTAGATCGCAATTGGAAATCACGAAATAGGGGAGAAAAATATAATTTAAAAAAGTATAATAATTTATATAGCCCTTTGTTTCAACCCACCGGAGTCATCACAGCAGTCAGATTGACTCACTGACCAATCAAAACCCCCAGCTGGTGGGAAAGACAATGGATTTGGCGAAGCTCAGCAGCTCCACCCACAGCCAGGAATCCAGGACTCATGCCGTGTCACTCACTGATAATGGATGGGTGGTGATGTAGTGTAGCCTCTCTCTCTCTCCAAGGTGCGTCATGGAGAGAGTCAAATCAATTACACAGACAACAGGGTGTTGGTTAGTAGAGGGAACACAGTGGGTGTTGGGAGGAGGAAGAGGCAAGAGGGAGAGTGGCGGAAAGTTATGAGGTGTTAATAAAAGTTGACGTTCCTTGAAAAGTTGTATGTGATGAGGGAACTGTCAGTAATTCACCTCTAGAGGGGAGGTGAAATCAAATTGATAGATGAGAGACAAGTACTCCAGAAAAGTAAGCCCAATGGGCAAAACTGGTTGAGGCTTTCCTGCTGGGAAGAGGCTTCAGGATAGCATTTAGTCTGATTGTACACCAAGCAGTCAGAGATTGCTAATGAGCAATGGGCTAATCAAAAACAACAAACTAGTCATTTGTTACAAATCTCCTTGTTTTATCAGCAGCGTCTGTAGTCTGGCATCCATGCCTGACCTGGCACTGTCTCCTGCCCAGTTCCTCTGACATCACTGTTGGCCATCTATCAGGTCCTGTCATCTGGTGAGTGTGTCATCCTGGGCTCTCGTCCCTCTGTTGGCATGGGCCACCGTTCTCATACTGACACTCGTGAGGAGGTCTCTCTCCCTGTCCAAGCGCTCAGCTAAGCTTTGTTTTGGACCTGGTCCATTGGAGAACTGGAGAAGGTGGGAAAACCATAGCCAGTCGCCAGACTCACAATGCTAGGCTAGCAGCTATTGAAGCTGGCACTGCATCACCTGTGACTGAACAGCAGCAAAGAAGCATGTCATCTAAGGCCCCGTAAAGGGTCTCCGGCACAGGTATATGTACAGTAATTGCTGCAGATCTTCAGGAGATTCCACGCCTTTCAGTAATTCTTCGATGTTTTGGAGAGTGGACTGATGGTTGAAATGAGTGGGGAGAGAGGGAGATAGAGAGTAGTGGGCAGGATTCATACCCTCCCTGAAGGTAATATACTGTATACAGTATGTGCTGCAGGCGGCAGTGTTTACCATTAGACCAGCCTCAGGCACCACACCCTTCAGTATTAAGGCATACGGTGGGAGAAAGAGGGTTGACAGTAGATTTACTGCAGTGAAAAGAAAGAAAATCTCTCATAGTGAATATTTCTAGGTCTATATAAAACAGCTGACCAGGCTACATTGTTCTTAGACACTTTTCCTTTCTCATTCATCATCCATCTTGGACAGGTTTGAGAGAAACTTTGAGGGATGCTTTAAGTGGTAGGTGTCAGAGGGGTGATCTTGATTCTTTTGTAGTTTTCTGTTTGAAGACTTTTCTCCCGAGCAACAAAAAGGGCTCAAGTGGTTGAGGTTGACAGGTATAAAAAAACAACAGGAAGATAAAATGGCAGGAAATCATCTAGGGTAGAGGTCGGATCACGCAGGGGGGAAAAGTGAATGAAATGTTTAAGGAAAACAATTCTTCTAGTGAGTGTCTTGGGAACGTTGTGGATCCTCCCAATATGAACACTTCCATAGACTTAGTTTCAAATGGTTCATCTGGCCAGACTTGACAGGTCTATTGCATGGGCTTCAGGAAGACCGGGACGGGAAAGCGTGTTTTTCCCGAACAGTGCCTATAACTCATTCATACTCATACGGACAACACGAAGAGCGGTTTCATTATTTCTATCCTCCGTAGAGCCCTCAGCAGAATGTGGCTATGGAGAAAGAGACTCCCTATTTTAATGAGCATATATCTTCTCCAATCTCTACTGTGACTTCAGGAGGATATGCCAGGGAGAGATGGAGATGGCATGGATAGAAAGAGATTTGACACGACCGCATTCAGCTGGCCTAGGCTTCAATAGCCGCATCGATTACTTAGTCCAGGCCTGTCTCACTGTGCTATTACAAGGCAGTCCTATAAAGAGTTTTTTTTTTTTTACTTCCCATCTCAGAGCTGGGACTGGGAGGAATGCCTCAACATTTTTCTAACCTAAAATGTTATGCAGAAGCATAATGGGACATAACGTACGTGACATGGTGACTTGGACATTTTTCTAACCTAAAACGATTCTTGGAAATCTCTTAGAAGCTATATACTAGGGACGCACGATATATCGGTGAACTTATCGGGAATCGGACGATACTAGCTAAAAATGCCAACATCGGCATTGACCCAATGTCTAGTTTAACGCTGATGTGAAAAAACGATGTCAAAGCTGACGTGCATACCTTTAACGTAGGTACATGACGTAATGACGCCACGTAAAATTTTGCGCTAAACGTGCAACACAGCATTCCTAACCTAGCCCACAATGTCTGCTGTGTGGATCGAGCAGTCAACAAGTCAACCAGTCATTTGAAAGAGTAAGAAAACTTCAGCGAGACAACTCAAAGGCAAAATCCATTAATGCCGAGATAATGGAATTCATTGTCCTTGACAATCAACCGTTCTCTGTCGTGGATGATGTTGGCTTTCGCCGACTCGTCGAGCACCGGTACACACTACCATGTGCGCTATTTTTCAGATGTTGCCTACTGGAGTTAAACAGTAATAGCGTCACTGCTAAAAAACAAATTGGTCAAAACATTTTTTGCATCACTGCTATTAGCTTCACAACTGACATTTGGACCAGCGATGTCAGCCCCATGAGCATGCTGAGTCTGACAGCACAGTGGGGTGTCAAGGACTTCTTACTGGGGAACGCCGTATTGCATGCTCATGAATGTGCTGGTTCTCATACCGCTGCTGTCATATCAATGGCATTTGAGAACATGTTTTAAAACATGAACACACTAGCTAGCTCCATTCGAACAACTGAATCGAGAAATAAGCTCTTCAACTGCGCCTGCAGCAAACGTGATACCCTCTGTCATGGCATTGAAACGCCTGCTCAACAAAACTGGCCACAGGCTGTGAACAAGCGATTCGGTTGCATTCTCTTTTTACTGTGTCGCCACCATGCTCAATGCTATGTACAAGGACCGCTACTTCGATTCAGACAAGAAACAGGGTTTACGTGAAATGTTACATACACAGCTGGACAAGATGGAAACGGACAGTGCTCCCCGAGGAAGAGAGGCCACGGACAGAGAGCTGAAACTTCACCGCTTGACATGTATGATGAAATTCTGTCTGGGACTGAACAAATGAACAACGTAACAGCACAGCAAGTAAGCGAAATAAATTGGTTTTGTTGATGTTAATGGTAATGGGGACATATGTAAACGCAAAATAACTTTTTGGTCAGTGTGGTGTGTGTGTGTGTAACCTTTATTTAACTAGGCAAGTCAGTTAAGAACAAATTCTTATTTACAATGACGGCCTACCCCGGCCAAACCCGGACGACGCTGGGCCAACTGTGCGCCGCCCTATGGGACTCCCAATCACGACCGGATGTGATACAGCCTGGATTTGAACCAGGGACTGTAGTGACGTCTCTTGCACTGAGATGCAGTGCCTTATACTGTATGCATCCATGTGTATTCTATTTAACTGTACAAGAATGCTTAAAAAGGCCACAATTCTTTTTTATATCCTATCGATTTTTTTGGCAAGGAAAATAACGGACATCGGCCAAAAATGTCATATCGGTGCATCACTACTATATACTGTACAACATGTGTGACACATTGACTAATGTATTAATACATGCCATTCCATCATCAACCAATCAATCAACCCTGTACTTACCCACAGTTGACCCAGGCGATGGTGCCCTGTCCTTTGACGACCTGGGCCACGTCAGACAGCAGCTTGAACTTAGAGTCCCCGGAGGTAGCTGTTTACACACACACGATAAGAGGGGTGGAGTTAGGCCTATATTTCACAAAAACACAATTCAGTTTTACTACTCAGGTCACCTTATAATACACAGTAAACAATAGGTTATAAATTATGGTTGCAATTCTATTCTAACTTTCTCCCAATTTTTCTTTCTCCAGAAATCATGGTTGTAGGATTCCGGATTTCCTGCCTATTCCTTACAGATTCCGGGAAACTTCCAACCAGGAAAACCTAGGAAAGTTGCTGGAATTTTGAAACCCTAGTTAGAATTCAATGAAGGTTGGAGTCAGGGGTCATAACACTAAAAACATGGGACTGTGAAACATCTATCAATCACACAAGGGTACTGTATCCATGAACATTACCCTAGTGTTACTTAAATAGACCTAGTCTCTGGGAGAGCAAAATCTGATTCAAACGTTCTACACATTACCTAACACACTACACAACAGAGTCATCACTAAACTACTTCCACCATGTTATAAAAATCATAAACACATCATAGTCCAAGGCCTAGTGAGAAACCATCAAATAATAAACTGCATTACAACATTACACAATGTCCTTTGAGATACAATGTAGATTCAGAGAAGTAAGCACACTGTAATTATTTCGTCTCTGTTGAACAACAATTCATACATTTTACAACCCCTTCTTCACTTGTAGTATTATGTATTGGACACCTCTATTTTACATTTTGGGGAATTGTCATGGTCCTCTGGAGGTCCTGAATCACACCAGGTTGGTTGGTGGTAATACAAACATTGGGCATTGATGTTAGAGATCACCATATATGTTGTGTTCAAATTTCTTGCAGATTCAAGTTACTGGAGAGACTTTTCCTGAAGTTGGTGGTGGGGTCTCAGAAAAGTTGATTGGCAGATGGGGCACTGGGAAGCACCGGAACACTTAGTATCTCTGACAGACAATTCTGGAGCTTTTTGGGCCCCTGCTGTGAAGGAACCAAGCAATGCACCAGTGGCGGTCAGGGAGAGGATCCGACAGCAGGAAAGGAAATGAGTAAACATTCTAAACCTTCCCTTCGGAGAATGCCAGAACGCAACGCCCCAGTAACGACAAGCAATCAATCCCAGGGTGACGTTCGATACGTGCAAGTCTTATTCAATGACCTAACACTGGCTGAATTATGAAACAAATACATTTGGAGTGGAACCGTACATACACGACACACACACACACAATGGGAGCGGTGGGCCCTTGAGACGTTGATTGTTTATGAACATCAGCATAGAGCATCACGTACTGTACGCATACACGCCTATGAGTGCACTGCACTTTCTTCTGGCCTGAAATATGCTAATGAAAATGTAATTAAATGCAATAGAGGGTGATTTCCCTAATGGCCGTCAGTGAATGTAGTTTCATGGCTTCATTTGATCACATTGAGCTTTTGGGTGTCTTTTTCTGTTCAGTACACTGTTCTATGTAGCACTTCCAAATCCAGGGAATAGAAGAGAACAAGATAAGCTGCAGGTTATTATAAACAAGCAGTGTGATGCATAACCTCTGCCCTTCCACAATGTTATTCATTTACCATTATAAGTGACGGATTGTCAGAGATAAGAGAACACTACAGATAAGATCACACTTTAAGAGGTCCTTTACACTGAAAAAGGCAGCTTGCGGACCGTATTCACGAAGCGTCTCAGAGTAGTGCTGATCTAGGATCAGTTTAGCCTTTTAGCCCAGATCATAATGAATAAGATTACATGGAGCTGATCCTAGATCAGCACTCTATATTCTGAGAGGCTTTATGAATACAGATTTCAAAGCCTTTTTTTTTTTATGAGTCTAAAGGCCTAAAGTATGCCCACTAACTCACCTGACAGGACTGACTTAGTGTACAGCACCAGGACATTGGTTCTAACCCACCTGACTTAGTGTACAGCACCAGGACATTAGTTCGGGTCCTCAGGAGTTTCTTGAAGTCCTTGTGGTCGCTGACCTTCTCTATCAGAGGAGAGACCTTCACCGCTGCCTGCAGCACAGACACCAGGCACACCTGCAGACAGAGATGGATAGATACTATTTTATTCATTCATTCACTGTATTATTTCAGTGGCCGACTCACATTCAGAATAACTCACACAATGGATGCTTCAGTGCATAAGAATGGTCATTTTTGTGATATTATGAGATGTACCTACTCCTCCTCATGTGCAAGACAAAACCATGTATGTGGTCAGCTTCAAAAGGTGAAACAAAGACTGAGTCATCTCATTGAGGGTCTGAATGGTGGGCAAGACAAACAGATTATGTAAAATAGGGTCTAAGCTACAACATGTGATCCCGGAGAGGTTAAAGGGTTAAAATGTCTTAATTTTATTATTAAATATTCTCTAGAAAATGATCAAATACTTTGACAACCCTGTTTGTAAGCTTTTAAATGAAATCAATTTCAACCGCTTATATTTTCCAGTTAAGAAGACATCTCAACTTTGAGCACATTTATCTGTTTTGTTCAGGTCCAAAA
Source organism: Brachymystax lenok tsinlingensis (assembly GCA_030435695.1). Lineage (NCBI taxonomy): Eukaryota > Metazoa > Chordata > Actinopteri > Salmoniformes > Salmonidae > Brachymystax > Brachymystax lenok. The sequence goes on along the minus strand of CM059781.1, from coordinate 27,056,295 downwards.
AGTTGCTTTCTGAGCACTTCTACAATGGGCAAATATGTTTGGAAGGTTTAGTTTCAATCATAAAGGGGTGCTGTCAAAAAGTGATTGAATTCAAATGGATTTACCCATTCATCAAATCACAGTGATATAACGGGATATCAAAACAAGCACCTGTCGAGGCCGGTTCTCTCATTTCCAATTCCCTGCTGGATCCCTCGTAAGACAGGAATTCAGCACATTCTCGTCAGTAAATTTCCATTAAAAAGGTGGAATAAAAAAAAGAACAGAAGTTACACTAAAGTAAAGAGTAATCTTTTTTATCCTCTACACTGTCTGCATGACTGATGAACTCCATCTCCTGTAGTCCTTCTGTCTCTAGGTGTGGGAGGTGGGAGGCTGGTGGCCGTGGTGCGGACGGATGATGTTGAGGAGATGCTGACAAGGTGACATCCACTCGGTCGTAGACTCTAGGGCGGGCGTGTGGCGATGACAGTGAGGAGTAATTAAAGAATGGGCATCTCAGGGCCAGACTCTTCTCTCCACTTCTCCCCTCATCCGATACCTCTGCACTGCTCCTCCCCTTGGCTAGGGCATCTCAGTTATGGAGAGTGGAGAGTTGAGAGGAGAGGCACAGGAGCAACCGACCAGAATGAACGGGGCACTTTAAGGTCCAACTTACTCAAGTGGGACTGAATATCTATCCACCGTACCATAGTCTGCTTCTCACAATAGCGTGAATGATAAAATGCTAGATGCTTAACAGGATTTGAAAGCATCTATTTGTGGGACAACATGCGAGTATGAACTAACTGTATGCAAAAGAAAATATTAGTTAAGACAAGGGACAAAACTGATATTGACGATTGAGTGTGAGAATGAGTCAGTCTTTAGCTATTTGATAGCATCTGGAGGCAGCTCTTGAACTGAGGCAGAGTAGGCTTATTCCACAACTACATGAACATTGCACCCTTTAGAAATGTAGCAAAGGCTGGTGATGATTTCTCCCCCACACGATCACATTTCTCCAGGCTCATTTGCAGCCTTACAGAGTGGGTGTGCATAGCGCATATTGTTGAGAAGATCAGAGTGAAAACGTACAAAGAGCACAATTATATTCACAGGAAATTGATGGATAGCATAGTGTTATGGTGAAATGAAAGCAGCACTATGGAGAGTGGCAGATGTGAGGTTGGGAGAGGATGCGGAGGGGAGGAAGGACACGGACATCAGCATGGATGGAGCTACACACACACACACAGTAGAGGATTTGCAAAAACCTTTCCTGGAACATTGACCTTGTAGTGCTCGCCGCTCACGCATCACATGCCCTGACAGCTGACAGGCAGCCAATACTGCAACAATGGCTGGGCAATCAGTGCATTGGTTGGTTTCCTTACCTAGGTACCTACTCCTTGGCTTAGGCTACATGACATAATGTCATTGTCCCGTGTCAATGTGAGCAGCATCCTAATGACTGTCTGCTTCCACAATACAATCCCCCCACCCCCACACACAAACCTCCCTGTTATATTATCAACATCTAGTGAACAGCAGGAGGACTGTCTCAGACTAGAGATTAGACTCCCAATCGATGGAGACAGACAGAACAGACAGGGGGATACACTGCATGCTAGGCAGCTAATCATCCACAGCTGAAGAGGTAGCTAGGCCTAGCTCATGTTCATAGCCTCAGGGATGTTCTAGTGAGCAGAGAAAGTAATGAGGGGGGGACAGGTCCCCTTGGATGTCAGGCACTTATTTCATGTTGTGGTTGAGGTTGGTTATAGCACAATTTATTGCTTTTTTATGTTTTTATCTTTCTGGTGAGCGTTTGAAGCTGAAGACCTATGCTAAGCTATTCTGTACACGTGTATCATGTTTCTGAAGATATGCCTACTCCCTTTACCACGCAACGCACAACTCAAACTAACCCTATAGCTACACTATGATTCACCAAATCATGTTGTTTTTCTTGTTTGCATTCTGGCAATTCCACAGTAACAGAGTGATGCTGAGACTCAGATGTTTCACTTTAAAATGGATGTCAAACCAACACCATTGAGTGCAAAGTTAAACCATACAACTCGATGCACAAGAATTCCTTTTAACAATATCCACTTATCATTGCAATCATTGGTTGTCTGACATACATTTTAAAGTGACAAATCAGGAGTCTCAGCATCACTCTGTTACCATGGAATTGCCCATACACTTATAAGGCTTATGGTTTAAGATACCCTGACATTAGTCCTTTCTGCACTGAATTAAAAAATTAAAAAGTCATATTTGGTAATGCTGAGTGCAAAAGACATAAAGGTTACTAATATCACACAGAATATTGTGAGGACACAGTGCGTGGGGCCTTGTAAGGATCAACCGACGGCGAGTGGGAAATCTGCCTTTACTATCAATATTACTTGCCAACGTACAATCATTGGACGAGGTACGATCACTAATATCCTACCAACGGGACATCAAAAACTGTAATATCTTATGTTTCACCGAATCGTGGCTGAATGACTACATGGATAACATTCAGCTGGCGGGATATACGCTGCACTGGCTAGATAGAACAGCACACTCCAGTAAGAGGAGGGACGGTCTGTGTATATTTGTAAACAACAGCTGGTGCACAAAATCTAAGGAAGTCTCTAGATTTTGCTCGCCTGAAGTAGAGTATCTCACAATAAGCTGTAGAACGCACTATTTGCCAAGAGTGTTCATCTATATTTTTCACGGATGTTTATTTACCACCACAGACGGATGCTAGCACTAAGATCGCACTCAGTCAGCTGTATAACAAAATAAGCAAACAGGAAAAACGCCCACCTAGAGGCGGCACTCCTAGTGGCCGGGGACTTGAATGCAGGGAAACTTAAATCCGCTTGACTTAATTTCTATCAGTATGTTAAATGTGCAACCAGAGAGAGATTTTTCTTTTTATAAAACTCGAGACCACCTTTACTCCACACAGACGCATACAAAGCTCTCCCTCGCGCCCCCCATTTGGCAAATATGACCATAATTCCATCCACCTCATTCCTGCTTACAAGCAAAAACTAAAGCAGGAAGCACCAGTGTCTCGTTCAATAAAGAAGTGGTCAGATGACGCAGATGCTAAGCTATAGGAGAGTTTTGCTAGCACAGACTGGAATACGTTCTGGGATTCCTCAGATGGCATTGAGGAGTACACCACATCAGTCACTGGCTTCGATGACGTCGTCCCCGCAGTGACTGTACGAACATACCCCAACCAGAAACTATGGACTACAGGCAACATCTGCACTGAGCTAAAGGGCAGAGCTGCCACCTTCAAAGAGCGGGACTCTAACACGGACGCTTATAAGAAATCCCGCTACGCCCTCAGACGAACCATCAAACAGGCAAAGCGTCAATAGAGGGCTAAGATTGAATCGTACTACACCGGCTCTGACGCTCGTCCTATGTGGCAGGGATTGCAAACTATTACAGACTACAAAGGGAAGCACAGCTGCGAGCTGCCCAGTGACACAAGCCTACCAGACGAGCTAAGTCACTGCTATGCTTGCTTCGAGGCAAGTAACACTGAAACATGCATGAGAGCATTAGCTGTCCCAGATGACTGTGTGATCACGCTCTCTGCAGCCTATATGAGTAAGACCTTTAAACAGGTCAACATTCACAAGACCGCAGGGCCAGACGGATTACTAGGACGTGTACTCCGAGCATGCACTGGCAAGTGTCTTCACTGACATTTTCAACCTCTCCCTGTCTGAGGCTGTAATACCAACATGTTTCAAGTAGACCGCCATAGTGATCTTGGGCACAGGGACTAAGGTAACCTGCCTAAATGACTACCAACCCGTAGCACTCACGTCTGTAGCCATGAAGTTCTTTGAAAGGCTGGTCATGGCTCACATCAACACCATTATCCCAGAAACCATAGACCCACTCCAATTTGCATACCGCTCAAACAGATCCACAGATGATGCGCTCTATTGCACTCCACACTGCCCTTTCCCACCTGGACAAATGGAACACCTACGTGAGAACGCTATTCATTGACTACAGCTCAGCGTTCAACACCATAGTGCCCTCAAAGCTCATCACTAAGCTAAGGATCCTGGGACTAAACACCTCCCTCTGTAACTGGATCCTAGACTTCCTGATGGGCCGCCCGCAGGTGGTGAGGGTAGGTAACAACACATCCGCCATGCTGATCCTCAACACTAAAGCACCTCAGGGGTGCGTGCTCAGTCCCCTCCTGTACTCCCTGTTCACCCACGACTGCATGGCCAGGCACGACCCCAACACCATTGTTAAGTTTGCAAACGACACAGAAGTGGTAGGCCTTATCACTGACAACAACGAGACAGCCTATTAGGAGGAGATCAGAGAACTGGCCAGGTGGTGCCAGAATAACAACCTATCCCTCAACGTGATCAAGACAAAGGAGATTGTGGACTACAGGAAAAAGAGGACCGAGCACACCCTCATTCGACAGGGCTGTATTAGAGCAGGTTGAAAGCTTCAAGTTCCTTTGTGTCCACATCACCAACAAACTAACATGATTCAAACACACCAAGACAGTCGTGAAGAGGGCACGGCAACGCCCATTCCACCCTCAGGACACTGAAAAGACTTGGCATGGGTCCTCAGATCCTCAAAAGGTTCTACAGCTGCACCATCGAAAGCATCCTGACTGGTTGCATCATTGCCTGGTACGGCAATTGCTCAGCCTCCGACCGCAAGGCACTACAGAGGGTAGTGCGTACGGCGCAGTACATTACTGGGGCTAAGCTGCCTGCCATCCAGGACCTCTATACCAGGCGTTGTCAGAGGAAGGCCCTAAAAATGGTCAAAGACTCCAGCCACCCCAGTCATAGACTGTTCTCTCTGCTACCGCATGGCAAGCGGTAGCGGAGCGCCAAGTCTAGGACCAAAAGGCTTCTCAACAGCTTTTACCCCCAAGCCATAAGACTCCTGAAAAGCTAATCAAATGGCTACCCGGACTATGCATTGTGTCCCGCCACCCCCCCGCCAACCCATCTTTTACACTGCTGCTACTCTCTGTGTATCATCTATGCATAGTCACTTTAACTAATCCTACATGTACATATTACCTCAAATAGCACGACCAACTGGTGTATAGCCTGTATATAGCCTGTATATAGCCTCTGCTACTGTTATTTTTTACTTATCTATTGTTTACCTAATACCTATGTTTTACTTAAAAACTGCACTGTTGGTTATGGGCTTGTAAGTAAGCATTTCACTGTAAGGTCTACACTTGTTGTATTCGGCACGTGACAAATAAACTTAGATATGATCTGATTTAACATAACACATCAGGTATATCCCATTAATTCTGTTTAGTCCAGAACTATAATCTATGGCAAATCCCTTCATTATTCATCACATTCTAAACACATATGCCGTATCTCAGCATATCCAATTAAGATACGATGTACGCAGCTGTCTGTACTGTAGGCAGGAGCTCCTCTCCTCCCAATCCGAAGCTGCGTCCCAAATGGCACATTATTCCATATGTAGCGCAATAGATAGGGAATAGGGTAGCACTTGGGAAACCGCCAGAGCGCCTGAATACATTGAGGAAGTCCATTAGAACACTACCCACCTACCTTTATCCAAAAAAAAGTGTCACGTTACATCAGTGTAAAAAACTAGCACGCTAACTAAGCAGCCAGCAGAGATAAACCCAGACGGTCGTCTCTCGGAGCCCGCTGTACCCTCCATCTGGCGTGACAAATCTGCTTAATGAACAGCGTCCTGTTTTAAGTTTTGTTTTAAGGTGTGCACTGAATCAGAACAAATCAGGGGTGGGTTTGTCATACACTCTCCATTTTGTCTCTGATTAATGACTCAAACAACAGTAGAGAGAGTGTGTGTGTGTATACGTTGTGTTTGTCCCTCTGTGTGTGTCTCAGTGTGACTGTGTGTATGTGTGTAGGCCTACATGTTTGTGTGTGTGTGACCATGCAAGTGTGTTTGTATGTGCATGCAAACGTAAGTACGTAACTACGGGCGTGCGAGATGCTAAGGACACTGCATCTGAGAACACCATCTTAGCTGACATATAGACATCTGTCTCCCCCCTCAGTGATGATAAAATGGTCCCTGATGAAACCGCTGACAGGCAGGAAACTATTGTGACCCTTTTCAATGATCAACCATTGATTTCAAGAGATAGATGATGAACAACACCTCCATCAATGACTGCATCCCAAATGGCACCCTATTCCCTATATTGTGCCCAACTTTTGGGCTCTGGTCAAAAGTAGTGCACTGTATAGGGAATAAGAGCTCTAGAGGGTATAGTGTAGAGTGGGTGGGGGCGGCTTGACCAAGGCAACCAACCAACCCACCATGATTGGAGGTGAAGAGGACCCTCAATCCAGATTAAGAGATTTTAAAAAATTGCTTTGAAAGGCAGCTAGGCAGGGCCGCCAGAGGGACAGTCTTCAACACACAGATAAAGTGAGACTGACTTACTGCTCCATCTCCCACACATCATTTTTTTTTAATTGCTACACTATACTGAACAAAAATATAAACATAACATGTAAAGTGTTGGTCCCATGTTTCATGAGCTGAAATAAAAGATCACATAAATGTTTCATAAGCACAAAAATCTTATTTCTCTCAAATTTGTGCACAAATTTGTTTACATCCCTGTTAGTGAGCATTTCTCCTTTGCCAAGATAATCCATCTACCTGATAGGTGTGGCATATCAAGAAGCTGATTAAACAGCATGATCATTACACAGGTGCACCTTGTGCTGGGGACAATAAAAGGCCACTCTAAAAATTTGCAGCTTTGTCACACAACACAATGCCAGAGATGTCTCAAATTGAGGGAGTGCGCAATTGGCATGCTGACTGCAGGAATGTCCACCAGAGCTGTTGCCAGAGAATTTAATGTGTATATCTCTACCATAAGACACCTCCAACGTCATTTTAGAGAATTTGGCAGTACGACCAACCGGCCTTACAGCCGCAGCCCACATGTAACCACACTAGCCCAGGACTTCCAGATCCAGCATCTTCGCGTGTGGAATCTTCTGAGACTAGCCACCTGGACAGCTGATGAAACTGAAGAGTATTTTTGTCTGTAATAAAGCTATTTTTGTGGGGGAAAACAAATTCTGATTGGCTGGGCCTGGCTTCCCAGTGGGTGGGCCTGGCTCCCAAGTGGGTGGGCCTATGCCCTCCCAGGATCACCCACAGCTGCACCCTTGCCCAGTCATGTGAAATCCATAGATTATGGCCTAATGAATGTATTTCAATTTACTAATTTCCTTATATGAACTGTAACTCAGTAAAATCGTTGTGTTTATATTTTTGTTCAGTATATTTTTTATTACTGCACTGTTGGGTAGAACATGCAAGTTAAGCACTTCACTGTTCTTGTGCCAATAGAACTTGAATTTAAACACGCACGCACGCGCACACACACACACACACACACACACACACACACACACACACACACAATTCCCTTGCTTGCCATTACACAACAGCAGTACCCACCTTTGTTTGACATGGCAGTTACTAAACCACCAAACAGGATGCTGAACAGGAAATGTCCATGAGCACAAGTTGTGTGATTGGAATGATGTAGAAATTCAGCCATTATGTAGCCAATCAAGGGATAAGTGTTGGTAACAAAGTAAAATAATGTAGGCCTAATGTTACATTTCTAGCAATCCTTCTTCAAGAAATGTAGTTATACTAATAAAAGTGTAGACATATCATCTTAATAAATGTTCAAATGACTGACCAACATACCTACCCATGAGTCATGATAACCCCACCTCTCGTTCAATCACCTAGCTGTCTGTAACTGATTCCAAAGGGCATTTTCATCAAACATAAACCATGCCCACCCCGGAAAAAAAGTAGCAACTTGTTGGGGGGTGACCAGTAAAGCAACGGGTGGTCTTTGTCATATTCACACTTCAAAAGAAAAGAAACCGTTCAATTTAGGAGGCTAATTTACGCATTCAGCCAAATCACAGTTCTGTTCCCAAAATCTGTGTTCCAAAATAGACAGCGCAAAAAAGACTACTGTGCCTTGAAGCCAGGCAATCAAATGAATGACACAACACAGAGAGAGACGCCATGGTATGCAGGACAATTAGGTCGAAAAATAGAGGAATAGAAACCTGAATAGGAATCTGCAACAATGTAAATGAGATTATTGGTCTCTATTGTAGATTATGTATAATAATTGTCCACAATTTAAGGCTCTGTTACAGCCAGGTTAACTTTACGTCATCATATCCATTCTCGGAAAAGGAACACTAGATGCCCGTTGTGTTGACAATCCATTCACGATGATCTACACGTTTTGATCAAACAATATGAAACTACAGTAAGATACTATATTCACTTGTTGTTTTGGGGGGTTTATGTATGAGCCTCGGGTTCAGGCTCTGATTTAAAATTGCTAGGGCTGTCAACTTTGCCTCCCAGCACGAAGACGGGGAAAAGATACATCGCAGGCTTTTGTAGATTAAATAAAATGAACAAAAACATTTACATTCAAACATGTCTCTGTTTATATGACACAAAGAATGAGCACAAACAACTTACCAACAAGACGAATATGTACATTTTCAGCTCTCTCATCCCACTCCCGTAGCGGTTCCAAGAAGCCATGATGCCGTTGCCACGTCTGGATACGCACGCGCAGTCGGGCTTTGCACGGATTCTTGAGCAGCCCGCAAGGCTTCTTAGGAAATGTAGTTTTGGAGGATAGACTATAGCCCGTTCGCGAGAGAGGGGCCCTGGCCTCGCCACAGACTTTGAAGCGTTTCGAGAGTTTTGAGAGCTCTAAACGATATTTGGTTGACCTCCCCCAGCTTTTAAAGTTAATGTCCTGAAATTCTTCACATTTTGCTATGGGGTGTAGAGACATTTTTAAATCACATTTTCTCAAATTCGAAACATTTTTGCTTGGGGCAGATATAACATTTAGTAGATTTTAAACTAATTTCATATGATTCTACAAATTTTGCCATGGGATGGATACTTTTTTTTGCCAGTTTTAAAGCTAATTTCCTGCAATTCTACCCATTTTCTTTTGGCCATGCCTAATAGGCTACAAGGTTTAGAGATAGCTGGCTAGACTAATTTACCTATCAATCTATAAAATGTTAGCTGACATGGGCTAATTAAGTGAATATCAGTGACTGACATAACAAGAGAAAAACTGCTGATGCACTACCAAAATTCGAAATTGCACATTGTGGATTCTACTATCCATCTAACTGTAAATTAAGACCCTGACTGACTAACCATTTTTAAGTATAATAATTGTCTGGGGCTGCCTATGTCTAGAAATGGCACAGAGGAAGTGTTTGCACAGATGAGTGAGCATATGGTTCTTATCATCTCACTATAACATTTGCATTTTAGTCATTTAGCAGATTTAACCTTTATTTAACTAGGCAAGTCAGTTAAGAACAAATTTGTATTTACAATGACAGCCTACCCCAGGCAAACCCTAACCCAGAAGACACTGGGCTAGTTGTGCACACCCTATGGGACTCCCAATCACAGCAGTTGTGATACAGCCTGGAATTGAACCAGGGTCTGTTGTGACACCTCTAGCACTGAGATGTAGTGCTTTAGACCACTGCACCATCCAGGAGACCCCAGATGGTTTTATCCAGAGCAATTAGGGTTAAGTGCCTTTCTCAAGGGCACAGCAACAAATTTTCACCTAGTCGCTCTGGGATTTGAACCAGCAACCTTTCGGTTACTGACCCAACGCTCTTAACCTCAAGTGCACCTTTCCTCACTTTACAAGTAATCTATTCAAATGCAAAGTTGCCTATGTTATTTATCTGAAAATAAATGGGAACATCACTCAGGCAACGATCCAAGTCTGGAAAGTCAGTTCGATGTGGGCGCATCATGTAGGCTACTGCTCTCAACCTGTACTACAGTCAGACCACTGTGACTGAACTAAACTATTCAAACTTCAAAGCTGAAATCAACTGCCATCAGAGATAATTTAACGTTTTTAGATTTTTTGTGTGAAAATGATCTTGAACTTCCATAGATTCAGATATAAAGTAATTGTAAGCAGGTTGACAAGGGTTCCCTTAAAAAACAACAATAGTCAGGCTTTATATTGGTACCAACCTCACATAGAAGATCAGCATCCGGGGAGACCATGAACAATGAGGGGTGTTTTTGTAAGTAAAATAACATTTATTGCACATCACCAGATAATAATAAAACAAATCACGTTGGTGAAGTGTCTTTAATATGAAACACAGGGAGGTCATTACAAACCGGTACTCCATACTCCAAGTATGTATACGCTTGTCGTTTTTTTAAATAGCAAATTCTCTCTCGTGCACCCCTCTCAGTTAGAGTTGCGATGGTCCTCGTAGTAGCTTCCAACTCGCAGAGAGAGCGCAGTAACCAGCTGCAGGTCGTTTTGATCGAGACATCGGAGAGAGGAGGGAGATAGACTTCTGTTGAGGTAGCCTGAAGAATCAAGGAGAGCCCTCGTGCTTTGCGTGACATTTAGAACAAGTTAGAAAAAACATCAAAGGTAAGAATACACTTTCATGTATCTATTGGACAGTTGAATTGCATGGCCCTTTGTCATATTGGAATATTTGCAACGGCACAATAGTAATTCGATTTAAATTAAACTTTTAAAACGAAATAAACAAATAAGCTAACTTTCCAATAAACATTTTATTCTGGAATGATTATCCTTTTCCAAAATGGAGCTAGTTATAGATAAGGAATAAAACACTTTTTTTGTCAAGGTATTGATAGAATAGCCTATATTGAGCACCGTTTCCACATTTTACATCCAAACCATTTATCATGCGATTAATTAGAAGTTTCAGTTAACAAATCGTGTTACTTACACATAACAGTATTTCTGTGTGGCTCCTATCTTGTCAATGTAATCATACCTTGAATAGAGGGCACTGTTGGCGTCGTAGTTTGTTCCATAATATCTTATGTTTATTCAGAGCAGTTAACGGGTCTTTTATACCGCTCGAGTTTTACTTTCTACTCACGTCCAGCCGAGGATCAGAGGCATTTTTGGGCTGCAGGAACCTACCGCCACATTTCCACTGTTATAAACTTACTTGTTGTGCTGTCCGTAATCAGGACCCGTGGGGTAAGGTTAGAAAGACGCAAAGGTACAGAGAGTAGACTCTCCACATTCGCTTTTCTTCATCTTTCTTGATCTCTTTTGTCCTGTGATTAGAAATGTCTGTTTTTCTCAAATAAATGAGAAAAGTAGTGTCGTAAAATAACATTGAAATGACTCATGCAGCTTGGAGAATCGACCTTGCACCGGTTGTCCTTTTTCTTTAGTCTTGCGCAACGGCATGGGTGCCAAGTTGATAGTGGATGTATAATAATATTGCAGATTTATTACTGGCATCCCGCTGACACCTGTTAAATATCACAGCTTTTACAGCTTGTGGATTTTGCAAAAAGAAAAGCGAAGATAGGTCGTTGCAGATAGAGAACATTATATTCCCAACGACCGCGAGTTGCCTTCCCTTATTCCCGTATTCCTCCTTGATGTGAAGTTGATTCATTATTAGTTTGTCGAAATTAAAAACAATAAACGAATACAGTAAATGTCACATTTCTGAATTTAGCATAGATTCTTATGGTAGGTGAAGTCTTTCTCCCCCTTTACGCATCTCAGACAGTTCTATTCTGCAAGCCATGTTCACCCTGCGGCCACATTGCATAGAATAACATATACTTACTTCAGGTATTACAATACATCCAAACAGAGAAAAGGTATAGAATGACGACTAGGCTGAAACACCAATTGATTGCTTTTCAAGTTCAAGGCTCCGTTTAAAATTGGTATTGAATCCATTTGAGAATGTTGCATTTTTATAGCGCGATAGAGGGCAGTGTTCAGCAAAGCTGCACAGCTGTAGAACCACAGGCTGGTGAGAGGGAGAGAGAGTGTGGAGGCAAATGTGGCCGAAAGCATTTACACCTGCATTGCTGACATATTTTCGTATACTTTCATATTTTTTTAATACTTTTCTAAATATGAAATGTCTTTTTATTTGTTGGGCCTGGATTGCCCCGAAATACTGTCGGGAAAAATGTTGTTTTGTTGGGCTATAGAGTGAGGACACTGAGGCTATCTGACACGAAATCCGAGGTTTATCGTTTATTTCCGAATGGTTTGTCTATGGAAACTCTGCAGACACATCTGTTTCTGTTAATGAATTGCGGCTCCGCTGTTGGATGTTGTTCATTAAGCTATCGGCATGTCAAATGTATTAGTTCAACCCGTGAGCAGTTGGTTCGTTTATCATTAGTCCGTTTGTTAATTAATACTCAGAAGTCTGTTATAAAAATACATTAATTGTAATTAGATATAGATTTTCAGTAGGCCCATGGCAACCAATTGGTTAATTCAGTGCGTACTACCACTATGCATCAAAGCTCTTGATAGACTATGTGCGTAAATTTGGTTTGTTTTCCACAATTTGCGTAAAAAACATTTTACGCATGCGTTTACCCACATCAGTGTCTGTCCAGTGTCCACTGGAATGGTACAGTACTTTAAATGCGCTTGGTAGTAAACTCTTTTCAAAGTTGCTGCTTATTGCTGTTACTGCCTTATTACTTTTCGTGTTTATATTCAACTCTTGGATACTCACTTCCCTATAATATTTCCATTATAGTCAAGCACCATGAAAGTTGAAAATTTGTTTCTAACTTATGCAATCCTCCCTTTATCTGGCATTAATTGGCTTTTCTATAGACAGTATGTCAGTAACAATGCGAGGGGATTTTCCAGCCATTCACAATAGCATTGGGAAACAATCCCGGCATCAGTGAACTAACGGGAAGCATACTGCTCGGCTGAAAGCTTCTCTCACAGTCACACAGCGTTGCACATAATAACACATTGCTTATTTCTGATTTGATTCTATCTAATTCTTATTCAAACCTGGATGTATACACTGTTTTCCATCAGACACCTGTAATGAGACCAGGGTAATGTTTTCAGTCTCCAGTTTGCCCTGAGCAAACAAATGTGCTCATCTGGTGTGTGTCCCAGACTGCACCCTATTTCCTTTATAGTGTACTACTTTGGACCAGAGCCCTTGTTCAGCAGTTCACTGAAGTCTTTACAGCACCATGCCTTGAACAAATGCGCTGCCTATTCTATTAATATTCATACAAACCCCCACTCGGACGGACGTTAATTCAAGTACTGTCTTAGATTCCTGAGTCCGTCCTTTCAAATGTAAAACAGGTTTTCATCTTTAATGAACTTATGAGGGCCCTTGACAGTTCTTGGTTGGTTGGTTAACTGAGCAAAGGGCCTTTCTGAGACAAACACACACCAAAGCCTTGTGGACAGACGACTATAGTGGTGGTCTGTGTAACCATGGCCTCCACATATCTATTATATAGGGGGGATGGCAAAGTCAAAAGCCATCTGATATCAGCATAAATTATTTATATTCATTAATATGTCTGATGGGTGGAATAATGAGTCGTTGGCCCTCATCAAAGTTTTAATAGTGCATATTTAAGCCATATGAATTATTTCTGACGTCGGCAGTCGGGGCATCAATTGAGAGGGGACAACTGAGATAAAAGTTTAATGCAGACAGACCGAGGAACTTGATCTGACCAACCTGCCGGCTGCAGTTAGATATCAGTACCTGGACAGAAAAATGGGAGACCATGAATATGTCCGAAATGGCACCCTATTCCCTGTTAGTGCACTACTTTTGACCAGAACCCTATTTCAGACGCAGCCCATGCTCAATATAGTCCTGACCGCTGGATGCTAGAGGTGAGAGTGCGTGTCAGAGCCAGAAGAGATAACGAAGACTCTAAAGATACAGTGGATCTGGTGTTATGTACTATAGGGGAGAGATAAGGCACATGCAGAGGTTTAGCTCCATTTCAAATGCATGCAATCACTTTAGTTTATGTGCAGCTGCCAGCTAATGTTGATGTAAAAATATGATAAAAAAATACACCTTTTTGCGCCCAGAAATAAATGATATGTTGATTGAACTACGTTTTCATATGGTCTACATAATAATGTAATGTTATGCTAGTGTTATTTCTCTCAAATCATACTGAATAGCCAACCCTTGGTATTCCAGGGGCCTCCTGCCACAATAGAGACAGATTCATTGTTAGAATGACCCTGAGTTATTCTGTCAGGAATACCTCTTGACAATCATAAACATATAGCTATATAGCACCTCACCTATTGACCTGTCGCTTGGCACAGAGAAGTTGTTTACATATTCCACGCTTTTACAATGGTGGAATTGTGAGTGAAATACACCACTACCTCCAAAGCAACTTGCCAATGCCATACTTTGACTTAGTAAAGATGCCAACAGAACTGCTGCAAGGCTGTCTGCCTCTGCTGTGCCTCCTTCTCCTTCCAGTCTGGGAGTTTGGTTTTTCCTGTTGAGCTTTGTTCAGGGCTGTGGGTCATTGGAGAGGGAGAGGGAGAGGGAGAGGGAGAGGGAGAGGGATCTATCCTTTAAAAGTGGGGTTCAGTTTTATTCACATGGTAATTGGGTTAGTGGTGAGCAGAAAAAACTAACTACGTAGCTACCCACATGCCTTTTCAGAGAAAATGTGTTTGGTGGAATTGGTGCTGGATCTAAAGGTGTCCTTTACTATCAAATGTTTAATATTCTGAACACAAATGACAAACACAGTCAAGTCCTTCCATCGCTTTCCACTGTTTAAATACATTGAATAATAGCTTGAGGCACAATGACTTGTGAAGGCCCTTCTTTGCCATTCCATCTATCTGGAGATCCTTCAGTTGTTTGTTTGTCCACTGATGCTGATGATAGGTTTCCTCACTGATGGGACTGTCATGGGGCTTGTTTGGTGTAAGGAGGACAGGTTAGAGTGTCACTAACTCCCTAAACTCTCGGCTCTGCCTCAAATCCATCTCTGTGTGACCAAAGAGCTCTATTTTCATGTCATCCAACAATTGTAAACGCCTGCAGTTTGCTAAACGGCATTGGCACTTGGATTGGAACCGGTGCTTTGGTCTGATGACATGAAAATAGAGCTCTTTTGCCATGCACACCAGTGGTGGGTTTGGCATCGAAATGATAATGCATAAGCAGAAAATAAACCCATACTTACTGTAAAATATGGTGGTGGATCCTTGATGCTATGGGGCTATTTTGCTTCCCCTGGCCTGGGGCACTTGTTAAGGTCAACAGCATCATGAACTTTACCCAGTACCTGGACATTTATGGCCAAAACTTGGTTGTCTCTGCCAGGAGGCTGAAACTTGGCCGCAAGTGGATATTCCAGCAAGACAATAACCCCAACGACACATCAACATCCACAAAGAAATGGTGAATTGACCATAAAATCTATATTTTGTAATGACCATCTCAGTCTCCGGACTTGAAACCCATTGAAAACCTGTGGTTTGTATTGAAGAGGGCAGTCCATAAGTGCAGAGGGAGGATATCAAGGATGTGGAAGGATTCTGTATGGAGGAATGATCTAAGGGCTCAGACACACCAATAGCATTTGCTGGCTGAGAGTACTTAGCACCTTTGAACAGTGTGCCGACCGTAATTTGAGAACTGAGTGAGCATCGATGTAGAATTGCATGAAAATGTCGGGATTCAGGTCTACAGAGGGTGGTCCCTAAAACACACTAGATCCACATTCGGTGTGACGCAAGCCTTAAGATCCTTCCCAATGTGGGGAAGGATCTACATTGTAGAAAAAGGCACATTTCCGTTATCCTCACAAGGTGAGGTATTGAAAGGTATTCAAAATAGGTGTGTCAATTATTTTGACCACTACGTTTTTGAGAATAAAAAAATATATTACCCGTTAAACAAAATGTATTTCTCTGAGCAATAGTATTAGTATCAAATAATCTTTTTTTTTTTTTTTTTGCATACAATATAGCTCAGTATGTTAGTAATTTATTTTATACAGTCATCATTGCTCCTCTTTATCAAGGGTGTTAATAATTTCGAACCCCACTGTATTTCACCTGCTGCTGGTTGACAGTATGAATACTGGTGCCCTTGTAAACGGCTGAGCAGGGCCCTAGATTTCTCATGTGATGGGGAAAGCTAACAAAATGGAAAGTGCCTATTTAGCAGAGTGATAACTGGGATCTGTTGCTTGTTTGATTCATTATTTCACTTGCCATTATGTAGGAAAAATAAAGTCTGGTTCTGGGATAGTTTGACTATTGTTTTATTGTCTCGTTGCCAAAGAAATAAAGGGACTTTTCTTAGGCCTTAAGGCAATAAGGAAGTGAGGGTAGAGTGTTGAACGGATGAAAAGTACATTTTAAAGCTTTACCACCAGACAATATAGACTAGAGAGAAAAGGAATAGCCTACACGGGGCTTCTCTCTGGGTGGAGAGGTTGCTCACACACAGGGAATAAATGGATAGGATGTGAATGAATTATTCTATGAAGTCTCTCTGGACTCTGACTGGACCCATTCAATCTCTCAGGACCCATGGTGGTCATTGTGTTTGAATGCTGTGTATTTGGCATGGTCTTCAGTGTCTGTCTGTGTGCATCCTAATTGGCACTCTATTCGCTGTAGTGCACTTTGGCCATAACCCTATGGATAGGGTGCCATTTGAGACACATCCTCTATGTGTAACCTGGTCTCTGTGGTTCACTGCTCTAGCCAGCTTCACCAGCCAGTGAAATCCGATATGGCCGCTCCGCCTCCAGGCCGCGTACTGTGTGCAACCCCTAATTAATGCTTGATGCGAGCGAACAAGCTCAATTTGTCTGCAGAGTCTTATCGATGTTGTCCTTGTTGTTATTGTTTTCCTAATCCTCCCCTCCTTCTTGTCGTAAACAGACAGAATGGAGAAGAAAGAGAAGACAATGGCCATTTAAAGTCTGGAAGTAAAAAAAATATCTCTTTAAGTGCTGAAATTCAGTTGATTGACAGTCTGGTCAAAAGTTTATAAAGGGATTTTTCTGCCCTGAAATGACCCTGTTATAATCATGTTTGCTATGGTCTTGAAGGGGCACTATAGTGTATGTATCTCATTCTAACCTCAACTGACCACATAAATTATAGATTTATGATATGCTTTTGTTGTTGGACAAGAGACTATGAGTTCGCTCAGCTTTTGTTTTTACATTTCTGACCATTGTCGCACCCCCTTGCTGTCAAAGGAGGGCCAGCTGTAGTTGTACATGAAGCGACGTGAAGGCATGTGCCTGTTCAGCCATACAAGGCCTCAATGAGGAGGAGAACGAAAGAGGGAGAGGCAGAAAACGCTCCCACAGTTGATTTGGCCATTGTGGGGGGAGGAACACTATTCCCATTGATGCCATGGATGCATGATAGTGAAATGATGAAACCCCCCCAAAGCTTTAGGAAAGGGGGCTCTTTGAGAGTAACAGGCGACCCGGAGGACTGTGTTAGGAGATGGGTGTTAGAGGCTTTGTGGTGATGGTGGGAACATTATCCCTGCTCCAATGATTTAATACCCCTGTGTTCAAGAAGGAGCTCTCTGACTGTGTTGTGTTGTGTTTGTGTGTGTGTGTGTGTGTGTGTGTGTGTGTGTGTGTGTGTGTGTGTGTGTGTGTGTGTGTGTGTGTGTGTGTGTGTGTGTGTGTGTGTGTGTGTAGGCCTCTGAGGCTGTCTCCCCTCGCCATTACCTCTATGAGTCTTTGGTCTTGAGGCTTTTTGCCCAGGGTCAATGTCCCGTAGGAACAGGTCTTTTGTGAAAGTGGAAATGCATTGTCACACAATACAAAACCTTTCCCTTCCCTTTTAGACTTACCTGAGGGGAGAGAAGTCTCTATTCTTGCCTAAGGCTTTGCTCCGAGAGGAAATAGCTGTAGGCGTACTGTAGGGCATGGTTCATATAGGAAGACGCCTCTAGCATACATCAACGCAGTCTAGCTAGGAGACCCCAGGACTATCACGTCTGGCTTTTCAGTTTTTATATCATAGTAGCACTGTTGAATATTAAAATGTTCTATCATTATTTTATTTTAATTTACAGTTTGCCTATGTTTTGGCCTCTTCCTCTTCCCAGTCCAATAACACAGAGGGGTTGTAAAGTGAACCAAACAAAGCCCTTCGCTACAACCACCCATCACTTAATCACTGATTTGCCCATAAACTGTCTTTGATTAGGTGTCTCGAGTGGGATATACTGTATAATAGTCTCATTAGTGTTAGAGACTGACAGTCTTGTGGTCCTCAGCATGACTAGAGAACAGCTAGTGGCTTTAACAGTGTGTGTTTGTTTTTGTGTGTTTGTGCTTGTGTGTTTGTGTGTGCGGCATGGCTAGAGAGCTGCCAGAGCAAGTGGTGACATCCTCTCCCCCTGGTCAGAAACTCTTCAACACAATCAGATAATCAACAGTAAGGGTGTCTCCTAAATGGCACCCTATTCCCTATATAGTGCACACTTTTGACCAAGACCCGGAATTCTGTAATTAACAGTTGATTATAGTAACACTGGTGAAAATAGTGCACTATATAGGTAATAGGGTGCCATTTGGGACACAACCTAAGCATCCAGCCTCTTCTCTTCTTCCCTCCTGGCTCTCCTCATGTTCTCATGTGTATTTGTCCATATCTCATCAGCACGTTCAAATAGAGCAGGGGTCGGCCCGTGAGTGATTTTAGTATAAAAAAAGACTGTAAAGTCACCAGGAATTCAGCTTAAAATGATTTTTTTAATGTAGGAAATCTGATCACAAGTGTGACAGTTCTCACCCCGTCACCATCTAGTATACATTATCACAGATACAAAGGTACTATTTAATTGTTTATTGATCACCGGTGTGTGTAATGTGCAGCAGAGCGCTGTATGTGCAAAGTGTTTGTTGCTCGGGGCAGACACACATTGCGCACACAGCAAGCTGGCACAGAAGCAACAAACAACACATTTTAGCGATCTCTTGGCCATTATTACACTGATCACCTAATATTGTTAAGAATCCGAATGCTGTGCTCTGTATGTTAATACCTGTTCGCTAACTGCTGTTGAATTTCAGAAGTTGAGATGTGTACTTACAGTAACTTGATGTACGCCTCGTCCTGGGAGTTGTAAAGGAAGTGATGGCGCATTCAGACCCTTTTTATGAATGGGTTCCCACCACTGTACAAAGCCATTCACCTGTGCTTGAAAATAAAATTAAAACTAGTTGTAACTGCCTACCATCTTCTTGTCCAGTCCTTTGGCCTCTAACTGGCCAGCCTCCTAACACCAAGTATTCCCACAAATACAGAGAGACATATGTGATCGTGTCTCAATGTAATCAAGGTATGAAATTATTATGTTATTTTCAATAATTGGGCTTAATTGCGGTCATTTGCAAATGACAAATTATGATGTTCTGGCCCCCCACAATTGGCCTCCGGCTGAATCTAGTTGCCTACCCCTGAAATAGAGGGTCTTAAAACTTCTTAGGGCTAGGCCCCTTTTTTCTCAATTTCCGCCTGACGGACGTGCCCAAAGTAAACTGCCTGTTGCTCAGGCCCTGAAGCCAGGATATGCATATAATTGGTACCATTGGAAAGAAAACACTTTGAAGTTTGTAGAAATGTTAAAATAATGTAGGAGAATATAACACAATAGATATGGTAGGAGAAAATCCAAAGAAAAACCAACCTGAATTGTTTTGTGAGAGACCATCCTCTTACAATGACAAATATAAGGTCATACGGAAAATCTGCTCCCTGGATGCAATTCCTATGGCTTCCACAGGGTGTCAGCAGTCTATGTTCAGGCTTGTAACTTCAAAAACGAATAAGAAATAACAGTTTTAGTAGAAGGACACAGTCTTTGTAATTCGTGTTTGCGCGCGCCATGAAGACAGGATGTACCTGCTAAAATCGGTTTCCTATTGAACATACTTCTATTATAGTTTGATTACATTTTAGGTTATCTGAGGAGTAAATAGAAATGCATTTTGACTTGTTGAAATAAAATTTAGGGGTAGATTTTCGGATTCCTTTCTCTGCATGTTGAACGAGTGGATTACTCAAATCTATGGTGCCATCTAAACAGACTTTTTTGGGTTATAAAGAAGGATTTTATCTAACAAAACGACACTATATGTTATTTATTTGAATTGAGCGCCTTCCAGTTTCACCAGAAGTTGTCCCGCTAGCGGGACGCCTAGGCTTAAGGTAATTATACTGGTTGAGAGTCACAGTGTGTGTCTAATAATATTGCAAAGCTAAATGTGATTGGAGAATCAGAGTTTGTTATTGAAACCATGGACAAATGTAACACCCTGGGGTTGATTGACAGTTACTGTATTGCAGTTGGGATAAACCCACACAGTTCTGAAACTTGGATGGATGGATAACTGGTCCCTAGGGGATGCTGTGTTTGGGTCCATCCTTCCAGGCTGTTTCACAACCGGCCGTGATTGGGAGTTCCATGGGCAGCGCACAATTGGCCCAATGTCGTTCGGGTTAGGGTTTGGCCGGGGTAGGCCGTCATTGTAAACAAGAATTTGTTCTTAACTGACTTGCCTATTTAGATAAAGGTTAAATAAATAAATAAAAATTGGAAATTAATGCCCTTCTGGTGTACCAAAACGCAATGAAGCTGTCGGTGTGATCGAGGCATTAGTCTACACCTGTTGTTTACGAAGCATGTGACAAATAACATTTGATTTGATGAGGGTAAATATTGTGAGCTGGTGTTAGAAGGCTGGAATAGCCCTACTACACTGGCCTGATGTAGATACAGGCAGTGGTGGAAAAAGTACTGAATGGTCGTACTCAAGTTAAAGTCAAGATACCTTAATTGAGAATGACTCAAGTAAAAGTGAAAGTCACCTAGTAAAATACTACTTGAGTAAAAGTCTAAAGTATTTGGTTTTAAAAATACTTAAGTAACAAAAGTAAATGTAATTGCTCAAATATACTTAAGTATCAAAAGTAAAAGTAAAAGTATAAATCATTTCACATTCCTTATATTAAGAAAACCAGACAGCACCATTTATTTTAATTTACCGATAACCAGGGGCATGCTCCAACACTCAGACATAATTTACAAATCCGCCAGATCAGAGGCAGTAGGGTTGACCAGGGATGTTCTCTTAATAAGTGCGTGAATTGGACCATTTTCCTCTCCTGCTAAGCATTTGAAATGTAACAAGTACTTTTGGGAAATGTATGGAGTAAAAATTACATAATTTTCTTTAGGAATGTAGTGGAGTAAAAGTAAAAGTAGTAAAAAAATATAAATAGAATAGTACAGATACCCCGAAAAACAACATAAGTAGTACGTACTTTAACATTTTTTTAATTAAGTACTTTACACCACTGGATATAGTATGTGTCCCAAATTGCACCCTATTCCCTATATAGAGCCCTACTTTTGACCAGAGCACTATGGGCCCAGGTCAAAAGTAGTGCACTATAAAGGGAATAGGCTGGAATTTGGACCTGATACAGTAGAACCAACTGCACTCAGCAGCCAGACGTTCAGGGGAATAATTCTCTTGTCTCTTAATGACCTTTTGTTTGGCAGTTGAGAGGAATCCATTAGTCTGATGCCAAAACCCCAAGTTATC
Source organism: Brachymystax lenok tsinlingensis (assembly GCA_030435695.1). Classification (NCBI taxonomy): domain Eukaryota; kingdom Metazoa; phylum Chordata; class Actinopteri; order Salmoniformes; family Salmonidae; genus Brachymystax; species Brachymystax lenok. The sequence goes on along the minus strand of CM059781.1, from coordinate 27,034,731 downwards.
CTCCACACTCCCAAAAAGGGTCTCTTACCAGGGCTCTGGGTAGCTGGATACCAAGCAGCACTCTGGTTATGGTGAGCGGATGCAATGTGGGTACAGTGACAGTTCAGTGGTCAGAAACAATGGGTGACATTTCGACAGCTGGAAAAACACAGACAGAGCTATTGTCAAACCGGACAAGATCACTTCCAATACAACAGAACTGACTCAGCACCACAAGGCATTCTGAAAGCTGTTTCGATACTAGCCTTGCTTTTTTGCGTTCTTAAAATGGGGGCCTAATGTGTTTCATGGTTTGTATGGTTGAGAGGTGTCTTAAGTCCTCAGCCTCAAACCATACAGTTCTGGGAGGCATGGTCTCATCCAGGCTAAAGAACAGCACACAAGAGGCTCTGAATGTTTTCTCAAGAGGTAAGCGCAAGGCAGCATAAAGTGTCATGCATATTAATATTTGTTCTTGCAGCTTTTATTCAATTAAAGCTGCAATGTGTAACTTTATGGACGAGCTGACCAAATTCACATAGAAATGTGAGTTATAGATCTGTCATTCTCATTGAAAGCAAGTACACGAAGCTGTAGATCTGTTCTATGTGCGCTATTTCTATGCTTCCCATTAAGTTTAGTTTACTTTCAGTTTTGTACATCAGCTTTAAACAGATTAAAATACAATATATTTGGTCATTGAAAGGATATTTCACAGCGGTGTAGATGGTACAATGATTTTCTACGCTATATATTGCTTGTTTTGTCACACAAACTGAAATTAGGCGAACTATTCGAATTTTAGTAACCAGGAAATGGCAGAGCAATTTCTGCATATTGCACCTTTAATGGCAGAAATACATTGTGAGCTAAATCAAACCACTTCTCTCTTTGTCACTGGCTTGTTTGGCGTGAGGTTGGTGCTTGTTTCTATGGCGATCAGTAGTTTTGCGCGGGGGCACTGATGTTCCTCCCAGACACCCTTAGACAGAGGAGAGGGTTGACAGTGATTAATGTCCAGCGTGTGTGTGTATGTGTGTGTTTGTTCTGTCAGAACCAGCCCGCTAGAAACACAATGCCATCCTAGTCATTCTGTTTCTATAACCTCCACTACCTCCTACAGTGGGACTCACAGTTTAGTAACCGAACACTTTGTTTATACTTTGTTTATAACCAACTTGATAAATGATCTTTCTCAAAGCTACAACCCACTTGTTTTATGGCCAATTTCGAGCCACACTGAATTTGTACAATACTGGAAAGAAATATTCACCTGGGTGGTGTCTTGGACAAACCTTTCCCATTATTTCCTCCTAGCCATGTCGTTGATTACGATACCCCATCAGCCCCATCCTTTCCCCTCTTTTAATTTTTCCATCCTGAGACATCAAAGAGGCGTTGGCTTTTTCAGAATGCATGAGGGCTAGTCAACTCTGAGATGTGGTGCAGTACGGCAAGGTGCCATGGTTAGCGTGCAACCCATTAATGAGGCAAATGATTCTGAGAAAAGACTGCAGGCAAGACGCCTGCATGACACAGATAAGGACCAACCCCTGTTTCCAGTCAATGTTTCCTCATATGATTCCAGGAACACTGTACAGTACTGTCAATATCTATCTGGGATATTTAGCTCCGATGTGGTGAAATAATTTCAGTGTTCGTACAGTACGTGCCTTTCCATAATCATAGCCTTTCCCAAATGGCACCCTATTTCCTATGGGCCCTTGTCAAAAGTAGTGAGCTATATAGGTAATGGGGTGCCATTTGGGACACAGCCATAATATTATTGGGAGAAACCATTAACCAGGATCCCCTATACATCTCCTACAGCTGATCCTTTCAACATATGGATTAGTCTGACCTCAGCTCCATGTTAATGTGAAGGGAAACCTCAAAGCGGTGTTAGTGGGACCTGCTTCTCTTTCATGTTCTGACTGTGGCCAACCTGGCTGGAATTCCAGGAACATTTAAATCCCTTTGAGGGTCTTTACTTTGGGAATGTTTTTTTCTACATTTCTCTCCCTCATCCTCCCCTCCACTGCTCCTTCTCGTTTATCCCTATAGAAAAGAGCACCTGTTGGGCTGGTGTGTGTGTGTGTGTGTGTTTGGTTAAGCATCATGGTCAAAGGAGAAAGGCCTCCATCTTTGGATGACCTTCACACCTGGCTTCTCTCCCCTCCTCCCCCATGGCCTGGGGCAGACTGGGTGAGACTGGGGGAGACTGGGGTGGCGAGAGACAGACAGACAGAGCGACAGACAGACACACCTCCCTGACCCTGGGAGGGAAGCACAACAGTCCCTCCCAACAGAGTGTAAGTCAGGCTGTGCTAAATGTTTTATGTCTCAAAGTAAATATGTCTGCTGCCAGGCCTCCCCTGCTCACAACTGAGTGCAATGCCTTGGCTTGGACAAGGGCCCTATTGAAAGCTTCCCAAGTGGAGGGTGTTTACAGTGTTAGAGTTTTAATTTAAGGGGAGCAGAGAGAGGACATGTGGAGGTGGGTTGGGGTAGATGAGGGGGACATGCTGGCCGGTATTTGACAGGTTTGCAAACACATTGCAGCAGAAATGGCCTCCTGGACAGACCTGGGTGGATCTTCTAGTTGTGGTCTGTGGTCTGTGAAGAGCTTATTGGATGGTCCACTGAGAAGGATCTGTATGCGCCAAACAGACCCAGGGCTGCATAAAACAGAATATGTATAGGTTATATGTGTGCCAAAACAAATAGATTTATGTCTTATTTTCAAACCCTTGGCCTGAATGTTTGGTGGGCATGTTGGTATAAGAACAGACAAGCTATCTGAGTTTGTTCAGACAGACATCAGTGCTCCCCTGTGTGTGTTTAGTTAACACACCAGCCCAGCACCAGCCATGCATGTATCTAGTCTGTTCCTGTCTGTCTAGCATGTGTGTATGTGTGTGTGTGTGTGTCTAGCATGGCCTTGAAGACTGCATGATGACTGACATGTTGTCCGGACAGCCTTGTCTATCTGCTCAGCTCAATGAAAAATCCTGCGCCCCTCCCCAAATCCCCCGGACACACACACACACACACACACACACACACACACACACACACACACACACACACACACACACACACACACACACCCCACTGTGTCAAGGCAGTAAGCCAGGTTACCTCACTGTGTCAAGGCAGTAAGCCAGGTTACCCCACTGTGTCAAGGCAGTAAGCCAGGTTACCCCACTGTGTCAAGGCAGTAAGCCAGGTACCCTACTGTGTCAAGGCAGTAAGACAGGTTACCCCACTGTATCAAGGCAGTAAGACAGGTTACCCCACTGTGTCAAGGCAGTAAGCCAGGTTACCCCACTGTGTCAAGGTAGTAAAACAGGTTACCCCATTGTGTCAAGGTAGTAAAACAGGTTACCCCATTGTGTCAAGGCAGTAAGCCAGGTTACCCCACTGTGTCAAGGTAGTAAAACAGGTTACTCCATTGTGTCAAGGCAGTAAGACAGGTTACCACACTGTGTCAAGGCAATAAGCCAGGTTACCCCACTGTGAACAAGGCAGTAAAACAGGTTACCCCACTGTGTCAAGGCAGTAAGACAGGTTACCCCAGTGTGAAGGCATTAAGCCAGGTTACCCCACTGTGTCAAGACAGTAAGCCAGGTTACCCCAATGTGTCAAGCCAGTAAGCCAGGTTACCCCACTGTGAACAAGGCAGTAAAACAGGTTACCCCACTGTGTCAAGGCAGTAAGACAGGTTACCCCGGTGTGTCAAGGCAGTACGCCAGTCATTACATGTATAATTCCCATGGGAATGCATAGTAGTTTCTGATTCAACCCTGCACTTGCACACACACACACACACACACACACACACACACACACACACACACACACACACACACACACACACACACACACACACACACACACACACACACACACACACACACACACACACACACACACACACACACACAATGATGCGCCCTGCTGTGCCTCTGCTGGCATAGAGCCCAGCCACCCAGCCCTCAGCAGTTTACAAAGCAGTGGTGATGGTGGCGGCCCGCTCTTTGACTTTCCTCATTAAGCTTTGGACAATGACAGTCTGCTTCTGTTTCTGCTGTGAGAGGAGTAAACAAGACGTAAAACAGGTGGTTGTAAAAGACTCAGACAGCCAATTTCTGCAGGTCTTGCTGTTTAACTTTTTTTCTATACCTCCTTTGAGAGGTGCTATATCTATATCAAATAGGTAGAGCAAGGCAGGCAATTCAAATAACTTTTTAATGGCCTTGTGTCGTTTTGAAAGATTTACAATACTGACGTCAGTACTGAGTCAGAGATTTGGGCACTCTTACTGTTTGTTTATCTGTCTCGCTCCCATTGTTTTCCTATTACTTACTAGAACATTTCTTCATCACTCTCACACAGTTAATGTGTATGTATTGCAAGCATGATGAAAAAAAAGTCAAACAAATTAAAGAAAATAAATAACAAATAAATAAATACATTTAAAAAATAAAAATACAATTGAAAGCATGAAGTTTACATTAGAATGAGTGATGTGATCCTCTCCTCTAGAACAGGTTCACAGAGCAGAATGGCCAGAGTGGTTCCTGGTTAATTCACTGATATCATCATAACTAAAGGCTGTGGTTTATTCTGTCTGTCTTCCACAGAAAGGTGGGGCTTTAGGACAACAGAGACCAGCCATATACTGTATCAACTGGTTTGCCAGTCTTTTAGTGCCAGTCTAATCCCAGTGGGTCACTATGACATAATTTCAACCAATTTAACCCAGCTTCTCCTGCTGCGATCTCAGGGTTTGATGTTGAGATCAAACCTACTGTGGTGGGTATGGTGGAGAGGGTGGAAGTGTCCTGAGGATACTCCCCAACCACACTGAGAAGATAGACAACCATTGTATGTCATTGAATCTCCTCCTGGGCTGATGTAGATTTATGTATGGCAGTCTAAACTCTGCATTTGATCTCCGTGCCAGTTATCTCTCCTTCCCCCAAGTGTTGGGCCTGTGAGGTCTCAATTGTGACATTGACAAACCCAGAAAAACCCAGCAGCGTTGCAATTCTTGACACACTCGAACCGGTGGCACCTACTACCAGACCCCGTTCAAAGGCACTTAAATATTTTGTCTCAATTGTCTCAGGGCTTAAAAATCCTTCTCTAACCTGTCTCCTCCCCTTCATCTACACTGATTGAAGTGGATGTATCAAGTGACATCAATAAGGGATCATAGCTTCACTTGGATTCACTTGGTCAGTCTTTGTCTTTGAAAGAGCATTCCTAATGTTTTGAACACTCAGTACACACACACACACACACACACACACACACACACACACACACACACACACACACACACACACACACACACACACACACACACACACACATATTCCTGTGTGAGTCTTATGCTGTCCCACCCTGTGGAGGGAGACACTGAGACACAGCAGCTGGGGTGGGGATGTGTGCGTGTTTGTGTGTTTGTGCATCCGTGCGTCCACGCTTGTCTGCTTGTGTGACGTGGGTGCGTGCCTGCAACCTGCGTGTGACGTGCGTGTGACGTGCGTGCTTGAGTGGTGGCCCCAAAATCAGTGATCTAATGTCTCTGCTCAGCCCTCAGGGACACTGCAACAGAAACCTGCCAGGACACACATTGACTAAAGGAGCCCACTCTTCTGTGTGTCATCCTCCTCTTCTATCCTCCTTCTCTTCCTTGTCTCTCTCTTCCTCTGCCAGAAGTTGATTCACTTTGGTGGGCATGTGCAGTGATCTACATACCTGATGAAACTACTTTGGAATCCAGGTGAAGTGAAAACTTGTCAAAGGGGAAAAAGATTGCGGTCAAAACATGCCTTGATGAAAAACGATGATTTGTCACTCAATCTTGTGGATTTCATAAGCTCTGTTGAACAGCTCAATGATCATATATTTCTTTATCATAGAAATGTGCTTCTAATCTAATGGTGGGCTATTTGATGCATGGTCATTTTTTTATGTTTTACTTGAATATCCTCGCCAACAGCAGCAATTAATAAGGAATGTCCCATGGTGATTTGTTACATCCTCCTGGTCCACATGGTCTTACTTTAACTGTGTTCCATTTAGACTGAGGGTTTGTCTCAAAAGGGTGCGTCCCATTTGGAACCCTGTCCCCTATATAGTGTGCTGTAGTAGTGCACTACATAAGGAATAGTGTCCCATTTAGGACACATCCTGACTGTTTTCCCTCTAAGCTAAGGGATTTATACTATGGCGTCAATTGCAGTCATGTCTATTGGGGAAAGAGAGTGGAGCACTGAGGTAGTCCTCCCTTGCCTTTGAGTCCTTGTCTCTCTCTGACGGTATTTACTTATTGGATTGGCGCTTTATTCAGTGGCTTCAATTCAATGTTATTATTTAAGTGTTTCACATAGTTTATGAGGCTCACGCAGTACTCCAGACAGGCAGCATGGACAGAGGATAGGTTTTGGAGGAGTAGACTTTTTTATAAAGTCACTTAAATGGGGTTCTTCATTAATTGCAATAAGTGCAGTTTTGAGGAGGGGTGGATCCCAAATGGCCCCCGATTCCCTGTAGTGCACTATATAATGGACCATATGGGCCCTGGTCAAAAGCAGTGCTATATATAGGGAATAGGGGTGGCAGGTAGCCTAGTGGTTAGAGTGTTGGGCCAGTAACCGGAAGGTTGCTGGATTGAATCCCCCAAGCTGACAAGGTAAAAACCTGTTGTTCTGCACCTGAACAAGGCAGTTAACCCACTGTTCCCCGGTAGGCTGTCATTGTAAATAAGAGTTTGTTCTTAACTGACTTGCCTAGTTAAATAAAAACAAGCAGGGGCCATTTGGGACATGTAGAAGAGCTGTGAGGTGACAGGTGGTGGACTGTGTTTGATCATCTGTGGTGTTTAACTTCTCAGGGATCACTGGGGCGCTAGCGGGGCTGCTCCCGACACTACCAGGTAAAATGTAAGGTGCCAAATTCAAAATCCAAAAGTTGAATTATTAAACATCCACCAATATACAAGTGTTCCATACTCATCAAAAGCTCTGTTTCTTGGCAATATCACAGCATTGTCAGATTTCAAAAAGGCTTTACGGCGAAAGCAGCACATTTGATTGTTTGAGAGTAGCACCTCACATATTTTTCCCATAGCCATGAATCGATTAGCCATCATGGCACACACATAACACATTTCACAGCAAAAACAAATCAATTACCTGTTGAAGAACTTCTGCTGAGGTCATCCTAAGTGTCCAACGAAGACAATCCATGGTTCTTTTGTTAGAAAAAGTAATGTATTTTATCCATAAATCCTCCATTTGGTTCGCGCGTTATAATCAGAAACGACAGCTTCCACTACTCCATTGAAACGTGACGCGAACTCGTTCATCTTATACCTATAAAGTTGTCCAAGAACAATCAAACATAGTTTTAAATGTATCCTTAGGAACACTTTTACGTATATTTACTATTATAAATCAACCGGAATATAAACTGATCGATAACGACGGTAAAAAAGACACTGCGTGACTTCTCGGGAGCGCGGCGTTCCATTCTGTTTACATGAAAGAGTGACTTCCTTGTTTGCTCTTCTTCTCTGGTCTAATTCATCCAAAATGAAAAAATACACTGTCTCGAGACTGTTGACATCTAAAGGAAGCGATGGGTACTGCATTCATATGCCCTTATATGGTCATTTTCATGAGGGAGGGGTGCCCAAATGAGCAATGTGTCAAAATCACTTTTTCCAGGACAGAAAGTCCTCGGGGTTTCGCCTGCTATATGCGTTCTGTTTTACTCACAGACAAATGGTTAACAGTTTTGGAAAATTCAGAGTGTTTCCTATCCAATGGTTCCAAATATCTGCATATCCTATTTTCTGGGCCTGAATGGGAGGCATTTTACTTTGGGCACGCCAGGCTCTCCAAAACTGACCCCTCAGCTGCCACTGACAAGTTAATCAGACAGTGGGATGATGTGATTGAGTTGTAGACAGAGAGTATGTATGTGTCTATTATATTACCTTCTCCTCTGTGTTGTCAGTTTCATGCTCCACAGGGGATAAGTCAAGTCAGTAAGTGTTGTTATCAGTAGAGAAGCTAATAAAGTTAGCTCCAAGTATGACATATTGTTTGAGCTTTTATACTGCAGCCATTATCAATGTTTTAAAGCCTGAGACAATTGGACACACACACGAACAGAGACACATGTGCGGGACACACACACACACACACACACACATACTTTTCAGGCTCTTCGTCTATTTATTTCCCTCTTAGGATACGATCTCTTTAAACCTAAATTCTGTCTCTTGCCTCGGGCATGCAATGTTAAATGCTAAGTGCTTTAATTTAAAGAGTTGTTAAGCATAGGCATGTATGACTGATGAGTCTCTGGCAGTAAACATCACATTATTCAATCATTCCTCTTGTTTTTCCTTCACTCATTCAGATAAGTGAAGTTCTTCTGAAATGTCTGTGTTTTCATGTTCCATGCAGTCCACTGAAGAAGGCAATGGCACAAAGCATTGCATGGTTTGATGGTCCTCAAGTTGATAATGAATGGTCTTCAAATCTAGCTTGTGAAAAGAAAAGAAAAGAAAAGGAATTTGAGTCCCACCCCACCAGTCTGATGTCTTCTCTGTTTGTCTGTCTTACTGTCTGTTTGTCTCTGTTTGAGCCACAGAAGTCTTCCCTCGCTATTTCCCAGTGGAGTTTACCCAGAGTGCTTTGTTTTTATTAAACAGAGTCAGACAGTCCTTCACGTCTGAGCCCAGCCCGAGTCCACCTGAAGCCTCCTTGAAGCCTTTTATATTATATTTACTTCGCCTCACTTCTTCCCATTTTCCCTCCTTTCTGGCTGTCAGCTACAAAATCAGATGAGTCTCTAAGACAACTGAGCGGCATGACTGAGTGACAGAGGGACTACTACTGCGATAGGGAGGCCTAAGACCATGATCTAGGATCAGGTCCCCCCTGTCAATATAATCACATTCATTATAATCTAAAAGGCAAACACTGATCCTAGATCAACACTCCTACTCTGAGATGCTTTTTGAATATGGGAGGGCAATAAGCACATGAGACATCAGATGTGGGTCAGTGTGTGGCTTGGCTTGAATTTAGCTCCTAACACATTAATGGTGAGAGGTCACGTCAAACAGACCAGATCAAACTGTGGCCAAAATGGATGTTGGGTCAGGTCAGCACCATGTTCTGGGCATGGAGAGAACTCTGTCTTAGGCTTATGTAGCCGATCTGAAGTCAACTGAGTGACAGGCTTTCTTCTTGGTCTGTCAGTTAGCACAACTGTCTTAGGTTGGCATAGGGCTAAACAGACGCCTCACAAGTCCTCACCTGGCAGCTTCATTAAACAGTACCCGCAAAACACTAGTCTCAACGTCAACAGTGAAGAGGCGACTCCGGGATGCTGGCCTTCTAGGTAGAGTTCCTCTGTCCAGTGTCTGGGTTATTTTGCCCATCTTAATCTTTTATTTTTATTGGCCAGTCTGATATATGGCTTTTTCTTTGCAACTGCCTAGAAGGCCAGCATTCCGGAGTCGCCTCTTCACTGTTGACGTTGAGACTGGTGTTTTGCGGGTGCTATTTAATGAAGCTGCCAGTTGAGAACTTGTGAGGCGTCTGTTTTTCAAACAAGACACTCTAATGTACTTGTCCTCTTGCTCAGTTGTGCACCGGGGCCTCCCACTCCTCTTTCTAATCTGGTTAGAGCCAGTTTGCGCTGTTCTGTGAAGGGAGTAATACACAGCGTTGTATGAGATCTTCAGTTTCTTGGCAATTTCTCGCATGGAATAGCTTTCATTTCTCAGAACAAGAATAGACTGACGCGTTTCAGAAGAATGTTATTTGTTCCTGGCCATTTGGAGCCTGTAATCGAACCCACAAATGCTAATTCTCCAGATACTCAACTAGTCTAAAGAAGGCCAGTTTTATTACTTCGTTAATTAGTACAACAGTTTTCAGCTGTGCTAACATAATTGCAAAAGGGTTTTCTAATGATCAATTAGCTTTTTAAAATGATAAACATGGATTAGCTAACACAACGTGCCATTGGAACACAGGAGTGATGGTTGATGATAATGGGCCTCTGTACGCCTATGTAGATATTCCATAAAAAATCATCAGTTTCCAGCTACAATAGTCATTTACAACATTAACAATGTCTACACTGCATTTCTGATCAATTTGATGTTATTTTAACGGAGAAAAAAATAGCTTATCTTTAATATACAAGGACATTTCTAAGTGACCCCAAACATTTGAACGGCAGTGTATATAAAAAAAAGATGCACATTTGCTATTCAAATGATTATAACAGTGACAGCGGTCTATTGGCTGACCAATAACCGTCATCCAAAATTCCATGACCGTCACAGTCCTAGCTCTGCATATTCATTGCAAGTTCTCTGCAGACTCGGCTTCCACTATGAGATGTGTTTCATCTGTACTGAATCCCCCTATAGTGAGGTACCGTGTGCCGCACTGCGTCCTCTTCTCCTTTCCACCCACTCTCTCTTCCAGGCACTGGGGCCTTATTACGCCCCCAGTCGGGGTCATAATTAGTGACGTTCCCCCTCCACTCCAGCTATGGCTGTTTCCAGGCCAGCAGTGGTAGGGAGAACAGAACAGGGCTGACTGGTGGTGCCTGTATCCCCCCTCCAGGTGGTCTCTCCTGGATCAATGTCCCACCTCCGCACCGCGTCGTGCCTCTTCTTCATCCCCGAGGCACTGTTTTGTTCTGGGCCTCGCTTCAGTTCCCTACTCTCCTCAGACCGTGCAGCCTGGAGTAACTAGCTGGGAGAAGAATTACAAACATGAAACATTCTGATGATATAGTGGGTCTGCAGAATATCAAACATGTTTCTATTTCAGAGTTGTGTGCCTGATTCAGGTCTGTAGGAAGCCTGCGGGAATGGAAAGAGAAATGTTGGTATTAGGTATTGGAAGCCTCTCTTGTTAGGGGGTTTCAGCTATGAGGGGCAGAGAGGAGATGGTAAAATGGATAGAGACAGATGGAAAAATCATAGTTGAGATTGAATTACTACATAACATATGTGATTTGTGTCCGTTTGGGGGATTTGATCTGTGTCAAGGTTACCCAGTCCATCGCTGTATCAACTCTCCATTGGGCTTCTTCCAACAGCAGATAACCAGGCCTGCAGATGATACAAGGCTGAAATAACATGTTGATCAATGAGCCTGATAATAGTTTTACCTGAGGTAAACCAGTCACTGCAGTCACCACATAATAATCAAACAGTCCACCTGCCCTCAATGCCCAACACAAACTGTAATCAAACCAGCCCCTGAGTGTCTGAGAGAAGCTGTGTGTCTGAGAGAAGCTGTGTGTCTGAGAGAAGCTGTGTGTCTGAGAGAAGCTGTGTGTCTGAGAGAAGCTGTGTGTCTGAGAGACGCCGTGTGTCTGAGAGACGACATCTGTATGAGAGACGCCGTCTGTCTGAGAGACGCCGTGTGTCTGAGAGACGGTGTCTGTCTGAGAGACGGTGTCTGTCTGAGAGACGCTGTGAGTCTGAGAGACACTGTCTGTCTGAGAGACGCTGTCTGTCTGAGAGACGGTGTCTGTCTGAGAGACGCTGTCTGTCTGAGAGACGCTGTGAGTCTGAGAGACGCTGTCTGTCTGAGAGACGCTGTCTGTCTGAGAGACGCTGTCTGTCTGAGAGACGGTGTCTGTCTGAGAGACGCTGTCTGTCTGAGAGACGCTGTGTGTCTGAGAGACGCTGTGAGTCTGAGAGACGCTGTGTGTCTGAGAGACACTGTGAGTCTGAGAGACGCTGTCTGTCTGAGAGACTCTTACCTTCATTACCTCAAAGATTGGCCTTTCACAGGAAACACAGTAGTGGTAGTGCTTTTCTCCCAACTTTAAAAAAGTAAAGTTTTAATCCTGCTGTATAATCCAAGTGTCTGTGATGATCCAGATAGGAGACATTGGAATGAATTTGATTTTGTTTATCTGGAGGCAGTTGTGGATTGGCTTTTAGAGCTGGCTGCGTGTGTGTGTATGTGTGTGTGCTTGCGTGTATGTAGCTGCAGACTGAGGCTGTCATGGCTGATGCTAATACCTCTGGGTGCTCTAATGGCTCCGCTATTTAATTACTACAGAGTGCCACTTCAGTCTCATGTGTGTGTGTGTGTGTGCTCCAGTCTCCAGCCCAGTAACACACACTCAAGTGGAGAAACAGAAACACACAAGGCCCTAGGGGGTTTTACTTAGCCAGTCTGAACACGGCTCTCTCTGTATCCACAAGCTCAGACTTGTTGTCAACGCTCTCTCACACACTCATTCACTAGTGACTGTGGTTACACAAGTTTACACAAGTTTATAATTGAGCTCCTATCTTTTACCGCCTGTGAGCTCAAGAGAGAAGGAGACAGAGCGAGAGAGAAAGGGAGAGGGAGAAAAGAGAGAGATAGAGAGCCCTCAGTTCCATGGTTCTGTCAAGATGTGACCGTTGGTTTCAGTGGTGGTTAACTAGCTAGAGCACACTGCTGTCAAGGGCTTTGATGAAGGGCTTGAGACATCTGAAACTGGGCTGGAAACTACGTTCCTCTGCCAACACAGGCAGGCGACTGTCTGAGATATAGGATCCCGTTTTATAGGGACAGACCACTGGGAGGGAGAATAGAAGAAGAGGGTAATGTATATCTTCCCCTGTCAGCGTGATACCATGGTTTCAGGTATGGAAGCTAAGACGCTGTCTGCGTCCCAATTCAAATTAACTATGTAGGGAATAGGGTGTTATTTGGGACGCAAAGGCTGTCTAGCTCTGTCAGGCTGACCTTTTTAAAGCAGCGTCTCTCTGTGTGTTAATGGATTTATTGAGCGTGGCCCTCTGATGCAGTCATCTCATCTCAGCTCATCACATCGTCCTGAGCTCCCAGCTCTCAGCCTTCTGGACCAGTCTTATTATCTACTTCCTAATTACTATCCCTCTATTTTACTCTGTCACTGTTTTTTTGTGTCTCTCTCTCTCTCTCTCTCTCTCTCTCTCTCTCTCTCTCTCTCTCTCTCTCTCTCTCTCTCTCTCTCTCTCTCTCCCTCTCTGCTCTCTCTCTCTCTCTCTCTCTTCCTCTATTTTTATTTCTCTCTTCCTCCTTCCCTCTTTCCCTCCCTCCATCCATCTATCTCTCCCTCTCTCCAGCTTCTCTACAGAAGACTGTGACCTCCAGGCAGGTATTCAGGGAGGACTCAGGGAGAACTCTAAAACTTTTAAACCCTGTGCCCAGCTGGCACAGCCCAGGCAGGCTAACTGCAGCTCTGTCTCTGTCCTCCTCTAATCTTAATTAAGTCCTTCCCTGACTGCCGCACCTCTCCTCCTTCATCAGTTTGGGAGGCTGTGTGTTTACCGATGGGGCCATGGTGCTGTTGGATGGTGCTCTAAGCAGATCTGAGGAGGCCAAATGGAATGTGTGTGGATTGATAATGCCTTGAGTCAGTCAGACTGACTCAGCAGTGAACAGGTCAAATTAATTGGTCTGACGTATGCCGGTACTTTCCTCAGACTTTCATATCCATTAACCTTTATATAATCTTGATGCACCAGCTCCCTGTCCAAGTAAAGAAGTAAAGTCTGAGGGCAGTCCGGATGGCTGTATGTGAGTAGAATTTCTTCTCTATTAAGACCATGAGTTACGTTTGTCTATGAGTCCCAGACCGGTTTAAAGACGATGAGGAAAACCCAACCTACAACTTAAGAAATCGTTCATCATCGTGCTGTGTTAATTTCTAACCACTAAAGAAGCATTTCATTCACATTGCCTTGATTCCATATTGCCCCCCATTGAGTCTAGTGCATTCCTGCCACATCGTGTTACAGTGTGTGAGCATTGTAATCGTGCAGGGTACAGTGGCACCTGGCTCCCACCAGGGGACAGAACATGGAAATGGCTCCAATTAAGACCAAAGTGGAGCCTCTGGTGTTGTGATTTACACCACTTGTTTAGCATGCTGTGATTTGAATTGGGATTTTAAGTGGCATCCCACCACAGCCACTCCTCTCCATCACTCTGGTTCTGGATGAATGGTTGGATGTCCTGCTGTGAGCCGTTGTTTAGAGGTGGGAATAAGAACGAGGTGAATCAGCACACTTCTCTTAACAGTTGCCATTAGCATTCTAGTCAATCTCACAAATATTTATTTGTTTCTAGACATGCTGTGCATGTTTGTCTAAGAGTTTGTCTCAGTCTGTCTCTCTGTGTGTCTGTGTGTGCGTGCATAATTAAGAGAGTGAGCAAGAGAGTTAGACGGAAAGAAAGGAAGAGGAAACATTTTAAAGTGGCTGAAGAGAATATTTTAGACGTGTTAAAGCCAATGTTAAAGCCATGACCCCGTTACTCTTTGTATTTGTGAGAATTCCCGGACCTCTTGGTTTAGTGGAAGAGAGAGAGCATTAGGCCACGTTGACACTAGGATGTGGGAGCTTGCTTTGTGCAGCCGTAACATTCCTGCTACTGTCTGTCTGCAGTGGTGCTGCCTACATCCAAATTCAGGGTCTGTGTCCATAGCAAATCCTCCAGACATCCCTATTTGCATTGGTCCACCTGTTGTTGTGTTTGCTCCCTAATAAGGATATTCGAACTAAGACCTCAAAACTTGCAGAGAAGCAGGCATCAATCTGCAGTTTATCTCCAATCGTCATGGCTCCACACTCTAGCTACTGGAACTTTCTCAAAAATGGTATGTGCTGGCTTGGTGGCATTCACTGATACACGTCCAGAGTCTAGTGTCTAAGCCTAACACAGAGGTTGCCGTGGAAACCGTAGAAGACTATTATGTTCCAATTGGCTGATCAGAAGCCTAAAGCCCAAATGGTAACTGTAAAGTATATTAACCTGTTAGTTTGACTGAACTGTCTGGAGCGTATAGATCTTTGGCAGATTTATATTCATGAAGTCTTTAAATGAAGCTACAGTAAATTAGGCTTTAAATGATAGCCTACAGTAAATTAGGCTTTAAATGACAGCCTACAGTATGTAGTTTAACATTTACACCGTAATGGACTTGTTGGGGAGATTTAGTTGGGGTGGAGATGCATCTTTTCCCAGTTCCATCTCCCCACAGCCCATGAAGCCTAATAAGCTCCAGTTTAAATGTCATTCCAGGTCCGCCCTGTCTCCTCCATTGATGATTTGGCTGTTTGTTTACAAGAGTGTGAGTGGTTCTTTGTGGCCCTGCACACTACTTGTGGGAAGGAGGTAAACGACTAGTGTGAATTGTAAGACTCACCCATCCCCCTTCTATTTCTCTCTCTCTCTCTCTCTCTCTCTCTCTCTCTCTCTCTCTCTCTCTCTCTCTCTCTCTGAAATAGGTTTTCTAAAGGATAGAACAGCCCTCTCAGCCCATCCCTGTAGCCACAGGACCATGTGCCAGTGATGACTAGCTGGTGAGTACTATGCTTCGCTTCTTCTACAATTGAATCAAGTTAAAATGGAAATGTATCATTGGCTTAAAGGCATATCTTCCTACTTTATTATTCTGTTAGGAATATGTCTGTTTTCTGCACTCACTCGTCAAACTGATCATGTATTTTCTATAGTATAGGGCTCATTAGACAAAGTCCTCTCAAACTCTCTAGCCTATACATTACTTTTTGTTACGCTTTTTTAGAAGTCTTCGGGTTGGGATTGATCTTGGTATTGGTTTTGTTTGGTACGTGTGTATATTAGATATTAGATTGGACAGTGTTAAGTTTCCGACTGCGTCTCCCTTGTCCCATACCTCTGAGATCGTTGGACCCAGTGGAGACCAAACGTAGGAAGCTCAAAGCCATCTATCATTCCTTCTCTCTCTCTCTCTTTGCCCTCCCCTTCTTCTCTACAGCCCCTGTAATAAAGTGCCTGAGGCAGGGAGCCTTTTATGTAAAATCCCTTTATTCTAACTCAGAAAAGGAGCGTTTTGAAAAGAGGAGCATGGTGGTGATGGAGAGATGGAGAGAGGAGGGGTGAAACCTGTTATTAAATCCAGCCTGTTAATGGTGAAGTACTCTCGCCCACAGCTCCTCTCTCCTCTCTCTCTCTCTTTCCTCTCTCTCTCTTCTCTCCTCTGCCCCACAAAGAGTGTTTGGCGGCAGGCGGGAGTCCTCCAGGAACTCGGCTTCGTCTAATTGGCTCTATGTGGGCTAATCAAAAAATCAAAGCTCAGAGGTGATGTGTTTAAAAAAACTGCCTGTGATATCTCCTCTCTTCTCTGCTCCTCTCCAAGAATGCAGAAGTTTATGTAATTGATTTATGTAATAGCTAAGTGTACTGTATGCAGCTATTAGTTATTTATCTTCTAAAAGCATTTTATTGAGATAGTTGTCTCTGTAAGGTGAGGATTGAGGAATGGAGTTTTTTTCAGTACCAGAGGGTGTGCTTCCTTTGAGTGGAGAAAGAATTCCCGCCCGGGCAGTAAAGAGTTGAGCTCATTGAGCACCTAAAGTTTTAGACGCCAACTCTCCAACTACCTCACCCAGTTGTCATGATGAGGTGCATGGGCCAACTCTGCAGAAAGTCTACCCTATTGAAGAGCCTAGTTGGCTGGCACTGGCTTCTATTGCGCTTTCTAATTCCCTTCTCCTCCGTTGCTCTGACTTGTCCAGCTTGATTCAATTTGTGCCCCAAATGTCTCCCCAAACCCTGTCAGTGGACCAGAAATGCCCAGTCCTGTTTGGGCCTTGTGTAAAAGCCTGTGAAGAAGCTCCTTTCTGTTTGTTGTTTGTATTGTCCTCCATTGTCCTCCTTTCTCTCGGATCTATGTGGACTATCTGAAGCCTGTGAAGCGCGGGCCGTGTTAATGTGTGTGTGTGTCCCTGATTTGGAGGCGCCCCCGGCCTTAAAGGCTCTGTCTGTTATTGCCCCCCAGGCAATTTAAAGGGAGCGTCATTCTCCCTGGTAAATTACCACATCGCCTTTGTCGGTCAGCTATGGTACGTTAGTGTGCCTTAAAAATGTGGCCTAGCGCTGTCCATTCAGGGGACAGAGAGAGGGCCTCTGGTAGAACCTTTGCCGGTCACACAGAGGAGCCATTTACACGAGACGGAGGATCGCAGGGAGTCTTACCAACGATGAGCATTGGTTCTGTACTTACACAACCATGAAAGGTTCGCTGCATCTAGCCACCCCAGTGGCTTCCATAGCTTAATCTAGCCACCCTAGTGGCTTCCATTTCTGCATCTAGCCACCCCAGTGGCTTCCATAGCTTCATCTAGCCACCCATAGCTTCATCGAGCAATCCAGTGGCTTCAATAGCTTCATCTAGCCATCCCAGTGGCTTCCATAGCTTCATCTAGCCACCCCAGTGGCTTCTATAGCTTCATCTAGCCACCTAGTGGCTTCCATAGCTTCATCTAGCCACCCCAGTGGCTTCCATAGCTTCATCTAGCCATACCCAAGGGGTTTCCAGGCTATGTGAGTTATGATAGAGGTGAGGATTTTATGTGGATGTCTTTGACAGTGTAGGTTTGGATGTAGACCATGTGACCACTCACCTGGGTTTAAAGTGATGAGACAGGTTCAGATCCATCTACTTTCTATACCTTGATGAAGTGCTTGTAGTCCTCATGCGGTACAGTGTTTGTCCCCTTTCATTCACTCAGAATTCAGAATTTCAGACATTACCGAATACGTGCAGGATCAAATGTCTCTATCTATCAATGATTTACTGTCTTCTTTGCCTGATTTTGAGCCTTGTATTGCAACCACTTACGAGATTCTGATGAAGATACAAAAAAATTATCACACAGTTCTGTCTTTTTGGAGTTGTGTATGAGCCTGGAGGATGTACGATCAGGAGGTGATGCAGAGCGTCTTGGTTTTCTCAGAGGAACAATTCATCACTCTTCTAACATTGTTTTCTTCTTTATGAACTACGTCTCTCCCCAGCAGTAAATGAGAATAGAGGGAGGGCCACGATGGGGCCACAGAGCCCGTAAATCAGCTCTTCTCTCTGGGTCATTAAGCTGGCAGCTCCCCTGGTCCTCTTGTCCTCTGGATCTTTAACATCCTCCCTGGCCCTGGATCAGCAGCCAGAACAGAGCAGTGGCTAACTGGCTAATGATTAGCTGTCTTGTCCTCAGCCCCAGCAGTTCAAATGTACCATTACTGTAGAATGGTAAAGGCTATGAAAACATATGAATCAGCTTGGACATTCTCTATAGTACTCTTGTGAGAGTTATTCCATATTGGACCGATTGCGATGTTTAGGGCTGGTGTCAGTGAGGATAACTGCTGGAAGTGGACTCAAATGAAGTGATTAATAATGTCTGTGTGTATATGTTTGTTGGTATGTGTGTGTGATTGCACACAGGACCTGAACGGTCGTAATTGGCAGTAAATGCCTGTACTGTATACAGGTTACTTTGTGTGTTTGTGAATCTGTCAAACAGTATTTTTCCACTTTCAGTTGAAAGTACATGTACATTTACATTTTAGTCACAGAGCGACTTACTGTTAATGCATTCGTCTTAAGATAGCTAGGTGGGACAACCACATATCACAGTCATAGTAAGTAAACAGATGGTTGAGTCTGAGGCCAGTAGGGCTGTGTGAGTCTGAGAGAAAGATGATTGGACATCCTGAGAAGAGAGTGAGAAAGAGCAGAGCAGGACTGGTGTTTTGGATAATGATTGTAATCTGTGAGCTCTATAGGGAACACCATATAATCACCTTTACTCACAGTATAAACATTGCTGCCATATGAACATTACTACATTTCAATTCTCTACAGTCTTGTTAGAATACAGTGGAATAGTAACGATTCTTTAGTGCTGTCTTGTCCATTTATCAACAATTATTTCCCACCAATGTGGTTAGAAGTCGATAATGAGCAATTACGACTTGATCTTTGGAAGGAGGCTCAGAATGGTCGACATGAACTCTGAATACAATCCTCCAGATCATCTAACAGCATTGCACATTCACAGACATGATGCTCCAACAGGTCTGGTCATATGACTACAGAGGTTTTGTCTGAACCAAATCTAGACCTGAGTGCAAGGCTGCTCTCTCTCTCTCTCTCTCTCTCTCTCTCTCTCTCTCTCTCTCTCTCTCTCTCGCTCTCTGGGTCTTTTGGTTTCCTCCAGGTCCATGAGAATTGTGGGAAATGGAACAACGAAGCACCAAACCCTCAGCCCAGCCAGTTGTTAATTACTCCCATAATCCTGTGTTTCTGCTTAATCATTCAGGAATTATAGAGCTGGCCTCTCAGCCTCTCATGTAGCAGTATACACACAGTGCACCTCGTTTTGGAGAAGAGCCAGAGGGTCTGTGTCATGGAGCTACTTTTCTCTCTCTCTCTCTCTCTTCATCCTCTAGTTTGTCTGAGAGAGAGAGAGAACAAATAACTTTCATTTTGAGTTAAATAACCTAATGATAGCATCATTATTAGAAATCCCTGACTGAAAATAAAATGGGATTTTTTAACTTAGAACACATTAAACTAAACCGGTCGCTGTTCCGTCACATCCTTTTCACACTTGAAGAACAATAGGTTTGATTAGTGCTACTTGAAAAACCCACCAACCCTATTTCTTTCATTTCTATTTCCATTTCAAATATGTATTAGGAACATAATGCATCTTTGTTGAAGCGCTTTCTGTCAAGGTCATTAGATGAAAATAATATATTATCAATGCCCCCAAAACCGGAAGAGAATAACAATGAGTGAGTGTTGACAATCATGAATAAATCATCTTTAAAGGTAGACTTAGCGATATGGTGTAGATGCAGAAAGTTAACACCATAGTGGGTCAATTTCCACAACAACTAAGAGCGCTGAAGCGCGAGGCTCAACTTCTCTGCTGTTTTGGTCCCGTGGCTACCACGCTGTAAGAGCGTGAAGCGAACCCATGCACATGCGCAGATACTGTGGGTGACTGTGTGAGAGGGAAGTGTTGCATCTCGCTCATTTCAATGTCTGCGGTGCTGCTCATGGCAACGTCATTTCGTTGAGTCTACCTTTAAGATAGATGACTTGAGAGAGCCTGTATGGACATCTTATATCTCACGTCCTAGTAGACATACAGTGAGCTCCAAAGTATGTGGACAGTGACTAAACATTTCTAACATTAATGTGGAGGCTACCATGATTACAGATAGTCCTGAATGAATCGTTAGTAATGATAAGTGAGAAAGTTAGACACAAATAACATACCCCCCAAGACATGCTAACCTCTCACTATTAGAATTCCCGGGGAGCTTTTCATTTTTGTTTTGGGGGGTATGATATTTCTCACTTATCATTATTCACGTTTCAATCAGGATTATCTGTAATCATGGTAGCATCCACATTAATGTAGAAGTATTTAGAAACATATTTTATTCTTATTTACAAGAAAAGTGTCTCCAAAATACATTATTTACCATTAATTTATAATTGGCACAAAAAAACTGAAACACAACCAAAAAAACAAACAGTAAATGCTTACAACAAGTTTGTAGAGTCACAAGCTTGATGTAGTCAGTGCGTGCTAGGAATATGGGCCCAAATATTAAACGTTTTACTACTTTAATACACATTTTAAGTGAATTTCTCCCAATACTTTTCGCCCCCAGAATGGGGGAACTACAATATGTACAAAAAGTGCTGTAATATGGATGAAAATCTCCTCAAATTAAAGCAGCCAGTCTGCACTTTAACATAGTCTTTGTATCATTTCAAATCCAAAGTGCTGGAGTACAGAACCAAAACAACAACAAAGTGTCACTGTCCCGATACTTTTGGAGCTCATTGTATATTACTGTACTGTTACTTTTGGAGCTTACTGTATATATTTATGATGCTGCTGTTGCAATAGCACTGTATGTGCCCGTCCTGTGAAGTTTCAAGGAGACTTGAAAAGTGAGGTGGACAGTGGTGAAAGAGGTGCCAACCTCCTCCTCCTATCCTCTCTTCTTCTCGTGTCCATGATTGCACAGAGATGTCTAATACTTTTCAGGAACTTCTGACAGACTCAGAAACAAGCTAGTGGCAGTCTTCCAAAATGCACACTTTCGTTCTGTCTTCTCCCGTTCTTTCAAAGGTGATCTTCCAAGAACGTCTGAGAGAGCATACTGTGTAGTATGGAAGAACGCAGAGCGCTTAAAATCTGTTGCATTTAAATGTACTTCTGCGTGACCTCTAACATAAACAGGAAACAGCATCATCACGCAGCTGGCGTCAACAAAGCTAGCTTTTACGCTAGCTAGATACGTCTGTTTACATTGCATCCAATGTAGCAGCGTGAGCAACTAGTAAACAAGTAACTGAATCGATTTTCTCAGTACCTGTTGGTTAGTGAATTAAGCTGACACCGACCAGAATCATTTTGTGTGGGGTCCTTCTCTCGCAAATTGCAAGTAAGATTTCATGCATTGTACAGAGGCTGAAGCAAAAAAAAAAGTTATATTTGCATACTGTTTAAGAATGATAAATAGCCAGAATAGTGGTGAATATTGCATTGCATTAGGACTGCTGGTGTTTTATTTCCAATTAGCAGGCTTGCATTGTGATACATTCATACAACTACAATACCTATGCTTATTATTAAATGACACTGACGTGCAAGATAGAAGGGTTTTATATTCACCTTATGCATTGATAACTAAATGATAGGCAATATGATACAATACAACTAGATTAGAAGGCCTAGGCTACTTCATCCTAATGTAAGCTAAATGCATTGGATACAAAACAAACACTGGGATATTATAAAGGAGAGTATGTCCAATTGAATTATATGGATGCAAGTCAAACAGGAATATATATTCAATTAAATGCATACACCATTGTAATATCATGAATGTCTTTCTTTCTCCTTTCAGGGGATTAGACAGAACACGTCTATGTTTTAGAATGAGCTTCAAATGTTCCAATGAGCTGACAATTCTGCATGATAGAGAATAACATGTGTGGATTTACTTCTACAGTGATGTTGCACACGGGTGAATAAACTCCTGAATAAACTCCTGGGATTGGGTGATTTTCCTGGTGGATGGGAGATTCCCAAGTTCTTTACATCTGTCTGGATGATGGGGTGGGATGTGCTTCAACCTGAGGAGAACAGAGCAGAAACATAAGGCCAAGTGGGGAGAAATTAACCTCACTGTTCACATTTCAGTGTTGGTTTAAGTTGCTGAGAATGACAACTACCTGTGTTAATGTACAATGTTTTCTAAACAGTTTTGCACATTCATAGCCTTAAGTGGTCAGATTGACTTTTAATTGATAATTTCATTATTCAAAACATTTTCTTATATGGAAAGGTGAAACACAGGAGGGGAAAGTGACAAAAAGAAAGTTAACTAACGTTAGGTAAACAGACACCGCATGCATGTATTGACTGATTGTCGGGAAGAGTGGGGTGTGCCTGAATATACAAGCAGCAATGAGTAAACACACAACAAAAGAGTTCAAATTTCAGATGCTTTTACATTAGCTTTCAGTGTCTCCAGCGCTCTAGTCCACAAGCCGCTCTAGTCCACAAGGTGTGGCCTCACTGGCAGAGTCTGTGGAAGGAGAGTGTACCACAGTTGAAGTGGGAGAGTAGGCACGCTCTGGTTGTGTTTTCCTTCTGCTCCACTTGAGTGAGGTCCTGCCTGCACTTTTGTGCCAGTCAGTTGATTAGGGAATGCCTTGAAGGTGTGCTGATTAGTAATCCTGCACAGGTGTGTTGGTTGAGTAGAGCTGTTGTTCTGTCTTCGGCTGGCCTGGTGCTGAAGGTAGTGCAGCCTTCCACAATGCTGAACTGAGTGCCGCTGTCCACTGTGCAGCAGCCAGTGCTGCTGTCCATGGTACACTGGGAATCCTTCAGCCACACCCATGCCCATGCCTCTCACGTGCCACTCTGATCATGTAAGAATGCACAAGTAACTTGGCTGGCTAGCAGGCCAAGATTGAACAGAGCATTTCCTACGTTTTTAATCGGGCACAACTGTTTTGTCCTGCCAAGCCAATGCTATGGAGTGAAATGAACGCATCAGTTGCCATCTGTCCCTTGCTACATTTGTCATTGGCTGGCTAGCATGTTCACCGATTCAGGATTAAAAAGCTGTCCGGGTCTTCACAATTGACGCTGCTGATTTTGTTTGTTTAGAAGTTCATCCCTAACGCTTCGAACACACCAACAGCATCATTGCATGGTAGACCAGAATTACATTAATTTCCAATGAAAGGCTGCGTTTGCCTTGCAGCATTGCATTGCAGAGGCAGTTGCAGTGCTTTCTGTGTGGTGCATACGTTGGATTCATCCAATGTATGCGTCAAACTGTATGTGTAGACGGCTTGACAGAAATGGTAGCAGAAGGGGAATGTTGAACTTTTGTTGCATACATATTCAGATGATGCTGCGTCCTATTTTGCGCAATGACGCTGTCGGTGTTCGAAGCCTAAACAGCTGATAACCAGGATGAGATCGCCTGCTAGCTAGCCATCACGTCCGGCAAGCTAACTTGTCTAGTGGGCTGATAAACAGCAGTGACTCAAAATTTGAATTTAAAATTCATATGAAAGTCATTTGTTGAACATTTTAACATAATTTGGTGAATATGTAAACGTAATATTACATTTGACAAAGTTATTCCTTATTTCTCAGGAACATTTTCTCCCAAGCGGGGACTTCAGTCTGCCATTAATTCAGAATATTGGGGAATTTTTGCTGCGTGGCAAGGTGTTATGAGATAGCCTCCCCGGAGAAGGAGGGAAAAAAGTATGCTCCCATGCGTGCTTTGTTTTCCAGACCTCCCAAGTATGCTAATAGAACTTCTGGTAAACTTAGTACATACTTGCCTTTTCACATTCTTATGTTTGGAATCGCACTTGAAAAATGACACTGTATTTTTCCTACCAAAGTCATATAATTAGGCATTGATGTGGAAGGAACCATGTCTGACAATAGAATTTCAGAGACCATTCCCCCCTGTGTAAAGTCCCTCCCCTAAAATCAAACATGTCCTTTCTATATAAAGTACTTCCAGATAAGCCCCTTCTTTCAAATCGTGAAAAGTGGGATTTGAAGCCATTGAATCACTTATGCAGGCCTACATTCAGAAATACACTCTGTCCCCTGTTTCTTACAACATTCTGACCTCTTCATCTGTAAAGGAAGTTGGAAGTTCTTACCAAATGAATTACTCTGTGGTTTGGGACTGGCTAGCTAAGGACTCAAAGCCTTGTATTATCCCTCTCTCTCTCTCTCTCTCTCTCTCTCTCTCTCTCTCTCTCTCTCTCTCTCTCTCTCTCTCTCTCTCTCAGCTTGAGCCATGTGGTTTTTTGTGTCTCCCTGTGTTTACCTCAGCAGGAACGACTGACAGACAGGCCTTATTAGCTGGGCTCTCTCTGTGGTTATGTTGCCGTCAGAAAACATGAAACAGTCAAAGTACTCAGTTTAAAACCTTTACAATGGCTTGAGAGAGGGAAAAATATACATGATTCTATATTGGGAGAGTTAGGCTGTGTCCTAAATGGCATCCTATTGCCTTCATTGGGCCCTGGGTCAGATGGTTTAGATATTTTCTTCTTTAAGGTTGTAGCCCCTATCATTGCAGAGCCTATCTCTCACCTTTTTAACCTGTCTCTCCTCTCTAGGGAGGTTACCAGTGCTTGGAAGGCAGCCCCGGTGCGTCCTTTATTTAAAGGGGAGATCAAGCTGATCCTAACTGTTATAGGCCAATTTCTATCTTGCCCTGTTTATCAAAACTGTTGGAAAAACTTGTCAATAATCAACTGACTGGCTTTCTTGATGTCTATAGTATTCTCTCTGGTACGGAATCTGGTTTCCGCTCAGGTTATGGATGTGTGCACTGCATCGCAGCCGGCTGAGAAAAGATTGTAACTGCTAATTGGATATCACTAATTTGGGGAGAAAATGGGGTAAAAAAAAATACAATAAAACTAAAAATCTATAGAAATGGGTTATGGATGTGTCACTGCAACATTAAAGGTCCTAAATGATGTCACCACTGCCCTCTAAGCAATGTTGTGCTGCTATTTTTATTGACTTGACCAAAGCTTTTGATACGGTAGACCGTTCCATTCAAGTGGGTTGGCTAAGGAGTATCGATGTCTCTGAGGGGTCTTTGGCCTGGTTTGCTAACTACCTCTCTCAAAGACTGCAATGTGTAAAGTCAGAACATTTGCTGTCTCAGCCACTGCCTATCACCAAGGGAGTACCCCAAGGCTCCATCCTAGGCTCACTCTCTTCTCAATTTACATCAACAACATAGCTCAGGCAGTAGGAAGCTCTCTCATGCATTTATATGCAGATTATACAGTCTTATACTCAGCTGGCCCCTCACCGGATTTGGTGTTAAATGCTCTACAACAAAGCTTTCTTAGTGTCCAACAAGCTTTCTCTGCATGGATAGTATGGATAGAGTATGGTACACTGTCCTTCTCTCAGCACATAAAACATCTGCAGGCTAAGTTTACATCTGTAGTTGGTGTCCTCTAACTATTTTGGGCTCCCGAGTGGCGTAGTGGTCTAAGGCACTGCATCTCAGTGCAAGATGAGTCACTACAGTCCCTGGTTCAAATCCAGGCTGTATCATATCCGGCCGTGATCGAGAGTCCCATAATGCGGCACACGTTTGGCTGGGGTAGGCCGTCATTGTAAATAAGAATTTGTTCTTAACTGACTTCCCTAGTTAACCCAGATGCCAAATTAACACTGATTCAGATGACCCTCCTACCCAGGCTACATTCTGGAGACTTAGTTTATAGATCAGCAGGTAAGGGTGTTCTTGAGCGGCTAGATGTTCATTACCATTCGGCCATCAGATTTGCAACCAATGCTCCTTATAGGACACATCACTGCACTCTAAACTCTTCTGTGAACTGGCCATCTCTGTAGACCAGGCGCAAGACCCACTGGTTGATGCTTATTTATAAAATCCTCTTAGGCCCCGTATCTGAGGTACCTACTGCAGTCCTCATCCTCCACATACAGTACAACACACGTTCTGTCAGTCACATTCTGTTAAAGGTCCCCAAAGCACACACAGCAATGGTTCGCTCCTCTTTTCAGTTTGATGCAGCTAGTGACTGGAATGAGCTGCAACAAACACTCAAATTGGACAGTTTTATCTCCATCTCTCCATTTAAAGACTCAATCATGGACACTCTTACTGGCACTTGTTGCTGCTTCATGTGATGTATTGTTGTCTCTACCTTCTTGCCCTTTGTGCTATTGTCTGTGCCTAACAATGTTTGTGCCGTTTTTGTGCTGCTGCCATGTTGTGTTGCTACCGTGTTGCTGTCATGTCGTGTTGCTACCATGCTGTTTTGTCATGTGTTGCTACCATGCTGTGTTGTTGTCTTAGATCTCTCTTTATGTAGTGTTGTGGCGTCTCTCTAGTCGTAATGGGTTTTGTCCTAAAACATTTTTTTTTATAGCATCCCCCATCCCTGCAAGAAGCCTTTTGCCTTTTGGCAGGACGTCCTTGTAAATAAGAATTTGTTCTTAATTAACTTGGCTAGTTAAATAAAGGTTAAATAAAATAATTTAAAGTAATTAGTAAGGTCTTTAGGAATTATTTATTTTACAATGTTATGTCACAATTACAGTTACACAACAAGCTCTCTCTTCAGAGGGGGAGAGAGCGAGAGAGAGGAAGAGCGGGAGAGAGAGGGAAAGTGATCAATTAAAAAAGGAAGAGAGAGAGCAGTGTGGCCTTTTGAAATCCAACAGCGGAAGTTGAGCTGTTGTTCCACAGCGGCTGAGACAATGTAGGCAATGATTACAGTGTGTTGTTCTCATTTCATCTCCACATTTCCTGGCACATTTCCTGGTCATGCATCAAGACATCCGTAACGGGAAATTGTGTTGTGAGACCACAAAGCAATTAAAATAGGAAGCAAGATGTTTTTTTTCTAATTATATCACAATGAATTTAATTATTGTTGTGTGCTTTACCAGCAGCAACATTGTTGTTGTTGTCTAGTGTATTGAAGCAGCATTGGCTTGATCAATAACTTTGTTAAAATGATGCCTTCCTCCTCTTGCTCGTTCTACTATAATGAACGTCCTAAATGACGTAACCAGACTCAAACTAGCTCATTATGTATTTATACACTGTTTATTGAGTGCATATGTAAATGTATAGTTACATTTACACATGCCAATTCATTGTTCCATTCTCACGTGTCATGCCTTGTAATTTCACTACTCCCCATGCATGTCCAATTTGTACTGCTGATTGGAGCGTATAAAAACAACCTGTCTATCCATTCACAAAGTGTGTTATTGGATGTTTCCTCTGATTAGCCTAATAGCAGCCTAATAAAAACATGTTCAGTACACAAATACACAGTAATGACAATGACAAAACATATTTTTTGCCTCAGTGAATTTCAGAACCAGAATGCACTGCTTCAGGCTGTAGTGTACGATGATGCCCTGGTGTTTAATTTCAGCTCCACATCCCTCCTTCCTCTCCCTCTATCTCCAACATGAACAGAGGCTCTGACATCCCTGATAGAAAGGTGATATTGGCTGCTGTATTCAGGTGTTAGTGGTCTGTGGTTAACCTCAAACCAGCTAGCTACCTACCACAGGACTGTGTGTGTGTCACAGAGAGGGATGCCACAAACCTCATACCCTGCCACCCCTGTATGAGTGGAAAGCTGAGGGAACCAAGATCACAAGATCAGATAAAAGTGGCCCGAGGAAAAAGCTCTTAAAGACTTACTTAGAAAGACACGCGGCTGTAATCGCTGCCAAAGGTGATTCTAACACGTATTGACTCAGGTATGTGAATACTTATGTAAATGAGATATTTCTGTGTTTCATGTTCAATAAATTTGCTAACATAACATTTTCACTTTGTCATTATGGGGTATTGTGTGTAGATAGGTGAGATTATTTAAATGGTTTTATCCATTTTGAATTCAGGCTGTAACAACAAAATGTGGAATAAGTCAAGCAATATGAATACTTTCTGAAGGCACTGAAATTATTGGTTGAGGTAAACTAATTATAATATATATATATGTATAATTATAAGTTAATTACAGGAAAGTATGCATGTTTAAAAAGCAAGCATGTCTTTAAAAAGCTATTCCAGGTAGGTATATGGTAAGCACAGTGCCTTGGGAAAGTATTCAGACCCCTTGACTTTTTCCACATTTTGTTACGTTACAGCCTTATTCTAAAATGGATTTTAATATACATCAATATACACACACAATACCACATCGAAAACAGGTTTTAGACATTTTTGCAAATGTATTAAAAGTAAAAAAACATTTACATAAGTATTCAGACCCTTTGCTGTGAGACTACAAATTGAGCTCAGGTGCATCCTGTTTCCATCCTTGAGATGTTTCTACAACTTGATTGGAATCCACCTGTGGTAAATTCAGTTGATTGGACATGATATGGAAAGACACACACCTATCTAGTATATAAGGTCCCACAGTTAACAGTGCATGTCAGTTCAAAAACCAAGCTATGAGGTTGAAGGAATTGTCTGTAGAGCTCCGAGAGAGGATTGTCGTCGAGGCACAGATCGGGGAAGGGTACCAAAATATTTCTGCAGCATTGAAGGTCCCCAAGAATCATACTTAAATGGAAGATGTTTGGAACAACATAGACGGCCGACCAGCCAAACTGAGCAAATGGTGGAGAAGGGCCTTGGTCAGGGAGGTGACCAAGAACCTGTTGGTCACTCTGGCAGAGCTACAGAGTTCCTCTTTGGAGATGGGAGAACCTTCCAGAAGGACAACCATATCTTCAGCGACGCTCCCCATCCAACCTGACAGACCTTGAGAGGATGTGCAGAGAAGAATGGGATAAATTCCCCAAATACAGGTGTGCCAAGCTTGTAGCATCATACCCAAGATGATTCAAGGCTGTAATCGCTGCTAAAGGTGTTTCAACAAAGTACTGAGTAAATGGGCTGAATATTTATGTTTTTTATTTTTAATACATTAGCAAAAATGTGAAAATAACAGTTTTTGCTTTGTCATTATGGGGTATTGTGTGTAGATTGGTCAGGAAAAAAATCAGTTACATCCATTTTAGAATAAGGCTGTAACGTAAAACATAAAGTGAAAAGGTCAAGGGGTCTGTATTCTTTCCAGATGCTGTATATACTGGTGACTAACTACCCATTGTTCTGTCAGTCAATCTCTCAGCTGACACAGTTCTGCAAGAGGCGTCTGAATTCGGAAATTTTGAATACCACAGTTCAAAGTTGGTCTGCAAATTCAAAGACATATTAACATCTGAAAATTAAACAGGAAATGTTGTCAAAGCCCTTTGAATACAGCCTTTGTGATATAAAGTATTTTTGGTTTTGACTCTCCCTTTCCTCAGCACACATTGCATTGTTCTGCTGTAATCCGGTAGTAATCCTGATCTGAGGTGGCGTGTTTGTGTGTGTTTGTGTTTGTATGTGTTTGTGTGTGTTTGTGTTTGTGAGAGTGTGTGTGTGTGTTTGGGTGTATGTGTGTGTGTGTGTGTGTGTGTGTGTGTGTGTGTGTGTGACAGTAGCTTTCCCCTCAGAACACTCAGAAGAGAGGGGGGGGGATCTAAAAGAGAGGAATGAAAGGAAGCGAGGGTACTCAGAGAGAGATACATGGAGAGTGAGAAACAGAGGAAGAGAAGGGGATGTCCTCAAGGGACTCGATCCATCCCTCTGACACTCCAGAGCATCTAAGGAAAGTGGGAAGAGGAAGTGAGGGGGATTGAGGAACAGGACCTTGAGTGGCAGGTGCAACTACAGTCTAAAGATCCCCTGGAATGGGGTTTTGGTGTGTATGAGTGTTTGTGTGTGTGTGTGTGTGTGTGTGTTTGTGTGTGTGTGTGTGTGCATGTGTGTGCGTGCAGTCACTGAGCTTCCAATCGGACTCTAAAACAAACCAGCTCCCACAGATTACCAAGGCCTAATCAAGGCATTAGAGAAAGACCAATTCAAGTGAAAGTAACCCGATGAATTGATGTCCCGGGCTAACACTGGCATATAGACCTGTTGCAGGTGTCCCGTTTCATGGTGGTTTTAGAGTCTGAGGAAACTTGTTAAGAGGCGTACATCTTTCCCAGACTAGTTTCCCATCCTGACCAGACAGAGAGATACTACTGTCCTGTCCTGGGCTCCCGTGGTGGAGACTGACCAGACAGAGAGATACTACCGTCCTGTCCTGGGCTCCCGTGGTGGAGACTGACCAGACAGAGAGATACTACCGTCCTGTCCTGGGCTCCCGTGGTGGAGACTGACCAGACAGAGAGATACTACCGTCCTGTCCTGGGCTCCCCTGGTGGAGACGGACTAGACAGAGAGATACTACCGTCCTGTCCTGGGCTCCCCTGGTGGAGACGGACTAGACAGAGAGATACTACCGTCCTGTCCTGGGCTCCCCTGGTGGAGACTGACTAGACAGAGAGATACTACCGTCCTGTCCTGGGCTCCCCTGGTGGAGACTGACCAGACAGAGAGATACTACCGTCCTGTCCTGGGCTCCCCTGGTGGAGACTGACTAGACAGAGAGATACTACCGTCCTGTCCTGGGCTCCCCTGGTGGAGACTGACCAGACAGAGAGATACTACCGTCCTGTCCTGGGCTCCCCTGGTGGAGACTGACCAGACAGAGAGATACTACCGTCCTGTCCTGGGCTCCCCTGGTGGAGACTGACTAGACAGACTACTTCTCAAAGTCATTCACTTTCTTAATTCTCCTTTAGAACATCTCCTTATCTCTGTAGAACTGGAAACTTTGACTGCAATTGTTTCATGGATTGTTATGCGACCGTCACCAACAAAATGTATGCCTTTTTTAAAACTTTAAAATTTTTGGAAGACAAAAGATTTCCAGAATGACCCTTTGGAGCCGGTGGGAGGTGGGCCAGTTTTATTATAAGTTTTGTGTTCATTCCCTCTGTGGGTGGCATGTTTGATCCCTGGGCAGCACAATAGCTCTGTGTGATTAATGCCTTCAGCCAAAATCCAATAAGGGGGACGTAGAGTGGGAACAGGGTGGTACGGCATCTCTCTCTCTATCCCTCCATCCATCCATACCTCCCTCCTTCCATCTCCATCCTCTGCCACCAGGGTCTAAATCAGCCTGCCGTTTGTTCTGCTGTGATCAATGTGTTCTGACAAAGAGAGAAGCCAAATTGCGGCACTTTATTGAAATGCTTCCTCCCACCTCCTCCTACCTGGCTGCCTGCCCACATCTCCTGTGGTTTCAAGCAGTCGCAGCACAGGGACCAGACGTGTGTGTGTGAGTATAAGTGTGTGTTTGTGTGTCTCTCTTTGGTTTCAGGAAGCCAAAGCTAGAGCACATATATGCACATTAGAGCCTGTCAGTCTGTCTGTCTGTCTGTCTGTGTCTATGTGCCAGGCTGATTCAGTGGCATGAGAATGCGGTCCTGTTAGCGCTTCTACAGACAATGAGTGGACGGACAAGTTAGCACCAAATCAACTGAACTTAATTTGAAAGCTCTAGGTTTTATATTGAATTCCGATGTAATAGTCATTCGGCTGTGTGTGTGTGTGTGTGTGTGTGTGCGTACGTACATTTTAACACAAGCACCCTGTTTTTCTTTTAAACAGAGAGGATGAAATAGGGTTTGAATTAGGTTTTTCACAATTCATTACAGTAAATCTATGGTGACTTGACCTCGCCTCCAGTTGAAAAAGTGCTGTGTATTTTACTACACTAATTTACTTTTTGGAGTGGGTTAATATGTGTGTGTTTGCCATCGTCTTGCAGTGCCAAGTGGCACAAGTGATTATTAGGACAGAATCAGAAAAGACAGGTCTGAATGCAGCCTGTGTCAATGAGGCCATTACATGACCTCAGAGTTGTTAATTATGCAGTCCTACCAGTGTCATCCTCCCCTTAGAGATACAACAGTATCTCCTTTCACTCAGTAACGACACCAGTCGGTCTCATCGTGTTGATTTGTATTGATCGGTTTGGTACAAGGAAATGGTTCCATTGTGTATGGGTGGGGAAGCAGATATACTGTACATAGCTCCACCAACACTAAGTGTTATGAGAAGAATCAAAGCAGACCACTGTGTAGTTGACATTTTAGGACACCCTCATGCCTCAATGGACAATCATGATATAAGGACTCAGTACGTGATGTGCAGTCAAATCATTGTACAGTATCAATGATCTGTTTTCCAATCATATCATACTCCTCAGCCCGTATGTGCTTGGTGTCTATTAAACATGTTGTTTGGTCTGCTCCACTGGACCTGTGTGTGTGTGTGTGCACTCTAGTGGACCCTCTCTATAATGGGATCCATGCTTAGAGACCATTCATAATTGAATTGATAATGATGTGTTAGGAGGAGTGCTCTGGAAAAGAGGGGAGATGGAAATAAAACATATGCACGTGATATTACATTGGCATTAAATATTTGTCTGCCATGGGCCCTTTTCAAAAGTAGTGCACTATAAAGGGAATAGGGTGCCATTTGGAATGCATCCCTAATCGGACTTTTTAAACTGGTGACGATGACATGCCAAGTTGACCTTCAGTGTCTGGAATTGAGGCATCTATTTTTCTCATGCAGCTACAGTACTGCCTACTTCTCTACTATACAGTACAGGACTCACCGTGTCCTTGAAGCTACATTTTATTCTCTGAATAGGGTGATGGCGAAATGCGTAGCTTCGCTTCATTTTATGGTGCTTTCCTGGGTGACTCAGAAGTTCAAACAGTTGTTCTGAGTTGAAAAACTATTACAACAGGGACTGAATGCTGAGGTCCCCATGGAAGGTTTTTCCTCTTACTCTGAACTGCACTGCCGTACAAGCTTAGCCTCTGCAGGCTTAAAGGGATTCTGTGTGTGTGTGTGTGTGTGTATATGTCCGTTCCGTGTGTGTGCCTCCAAGTAGCTAAGACGGCCTCTATGATTGAATTCAGTCAGGCCTCTCCCAGGCAGCCCACTCATGATCTTGACTGAGGGTCTTTTCATTGCCCCCCTGTCTGCCTGTCTGTCTCTGTGTGTGTGTCTGCATGTGTTCACTTCCATCAGTGTTTGTGTGTGTGTGTGTATGTATACTAGTGGACAAGACAGGTTCTCTGATGGAGGGTGTTTCCATTGCACCCCTGTCTGCCCCCCAGGCCGCCTTCTGCTGATGGGATCAGGACTGAGGCTAAGTACCATTAATAACAACCACAGCCTTTTGGACCCCTGGTCTATCAGGTCACTGTCCACAGCCTCCTGGACCACTGGTCTATCAGGTCACTGTCCACAGCCTCCTGGACCACTGGTCTATCAGGTCACTGTCCACAGCCTCTTGGACCACTGGTCTATCAGGTCACTGTCCACAGCCTCCTGGAACACTGGTCTATCAGGTCACTGTCCACAGCCTCCTGGACCCCTGGTCTATCGGGTCACTGTCCACAGCCTCCTGGACCACTGGTCTATCGGGTCACTGTCCACAGCCTCCTGGACCCCAGCAGACACACACTGTATTGCCATCAATACCTCTGATTATTAGCCTAGCTGTAAGGAAATTGTGTGTGGGTGGTGTGTCTGTGTCTGTGTCTGTGCATGTGCGTGTGCGTTCTTGCGTGTGTATGTGTGCATCCAGCTGTTTCTCTATGCATTCATGAGTCTATTCAGGAGTGTGCAGAGTCTTGTTCATCATATCAACAGCTCTCTTTTGATCTATGCAGCTGTCCTTTTGAAGTCTGTTGTAATCAATTTGCTCATCATTTAAAGTGTCTGGCGGCCCTTGTGTGTGTGTTTTGTTTTGTGTCCGCTCCAGTTAATGAGAACAGCACTCCTTCTGTTGTCCTTGAGATAGCAGCTAATTAGGCTGAGCCGTCTCTGCATCATTGGCTCGTGATTCCCGCTTCACTCCCATAGAACGCCATGTAGCCAAGTAAAACGGGGTGATAATTCACTGCCATCCGCTGAAATGGTGGTGTATGGTGGTGTATGGAGGTGTATGGTGGATTGCATGGCTCCAAGGAGAGGCTCTGGAGGTTGGTCATGTGTACGTGAGGAAGACAGCCTCTCTGATAGGCTATGCCTTTTTTCAAATCGACCAATTCCAAGCCCACATCTTTTTGTCTGAGTATCGCAGCCATCCTGTTGACATCACACTCTCCTGTTATCAGTTCTTATCAGCTATGGCTACAACCCTGGCACATCTGTCTCCCATTATGGTCTGGATGGTGACATTTCAACGTTTGTCCTTCATTGGTCAATTCCAGAGAGAGAGAGAGAGAGAGAGAGAGAGAGAGAGAGAGAGAGAGAGAGAGAGAGAGAGAGAGAGCTGACTCGGCCCTCACAGAGGTTCTTTATGAGTCCTCGTCCCGGGCCTGTCTCAGCACTCACGGGACAGGATGGCAGTGAGTTACGACTGCAAGAAAACCTTCATTCAATGCGCACACACACACACTTGCAGACACACACACTATTATACACTGACTCATACTGACACAGAGACACACACACACAGCTATCTTTCAGAAAGAACATTGAGTCTAAAAAAATCGAGAGAGAGATAGAAAGAGAGAGAAAAGGTGACCTCTCCAACCCTGTTAACAACCTGGGTTTGGCTCCCTCTATTGAGGGAGCCAATCAGAGGTCCTCCCTCCTGGTCACCCAGCCAATCAGAGGTCATCACCTCTGGTTACTTGTACTCTTCGTGCTCCCTAGGGAAGAAACTGACCACTGAGAGAGACCTAGATGGAAGCCTATTCAGAATAATTGATGACAGAATTTATTTTAATACCATTCATATTTTTTATAGAAGTAGAGTAGCACAGCCTATTTTCTATGTTTTCTCAGAATGAATGAATTTTGGACGTAATCAAACGCAATGGGGACAAGTCAAATGTAAGACAATGCTCTATACTACAGGCTTTGTATTGGAGCTTAGAGATTGGAAACGGTATGTTGACTCATTTTGTGATAGGTTAATATGGAACACATCAAAGGATTGGCTCAGTGATTTTCAGTGGAATCTGTGATTCAAGGCAAATTGTTGGGTTAAGGAGTGGGTCTTTTCCAATTCCAAGTTCCAACAAGGTATTTTTTTTAACGTATAATTAGAGTATCTAGCAGCAGTATCTCCAGCAAACCTCTTGTTTAACTATTTCATTTTGAAGGTTTTAACCGTTTGTTTAAAACACTACCTGCAAACCTCCCAAATAAATCAATACAAGCCCCAGGGTTAAAATTCTCTCAGTGAAGGCTCATAGACTGTGCACAAGGAAGAGGTATCAGGTAAACTTGAGATATGCACTTGATGTGGCTTCTGGCTGTGTCCCAAATGGCACCCAAATGGCCCTGGTCAGAAGTAGTGCACTATGTAGGGAATAGGATGCCATTTGGCACGCATCCTGTCTGGACATAAAAGGTGTGAGACTGTCTGCCAACTAATGTCATAATAGATCTTTTGAAGGACAGACACTGTGTGTTATTACAGATCAGACTGGGGTGGAGAGCTCTGTGGTCGTGTGTCTGGGTGTGTGTGTCTGGGTGTATGTGTCTGGCTGTATATGTCTCCGCATGTGTGTGCGTGATGCGCACTGACAGGCCCAAAGATTGGAAGATACCCTTTCCCTCCCAGGGCTCTGCCAGCAGATTGCTTCTGACCAACCATACATCACTCTAGACTACACACACACACACACACACACACACACACACACACACACACACACACACACACACACACACACACACACACACACACACACACACACACACACACACACACACAAAGCAGTACTATCTGGAGTCTGATGATACAAACGAACGGTTCTCAAATTATCACTACATTACATGCCATATCAAATCCCTTTAGTTGCTCACAGGGCAGTGTGATTGGAGGGCAGTGTGATTGGAGGGCAGTGGGATTGGAGGGCAGTGTGATTGGAGGGCAGTGTGATTGGAAGGCAGTGTGATTGGAGGGCAGTGTGATTGGAGGGCAGTGTGATTAGAAGGCAGTGTGATTAGAAGGCAGTGTGATTGGAGGGCAGTGTGATTGGAGGGCAGTGTGATTGGAGGGCAGTGTGATTGGAGGGCAGTGTGATTAGAGTGCCCTGTGATTAGGAGGCAGTGTGATTGGAGGGCAGTGTGACTGGAGGGCAGTGTGATTGGAGGGCAGTGTGATTAGAGTGCACTGTGATTTGGAGACAGTGTGATTGGAGGGCAGTGTGATTGGAGGGCAGTGTGATTGGAGGGCAGTGTGATTGGAGGGCAGTGTGATTGGAGGGCAGTGTGATTGGAGGGCAGTGTGATTAGAGTGCACTGTGATTAGGAGGCAGTGTGATTGGAGGGCAGTGTGATTGGGGGGCAGTGTGATTGGAGGGCAGTGTGATTGGAGGGCAGTGTGATTAGAGTGCCCTGTGATTAGGAGGCAGTGTGATTGGAGGGCAGTGTGACTGGAGGGCAGTGTGATTGGAGGGCAGTGTGATTAGAGTGCACTGTGATTTGGAGACAGTGTGATTGGAGGGCAGTGTGATTGGAGGGCAGTGTGATTGGAGGGCAGTGTGATTGGAGGGCAGTGTGATTGGAGGGCAGTGTGATTAGAGTGCACTGTGATTAGGAGGCAGTGTGATTGGAGGGCAGTGTGATTGGGGGGCAGTGTGATTAGAGTGCACTGTGATTAGGAGGCAGTGTGATTGGGGGGCAGTATTATTGGACTTTTAGAACAGCTCAATAAGTGGCCCTCTCGCCTCAAGCCTTTGTGTCCTAATCATTGTTAGAGCCTATTTTGACTCTTTGAACTGTGCTTCATGCACCATAATAAAACCCTGAATGTGCTGTAACAAGTTGTTTTGTTCCAATATAAATCAGGCAACGTTAAGGGGTGCAATCTGCGATTACAATCAGGACTTTACTTTTGGAGTCTGTGTGTTGAAGTCTGAGTGGTGTAATGCAAGTTGTTCTCACTCAAAGGCTGTGTCCCAAATGGCACCCTATTCCCTTTATAGTGCACTACATTTGACCAGGGCCCATAGGCATAGGTCCCTGGTCAAAATTAGTGCACTATAGGAAATAGGGTTCCATTTGGGATGCAGGCAGACTCTTAAGCAGTGCTAGAATACATAACCACACCAGTCTGGGGAAACTGTAAGAGTGTAATAGGCTCTTCAACACTGGGATTTTCAGATTGGCAGCAAGGCCACTGGGTGCTCTCACTGATGTAGACAGACAGCAAGTGATGATTGCCCTCCCTGAGATTCTACTGGCTGCTGTGTATGAGTACTCACTTCCCAAAAAGACACAGCCCACAGACACACATTCTGTAGCACTACACAAAGACGAAGATATGCACTTTGTACTCTGTGGACTGTCTCCACTCTGGAGAATGCAAAGTGCAGACAGACACACAATCATATTCTTTTGTTGTCTGGCCCTTTGTGCCTGGATAGATCACAGTCAAATAACTGTGTTATCCTTCTATTATTGTATCTGCACCTGGAGGCACCAACTGCCTTTTCTATGTGTTATCACATGGTTATGATATAGACACTGAGTAATGATGGTATGATATCATACACATTCCATATTATTTGATTCAACCCTGTCACGCCCTGTCAATGCCGTCACCCCCATAGGAATAAACATTCTATTTATAATTCTATGTTCAGTCCCAATGCTCTTTTCTGTGTCTGAGACTCCGGGGTCAGATGTCATTCAAGCACATTCCTTGGGAAAGCCATTTATTCTGTTTTAACGGACCTACTCAAGCGTGAGCACGGCGACTCAATAAGAGATTTCTATGACCCTCCCATCACCCTTTTACCAAAAAGGTCCTTTTATATCAGCCCTTCCCCATCTTGCCCAACATTCCTATGGTCTTCCCCAAGTGTGTAGCCTACATATTACCCCCCCTCCTGCTCCCCTCCTCTTTGCCTCTTAACGGGCCCCATTGTCCCCCCCCCATCGCCCGTTGCCCAGACCCCTGTAGGCCATCTCAGAGCAGGCATTAAAAAGATTGGTGAGGTTCAGCTATTGAGTAGAATTAGACATGGTCAATGTAACCCCTGACGGGACCAAACCCCTAGGGGAGAAAGAGGGAGAAGGGGGAGAGAGGGGGAGGCTGAATAGGGATGAGAATAAGGTAGCAGTATGAATGTTCGTATGTGTGGAGGGGGGGAGTGTGGTGCCTCATGCCTACTAGTTATTTAGGAGTTAAGGCGGTAAAAGACAGTGTGAGTTTAACTTATAATTGGTGAAAGTTTTCAAATGCTATAGAGTGGTAGTAGTTAGTTGGCTGTAGATATTCCTTCTTACTTCCTAGATTTCTCTTGATGCTATACAGTAGGTTGGTATGCTTTGCGCTCTTGCTGTGTGTGTTTGCTTACCTTAGTTATTTCCCTAAGGGAACAACAAACATGACAAGTGGGAAATGAAGTGTGCAGCATCTTGTTTTTTAAAAAAAAAAACATTTGATTATGTGGGTAATCAAATGGTTTTAATTGAGAAAAGTGGATATGATGTAGGTTTAATTGATAAAAGTGGATATTATGTAGATTTATTTGAGAAACGTGGAAATTATGTACACTACCATTCAAAAGTTTGGGGCCACTTAGAAATGTCCTTGTTTTTAAAAGAAAAGCACATGAAAGAAAAGCACAAGGATTGGCCCCTTTTTTTCAATGTTCGCCTAAAATGACATACCCAAATTGAACCTCCTGTAGCTCAGGCCCTGAAGCAAGGATATGCATTTCCTTGGTACCATTTGAAAGGAAACACTTTGAAGTTTGTGGAAATGTGAAAGGATTGTAGGAGAATATAACACATTAGATTTGATAAAAGTTTTTTGGTATATTTTGTACCATCATTTTTGAAATTCAAGAGAAAGGCCATGAGGTATTATTCCAAACCAGATGCAATTTAGATATTGGCCAAGAGATGGCAGCAGTGTATGTGCAAAGTTTTAGACTGATCCAATGAACCATTACATTTCTGTTAAAAATGTTGTATCAAGACTGCCCAAATTTGCCTAATTCGTTTATTAATAACTTTTCATGTTCAAAACTGTGCACTCTCCTCAAACAATAGTGTTCACTTCCATCAGTGTTTGTGTGTGTGTGTGTATGTATACTAGTGGACAAGACAGGTTCTCTGATGGAGGGTGTGCATGGTATTCTTTCACTGTAATAGCTACTGTAAATTTCACAGTGCAGTTATATTAACAAGAATTTAAGCTTTCTGCCAATATAAGATATGTCTATGTCCTGGGAAACATTCTTGTTACTTACAACCTCATGCTAATCACATTAGCCTACGTTAGCTCAACTGTCCAGCAAGGGACCCACCAATCCTGAAGAAGTTTTAAAATTACATCAAATTGATCAGAAATACAGCGTAGTCATTGTTAATGTTGTAAATGACTATTGTAGCTGGAAACGGCTGATTTCTTAAAGAAGGAATAAAACTGGCCTTCTAGTTGAGTATCTGCATTTTTGGGTTCGATTACAGGCTCCAAATGGCCAGAAACAAAGACCTTTCTTCTTCTCAAAGTTTTAGACTGATCCAATGAACCATTACATTTCTGTTAAAAATGTTGTATCAAGACTGCCCAAATTTGCCTAATTCGTTTATTAATAACTTTTCATGTTCAAAACTGTGCACTCTCCTCAAACAATAGTGTTCACTTCCATCAGTGTTTGTGTGTGTGTGTGTATGTATACTAGTGGACAAGACAGGTTCTCTGATGGAGGGTGTGCATGGTATTCTTTCACTGTAATAGCTACTGTAAATTTCACAGTGCAGTTATATTAACAAGAATTTAAGCTTTCTGCCAATATAAGATATGTCTATGTCCTGGGAAACATTCTTGTTACTTACAACCTCATGCTAATCACATTAGCCTACGTTAGCTCAACTGTCCAGCAAGGGACCCACCAATCCTGAAGAAGTTTTAAAATTACATCAAATTGATCAGAAATACAGCGTAGTCATTGTTAATGTTGTAAATGACTATTGTAGCTGGAAACGGCTGATTTCTTAAAGAAGGAATAAAACTGGCCTTCTAGTTGAGTATCTGCATTTTTGGGTTCGATTACAGGCTCCAAATGGCCAGAAACAAAGACCTTTCTTCTGAAACTCGTCAGTCTATTCTTGTTCTGAGAAATGAAGGCTATTCCATGCGAGAAATTGCCAAGAAACTGAAGATCTCGTACAACGCTGTGTATTACTCCCTTCAAAAAACAGTGCAAACTGTCTCTAACAGGGTACAACTGGCAAACAGGGCACAACTGAGCAAGAGGACAAGTACATTAGAGTATCTAGTTTGAGAAACAGACGCCTCACAAGTCCTCACAAGGCTTCATAAAATAGTACCCGCAAAACACCAGTCTCAATGTCAACAGTGAAGAGGCGACTCCGGGATGCTGGCCTTCTAGGCAGAGTTGCAAAGAAAAAGCCATATCTCAGACTGGCCAATAAAAAGAAAAGATTAAGATGGGCAAAATAACACAGACACTGGACAGAGGAACTCTGCCTAGAAGGCCAGCATCCGGGAGTCGCCTCTTCACTGTTGACGTTGAGACTGGTGTTTTGCGGGTACTATTTAATTAGTCTAAAGAAGGCCAGTTTAATTGCTTCTTTAATCAGCACAACAGTTTTCAGCTGTGCTAACATAATTGCAAAAAGGTTTTCTAACGATCAATTAACCTTTTAAAATTATAAACTTGGATTAACTAACACAACACAAAAAATCAGCCTTTACCAGTTACATTAGTCAATTACAACACTAACAATGTCAACACTGTATTTCTGATCAGTTTGATGTTATTTTAATGGACAAACATTTTTAAGTGACCCCAAACTTTTGAATGGTAGTGTAGGTTTAATTGAGAAACAGGATATTATGTAGGTTTAATTGAGAAACAGGATATTATGTAGGTTTAATTGAGAAACAGGATATTATGTAGGTTTAATTGAGAAACAGGATATTATGTAGGTTTAATTGAGAGACAGGATATTATGTAGGTTTAATTGAGAAACAGGATATTATGTAGGTTTAATTGAGAAACAGTATATTATGTAGGTTTAATTGAGAAACAGGTGCTGTATTTACTTCTGACGCAAATCAGATACCTGGGAGCATCTTCTGATCTGATGAGCTGGTGTTGGTATTCCACTGGTACTAAAGCTAATGTCGAGGTTAGCGTGTTTGTGTGTGCGATTGGTTGTGTGTGTGTGTGTGTATGTGTGTGTGTGTGTGTGTGTGCGTGTGTGCGCGTGTGTGCGTGTGCACAACAGAAGGCTTAGTGAGAACGGCACATTTTTCATAC
Source organism: Brachymystax lenok tsinlingensis (assembly GCA_030435695.1). NCBI lineage: Eukaryota > Metazoa > Chordata > Actinopteri > Salmoniformes > Salmonidae > Brachymystax > Brachymystax lenok. The sequence goes on along the minus strand of CM059781.1, from coordinate 26,993,537 downwards.
ACTTACTGCTCATGGGGCCTCAATAATACATCCTGATATAAGATGCTTAACAATCACATCCAATCAACATAGCTTAAGATCAAATGCATCAAAGAACCCATTGGAGTGGAACCAGTCCTCCTTGGAGACTTTCCCAACGGAAATTACCAATTTCATTTCGATTAGTTTTTTTCTTGTTATTTTCTTGAAGCGTAAACATCAATAGCTACATCCGTTCATTCGCAGTGAAACACTTTATTTCTCTGATATGGGGTAGGTAGCCTACCTTGTTTTTTATGAACAGCACCAGTGATTGGTTGCATCCCAAATGGCACCCTATTCCCTATTCTTTGGTCAAAAGTAGTGCACTGCATAGGGAATAGGGTGCCATTTGGGACATAGACATTGTCTTCCCAATGGGCTGGAAGCAATTTAATCAGTGTCCTAATTGATTCAGATGAGATTCGGTTGAAGGACTTTCTATTGAGTTGTAATTAGAAGCAGTCCCCTGGGCAACAGGGTAGAGAGTAGACCCATCACCATCCGGATGAGGGAAGGTGCAGGCAGAGCGCTCAGGGCCCTAAATCATCCGTCTCCGGAATGGCGAAGCAGAGTGGAGCCGGAGAGGAGAGCCAGTGATTCATCCTAAACCTTTATGGCTGGTAGGGAGAGAGAAACTGTCTGACACACCTGCTGGCCCAGCGGCCTTGTGGAATGGGATTAAAGCCCTCTGACATTATCAAAAGACAAGAGTATTTTAAAGCTGTTTTTATGGCCGCCATTCGTCCGCTCCGCCTCTCCCGTCCTGTCCGTTGCTTTAGTTTTAGTGAAAAGGCAACATTTTGAATGAGGCTGTTGCGTTTAAAAGGTCTGAAAGACTGAGGGGAGGTGGGGTCAAAAGATGCACCCCACCCCAACCCCCACACAGCAGAGAAAGAGAATATGAACAAGGGAAAGAAGACAAGCTATAAAGTGTCTCTACTCATAGGCTATTATTCTGTCTCTAGGGCCCTTTGCCTGCTATTGCACCAGCCAAGCTACGCAACTATTTACATTTCATGGCATTAATCAAACTTCACTCTCTCTCTCACCTTGCTTTCAGATACGCAGTATGTGGGTATCACTTAGTGGGTAGAGAAAACATATTTAGCAATTTGGTCTAGAAGACATACCACCCTCGCTTTTGATGCTTTTTCTATGAGGGCCTATTTTCATGGCCTACGATCAATCTCTGAGCTGCTCTTTCTCTCTTCAGAACGGTTTCTCTGATGTGTCTTGACACACGCTGTGGGCTCAGTGCAAACACTCTACTCTACCTGGCCGCATCTACTAAAGACCTGGTTCAATATATTCACTGTTACCATAGCTACAGGATGGCATCCAATGTCAGTGAGTGAGCTGAGAGACTATATGAAATCAGAGCAATCTAAATGACTGGACCTCCCACCTCCTGTGTGTGTGTGTGTGCGTGTGCATTTGCGTGTGCATGTGTGTGCGCATACGTGTGTGTGTCAAAGACAAGTGTAGCAGTGGTGGCGAAGGCTTGGATTCACAAGTGGGATGTAAAAGTGTTGGATAGACAGCTGACAGAACTGACAGAAGTACCTGTGTCACAGATAACCGATCGCCTTGGTTTCATCTTGGCAAATCGCATTCAAGCAGGAGAACATCAGAGAGGGTCTGTCCTACACTCTTAGAAAAAAAGGTGTTATCTAGAACCTTATAGTTTTTTGGGCTGTCCCCATAAGAGAACCCTTTGATGAACAATGTTTGGTTCCAGGTAGAATCTATTTGGTTCCAGGTAGAATTGTTTTGGGTTCCATGTAGAACCCTTTTCACAGAGGGTTCTACATGGAACCCAAAAGGCTTCTACCTGGAACCAAAAAGGGTTTGTTTTCATATGGGGACAACCGAAGAACCCTTCTGCAACCTTTTTTTCTAAGAGTGTAGTGGGCCTCTTTGATTGTCCTCGCTAAGGGAGCAGTGGTGGACACACTCACCCAGGCACACACACACTTGGTGCCAGGTCTGCCTGCTTGTTGTGACCCAGAGGGGACTGTGACTAGCTGTTCAAGGCTTTAATTCTCCAGTTTTGTGAGTTAGACGTGAGTGTGTGCGTAGGTGTGTGTGTGATTTGATGATGTGTGTATGTAGACTAATGAAACCACATCTGTCCACCCAAAGTGCCAGTGGAGCCTAGTCCACACACGCACACCTCCACCTGCTGTTAGCGTTTACCCACAGGTCTAGTTGACAGTGTCTGTGCCAAGACCAGCACTGCTCTGTGGGTTGTAGAGCTGCTGCTGGCCCTCCTGGTCTCCTCTCTCTACACTAGCCAAGCACTATTTTAATTAACACCAGTTCTATTTTACTGTAGGGACTACTTTTAAGTTTGAATATACTTTACATAGCAGTGTATCTAACAGTAGTGTTTTGCTTTCTCGCAGATTCACAGCATACTTTTCACTGCAAATTATGTTCTAGCTAGGGTTGACATGAGGAATATTGCACCAACTATCCCATCCCTTCTTGAAACTGTTTTCCATGAAAACACATGGAATGCTGTATGCTTAGGGCTTTTCGATGTATAGTTGAAGTCGGAAGTTTACATACACTTAAGTTGGAGTCATTAAAACTTGTTTTTCAACCACTCCACAAATTTCTTGTTAACAAACTATAGTTTTGGCAAGTCGGTTATGACATCTACTTTGTGCATGACACAAGTCATTTTTCCAACATTTGTTTACAGACAGATTATTTCACTTATAATTCACTGTTATCACAATTCCAGTGAGTCAGAAGTTTACATACACTAGGTTGACTGTGCCTTTAAACAGCTTGGAAAATTCCAGAAAATGATGTCATGGCTTTAGAAGCGTCTGATTTTAGAAGCTTTTTATTTAACCAGGTAGGCTAGTTGAGAACAAGTTCTCATGTACAACTGCGACCTGGCCAAGATAAAGCAAAGCAGTGCGACACAAACAACAACATAGAGTTACACAAGGAATAAACAAACTTACAGTCAATAACACAATAGAAAAAGTCTATATACAGTGTGTGCAAATGAGGTAAAATAAGGGAGGTAAGGCAATAAATAGGCCATAGTGGCAAAGTAATTACAATATAGCAATTCAACACTGGAGTGATAGATGTGCAGAAGATGAGTGTGCGAGTAGAGATACTGGGGTGCAAAGGAGAAAAATATATAAAATAAATAACAGTATGTGGATGAGGTAGTTGGATGGGCTATTTACAGATGGGCTATGTACAGGTGCAGTGATCTGTGAGCTGCTCTGACGGCTGGTGCTTAAAGCTAGTGAGGGAGATATGAGTCTCCATCTTCAGTGATTTTTGCAGTTTGTTCCAGTCATTGGCAGCAGAGATCTGGAAGGAAAGGCGGCCGAAGGAGGAGTTGGCTTTGGAGGTGACCAGTGAAATATACCTGATGGAGCACGTGCTACGGGTGGGTGCTGCTATGGTGAGATAAGGCGGGGCTTTACCTAGCAAAGACATATAGATGACCTGGAGCCAGTGGGTTTGGCGACGAATATGAAGTGAGGGCCAGCCAACGAGTGCATACAGGTCGTAGTGGTGGTTAGTATATGGGGCTTTGGTGACAAAACGGATGGCACTGTGATAGACTGCATCCAATTTGCTGAGTAGAGTGTTGGAGGCTATTTTATAAATGACATCGCCGAAGTCGAGGATCGGTAGGATAGTCAGTTTTACGAGGGTATGTTTGGCAGCATGAGTACCGGATGCTTTGTTGCGAAATACGAAGACGATTCTAGATTTAATTTTGGATTGGAGATGCTTAATGTGAGTCTGGAAGGAGAGTTTACAGTTTAACCAGACACCTAGGTATTGGAATAGGCTGATAGGCAAATTTACATAATTTGAGTCAATTGGAAGTGTACCTGTGGATGTATTTCAAGGCCTACCTTCAAGCTCAGTGCCTCTTTGCTTGACATCATGGGAAAATCAAAAGAAATCAGCCAAGACATCAGAATTTTTTTTTAGACCTCCACAAGTCTGGTTCATCCTTGGGAGCAATTTCCAAACGCCTGAAGGTACCACGTCCATCTGTACAAACAATAGTACGCAAGTATAAACACCATGGGACCACGCATGGAGCTCAGGTAGGAGACGCGTTCTGTCTTCCAGAGATGAACGTACTTTGGTGCGAAAAGTGCAAATCAATCCCAGAACAACAGCAAAGGACTTTGTGAAGATGCTGGAGGAAACAGGTACAAAAGTATCTATATCCACAGTAAAATGAGTCCTATATCAACATAACCTGAAAGACCGCTCAGCAAAGAAGAAGCCACAGCTCCAAAACCGCCATAAAAAAGCCAGACTATGGTTTGCAACTGCACATGGAGAAATGTCCTCTGGTCTGAAACAAAAAAAGAACTGTTTGGCCATAATGACCATCGCTATGTTTGAAGGAAAAAGGGGGAGGTTTGCAAGCCGAAGAACACCATCCCAACCGTGAAGCACGGAGGTGGCAGCATAATGTTGTGGGGGTGCTTTGCTGCAGGAGGGACTGGTGCACTTCACAAAATAGGAGGAAGGAAAATTATGTGGATATATTGAAGCAACATCTCCAGAGATCTGTCAGGAAGTTAAAGCTTGGTCGCAAATGGGTCTTCCAAATGTACAATGACCCCAAGCATACTTCCAAAGTTGTGGCAAAATGGCTTAAGGACAACAAAGTTAAGGTACTGGAGTGGCCATCACAAAGCCCTGACCTCAATCCTATAGAAAATTTGTGGGCAGAACTGAAAAAGCATGTGCGAGCAAGGAGGCCTACAAACCTGACTCAGTTACACCAGCTCTGTCAGGAGGAATGGGCCAAAATTCGCCCAACTTATTGTGGGAAGCTTGTGGAAGGCTACCCGAAATGTTTGACCCAAGCTACCAAATGTTAATTGAGTGTATGTAAACTTCTGACCCACTGGGAATGTGATGAAAGAAATAAAAGCTGAAGTAAATCATTCTCTCTACTATTATCCTGACATTTCACATTCTTAAAATAGAGTGGTGATCCTAACTGACCTAAGACAGGGAATTTTTGCCAGAATTAAGTGTCAAGAATTGTGAAAAACTGAGTTTAAATGTATTTGACTAAGGTGTATGTAAACTTCTGACTTCAACTGTATGTCTAGTGGCACTTCTGTGTACCTTGGCATCTACCCTGAGCCTGTTGTGTTGACTGTTACTGTATTGTAATGACAAACACCCCAGCAGCTCATGTGCATTTGCCTAATTAGTTACCAGCTGTAGTGAGAGAGAGTGGGTTAATTGATTGTGGGCAATAAGGTTGATTTTAAACTCAACCAACCTAATAATGTGTTATTGATCGTTCTATTTAAAGGAATGCTATTACAAGGAGACATAACCCTGTGAATGTGAGAGCAGGAAGTAAGTTATTAATCTACTTTAATGATATTACGTGCCACAATGGTAACATTGTAAGAAGGCGCAAGGGTGGGTGATGATGGACTACAGGCTTCCGCCAGGCTGTATTCCCTTGTATATTATGTATGCAGGAAATTACATTTACTATGGAGGAGGAAGTAGAGAATTGTTTGGTACTGTTAAAGGCTGCTTAACACAGTTTATTCTGGAGTGGCTGAACTGAAAAGCACTGAAAATGTACAATAAGGTTTTTGAGCAAACTCACAACAAAATGTTTATGTCTGAAAATGTTGTTGAGCAAATTCACAATCCTACTGCAGCGGGTTACCTTACAATTGTACATTTAATCAACTTAGTTTTTTACTGTGTGGCTGAAGGAAAAGACGATGCGCTTAACCCGACCTGGAGCCAGCGAAGTGCAGCCAAAATGTAAAGTTTACATGAGGGCGAAAAGGCGCAACTATCGCTCTTCAAGTTAAAACATTCAGCAAGTAGGTCAAAACATTAATGCTTTTATCTTAAATAAATTATATTTTTTAGAATGAGAGCTCATGTGAACTGAGATTGCAGCAATACCTAGGCAACTTAAGCACTGTGAGAGGATGAAATGATGACTAAGATATTTCAGCTATTCATGTGCGTTATCTACTCAAAACAATTAGTTTAAAACATTTTTTTAAGTATAGGGATCTCTCTAGAGAATAGCTGAAGAGAGCGCTTTTCTTGTGTTAAGCACATTTCTACGAGCCATAGATTTGAAGCTCACAGGGTTCTGGTACATTAACTCATGGTAACTTGCACCCCATTAAACAATCCACTACCCTTTCATTCAATTTTCCGATTTTAATCAGCCGTTAAATTAACTTCTGAGGTTTAATTGCGTATTTTGAATGATTATGGTGAGGTCAGGGGTTAGGTACTTCACAGACATGGCTCCTCGGTGTTTAAGTGTCTCTGTTTGCAATTTCTTCTCCTCACCTGTCTCTTTGTTTTTCACTTGTTTCATATTCATATAAACCAGCGTTCAAAAGTTTGGGGTCACTTAGAAATGTCCTTCTTTTTGAAAGAAAAGCACATTTTGTGTCCATTAAAATAACATCAAATTGATCAGAAATACAGTGTAGACATTGTTAATCTTGTAAATGACTATTGTAGCTAAAAACGGCAGATTTTTTATGGAATATCTACATAGGCGTACAGAGGCCCATTATCAGCAACCATCACTCCTGTGTTCCAATGTAACGTTGTGTTAGCTAAAACAAGCTGCAAAGAAAAAGCCACATCTCAGACTGGCCAATAAAAATAAAAGATTAAGATGGGAAAAGGAACACAGACACTGGACAGAGGAACTCTGCCTAGAAGGCCAGCATCCCGGAGTCGCCTCTTCACTGTTGACGCTGAGACTGGTGTTTTGCGGGTACTATTTAATGAAGCTGCCAGTTGAGGACTTGTGAGGCGTCTGTTTCTCAAACTAGACACTCTAATGTACTTGTCCTCTTGCTCAGTTGTGCACCAGGGCCTCCCACTCCTCTTTCTATTTTGGTTAGAGCCAGTTTGCACTGTTCTGTGAAGGGAGTAGTACACAGCGTAGTACACAGTACACAGATCTTCAGTTTCTTGGCAATTTCTCGCATGGAATAGCCTTCATTTCTCAGAACAAGAATAGACTGACGAGTTTTAAAAGAAACTTCTTTGTTTCTGTCCATTTTGAGCCTGCAATCGAACCCACAAGTGCTGATGCTCCAGATACTCAAGTAGAAGGCCAGTTTTATTTATCAAACCCCAGTCTCCGGGATTGTACATATGTGTCAGGAACCAGAAGTGTTATCATGCAACCATAGACTCTTCGCAACACATCTTCTTTTTCAAACTCTCTCTCTTTATTCTCTTCTTCTTTTCTCACAGTTGTATCCCAGAGGCCCACCTTGGCAGTTAGAGGAAAGGCTCTGCCCCCATCACCATGACAGCAGCGTTGCCACGGAACGCTGCCCCCCTGTCTTTGCCTGGCCTGTTGCTCCTCCCCCTGCTCCTGCTGCCCCTCCCCATCGCACTGTCCCAGAAACCCCTGGTCCCCTTCCCCCTCGCCCCCATGCCCGCCCCCCAGTACCTGTCCCGGCCGGAGTGTACCCGGAGAGAACACCCTGTGGTCACCTTCCAAGGTAAGTCTTAATATACTGTACACTGTACACACCCTCCTGATTGGACAGAGCCATTCACGAGGCCCTTCCTCTGACGAATGTATGCAAACTTGATTATTTACAGTAGACTTAAACCCATTTTATTTCTAGACATCACATTGGTCTTAGATCCCCCTTAATAACACTCTCAATCCTTTCACCTCTATCATACATAGTATTCATGTCCTAAAGGCTCTTCTTCTTGAACCAAAGTTTGGATGAAATTGTTTGACCTAAGAATGTTTTGCCAAAGGGATCAGTGTGAAATTGTACACCCATCGTGATTAAATCAGTGAAGAGAATGACTGAACAGACTCCAAGCCTAACAGGTTACAGGGAGGAGCAGCCCTTTGTACAGACAAGCTCTATAGCCGTCTCTCATATCACACTATACAGCAGGGGTCTCCAACCTTTTCTAGCAGGAGAGCTACTTAAAAAAGATTAAACATGTCGCGGGCGATCTTTTTTTTTTACAGCTTTCAAATAGGCACATTCTTCTCTTCTCCTCTATCCTGAAACTCTTCACCGGGTCCTTGGTGTACAACAAATGTGTTTTCTGTCAGTATACTGTACCTAGTAAGATAGTGGTTAATAAACAATATTTTGGCACAACAGCCCCATAGAATATCTTTTGTATTTTCCCAAATTCTGTTTCTGTTTTGTTTTTTTTCACATCAGAATACCGTTTTTGAGGTCTGGGAAAAAAACTAAATAATTTGGATTTTTTTGTTGTTGTAATTCCCCTTTAATTGCACATTTAGCAAGAGAGGAAATGTGTCAATCTAGCGATGTTTCTGCTGTTAGGCCTACTGATGCAGCACAAGTCATGACAGTTTGCAAAACAATGGCAACCCAATGATACAAATAATCATGAAATAGTTATGTCAGGCAAGCCTACTTTGTAGTTAACATTTAACAGTTAACATTTAATTGAGAAGGTTTTTGGGGAAAGTCTTTCTGTCTACCCACAAGACGGTTATCATTAGCATCGACCACAAACAGACAAGAGCAATATTGCTGGAAATTAATTGGCAGATATTGTGTTACGTTTGGCTGTTTAAACCAATAGTGGGTTACCAGGGGTAGGATAATGTCAATGTGGATAGTAGCCAGGCGCTTTATGTTTATGACAGTTTGCAATGGAACACATGAAAAAATGCACATACTTTCGGGAATTGATTGGCAAGCTACTCATAGGTGGGTTGCGAGCTACTGGTAGCTTGTGATCTACCTGTTGGAGACCCCTGCTATACAGAGAGAAACAGAGATGCTTTATGTTCATGCCAGCACCGTTTGACAGACACACCAGTAAGACCGAGAGATAAACACTTTTCATTTCAATCTTTCTGGCTGCCAGCTTCAATAAATCCACATGTTGGTTGGTTTACACACATTCAAACGCACATACGCGCATACACACATAGAAGAGACAGAGAGAACATTGTGTACAGGGATACCCCCTTTATCTTCTCTGTTCATCTATGCAGTGGGTTAAGAAACAAGGTGTTCTCCATAGTGAGAACTAGACATGCAGAGTGAAGGAGGGAGGATAACACTCTGAAATGGCTGTGTTTATTTCAGGAGAAGGTGTTTTTGTTAACCTTTCCAAGGGCCATGAATAGATAGATTGGTCAAATAAATTCCGTTCAGTGTGGGGAAAGAAAGACGGAAATAAATAAATACTGAAGTGATAACTAGAGGTTTTACTTATTATTGGAAATATGCCCAAACCTCTCTAAAATCAATGGGTCATATGAACATTTCCTGGGGCCCCTATAGCCTGCTTTTTATTGCAGTGCAGCATTATCACCTGAAATGGTGTTCTTTCAGGGGCCAGTTTATTAATGTGATCATGAGGTCCTCCGGGGTCCAGGTGGAGGGCTGGAAGCCAAGGAGGACAATTTTTTTTCAAATTATTCCATTTACAGATTCTGATTTTAATGAATCAGTAGAAAAGTAGAAAAGAGCAGGGGATATCGTTAAGACTATTCAATGTCACCGTTTCAGCACAAGGCCATTCTCAATACCTATTCAGTATCTGTAATGGTAAGTTACCTGGATCAAATATCCTTTCACTCAGCTCCATTCATACCTACCTACCTTCAGTGTGCTTACAGCTACCAGATAATCCTTAGACTGCTGTCAGTGCTGCCTACTGCACATCAAAGGCATACTTTACCCACTTTAGGATGACTCTCACAGATGGAAAGCAGACGGCCCATTTGCTTAGCATAGATGGCAGTATAACCCTTTATGTGGGGGCAGCAGCTATAGAAACGCTGGAACAATGAAGTTGTCAGGCTGAACCTGAGATTAGTCCCAGTGATTGATGAACGTTTTATCGTGAGGTGGTGGAGCGGTCACTGAGCCAAGTCACCTTGTGGAGGGGTGAGGTGGGTTGTACACAGGACGGGGGCCCTTTTAATCTGGCTGGATTGATGTGTGTGTGTGTGTCTGAGCAGGGAGAAGGGATCTGGATCAGGGGCTTCTTCTTAGCCTTTCTAGCCTCTGAAGCTGGTGCACTTCACTGGAGCATGGTGTTCCATCCGCATTTAGGGGCCCCTTCCCCATCCTCTTAAGATGTTGTGGCGGTGTGTTAACCGCTATACCATGGAGGCCCCTCTGCTTTGAAAAGGCTTAAACGCCAAAACGGATCTCATGACGAAAAAGTGAGGCCCCTGACTGTAGAATTTAGAGTAACCGTGCACTATTGCTGTTGAAGGACTGGACACTGACGTGATCGTGATCATTATCATACTCAAGGTGTTGGAGAGAGAAACTGGATAAGGCTCTCTGTCATTATAATCCTCTCTGTCACCTCTCTGTCCCAGTGGCCAGTATCACATCTCACATCTATCCATCAAATGAGGCCTGTAGGAGGGATAATCTAGCGCGGTAAGAGGTGGTGCCAGAGTATCACCTCAGAATCATCTCCTCTCACATTCCATCCAGAGATCTGAGGCACGGAACCTCCATTCCTCCACCCTGGAGATGCCAAGTAGCCTTATCTCTCCTCTGAGCCTCCCAGTGATAGCCTGGTCCCAGATCAGATTGTGCTGTCTTGCTAACATATATGGTCATTGTCATTCCACGACCATAGGAGTTGGCTATACAGCACAAACAAATCGTAGGTTAGCGTTTTCATCAGGAATCTTGTTCTGGAGGCAGCTCTGCAGAGTAGTCACTAGCTGGCAAGTCATAATTTCTGATTTTAAACCAAACCATAACCTTAACCTTAACCAACTGCTTTCATTAATTCCTAACCCTGACCAAAAAGCTAATGTTTGTTTTCAGGAATTTTTACAATGTAGCCAGTTTTGACTTTACAGCTGGCACGTCTAGTGGAAATAACTCAGTTCTGGCTCCAGGACAAGACTCATCCCAATACACGTCAACCTGCAAACAGATCTGGGAACAGGCTGTCCTGTTGAGGCCCTGCCCATCCTTAGGCAGTGTCTGAAATGGAACCCTACTCCCTAGTGTCTGGTCAAAAGTATTGCACTACATAGGGAATAGGTTGCCATTTCAGACACAGACCTAGTTTGTCTGAACACGCAGTACACCATCCTCGGACTCAGAAAGGATTGATTCAGCCCACTAGTACAGCTTTACCCTGCCATCCATCCTGACCATTCCACCACCCACAGAGAAAATAGCACCTATAACAAGGAGTTAACCATGATCATGCCAGGCACCAAGATGCATTCTACTGCTATGGGTCCATACCAGAGAGCAGTTGACTTGAACGGTGAACCCCACCAATCTTGCTGTACAATTCAGAGCAACTTGGCCACTGATTTGGAGATGGGGGGGGTTGGGGGCAGAGTTGTGTCTGTATTTTCAGCCTGCTGTCATGGTGATTTCCACTGGGGTAGTGTGTTGTGTGTGAATAGGGAAGAGGAAGAAGAGGCATTTTTGTTGAAAATTGCACATTTTCCTCTCAGAATTGTCGCTCCTAAAGCCAGTTCACCTGCTTCGTGAACTCAGTGAACCAAGTTGCAGAGCCATCTTTTTCTCTCCTCTGTCCCTTCCTCTCCTCTTCTCTCCTCTGTCCCTTCCTCTCCTCTTCTCTCCTCTGTCCCTTCCTCTCCTCTTCTCTCCTCTGTCCCTTCCTCTCCTCTTCTCTCCTCTGTCCCTTCCTCTCCTCTTCTCTCCTCTTTCCCCTCCTCTCCTCATCTCTCAACCCAAAGCTGCTGTAATAGGCAGTGGATTGTTTAGTCTTCTCCGGCAGGATTGTCTCGCTATCTGTTCTTGTCTGGACAATGACGCTGTCGTTTAAGCCGTGTCACCGTCCGAAGGGCCTCTTGAGATCTTGAGAAAGAGAGAGAGAGAGAGAGAGAGAGAGAGAGCGCAAGAGAGACCAAGAGAGAGCAAAAGAGAGCAAGAGGAAGAGAGAGATTGTAAAAATTCTCTGTGCCGTGATAACAGATAGAAAAGGGAGGTGTGAAAGTTTGAGCCCCCAGTGTGTGATTTGACTGGTCCTGTGATGGATCCATCAGTCACTGTGTTGAATGGTCCTCCAACACTTCAGTTCTCCTCAGACTGTTGTTAGCAGGCTGCTAGTGGGGATGCTGCTGGGGCTGCATGGTCACTTCTGATTGGCTATCTCACTCAGAGCCTGGGGAAGGTGGAAAATAATGGATGGAGGGGAAAGAGTTTGAGCTTTATTGGCACTTCAGTTGAGTTAAAGGTAGTGGGAGCGGTGTTCTCTCTCTCTTTCTCACTCTCTATTTGTCGCATAAAATGAGTCATAGTGGTCCCTGCTCTGTGAGCCTCACTCTTGTCCTCAAACACACACTCTCTCAAACACACACTCTCCCACCTTTTCAAAGAAACAGGTGTAATGCTCCTCACCAGACACCTTTGCAAAATGTCTAGCCGTCCTGGATGTTTTCGGGAAAAGACACCTCCTTTAAAATTTCTGCCTGGCTGGCTGCTTGACATGCCGATTACCCCCCTGGTCCTGAGTGTTTCCATCCACACCCAAGACCCAGAGCCCAACGTAGTGTATGTGTGTCCAGCCCAACCCAACCCAGCCTAGCCCCAGCCCTCTCTCTCTCCCCTCTCTGGAGTGGCCCCGGCCACCATTATCACTGCTCACTCTGGAGGAGGGATGTGCTTCACTGAGGCACAGTAGCACACACACACACACACACACACACACAAACCACATGAAAATCCAAGGGAAATCCACCAAGTCAGAAGAAGACAGGAGAAGAGAGAGGTCAGACAAAAAATTAAAAACAGTGGAATTTGGGAAGATAAACTGGAGCAATCTGCTGTGTCTGATAAGATCCCAAGGTCTCTGGAGAGAGAGAGGGAGGGGAGGGAGAGATGGGAGAGAGGGAGGCAAGTAGAGAGAGGGAGGGGAGAGGGCGAAGGAGAGACGGAGGGAGGGAGGGTGAGGGAGGGGGAGAGAGAGCAAGGGAGAGGGATAGGCGGAGGGAGGGAGGGAGGGAGAGGGAGGGAGAGAGGGACGTCAGAACGTTCCCCTGTGTGGGAGAGGAGCGTGGAAGATCATCTGGCAGAGAGCAGGAAGCATCTGAATACTTCAGGCTGTGACACATTCACTTGGCCTTTTACCTGAGTTGGGCACGGTCCATGCTGTCTATTAGCACTGTTTGTCTGGGACTTTTGGATCATTGTTATTTCGTGCAACAGATGCTGTGGCTTTCCTGATACACCACTGTTCATTGAATCTGCCAAAATGATGCTTTATCAGTCCTACCATGTTAGTAGCCATGTTAGTAGTACTTAGTATGTGGTGAAAATGTCCATTCACTCAATGATATATACATAATCTGTGAAATACAGTAGAACTAGCATAAACAACACCCTGCTATCTAACCGTTATATTGTCTGCAAGGTAACTATTTGACTTGTTTGCGTCTGTGATGACAGACAGGTGCCTTCGACACAATATGTGTCATTCATTCTTCATTAACTATTTATCCCCTGAGGGGGGCAATCAACACCATGCTCAATTGACGTACTAATGAGAAAAAGCCTTTCTCACATTTGTTTTCTATTTCTGATGGAAATGTAATGTATTTAAGTAAACACTTCTGCCCCTGAAGCCAAACTGTAACATAAGGCTCCAAATTTTTTTTACGCCATATAAATAGTTTTGGTTTCCAAGGTTATCGGACCGACCCCAAGGTCAACTGCCAGTGGTTTGTTATGGTTTGGGATTTGAACGTCAACAAAAGGCATTAACTTACCAACGATCGAGGCCTGCGCAGAACTGAGAGAAAACATAATCTCTCTCATTCTAATTAAACTGTGGTGATTTGATTTGAATACTGAAATAAAGAGTTGTCTATAATCTCCTACCAGGCCCTGTCTTTCTGAAGGATATCTGGGGTCACACTGACACAACAGCCATCACAGTAGACCTCCTAGACTAGAAAGGACTGATCATCAAATTGCATGACTCTTAAACTCTGTTTCCATCATAACCCTGATGCCCAGCAAATCTGATATTAGCCAACTCAACAAGCTACCCAAAATACTTTACTGGATTAGGTAAAGGAAGCTTGTGGTGGCAGAATGATATCTATCTGTCTATTGGGCTGTCCATTCATGTTGTTTTAGTGTACAAACTAGAGGGATGCCATCAGATTGCATGAGATGAACGGATCTGGAATACGCTCGAGAGAGAGTTTGAGTTTCCTTTCCCTCAACTGTCTGTTGTCTAATTCTGCAATTACTGAGAACAAATTTGGTAGGCTTTCCAAGCTGCCTTTGTAGCTGCCAAGCACTCTTGTGTATACCTAGTATATTTGCGGCAAGACAGAGACACTACTTCTTATTCAATAGAGGCTGTCTTTCTTTTTAAAAAAGCTGTGAGTCTTTTTTAATTCTGTCAATGTGGGTATATAAAGGTTATGATTCATGTCCCCTCGAGTGTCTAAGGCAGTGTCCTCTCCCGCCAGCTCTGGTGGCTAATGCATTAGTCTGTCGCTCCACAGAAAGTGAAAAAAATGTAATAATCGTCCATCAACTGCAGATCCAGGCCAGGGGCATCTATTGAGGTGGAGGGCTTTCATATTTATCTCTCTTAATTGTTCTCTCTGTGTGTGTGTGTGTGTGTGTGTGTGTGTGTGTGTGTGTGTGTGTGTGTGTGTGTGTGTGTGTGTGTGTGTGTGTGTGTGTGTGTGTGTGTGTGTGTGTGTGTGTGTGTGTGTGTGTGTGTGTGTGTGTGTGTGTGTGATGGATTGCCCGACAGACTTTATGAGGTGAAGGGAGCTGGCCACCCATGTAAGACCATTTGTTAGCACAGAGATAAATGTCTGTCAAGATAGAAAGGCTTTTACTGTCAGGAAGCCTTTTAACAAAGTAAACAAGCCAAGCTGTCACAAGTGAATCAAATTCAGCTGGCCACTTTGCAGGCTTATAAAGAGCTCCTGCGTGTACTAGAACATTTATCTCTGTGTGACGTTATTCAAAGAAAGGATATGTAACCTGTGAACAATTTCAGAATAAGATCGAGATCGGGTTCTACACCTGACAACAGAGCAAATTCTTGGCTGATTTATTAAATATTACTCACTTGTTGGACACAGATCCAACATGATTGCATTAGACATGGTGTCCTTTCTATGTGTCTCTATGTGTTTGTTGGCTGGTGTGTGTGTGGTGTGTGTATGGGATGACCCAGAGGTTATCAACACCCTCCTACACCCAGAGAACTCACTCTGCTGTCAACACTACTCCCACTCACACTGTCTCTCCTGGCACGCCTGCACACACACACACACACACACACACACACACACACACACACACACACACACACACACACACACACACACACACACACACACACACACACACACACACACACACATGCATACAGTATACTACACTCCCACTCCCCATATCTCTCCTCGCACACTCGGCACGCCACGCTCCCCCAGACAGCAATCGTATGCTGGATACACGTACTAGTTAGTTAGAGGCCCCTGGGGAACCATCTCACTTAACCACACTCTGACATGGTTATTGCAAAGTGTGACTGTTTTGACAGGGTTTATGGAACGTGGTGTGTGGAGTTTGTTAACTAGCCAATGCATCCCTTTCTGCTCTGTTCTGATCTGACGACCATCTTGGGAGTTGATTGTACAAGAAGATGGACAGTACAGCACAAACACTCTGTTACTCTCTGCACAGTCCACCCCCACCCCTGTAACGATGTTTAATCTTCAATACAGATTAGGAGGTGTTTGGATAAGCCTGTGAGAGATATGTCCCCTCTTCTCTCTCTTCTTCCCCTCCCTCTCACTCCCCCTTCGCTCCAGGCTTCATCCACAGCCATTAATCACACAGTTTGACATGTAGATGTTTCTTCTCGTTCTCTGTGTGTGTGTGTGTGTGTGTGTGTGTGTGTGTGTGTGTGTGTGTGTGTGTGTGTGTGTGTGTGTGTGTGTGTGTGTGTGTGTGTGTGTTGTTTTGTCCGTGTATGTTTTCTAGATGAGCACGTCCCCATACAAGACATTAAACCACATAGTTCAACCTGAGAGGGTTGGATGTGTGTTAAATGGGAAATCAGCAATTGGTTAATGATATATAGTACCAGTCAGAAGTTTGGACACACTTACTCTCTTCATTTTTACTCGTTTCTAAATTGTAGAATAATAGTGAAGATATCAAAACTATGAAATAACTCATATGGAATCATGTAATTTAGTAGCCAAAAAAGTTTTAAACAAATATTTTATATTTTACATTTGACATTCTTCAAAGTTGCCTTGATGACAGCTCTGCACACTCTTGGAATTCTCTCAACCAGCTTCATGAGGTAGTCACCTGGAATGCATTTCAATTAACAGATGTGCCTTGTTAAATGTTCATTTGTGGAACATTCTTCAAAGTTGCCTTGATGACAGCTCTGCACACTCTTGGAATTAATTCTCTCAACCAGCTTCATGAGGTAGTCACCTGGAATGCATTTCAATTAACAGGTGTGCCTTGTTAAATGTTCATTTGTGGAATTTCTTTCCTTCTTAATGCATTTGAGCCAGTAATTTGTGTTGTGACAAGGTAGGGTTTATTACAGAAGATAGCACTATTTGGTCCATATTATGGCAAGAACAGCTCAAATAAGCAAAGAGAAATGACAGTCCATCATTACATTAAGACATGAAGGTCAGTCAATGCGGAAAATGTCAAGAAATCTTCAAGTGCAGTTGCAAAAACCATCAAGCGCTATGATGAAACTGGCTCTCATGAGGATCACCACAGGAAAGGAAGACCCAGAGTTACCTCTGCTGCAGAGGATAAGTTCATTAGAGTTACCAGACTCAGAAATTGCTGCCCAAATAAATGCTTCACCGAGTTCAAGTAACAGACACATCTCAACATCAACTGTTCAGAGGAGACTGTGTGAATCAGGCCTTCATGGTCAAATTGCTGCAAGGAAACCAGTACTAAAGGACACCAATAAGAAGAAAATACTTGCTTGGGCCAAGAAACAGGAGCAATGGACATTAAACTGGTGGAAATCTGTCCTTTGGTCTGATGAGTCCAAATTTGAGATTTTTGGTTCTAACCGCCGTGTCTTTGTGAGACGCAGAGTAGGTGAACGGATGATCTCCGGATGTGTGTTTCCCACCGTGAAGCATGAAGGAGGAGGTGTGATGGTGTGGGTTGCTTTGCTGGTGACACTGTTGTTGATTTATTTAGAATTCAAGGCACACTTAACCAGCATGACTAACACAGCTGGGCTAGACAATCTGGGCCCTCTCTTTCTAAAATTATCCACCGCAATTGTTGCAACCCCTATTACTAGCCTGTTCAACCTCTCTTTTGTGTCGTCTGAGATCCCTAAAGATTGGAAAGCTGCCACGACCATCCCCCTCTTCAAAGGGGGAGACACTCTAGACCCAAACTGTTACAGACCTACATCTATTCTGTCCTGCCTTTCTAAAGTCTTCGAAAGCCAAGTTAACAAACAGATCACCGACCATTTCGAATCCCACCGTACTTTCTCCGCTATGCAATCTGGTTTCCGAACTGGTCATGGGTGTACCTCAGCCACGCTGAAGGTCCTAAATGATATCATAACCGCCATCGATAAAAGACTACTGTGCAGCCATCTTTATCAACCTGGCCAAGGCTTTTGACTCTGTCAGTCATCGCATTCTTATCGGCAGACTCAACAGCCTTGGTTTCTCAAATGACTGCTTCGACTGGTTCACCAACTACTTCTGAGATAGAGTTCAGTGTGTCAAATCGGAGGGCCCGTTGTCCGGACCTCTGGCAGTCTCTATGGGGTTGCCACAGGGTTCAATTCTCGGGCCGACTCTTTTCTCTGTATATATCAATGATGTCGCTCTTGCTGCTGGTGATTCTCTGATCCACCTCTACGCGGACGACACCATTCTGTATACTTCTGGCCCTTCTTTGAACACTGTGTTAACAAACCTCCAGACAAGTTTCAATGCTATACAACATTCCTTCCGTGGCCTCCAACTGCTCTTAAATGCTAGTAAAACTAAATGCATGCTCTTCAAACGATCGCTGCCCACACCCGCCCGCCCGACTAGCATCACTACTCTGGGCGGTTCTGACTTAGAATATGTGGACAACTACAAATACCTAGGTGTCTGGTTAGACTGTAAACTCTCCTTCCAGACTCACATTAAGCATCTCCAATCCAAAATCAAATCTAGAATCGGCTTCCTATTTCACAACAAAGCCTCCTTCACTCATGCTGCTAAACATACCCTCGTAAAACTGACTATCCTACCGATCCTTGACTTCGGCGATGTCATTTACAAAATAGCCTCCAACACTCTACTCAGCAAATTGGATGTAGTCTATCACAGTGCCACCAACGCCCCATATACTACCCACCACTGCGACCTGTATGCTCTCGTTGGCTGGCTCTCGCTTCATATTTGTCGCCAAACCCATTGGCTCCAGGTCATCTATAAGTCTTTGCTAGGTAAATCTCCGCCTTATCTCAGCTCACTGGTCACCATAGCAACACACAACCGTAGCACGCGCTCCAGCAGGTATATTTCACTGGTCATCCCCAAATCCAACTCCTCCTTTGGCCACCTTTCCTTCCAGTTCTCTGCTGCCAATGACTGGAACGAATTGCAAAAATCATTGAAGCTGGAGACTCATATCTCCCTCACTAGCTTTAAGCATCAGCTGTCTGATCACTGCACCAGGACACAGCCCATCTGTAAATAGCCCACCCAACTACCTCATCCCCATTTGTTATTTATTTCTGCTATTTTGCACCCCAGTATCTCTACTTGCACATCATCATCTGCACATCTACCACTCCAGGGTTAATGCTAAATTGTAATTATTTCGCCACTATGGCCTATTTATTGCCTTACCTCCCTTATCTTACTACATTTGCACACACTGTATATAGATTTCTCTATTGTGTAATTGACTGTACGTTTGTTTATCCCATGTGTAACTCTGTGTTGTTGTTTTTTGTCGCACTGCTTTGCTTTATCTTGGCCAGGTTGCAGTTGTAAATGAGAACTTGTTCTCAACTGGCCTACCTGGTTGAATATAGGTGTATTAAAAATAAAAATAAAAAAGCATTCTTCAGCGATACGCCATCCCATCTGGTTTGTGCTTAGTGGGACTATCATTTGTTTTTCAACAGGACAATGACCCAACACACCCAACACGCTATTTGACCAAGAAGTTGAGTGACGGAGTGCTGCATCAGATGACCTGGCCTCCACAATCACCCGACCTCAACCCAATTGAGATGGTTTGGGATGAGTTGGACCGCAGAGTGAAGGAAAAGCAGCCAACAAGTGCTCAGCATATGTGGTGTCAATGCCAAGGGCGGCTACTTTGAAGAATCTAAAATCTAAAATATATTTTGATTTGTTTAACATGATTCCATATGTGTTATTTCATAGTTTTGATATCTTAATAATAAAGAAAAACCCTGGAGTGAGTAGGTGTGTCCAAACCTTTGGAGAATACTGTATGCCTATTGATTCTTAAAGAATCAAACTTATAAATGCCTCTTGAGCTTAGTTCAACTTGAGCTCAGTTCAACTGTCGTACACCTTCAGAACCCAAAATAGAAACTTGTTTTACTCCTTTGTTTGTAAACAATGTTATTGTACTATATACCCTCAAAACATGATTAAAACTATAATTTCTCATGGATTGTCATTTATTGCATCCATAGCTCTGTCTAGGAATTGTTGTGTACCAAAACATGGTGACTGCTTTGTTATTGTTTGAACTGCAGATTGTCCCTTTGAAGTGTGTCTGCGAACATCTCAGAAATACCTGACATGCTTAGTGGATGAGATACCACCAGCTCCATCATACACTCTTAGAAAAAAAGGTTCTATCTAGAACTTAAAACGGTTCTTCTGCTGTCCCCATTGGATAGCCCTTTGAAGAACCCTTTTTGGTTCCAGGTGAACACTTGGAAGCGAAAAGGGTTCTCCTATGGGGACAGCCGCAGAACCCTTTTGGAACCCTTTTTTCTAAGAGTGTATGATTGCTCTGCTGTCGTCTAGTTTTGTCTTAATAATCCATCTCTATAATTACTCTGCTCCCATCTCACTATGTGTTAATAAAGGATGCTCAGGATAATGGGGCCATATGATTCTAATCAATCCCACTGTAGTCTTTTCATTCGCTGGTTTAGTTAAAGGCTGTAATGTATTGGAAATCTGTGGGTCTAATTGGTTTTCCCAAGAGCTTTGCCAAGAATTCAGTAAAGTGTGAATTGTTATATCATCCCGGCTATGAATTTCCTCTCTCAAGCTGACAGTAAGGCTGTATTTTAGTTCACGATATCAGGAGAGAGATGAATCAGAATGAGCTTTCTTTAGTTTCTTTAGTCTGTTTAGTTTTGTTATTTTTTCAAATTTAAGCACTCACTTCCTCCCTAAATGGCAAATGCATTTAGCAGCTTCTTGCAGTAAACAAACTGAGGATGTCTAAGGTTGTCTTGCAGGGGGCAAAAATTATCCCCATTATTTGTGGAATAAATCTTATTTTAAGTCCACAATGAATTATGAAAATGTCTTAAAAGGCTTTCTGCAATGTAATATGCTACTAAACACACTAAAATTATGAATACAAGCATCCAACTGCTGCAATATTGTGTTTTACATCTAAAAATTAAAAATCCCATTCGCCTTACAATCTCCCATGCGGAGAAATCCATTTAGTAAACCCACGCTCAGGTCACATGGAGATCAGCTGGGCCCTTTTGGTAGAAAATGCTATTTTTGTGTCTTTTTTCTTCTACACTAAGTGACCCGCCACTCTACTGTGTGACTCCCTGTGACTCTGCTGGGAGAAATTGTTTTGATCTGTGAAAGCGAGTGCCAAATGTCTGAAATGGCGGGCGCTGTGGCTGTGGTTGGGAACCTGGCGTGTGTCCTGGAAGGGGTAGTTTTGACTGGGCGTTGTGTTGCATTAGGATCAGTATGCTTGATGTGGCTACAGACTTGATGTGGCTACAGCATTGTTCCTCTCTGCTGGATCCCACAGGGGGCTCAGAGCTCGGGGCACGGGGCAGAAGGGAGTAGAGCAGAGGAGGCTGCCAGTAGCTGGACACAATCACAATCTTCTCAATAACTCATTCACTGCTGCTACAAACCACAAAGCATAGGTCGTTTCTCACTAACAGACATCTGTGCCTCTCTTAGATGCTACTTCGTATGTTTACATTATAGGCCTACTGAAACCATATGCAAAGATGAAATCGGTGATAGTGTGCTGTTT
Organism: Brachymystax lenok tsinlingensis; assembly: GCA_030435695.1. Classification (NCBI taxonomy): domain Eukaryota; kingdom Metazoa; phylum Chordata; class Actinopteri; order Salmoniformes; family Salmonidae; genus Brachymystax; species Brachymystax lenok. The sequence goes on along the minus strand of CM059781.1, from coordinate 26,972,223 downwards.
GTTTCTATGACAATGTAAAGGAAGATACACTATGTTTTGTTGAACCTATAACAACACAAAATAGATAATGACAACCATATCAGAGCAGAGGGTGTTTCCAGTGTGTTTTCAGGACATCTATTGTAACCCACTTCAATGTGAATTAGAAGTGTTCATGTTCCGAATCTCTTTATTAGATTTATTTCACAGACATTACTCATGCTGCTGTCACCTTTCATTTAACTCTACTGAACATGCTGCCCCAAGAGGCCAAGAGTTTGACAGATTCATCATGTTACAATATAGTAGAGAAACAGTCTCTGTGGTCCTTAATTAACTTAACTCTCTCTCTCTCTAACTCTCACAACCTGTCTCTATCACCATCCCTTTATTCATCTATACCTCTACACCTCTATCCCTCTATAACTCATTCCACGTCTCGCTCTCTCTCTCTCTCTCTCTCTCTCTCTCTCTCTCTCTCTCTCTCTCTCTCTCTCTCTCTCTCTGTCTGTCTCTCTCTCTCTCTCTCTCTCTCTCTTTCTCTCAAAATTCTATTCAATTCAATTCAGTAGACTTTATTGACATGGCAAGCTAAATTACTTACTGTACATTGTCAAAGTATACATATAACAAAAAATGGTGGGACCAACAGGAATAAGGCATCAATGCTAAAAGTAGTGGAAATGTGATTACTAATAACAGCAACTACAACAACAATATTAATGAGAATAACAATTCATTAAAGCAATAGTAGTAGACCAGTCTCAACATGACTGAGATGCCACATGACATGGTATGAAAGCCAAAACAAAACCAAAATGGGAAATATTATTGACCTTACATTACAGTTTTCACTCAGGTTGTGGCAGGGGGACACATATTTGTCTTTTCACCCAATAAATATTTAATTATTTATTTTTATTCAACTTTTAGATTTTCAAATTCTTTATACTGAATGATACTTTTGGGAAATGTTTTTTCTCTTAGGTCTGATTATTTGTCACAGTGCAATAGGAAATGCTGCTCTGTCTCTGCCCGTCCCCTGGAGCAGAGTGAGCTCAGCCTTTCCTCTCTGGGCAGCCACAGCCTGTCCTCTCTGGGCAGCCACAGCCTGTCCTCTCTGGGCAGCCACAGCCTGTCCTCTCTGGGCAGCCACAGCCTGTCCTCTCTGGGCAGCCAAGTTTGCCTGTGACGACTGGTGTCTATAGCCAGACTGTGCTCACTGAGTCTGCACCTAGTCAGTGTTTTCCTCAGTTTTCTGGTGGTATGTGGGAAGGGAAAGGTTGTTGCTTGTCGGTAGGTGTTTATCCCCATGACTGTTAATAGTGTCTAGTTCTTCTGCTGTTCTAGCATTCAGGTCTCCACAGACCAGTACGTTGCCTTGGGCCTGAAAGTGACTAATCTCCCCCTCTAGAATGGAGAAACTCTTTTCATTGAAGTAGGGTGACTGAGGGGTGAATGTATGCGACACATAGGAAGACATTTTTATCGGTTAAGATAGCCTCTTTGTTGATTTTTAACCAGATAAAGAATTCTCCTGTATTAATCAATTAGATTGAATGAGTAAGTTCAGATTCATACCATATTAGCATTCCCTACCCTGTGTGATTCCTTTTAATTTGGTGATTCCTTAATTGTCATATACAATTTTGTGATTCCTTTTAAATCTCTCTCTCTCTCTCTCTCTCTCTCTCTCTCTCTCTCTCTCTCTCTCTCTCTCTCTCTCTCTCTCTCTCTCTCTCTCTCTCTCATTCCCTACTTTATTCCTCTCTTTCAGCCCTGAGTCCTTGGATCACTATATTCTCCCACCTGGGTGTGAGAGACTACTCTCAACTGACCCTGGACCTGACCAGGAATGAGTTGATAGTGGGGGCAAGGTAAGAATTAATTTGTTCATTTATCCCTTATTCATGTGTTCATTTATCCCATATTAATTTGTTCATTTATCCCTGATTCATGTGTTTATTTATCCCTTATTCAAGTGTTCATTTATACCTTATCCATTCTTTCATTTATACCTTATCCATTCTTTCATTTATTCCTTATTCATTTGTTCATGTGTCCCTTATTCATGTGCTCATGTATCCCTTAATTATTCCTTCATGTATCCCATATTCATGTGTTCATTTATCCCTTATTCATTTGTTCATTTATCCCTTATTCATTCCTTCATTTATCCCTTATTCATTTGTCCCTTATTCATGAGGTAATTTACTTCTTATTCATGTGTTCATTTATACCTTATTCATTTGTTCATTGATCCCTTATACATGTGTTAATGTAACCCTTATGCAAAACACTCTGCCTGGCTCTATACTGCACTGCTGCTGACAATTGGAGATGAATAATTTAAAAGTGATAATCATGTATCAGTGTCGTGTTTTTTTCATGAGCATGGCCTTATTTCTATTACAGTTTATTGGATGACTGTCATTCATATTCCATTCACCCAGCTCAATGTAACATCGATAGGTTTAGGCTACTACATGATACTCTAATTTTCCCTATACCCACCATGAGGTTGCTACAACCTAGCCTATGAATGAAAGTTTACAACGCAGGTGCACAGGTCGAGAGAAACATTAGAGTAATCTAGGTGTCAGTGACACATTCAGTACCGCCTTGCACACTCTTGCCGGCATCTAGCTGATCTAGGATGTAATCATTAGTCCAACAGTTGCAAACGAGAGTTTCTATTGGACAAATGCAGGTATGTTTATCCCCTTTTGGTTCCGTTTGGTTCCGTTTAAGAAATGTTTTTCAACAGAATCGGTTTCAATAGATATACTCCTTATCATATCATAACCGCTAACCACTACATACAGCCTACATCGTTGTCACCATATTAGCTAATGTCGTAGGCAACATAGCTACTAGAACTAATACGTTACTAAACCAGCTACAAAGGGCCTGGTGTGGAGTTTGGCAGCTGGAGTATTTGAAACCACTTCAAGTTTCAGAGAGTTCTTATGTGACTACAAAGAATCAGTGACCTGAGTTGAACTCACTGTAAGAAAAAAAAACACACGTAACTGCCACGTAAACTACGTTTATAACTGTTTAAACTAACTGTTATTTTCTCTCTCTGTTGATTCTACACAGAAACTTCCTCTTCAGATTGAGCCTCAACAATGTGTCTCTCATCCAGGTAAGCTGAGCTTCCAACCCACCTCTTCCTCTCCTCTCCCTGTGTGTGTGTGGTCCACTGGGGGATAACAACCCACACTCATCCATCCACAGCCAGTGTTTCTCTTTTGCTGGGCTCCCAGACCTGCCTCTATTACTCCTCTTTATCTTTCTGTACTCTTCTCTCTACTCTGCTGCTCCTCTCTTTAACTTTCCTAGCAGCAGTCAGACAGCATTGGCTTGCTGTTATTGATTCTGTGGTTTTGGGACTGGAGTGTTTTCAGCTCCTCAAATGGGGTGGGATGGAGAAAGAGTGTGATTAATTGTGTGCATGAGTGTTTGTGTGTGCGTGCATATACTATACCTGTGTGGTGTGTGTGTGCGTATACTATACGTGTGTGTGAAGGTGTTGACGTGTATGCTTGCCTGCCTGTGTGTGCGCGTGTTTCTCTCTACTTCAGTCTGGTCTCAGGTGGGTGGAGAGGAGAGGCATGTCTCCATGGGAATGTGATGTCTTTATGGAGGTAGCTACTGTTACATTGACATTTTCGTCATTTAGCAGACAGAGCGACTTACAGTAGTGAGTGCATTCATTTTCATACTTTACAGACACACTAATCACCTTGGGTTCAAATACAGTACCAGTCAAACGTTTGGACACACCTACTCATTCAGGGTTTTTTCTTTATTTTTACTATTTTCTACATTGTAGCCATCCTTTGCCTTGATGACAGCTTTGCACACTCTTGGCATTCTCTCAACCAGCTTCATGAGGAATGCTTTTCCAACAGTCTTGAAGGAGTTCCCACATATGCTGAGCACTTGTTGGCTGCTTTTCCTGCGGTCCAACTCGTCTCAAACCATCGCAATTGGGGTGAGGTCGAGTGATTGTGAAGGCCAAGTCATCTGAAGCAGCACCATCACTCTACTTTTTGGTCAAATAGCCCTTACACAGCCTGGCGGTGTGTTTTGGGTCATTGTCCTGTTGAAAAAAAATGATAGTCCCACTAAGCGCAAACCAGATGGGATGGTGTATCGCTGCAGAATGCTGTGGTAGCCATGCTGGTTAAGTGTGCCTTGAATTCTAAATAAATCTCAGACAGTGTAACCAGCAAAGCAACCATCACACCTCCTCTTCCATGCTTCACGGTGGGAACCACACATGCGGACATCACCCGTTCACCTACTTTGCGTCTCACAAAGACACGGCGGTTGGAATTTGGACTCATCAGACCAAAGGTCTAATATCCACCGGTCTAATATCTATTTCTCGTGGTTCTTGGCCCAATCAAGTCTCTTCTTCTTATTGGTGTCGTTTAGTAATGGTTTCTTTGCAGCAATTTGACCATGAAGGCCTGATTCACACAGTCTCCTCTGAACAGTTGATGTTGAGATGTGTCTGTTACTTGAACTCTGTGAAGGATTTATTTGGGCTGCAATCTGAGGTGCAGTTAACTCTAATGAACGTATCCTCTGCAGCAGAGGTAACTCTGGGTCTTCCTTTCCTGTTTCCTGCCAGTTTCATCATAGCGCTTGATGGTTTTTGCAACTGCACTTGAAGAAACAAAGTTCTTGAAATGTTCCGCATTGACTTACCTTCATGTCTTGATGTAAGTAATGATAGTGAGATGAGTGAAGGCTGTATGTTTGGCCTAATTCTACAGCACTATAGCACTACAGCCTATTCTACTACACTGAGATGTGTGTATGAAAGCGTGTCACCACCCAGTCTTGGGATTATCTGACAAAGTGCTCTTTCATAGCAGTCACAGCATAGTGACATAATATGTGAGCAGCTGCCACCAGTGTGCCAAAGTCAATGTCAATGTGGGCTTTGTTTTGGTGCTCTTGTTGTCTTGTTTTTGAATGTGGAAGAGGACTGGGTTCGTAGGATTTACTTTTGTTTCATCTGAGTTTCACCAACTGAGTTCCTCTACTCTGTAAAACGGTTCTGGCAGTCCTGAATCAAACGCCCATCTTTCAACATCTATATCCCACTTTCCTGGCATGCACACAGACGCACGCACACAGACACACATACTTTCTTGGCTTTTCTTGAGCTGGGGGATAAACAAAGCGTCTCCCTCTTCGTTCTGTTCTAACTGGAGGTGTCGCTAGGCATGCCAGGGCCCAAATCGACGAGTACAGAACATTGCTGCTGCCCACTTAATAGGAGGAGAGGATCTGAGCCTGCCAGTATGCCTAAACAGATGAGAGATGGAAGGACGCGGCTTCAAACTACCCCTCCCCCTCCTCTCCTCTCCTCTCCTGCCTGTTAGCCTGTTAACCAGTAACCACCCCTGCAAAGCAGGAGAGAGCGATACAACCCAATCCTGGGGGACCACAGATTTGGCTGGCTTCAGCCCTGCTAAATCTGCACAATCACACAGACCTGAAATGGAGGGCATGTATTGAAATGGGGTGAAAGTCAGTCTACATTACCTTCTGTCCTCTAGTTTGAAATGAGTCACTGATTGGTTGAGAAGTAACTGGAGCAAGTAACAACCAAAAAGCAGTATTCTGTGTTGCAGTCCTATTCATATACTGAACAGAAATATGAACGCAACATGTAAAGTGTTGGTCCCATGTTTCATGAGCTGAAATAAAAAATCCCCAAAAGCTTATTTCTCTCAAATTGTGTGCACAAATTTGTTTACATCCCTGTTAGTGAGCATTACTCCTTTTGCCAAGATAATCCATCCAGCTGACAGGTGTGACATATCATAATGCTGATTAAACACCTTGATCGTTACACAGGTGCACCTTGTTGGGGACAATATCAAATCAAATCAAATGTATTTATAAAGCCCCCCTTACATCAGCTGATGTCACAGAGTGCTGTACAGAAACCCAGCCTAAAACCCCAAACAGCAAGCAATGCAGGTGTAAAAGCACGGTGGCTAGGAAAAACTCCCTAGAAAGGCCAAAACCTAGGAAGAAACCTAGAGAGGAACCAGGCTGTGAGGGGTTGCCAGTCCTCTTCTGGCTGTGCCGGGTGCAGATTATAACAGAACATGGACAAGATTTTAAAATTTTCATAAAACAGGCAGAACAGTTGAAACTGGAGAAGCAGCACGGCCAGGTTGACTCGGGACATCAAGGAGTCATCAGGCCAGGTAGGCCTTGAGGAATGGTCCTAATGCTCAGGTCCTCCGAGAGAGAGAGAGAGAGAGAGAGAGAGAGAGAGAGAGAGAGAGAGAGAGAGAGAGAAGAAGAAAAAAGAAAGAAAGAGAGAGATAATTAGAGAGAGCATACTTAAATTCGCACAGGACACCAGATAAGAGAAGAAATACTCCAGATATAACAGACGGACCCTAGCCCCCCGACACATAAACTACTGCAGCATAAATACTGGGGGCTGAGACAGGAGGGGTCGGGAGACACTGTGGCCCCGTCCGACGAAACCCCCGGACAGGGCCAAACAGGCAGGATATAATCCCACCCACTCTGCCGAAGCACAGCCCCCACACCACTAGAGGGATATCTTCAACCACCAACTTACCATCCTGAGACAAGGCCGAGTATAGCCCACAAGATCTCCGCCACGGCACCAGTAAGCCAGTGACTCAGCCCCTGTAATAGGGTTAGAGGCAGAGAATCCCAGTGGAGGGGAACCGGCCAGGCAAAGACAGCAAGGGTGGTTCGTTGCTCCAGTGCCTTTCCGTTCACCTTTACACCCCTGGGCCAGACTACACTCAGTCATAGGACCTACTGAAGAGATGAGTCTTCAATAAAGACTTAAAGGTTGAGACCGAGTCTCGTCTCTCACATGGATAGGCAGACTATTCCATAAAAATGGAGCTCTATAGGAAAAAGCCCTGCCTCCAGCTGTTTGCTTAGAAATTCTAGGGACAGTAAGGAGGCTCATGCGTCTTGTGACCGTAGCGTGCGTGTAGGTATGTACGGCAGGACCAAATCAGAAAGATAGGAAGGAGCAAGCCCATGTAATGCTTTGTAGGTTAGCAGTAAAACCTTGAAATCAGCCCTTGCCTTAACAGGAAGCCAGTGTAGAGAGGCTAGTACTGGAGTAATATGATCAAATTTTGGGGTTCTAGTCAAGATTCTAGCAGCCGTGTTTAGCACTAACTGAAGTTTATATAGTGCTTTATCCGGATAGCCGGAAAATAAAGCATTGCAGTAGTCTAACCTAGAAGTTACAAACGCATGGATTAACTTTTATGCATCATTTTGGGACAGAAAGTTTCAGATTTTTAAAATGTTACGTAAATGGAAAAGAGCTGTCCTTGAAACAGTCTTGACATGTTCGTCAAAAGAGAGATCAGGGTCCAGAGTAACGCCGAGGTCCTTCACAGTTTTATTTGAGACGACTACAACCATCAAGATTAATTGTCAGATTCAACAGAAGATCTCTTTGTTTCTTGGGACCTAGAACTAGCATCTCTGTTTTGTCAGCATTTAAAAGTAGAACATTTTCCGCCATCCACTTCCTTATGTCTGAAACACAGGCTTCCAGGGAGGGCAATTTTAGGGCTTCACCATGTTTCATCGAAATGTACAGCTGTGTGTCATCCGCATAGCAATGAAAGTTAACATTATGTTTCCGAATGACATCACCAAGTGGTAAAATATATAGTGAAAACAATAGTGGTCCCAAAACAGAGCCTTGAGGAACACCGAAATTTACAGTTGATTTGTCAGAGGACAAACCATCCACAGAGACAAACTGATATCTTTCCGACAGATAAGATCTAAACCAGGCCAGAACTTGTCCATGTAGACCAATTTGGGTTTCCAATCTCTCCAAAAGAATGTGGTGATCGATGGTATCAAAAGCAGCACTAAGGTCTAGGAGCACGAGTACAGTTGCAGAGCCTCGGTCTGATGCCATTAAAAGGTCATTTACCACCTTCACAAGTGCAGTCTCAGTGCTATGATGGGGTCTAAAACCAGACTGAAGCGTTTCGTATACATTGTTTGTCTTCAGGAAGGCAGTGAGTTGGTGCGCAATAGCTTTTTCAATTTTTTTTGAGAGGAATGGAAGATTCGATATAGGACGATAGTTTTTTATATTTTCTGGGTCAAGGTTTGGCTTTTTTAAGAGAGGCTTTATTACTGCCACTTTTAGTGAGTTTGGTACACATCCGGTAGAGAGCTGTTTATTATGTTCAACATAGGAGGGCCAAGCATAGGAAGCAGCTCTTTCAGTAGTATAGTTGGAATAGGGTCCTCCCACCTCTCTCTCTCTCTCTCTCTCTCTCTCTCTCTCTCTCTCTCTCTCTCTCTCTCTCTCTCTTCCAAATTTCTATTAGCATGTTAAATGTGCAACCAGAGGAAAACAACTCTGGACCACCTTTACTCCACACACAGAGACACATACAAAGCTCTCCCTCGCCCTCCAGTTGGCAAATCTGACCATAATTCTATCCTCCTGATTCCTGTTTAAAAGCAACAATTTAAGCAGGAAGCACCAGTGACTAGATCAATAAAAATTGGTTAGATGAAGCAGATGCTAAACTACAGAACTGTTTTGCTAGCACAGACTGGAATATGTTCCGCGATTCCTCCAATGGCATTGAGGAGTACACCACATCAGTCATTGGCTTCATCAACAAGTGCATTGATGACGTCGTCCCCACAGTGACTGTACGTACATACCCCAACCAGGCAACATCCGCACTGAGCTAAAGGCTAGAGCTGCCTCTTTCAAGGAGCGGGACTCTAACCCGGAAGCTTATAAGAAATCCCGCTGTCCCCTCCGACGAACCATCAAACAGGCAAAGCGTCAATACAGGACTAAGATTGAATCGTACTACATCATCTCTGACGCTCGTCGGATGTGGCAGCCACTTGCAAACCATTAAAGACTACAAAGGGAAGCACAGCCGAGAGCTGCTCAGTGACACCAGCCTACCAGACGAGCTAAACTACTTCTATGATCGCTTCGAGGCAAATAACACTGAAACGTGCATGAGAACACCAGCTGTTCTGGAAGATTCCGAGCATGCGCTGACCAACTGCCTAGTGTCTTCACTGACATTTTCAACCTCTCCCTGTCTGAGTCTGTAATACCAACATGCTTCAAGCAGACCACCATAGTCCCTGTGCCCAAGAACACTAAGGTAACCTGCTTAAATGACTACCGACCTGTAGTACTCACGTCTGTAGCAATGAAATGCTTTGAAAGGCTGGTCATGGCTCTCATCAACACCAATATCCCAGAAACCCTCAACCCATTTTAATTTGCATACAAATTTTGCAACAGATCCACAGATGACGCAATCTCTATTGCACTCCACTGCCCTTTCACACCTGGACAAAAGGAACACCTATGTGAGAATGCTATTCATTGACTACAGCTCAGCGTTCAACACCATAGTGCCTTCAAAGCTCATCACTAAGCTAAGGACCCTGGGACTAAACACCTCCCTCTGCAACTGGATCCTGGACTTCCTGACGGGCCGCCCCAAGGTGGTAAGGGTAGGTAACAACACATCCGCCACGCTGATCCTCAACACAGGGGCCCCTCAGGGGTGCTTGCTCAGCCCCCCTCCTGTATTCCCTGTTCACTCATGACTGCCCTGCCAGGCGCGACTCCAACACCATCATTAAGTTTGCTGATGACACAACAGTGGTAGGCCTTGACTGTGTGGTGTAAGTACAACAACCTCTCCCTCAACGTGATCAAGACAAAGGAGATGATTGTGGATTACAGGAAAAGGAGGACCGAGCACGTCCCCATTCTCATCGACGGGGGCTGTAGTGGAGCAGGTTGAGAGCTTCAAGTTCCTTGGCATTCACATCACCAACAAACTAACATGGTCCAAGCACACCAAGACAGTCGTGAAGAGGGCACGACTAAACCTATTCCCCCCCAGGAGACCGAAAACATTTGTCATGGGTCCTCAGATACTCAAAAGATTTTACAGCTGCACCATTGAGAGCATCCTGACAGGTTGCATCACTGCCTGGTATGGCAACTGCTCGGCCTCCGACCGCAAGGCACTACAGAGGGTAATGCGTACCCAGTACATCACCGGGCCAAGCTTCCTACCATCCAGAACCTCTGTACCTGACGGTGTCAGAGGAAGGCCCTAACAATTGTCAAATACTCCAGCCACCCTAGTCATAGACTGTTCTCTCTGCTACCAAACGGCAAGCGGTACCGGAGCGCCAAGTCCAGGACCAAGAGGCTTCTAAACAGCTTCTACCCCCAAGCCATAAGAGTCCTGAACAGCTAATCAAAAGGCTATCCATTGCCCCCCCCCTTCTACGCTGCTGCTACTCTCTGTTATTATCTATGTATAGTCACTTTAATAACTCTACCTACAAGTACATATTACCTCAATTACCTTGACACCGGTGCCCCCGCACATTGACTCTGTACAGGTACTCCTTGTATATAGCCCCGCTATTGTTATTTACTGCTGCTCTTTAATTATTTGTTATTCTTTTCTCTTACTTTTTTTTTCTTTTTTCAATCTGCTATTTTTTTTCTTAAAAATACATTGTTGGTTAAGAGCTTGTAAGTAAGCATTTCACTGTAAGTGTCACGACTTCCGCCGAAGTCGGTCCCTCTTCTTGCTCGGGCGGTGTTCGGCGGTCGACGTCACCGGTTTTCTGACCATCATCGCCCCCCCCCGTAGTTGTTTAGGTTTTGTCTATTATCGCACCTGTTGTTATTTCTCCCTATCACGCACCTGTATATATTCCTTCCTTCCCTTCTTCCCTTTGTGCGTGATTGTTTGATGTTACAGTTTGTTCGTTGGTTTACGTTCCCAGTTCTTTCTCTGTGGGATATTGTATTTTGGTTCCGTTATTGTGCCAGTTCGCTTGTTGCGCCCGGTTTGTTTTGTAAGTCGTGGGAGTACTTAATTATCTCCAGAGTGTAATTGTTTTGGACTGGTGACTCTAATTAAAGTATTCCTCACACGGGAAAATACCTCCTGCGCCTGATTCCTTTTCATACAGAACCACGACCGTAACAGAATCACGCACCAATTATGGAGTCAGCGGGAGCAGCAGCAGCCCAAAACAGAAGTATTAAGGAACGCGTCATCGAGCACTCTGTTATGTTACAACAGCTTGGTGCTACTATGGACCGCGTAGTTCAAACTCTGGACCGCCTGGGTAGACAGGAGGTCTCTCCAGTCCTGCAACCACCCCAACCTATGTTATCTCAACCTAATCCTCCGGAAGCCGGACCCAGTGGGATTCGTCTCTCCCTTCCTAGGGAGTATGATGGTACAGCTGCACGGTGCCAGGGGTTTTTGCTACAACTGGACCTCTACCTGGCCACCGTGCATCCAGCTCCGTCAGGAAGGGAAAGAGTGTCCACACTCGTCTCCTGCCTCACGGGGAGAGCGCTGGAGTGGGCCAACGCCGTATGGGGAGAAGGAGACGCGGCGTTGGACCACTTTGAGGAGTTCACCCGTCGCTTCCGTGCTGTGTTTGATCATCCTCCTGAGGGGAGAGCGGCGGGGGAGCGGCTCTTCCACCTGAGACAGGGGACAAGAAGCGCACAGGAGTTCGCCCTTGAGTTCCGGACGTTGGCCGCCGGAGCGGGCTGGAATGACAGAGCCCTCATCGACCACTATAGGTGCAGCCTACGCGAGGACGTCCGACGGGAACTGGCATGCAGGGATGCTACAGTAACTTTTGACCAGCTGGTGGATCTCTCCATTCAGTTGGACAACCTGCTAAGCACCCGCGGACGCCCGGAGAGGGTCCTGTCACTTCCACCCTCCGGTATCTCCACTCCAGAGCCCATGGAGCTAGGAGGGACAACGCGTAGGGAGGCTGGAGGAGGATCTTACACCTGCACCAGTTGTGGCCGCAGAGGGCACACTGCTGGTCGGTGTAGGGGGTCGTTCTTCTGGTAGGAGAGACGGCAGGCAGAGCACCTTGGCATCACCCCTGGTGAGTATGCACCACTCTCACCCAGAGTCCTCTGTTGATCATCTGTTTGTGTCTGTATGTTTTACAGATTTTTCCCCGCATTCCCAGCATAGGGCGCTCGTCGATTCAGGCGCAGCTGGGAATTTCATTGATCGAGCACTTGCGTTTAGGTTAGGGATTCCTATTAACCCTGTGGCCAAACCTTTCCCAGTAAATTCCTTAGATAGTCGACCATTAGGGTCTGGGGTAATCAGGGGAGGCTACCATCTCTCTTACCATGGTGACGCAGGGGATGCATGAGGAGGAGATTTGTCTTTTCCTTATTGACTCACCTGTGTTTCCTGTTGTATTAGGCCTTCCCTGGTTAGCCTTGCATAACCCCATCCTTTCCTGGCAACAGAGGACTCTCACGGGGTGGTCGCGAGAGTGCTCTGGAAGGTGTATAGGGGTTTCCGTTGGTGCGACCACGGTGGAAAGTCCAGACCAGGTCTCCACCGTGCACATCCCCTCTGAATATGCCGATTTGGCTCTCGCCTTCTGTAAAAAGAAGGCGACTCAGTTACCACCCCATCGACGGGGGGATTGTGCGATAAATCTCCTGGTAGACGCTGTACCTCCCAGGAGTCACGTGTATCCCCTGTCTCAAGCGGAGAGGGAGGCTATGGAGACATATATCTCTGAATCCCTGGGTCAGGGTTACATTCGGCCTTCCATTTCCCCGCCTCCGCAAGCTTCTTTTTTGTGAAGAAGAAAGATGGAGGTTTGCGCCCGTGCATTGATTATCGAGGTCTAAATAAGATCACGGTAAGGTACAGTTACCCACTGCCGCTTATCGCTACGGCTGTTGAATTAATGCACGGGGCGCGCTTCTTCACAAAACTGGATTTCAGGAGTGCATACAATCTGGTGCGTATCCGTGAGGGAGACGAGTGGAAGACAGCGTTTAGCACTACCTCAGGCCATTATGAATACCTGGTCATGCCGTATGGGCTGATGAATGCTCCCGCAGTGTTCCAATCCTTTGTTGATGAGATTTTCCGGGACCTGTATGGGCAGGGTGTAGTGGTGTATATCGATGACATTCTGATATACTCTGCTACACGGGCCGAGCATGTGTCTTTGGTGCGCAAGGTACTTGAAAGATTGTTGGAGCATGATTTGTACGCTAAGGCTTAGAAATGCTTGTTTTTCCAGCAGACCGTCTCTTTTCTAGGGTATCGCATTTCCACGTCTGGGGTGGAGATGGAGAGTGACCGCATTTCTGCTGTGCCTAATTGGCCGACTCCCACCACGGTAAAGGAGGTGCAGCGATTTTTGGGGTTTGCCAATTATTACCGGAGATTTATCCGGGGCTTTGGCCAGGTGGCAGCTCCCATTACGTCACTGCTGAAGGGGGGTCCGTACGTCTGCAGTGGTCAGTTGAGGCGGACAGGGCGTTTGAGCAACTAAAGGCGTTGTTCACTTCGGCTCCCGTGCTGGCTCATCCGGATCCTTCATTGGCATTCATAGTAGAGGTGGATGCGTCCGAGGCTGGGATAGGAGCCGTACTCTCCCAGCGCTTGGGCAACCCACCAAAGCTTCGCCCCTGTGCCTTTTTCTCTAAGAAGCTCAGTCAGGCGGAGCGGAACTATGATGTGGGGGGACCGGGAGTTGTTGGCTGTGGTCGGGGCCTTGAAGGCGTGGAGACATTGGCTTGAGGGGGCTAAACACCCTTTTCTCATCTTGACTGACCATCGTAACCTGGAGTACATCCGGGCAGCGAGGAGATTGAATCCGCGTCAGGCAAGGTGGGCCATGTTTTTTACTCGTTTTGCGTGTTCACTATGTCTTACAGACCAGGTTCTCAGAACCAAAAGGCAGACGCATTGTCCCGGCTTTATGACTCAGAGGAGCGGCCCATGGAGCAGACTCCCATACTCCCGGCTTCCTGCGTGGTGGCACCGGTTTTGTGGGAGCTGGACGCGGACATTCGGCGGACGTCACGTACAGAGCCCGCTCCTCCCCAGTGTCCCGCCGGGCGTCTGTTTGTTCCAGCTGATGTTCGTGACCAGCTGCTCTATTGGGTCCACACGTCACCCTCCTCTGGTCATCCTGGGATCGGTCGGACAGTGCGCTGTTTGACTGAGAAGTACTGGTAGCCTACACTGGCTAAAGACGTGAGGGTTTATGTTTCCTCCTGTTCGGTGTAAGGCCCCTAGACACCTACCCAGAGGTAAGCTAAATCCCTTACCCGTTCCACAACAGCCGTGGTCACATTTTTTTCTAACCGATCTTCCTCCTTCTCAGGGGAACACCACGATCCTGGTCGTTGTGGATCGTTTTTCTAAGTCCTGTCGTCTCATTCCCCTTCCCGGACTCCCTACAGCCCTACAGACTGCGGAGGCTCTCTTTAACCACGTTTTCCGGCATTACGGGGTACCCGAGGATATAGTGTCTGATCGAGGTCCCCAGTTCACGTCCAGGGTCTGGAAGTCGTTCATGGAGCATTTGGGGGTCTCGGTCAGCCTTACCTCGGGTTTTCACCCTGAGAGTAACGGGCAGGTGGAGAGAGTGAATCAGGATGTAGGCAGGTTTCTGCGGTCTTATTGCCAGGATCGGCCGGAAGAGTGGGCGGCGTTCTTACCCTGGGCGGGGATGGCACAGAACTCGCTTCGCCACTCCTCCACTAACCTCTCCCCCTTCCAGGTGGTGTTGGGGTACCAGCCGGTTCTGGCACCATGGCATCAGAGTCAGACCGAGGCTCCTGCGGTGGACGATTGGTTTAAGCGCGCGAAGGAGACCTGGGAGGCCACTCATGGGCACCTCCAACAGGCCGCGCTGCGCCAGAAGGCTAGCGCAGACCGTCACCGCAGTGAGACCCCTGTGTTCGCACTGGGGGACCGGGTCTGGCTCTCGACCCGAAATCTGCCTCTCCGACCTGCCATGCCGGAAGCTGGGTCCGCGGTTTGTGGGGCCATTTATAGTCCTGAGGAGATTGAACGAGGTGTGTTACAGGTTACAGCTTCCTCCTGATTATAAAATTACCCCTCGTTCCATGTGTCTCTCCTCAGGCCAGTGGTGGTTGGACCGCTCCATGATTCTGAGGTGAGGAAGGTTCCTCCGCCCCCTCTTGACATCAAGGGGGTCCCGGCGTACTCCGTCCGCTGCATTCTGGATTCGAGACCTCGGGCGAGGGGCCTTCAGTATCTTGTGGAGTGGGAGGGGTACGGTCCGGAGGAGAGGTGCTGGGTTCCGGTAGCGGATATATTGGACCCTGGAATGCTGCAGGAATTTCATCGTCGCCGGCCGGATCATCCTGCACCTCGCCCTCCGGGTCATCCCCGAGGCCGGTGTCGGCGCGCCGCTGGAGCCGCGCGTCAAGGGGGGGGTACTGTCACGACTTCCGCCGAAGTCGGTCCCTCTTCTTGCTCGGGCGGTGTTCGGCGGTCGACGTCACCGGTTTTCTGACCATCATCGCCCCCCGTGGTTGTTTAGGTTCCGTTATTGTGCCGGTTCGCTTGTTGCGCCCGGTTTGTTTTGTAAGTCGTGGGAGTACTTAATTATCGCCAGAGTGTTATTGTTTTGGACTGGTGACTCTAATAAAGTATTCCTCACACGGGAAAATACCTCCTGCGCCTGATTCCTTTTCATACGGAACCACGACCGTAACAGTAAGGTCTACTGTTGATCTGTTGTATTCGACGCATGTGACAAATACAATTTTATTTTATGGTTTTTGCGACTGCACTTGAAGAAACTTTAAAGTTCTTTAGATTTTCCTCATTGACTGACCTTCATGTCTTAGATTAATGATGGACTGTCATTTCTCTTTGCTTATTTGAGCTGTTCTTGCCGTAATATGGACTTGGTATTTTACCAAATAGGGCTATCTTCTGTATACGACCCCTACCTTGTCACAACACAGCTGATTGACTCCAACGCAATTAGAAGGAAAGAAATTCCACAAATGTACTTTTAACAAGGCACATCTGTTAATTGAAATGCATTCCAGGTGACTACCTCATGAAGCTGGTTGAGAGAATGCCAAGAGTGTGCAAAGCTGTCATCAAGGCAAAGGGTGGCTACTTTGAAGTTGTTTAACACTTTTTTGGTTACTATATGAATCCATATTTCATAGTTTTGATGCCTTCACCATTATTCTACAATTCTAGAAAATAGTAAAAATAAAGAAAAACTCAGGAATGAGTAGGTGTGTCCAAACTTTTCACTGGTACTGTATATATACACTACCAACTGAGCATGAAGACAAGTACATTAGAGTGTCTAGTTTGAGAAACAGCAGCTTCATTCAATAGTACCCGGAAAACACCAGTCTCAGCGTCAACAGTGAAGAGGCGACTCCGGGATGAGATGATTCCTCTGTCCTGTGTCTGTGTTCTTTTGCCCATCTTAATCTTTTCTTTTTATTGGCCAGTCTGAGATATGGCTTTTTCTTTGCAACTCTGCCTAGAAGGCCAGCATCCCGGAGTCGCCTCTTCACTGTTGTCAAGGATCTGGTTCCGTAGTGGAAAGGAGTCAGGCGCAGGAGGTTGAGATGCGTGTAAAAAGGTATTTAATAAAGCCACCAGGAAAGTACAATACACGCTGGAAAGTGTATTAAGATAATTAACAACAGGTGTAGACAAAAACGACAAAACCAAAAGACAAACAAAAGGGGAACGGTGATGGTTAGAAAACCGGTGATGTCGTCCGCCGAACACCGCCTGAACAAGGAGAGGGACCGACTTCGGTGGAAGTCGTGACAACTGTTGACGTTGAGACTGGTGTTTGCGGGTATTATTTAATGAAGCTGCCAGTTGAGGACTTGTGAGGCATCTATTTCTCCGAGTCCAAACGGTACAAGATGATAGGCAGGCTCGAGGTCAGGGGCAGGCTGGCTCAGAGTCAGGACAGGCAAGGGTCAAAACCAGGAGGGCGAGAAAAGATAGACTTGGAAAAGCAGGAGCTGAGATTCAAAAAACGCTGGTTGACTTGACGAACAAGACGAGCTGGCACAGATAGACAGGAAACACAGGGATAAATACACCGGGATAATAAGCGACACTTGGAGGGGGTGGAGACAAGCACACGGACAGGTGAAACAGATCAGGGCGTGACAGTAGTACACAGCGTTGTACGAGATCTTCAGTTTCTTAGCAATTTCTCGCATGGAATAGCTTTAATTTCTCAAAACAAGAATAGACTGACAAGTTTCAGAAGAAAGTTCTTTGTTTCTAGCCATTTTGAGCCTGTTATCGAACCCACAAATGCTGATGCTCCAGATACTCAAATAGTCTAAAGAAGGCCAGTTTCATTGCTTCTTCAGAACAACAGTTTTCATCTGTACTAACATAATTGCAAAAGGGTTTTCTAATGATCAATTAGCTTTTATAATGATCAACTTGGATTAGCTAACACAACGTGCCATTTAAACACAGGAGTGATGGTCGCTGATAATGGGCATCTGTACGCCTATGTAGATATTCCATAAAATAAATAAGCTGTTTCCAGCTACAATAGTCATTTACAACATTAACAATGTCTATACTGTATGTCTGATCAATTTGATGTCATTTTAATTTGCTTTTCTTTCAAAAACAAGATAATTTCTAAGTGACCCCAAACCTTTGAATGGTAGTGTATGTATATATTGTTATATTTCCCGGACTCTGACATTGCTCGTTCGGATATTTCTTAATTAGTTTGTTTTCCTTATGTGTATACGACCAATAAAAGTTTATTTGATTTTATAATGGAGAGAGAGAGACTGCGACAGAGCTCACCTTTCCATGCCAACCACGAAGCTCCTGGCAAGCGAGATCAGTAGGACAGAGGGGGGGGAGGACAGACCTAGATCTTCCCTGTGCTGTGCTGGGGTGGGGGGCTGGGGGGTGAGGGGGAGTCCTGATGCTTCCGTGGCTTTGAAGGCATGCCCAGGCCATTCTAACAGACACCTGTGAGAACACCTGTCATTGCCATTAGTGGGCAGGCAAGCATGGAGGAGAGAGGAGAGAGAAAGAGAGAGAGGGAGAGGGAGAGAGGGAAAGTGGGAAAGAGGAACAGAGAGAGGGAGGGAGGGGGAGAGAGAGATGAGAGGTAGAAGGAGAGGAAAGAGCGAGAGGGAGAGAAAGAAAAAGAGAGGGAAGTCTTTCTTTCACCACAGTCCAACTAAGCACTCCTCCTCTGGCCTTCATAGATTCCAATACTTTCTGGCCAGCCCAACACACACCTAACCCAGCATGACACCTAACCTGCACAGGACACATTCATGGAATGCCTTCAAAAGGTCTGAATGGATTTTATAGCCCACCTCTCTTTATGTAGGAGTAGCTACTTCTGCCAAACTGTAGAAATCGAAAGAATTTTCCCTGATACCGATAGAATGCGCCCACACACACACTTGGAGCTCTCAGCTCTGTGTGTATAGGAGTCTGAGCTGGTAGGTGTTGTGGAGAGTGTATCTAAATGAATGATCTCTCTAAACAAACACATACACACACATGCACGCACACACATAGGAGTTGGACCGTCCGATGGGATCACTGTGGCCTTCTCAGGTAAAACAAGGACTCTGAACATCTGAGACTATCGTCATTGCTCTTCTTCCTGGAAAGTATCTCACCCCCTTTTTGTGTTTCTCTCTCTCTCCATCTCACCCCTCTCTCTCTGTTTCTCTCATCCTCTCTCTGTAGGGAGAGAGAGAGAGTGAGGGATGTGAATGTGGTGAGGGGAATGTGATTTTCTGATTGAGTCCCACCCACACACTCTGTCCTCTTGGCCCCTGCTGAAAGTCTGTTTCTGTGATGTAGACTGCCTGCTCCACCAGTGGGCTGCTCACAGGAACAATAAAACAGCAGAAAGCAGGAGGGAGAGAGAGTGACTGTTTCCTTCATCTGCGTTCCTCTTTTAGTGTTTGTTTCCCTTTGGAGCGTGTCATTCAGATAGGCCAGATGTCTCTGTTTAGGTACTGCAGGCAGGCACAGTATTTTTGATCTGGAGAGTCTGGTCTGTGCTTCCTTCACCTCTCGTTGAGGTGATGGTCTGGTCAGTTTGCTTATTTGTAACAAGAATACCACACTTTCTGCCTTGTCTTCTCACTGCTTGTAGCTCAAAGCCCACTCACTCACTCACTCCTTCACGCAGTGGTGGAAAAAGTACTCAATTCTCCTACTTGAGTAAAAGTAAAGATACCTTAATAGATACCTTAATAGAAAAGTGAATGTCACACAGTAAAATACTACTTGAGTAAAAGTCTAAAAGTATTTGGTTTTAAATATACTTAAGTATCAAAAGTAAATGTAGTCATTAAAATTCCTTATATTGTATTGAAGTTGTCAAAACTATAAATAGTAAAGTATAGATACCCCAAAAAACGACTTAAGTAGTACTTTAAAGTATTTTTACTTAAGTACTTTACACCATTGCCTTCACGTTACATAGGGCATGACAGTGGCTGTATAATGTTGTCTTCATACAACCCCATGTCAGTATAGTGTGGTAAGTGGGAGTTACCGAGCATGCAATATCTTCTGGCTTTACTTGACCGTATAGCCTACTGGTGTAGGAGAAGTCAGGGATGGGAACGTCGTTCCACTGACATGGATGGAGAGAGGGGTTTGTGAGTCTGGGTGGGAGATGGGAGAAGATGTGAGGAGATTATGAGTTTGGAGGGAGATACAGCCCTCTACAGCCAGCAGAACCAACCTCACAACCTGTCTCTATCACCATCCCTTATTCATCTATACCTCTACACCTCTATCCCTCTATAACTCATTCCACATCTCGCTCTCTCTCTCTCTCTCTCTCTCTCTCTCTCTCTCTCTCTCTCCCTCCCTCCTCTCTCTCTAGAACAAAACTCTCCCTCTCCCCCCCTCCCCTCCCCTCTCTCTCTCGTTCTCTATCTCCCTCTCTCTCCCTCTCTCTCCCTCCTCTCTCTCTAGAACAAAACTCTCCTCCCCCTCCCCTCCATTTTCTCCTAACATGGAGGGGAAGGTAGTTATTTTATCCTAATCTCCCTCACCATTTTTTTTTGACAACTGGGGTCTTGTGTTCTCTCATTCAGTTTAGTCTGATGTTAAATTAATATCTCTTGAATGTTCCTCAAGGGGAATAGGTTTGCAATATAAAAAGTAATGACAAATATTGAATTGGAGAGTCAGGTATCTACATGATATTTACACATGTGGATGGCAACTGAGATGATATTCTCTGAGGTGTATGCCTCAGAGATGTTGTTCACCCACCTGAACCATTCTCTCAGATGATTAGAGTGCAGTGAGAGGGAGAGGGAGAGGGAGAGAGAGAGAGAGAGAGGCTGTTGAAGTCTTCAGAGCGGTAAATAAAGTGTTTAGTTCAACTTGTATTTCTGTCTCTTTAAGCTCCGAAAGACACACATTTAGTCTGGCCCGGTGGCTCTCATGTTGAATTGCATTCTTTCGTTCGGCAGAGCATAGCAGCTGCCATTTGTGATGATTGTTTTCCTCCTCCGTAAATGTAAGGAAGGTATTGCAGGGAGGTTTTTTGTGATTATCTCTATCCTTTCGAAAATACAGGGTAGTGTCCCTCTCCCAAATGCCCCAATTTCAATAACCATTATCCCAAATATCAGGCAGACGTTTTGTTTGGGAGAAGCGAGAAAGAAATCCATTCAGGTCAATTTCTCTCTATTCTTGTCCTTATTTTCCACAAAATACTTTTTAGTTCTACAGTTGATGTTTTAGAGCATCTTGAGAAACGGGTAACCTTGTGCACTGCTGAGACCCAGATCTGACCTCCGACCAGTCATTAACCAGGTCTTGTTTAGAGAAGCTAGAGACTTTCAATTTGCTGGACCCAGACCAGTTTGGCCCCAGTTGGCCAACAGTATGTCCCTGACTCTGTCCTAAACACCAGGGCTCTTTCTCAATTCATCTTTCCACAATTCCTCACTTCCTCTTTCCTAACCTTCTCAACTGTATTGAAGGTGAAGGTCCAAGGTCCCCTCTCACAGACCTTCTCCTACAATGCCTTTTGGGAAGAGTGATGCAAGAAGATGCGTGGAATTGAGGAAAGATTAATTGAGAAAGAGCTCTGGCCTTATAGAAACAGATGTGACTGACTTAGTCATAAGGAAGCTGAAAGCTGTTGTCGGTCATTGGGGTCATGGGCATTGTTCTTTCCCAGGATGCATTGTGTTGGGCTGTGAGGACCAAGGTCAGGGGAGTAGAGGTGACCTCTGAACTATATCTTCCCCTAACAACAGGAAGTTCTCTTCAAACTCCCTGGTCAACAGAGGTTTGTGGGAAACTCTTTAGGCTCGAGAAGGAAAATGAATTATTTTCTCTTGTTTAGATTGACTTACTTATGTAAACTTAGTTTGTTTGTTAGTAGTAGTTTGTTGAAGGAAGGAGAAGAACACAATTACATCTGGTTGTTTGAAACATCTTGACATGAAGATGCAAAGACTCTGAAAGGTATCAAATAAAAATAAAATAAATGTCGCAACTGTAGACTTTATCGTGAAATACTTACTTACGAGCACATTCCCAAAAATGCAGTTAAAAAGTGAGAAAATTAGCAAATAGATTAAAACAATATATTAACACAATAAAATAAAAATAACTTGGCTATATACAGGCTATATACAAGGAGTACAGAGTCATTGTACTGGGGTACGAGGTTGTTGGTTATTGATTGAGGTAATATGTACATGGAGGTTTGGTTAGGTGATTGATTGAGGTAATATGTACATGGAGGTTTGGTTAGGTGATTGATTGAGGTAATATGTACATGGAGGTTTGGTTAGGTGATTGATTGAGGTAATATGTACATGGAGGTTTGGTTAGGTGATTGATTGAGGTAATATGTACATGGAGGTTTTGGTTAGGTGATTGATTGAGGTAATATGTACATGGAGGTTTGGTTAGGTGATTGATTGAAGTACTATGTACATGTAGGTAGGTATCAGGTCTTTCACAGGCACAAATATGAATTGCGTTGGTGTAAGTCTTGCCCATAGCCAGACGCTGTATTTTGGGGTTAAAGGCTTCACTTTCTGGTGTCCTCATCAACAATGCTCCTCACAAACAACTGTACATTATGACAGTAGATAGTGGCAGTCTGGTATTATAAAGACAGTAGAGGAGGGCCCAAATATGGCTGATGCATTACATGTGTGTTTGTCTTGAGCTTCCCTAATTAGATATTCACAGTTCACACCCTGCAATCGTCCTCAGAAGTAAAGCACCCAGCTCCAGCCCCAGCTCCATGACCTGGAGTTTGATGAGTCACGCCTGATATCATCCATCCAGACTCATGATCACATTTTCCTGCTGCGATTTGCAGAGATTGAATTATTGATGTGGTCTTTGTCAGAATGGGAGGATAATCTGTGGCCTACAGAGCCAGATAGGGACAAGTCATCTGCTAATGTCTCACAGCAGGACCAGGCCTCTGTGTGTGTGTGTGTGTGTGTGTGTGTGTGTATGTGTGTGTGTGTGTGTGTGTGTGTGTGTGTGTGTGTGTGTGTGTGTGTGTGTGTGTGTGTGTGTGTGTGTGTGTGTGTGTGTGTGTGTGTGTGTGTGTGTGTGTGTGAGCGACAGTGCGTGCGTGTGGTGTTTGCGTTTGCGAGTGTATGTGTGTGTTAGCGTGCATGCGTGTGTGCTGAGGGATGATCCAAGATGGTGCAGCTAATCAAGGAGACGGCCCAGCCGGCCTGTTTCTGCCTCATCTCTCTTCTGATGTAGAGTAATGGCCTGTAGGAGACTGTAGGAGGCACCACTGGGGCAGAGAGGAGCTATCGTGCACCACACTCACAGATTAAAGTCATCATTCACCCACTCTTACTGGATAGGATACTGCCCCTAGCCCCTAGCCCCCTTCACAAGGATGCTGAGGGAGCTGGGAGTTGCTACAGATGTACATGTACAGGAATGGTGATAGAATGGTGTTCTCAGATGGTTTACTGTCCCCTCTATCTCTTTCTCCATTTCTCTCTCTCTGTATCTCTCTCTCTCTGTATCTCTCTCTCTCTGTATCTCTCTCTCTCTGTATCTCTCTCTCTCTCTCTCTCTCTCTCTCTCTCTCCTGTGTACATATTGGGTCAGAACAGCTGTGGCACTTCAAAGATTGTCTACTTGGACAAACACGCGAGCACACACAGACACACACTCAGGGAGGAGGAGAGGGCCCAGTAGAGGGCTGGAGTGCACAGCACAGGGAGAAGGAGGGCTGGAGGAGTGCACGGGGGAAGGGAGTGTATCTGCGCCCTCTTGTGTAGGGATCAGTGTTCATGGACAATGAGGCAAAGCCATTGAGAGTCCTGTCACATCCGTCAGTAGGGCAGGGGGGAGAGGGCGGGACTGGTGAGAGGACAGGGGACAGTGTGAATGAAGGGGGAAGAGGGGAGTGGAGAAGGGGACGGGGGAAGGAAAGGAGTGGAGGGAGTATGGGATGGAGGCAATGGAGGGGAGGGGGGTCGGTTGGAGCCTGAATAGGGTACTCTGTAAGAGTCTGTAAGAGGACGAAGCAGAACGGGATGCAGGCCCATTGAAGTGAGGGGACCTTGGAGCAGATCAGAGTACAGCTAGCAGGCTATAACATGCTATACAGAGCTGGATGATCTCTGCCTCCTCTCCAAACTTTCATCACAGATCAGTATGCAAATAATGTTCCCTACTCTTCACGTCAAAGGAGGAAGAGGTTCGACAGAGATTTTGAGGTTGAGTCAAGGATATAGCGAGGGAAATAGATTCAACAGTACATAGATTCAACAGCAAATACATTCTCAGTCCACTTAATACATTTGTAGAGTCTATATCGGTATGAAGGTACGTGTACAAAGGTAAGTGCACAAGAGTCAATGTACATACAGTCCACTGCATGGTCCCAAGCTATCACAGTGGTTGTGATCGTAGTACTAAATACTGAACTCGTAGCCTACTAAAACCCAAGCAAACCAACTGAAATATTCTCTTGTGGGAAAATGGTTCTGTTACAGTCTAATGCTATATAAATGCTTGAGTTGAAAAGTACAATATATATATACTGTATCGATTCCTTCTCTTAGACATGTAGGCCAGGAGAGGCAAGCAGCTCTTTGTGTGAAATAAGTGTATAATGACTGTGTGACTCAGTAACATTTGAGTTCCTCTCCTGTTTATCCTGAGAGTGATCTCCCTTGAAATTGCTTGAATAAACTCTAACTGCTGATAAACAAGTTCTGCCTGATTCCTGGAACACATTTTTGTCAACACACCTCTACAGACACATGTATTCCTCATATTTACAAACCATAATTAATAGTCAACATGATTGTTGTCATATGTCACAGAGCGACAGAGTCTTATCTACAGAGTGCCGTCCATGTTTAAGGAAGAGCCATTTCCCATCTCTTTAACTGTCTGGCTCACTGTTAGCTGTTTGTTGCATTAGCATTTATTACTTTGTCTGTAAAAATAGAATTCATTTCCCTCCCAAACATAATTTCTCGGCTGTAAAAAGTGATAAATCCTCCATCCTCTCACTAATTTGACTTTCAGCTATTTTATTTGCCCATGAAAAATCCATGTTTTTTTTCTGTAGCGGGTTGCCGAAGGGCAGAATACTTATTGCCTCCAAAAGAAGCAAAGTGGCAAAGTTGGAGAAATGAGGTGTCCCACTTGGGTTTGAGGGTAAATAGACAGTGTTGGTGGAGGCACATCGTTGTTGTTGGCCCTACTAATAGAGGAGAGTGCTGCAGCAAATCAGAATTTAGCAGCAAATCAGTCCAGGTCTGGAATAATTGACTGGAAGCAATCCACTAGCTTAATTTAGTTTTTTTTACAATGGCCATTTTCTATTCCTCAAACCAATGTGTTATAGTCCTCTTCAAACTGGCATGTCGAGTGAATGACTTGTTGAAGTGATGTTTCTTCTGTTAGTCTTACTTTAAAATGTCAGTAGCTCAATTTAACAAAAAATCTTCCAAAATGTAATGTCAAACTCATATAACAGGATTATGAAACTGGTCTAGAATACTTTGTATTGAATATGAATAGTGATATTAACATGTTCTCCACCTCTCCTCATCACTGTCATATATCATTATTTCTAAATGAACACTTGTAGTTGGAACTGTAACACAGTTTCAAACCTCTACTCTGTGACCTCATTCCACCACTGCCTTGAGGCCCTACGGGCCTGCTCACAGACAGACATACAGTACAAACCGCTCCATCCAGCCCAGCCCGGGCAGGCAGGAATTGTACAACCGTCACCCCACTCTTTATTTAAATGTTTTTATTTTATTTGTCACATACACACGGTTAGCAGATGTTAATGCAAGTGTAGCGAAATGCTTGTGTTTCTAGTTCCGACCATGCAGTAGTATCTAACAAGTAATCTAACAAATTCACAACAACTACCTTATACACACAAGAGTAAAGGAATGAATACGAGTATGTACATATGAATATATGGATGAGCGATGGCCGAACGGCATAGGCAAGATGCAGTAGATGGTATAGAGTACAGTATACATATGAGATGAGTAATGTAGGATATGTAAACATTATATAAAGTGGCATCGTTTAAAGTGGCTAGTGGTACATTTATTACATCCAATTTTTAATTATTAAAGTGGCTAGAGATTTGAGTCGATGGCCGAACAGCATAGGCAAGATGCAGTAGATGGTATAGAGTACAGTGTATGCATATGAGATGAGTAATGCCGGATATGTAAACATTATATAAAGCATTGTTTGAAGTGGCTAGTGAAACATTTGTTACATCCAATTTTCAATTATTTAAGGTGGCTAGAGATTTGAGTCAGTATGTTGGCAGCAGCCACTCAATGTTAGTGATTTGATGCACCTGTACTGACCTCGCCTTCTGGATGATAGCGGGGTGAACAGGCAGTGGCTCGGGTGGTTGTTGTCCTTGACGATCTTTTTGGCCTTCCTGTGACATCGGGTGGTGTAGGTGTCCTTGAGGGCAGGTAGTTTACCCCCGGTGATGCGTTGTGCAGATCTCACTACCCTCTGGAGAGCCTTACGGTTGGTGGGTGGTGATACAGCCCGACAGGATGCTCTCGATTGTGCATCTGTAGAAGTTTGTGAGTGTTTTTGGTGACAAGCCACATTTCTTCAGCCTCCTGAGGTTGAAGAGGCACTGTTGCGCCTTCTTCACCACGCTGTCTGTGTGGGTGGACCATTTCAGTTTGTCCGTGATGTGTACGCCGAGGAACTTAAAACTTTCCACCTTTTCCACTACTGTCCCTTCGATGTGGATAGGGGGGTGCTCCCTCTGCTGTTTCCTGAAGTCCACGATCATCTCCTTTGTTTTGTTGACGTTGAGTGAGAGGTTATTTTCCTGACACCACACTCCGAGGGCCCTCACCTCCTCCCTGTAGGCCGTCTCGTCGTTGTTGGTAATCAAGCCTACCACTGTTGTGTCATCTGCAAACTTGATGATTGAGTTGGAGCCGTGCTTGGCCACGCAGTCATGGGTGAACAGGGAGTACAGGAGAGGGCTGAGAACGCACCCTTGTGGGGCCCCAGTGTTGAGGATCAGCTGAGGCCGGCCCGTCAGGAAGTCCAGGACCCAGTTGCACAGGGCGGGGTCGAGACCTAGGGTCTCGAGCTTAATGACGAGTTTGGAGGTTACTATGGTGTTAAATGCTGAGCTGTAGTCGATGAACAGCATTC
The DNA here is from genome assembly GCA_030435695.1 of Brachymystax lenok tsinlingensis. Lineage (NCBI taxonomy): Eukaryota > Metazoa > Chordata > Actinopteri > Salmoniformes > Salmonidae > Brachymystax > Brachymystax lenok. The sequence goes on along the minus strand of CM059781.1, from coordinate 26,945,620 downwards.
TTACATAGGTATTCCTCTTGTCCAGATGGGTTAGGGCAGTGTGAGGTGTGATTGCAATTGCGTCGTCTGTGGACCTATTGGGATGGTAAGCAAATTGGAGTGGGTCCAGGGTGTCTGGTAGGAGGGAGGTGATATGATCCTTGACTAGTCTCTCAAAGCACTTCATGATGACGGAAGTGAGTGCTACGGGCGATAGTCATTTAGCTCAGTTACCTTAGCTTTCTTGGGAACAGGAACAATGCTTGCCTTCTTGAAGCATGTGGGAACAGCAGACTGGGATAAGGATTGATTAAATATGTCCGTAAACACACCAGCCAGCTGGTCTGCGCATGCTCTGAGGACGCGGCCAGGGATGCCACGTTGGCTGCGGTGAAGGAAAGCCCGCAGGTTTTGGTAGCGGGCCGTGTCGGTGGCACTGTATTGTCCTCAAAGCGAGCAAAGAAGTTGTTTAGTTTGTCTGGGAGCAAGACATCGTGGTCCGCGATGGGGCTGGTTTTCTTTTTGTAGTCCGTGATTGACTGTAGACCCTGCCACATACCTCTCGTGTCTGAGCCGTTGAATTGTGACTCTACTTTGTCTCTATACTGACGCTTAGCTTGTTTGATTGCCTTGCCAATCAGATTGGTTGGACCAGCGTTGAACAGACCTGAGCACGGGTGTTTCCTGTTGTTGTTTCTGTCTATAGGCTGGGAGCAACAAAATGGAGTCGTGGTCAGATTTTTCGAAAGGGGGGCGGAGAATGGCTTTGTATGCGTCGCGGAAGTTAGAATAACAATGATCCAGGATTTTGCCGGCCCGGCCACACATTCGATATACTGATAAAATGTATAAAATTCCCCAGCCACAATAAATACACTCAGAGTGCCTGTCACAGCTGGGGGGTAGAGTGATGGTGGTATTGGTATTGGTATTCGGAGTGCATGGGCCCTGTGGTATTAATAGTAGGACTGTCTTTGAGCTGGCTTTGTTCCAGACCGGGGTGAAGAGAGGGAGTGGCGGTAGAGGCGAGGGGTCAGGGGTTAAGCCGATGGGATCCTCGGAGATGGGGTCTCGCTGAGAAAAGATGGTAATGACCTGAACGATGATTCACCACATAGGCATCCATCACACAACAACCTCCCATTGAGACAAACAGAGCTACAGCAGTGGAAGGAGGGGTGTGAATGTGTGAGTGTTTTGAATCACGTCATCTCAGCACTGCTAGAGCGGGGGTATGCGTGATGGTATTTAAAGTGCTTGTTGACAGTCATGGTGGTAGAGTAACGCCTTCATATGAGGGTAATAAAAAGCTACTGTTTTTATTTTTCCATTTGAGGCCCAAGCTCTTATCGGTTGTGAGTTTAGACTGTTCTAGTTGTCTAATTTCATCACAGTGTGTCAGTATGGCTGGCTGGCCTACATGACAGACTGCAGCTTTCTCTCTCTCAGCTCATTTCTCTCTCTCCCTCCCTCTCTTTCATTCTCTGTCTCTGTCTCTGTCTCTGTCTCTGTCTCTCTATCTTTCTTTCTTGATTTCTCTCTCACTCTTTCTTTCTCTCTCTCATTTTTTCACTCTCCATCTCTCTCTTCCCCCCTCTTTCCCTCGCTCTCTCTTTCTCCCCCACCATTTCTCTTTCTGTATCTTTCTCCCACTTCCACCTCTCTCTCTCTCTCTCTCTCTCTCTCTCCGTTCTCTCCCTCTCTCTGTTCATTGCAGTATGAGGAAGGTTAATTAAAGAGTCTCTCAGAACAGAGAGATAACACCCAGCCTCATCATCTGCATCCCAAATGGCAACCTATTCCCTATATAGTGCACTACTTTTGACCAGGGTCCATCGGGCTCTGTTCAAAAGTAGTGCAATACGTAGTGAATAGTTTGCATTTGTGACACAGACACAGGGCTAGCTTACTCCTCTCTCTCAACAAGCTAAATATCGATTTATTTCACTAATCAATTTGTCTCTTTCTTACTCTCTTTCCTTTTCTTTCTGACGCTTTTGGACACTTTAATCTGTGTCCAGATTCCAGTCCTGGGGTATCTGTTTTCATACCACGATGTGGTCTCTGTAGTATTCCCTAGCCCTATTGTGCATGACAATGTTCCACTGTGTGAAGAATAAGCCAAAATGTCGGTCGATGTGGTTGTGTTGTGTGTTATGGATGATCCGTCTTAAAGTCAATACTCGATAGAGAACCCGAATGGCAGACTCTTTCTCCAGTGCGCAGAGAGGCCCCCCATTCGCTGAAAGAGATTAGAGGAGAGGAGGAGAGGGGATAAGAATGGTAGGGGAGAGGAGGAGAGAGGGGAGAGAGGAGGGAGGCAAGTGACACAGTAGGGGTATAAGCTGGCCCTAGTCCGTGCCAACTCTAGCCTCTCTCTCTCCTAGCACTAGGGTTAGGCCAGCAGCACCACAGCTATTTTTAGTGAGACTGAGAGACCTAGACACAGTAACAACCATGAGAGAGAGAGGGCCATCTCTCAGGCTCCCATACAAAATGCCAATGCTGCTCTGAAAGCCAAGTGTGTGTGTTTGTGTGTGTGTCTGTGCGTGTTTGTGCCCCAGCACTGAGCAACAAGACCAGTCTCCTGGTGCAGGATTCGTAATTAAACCCAAGACATGCGGTTCTAAAAAAAATGCAATTGGGCAGTGGAGAAAAGGCGGGTGGCGGTGTGGTAGAGGATTGGAGGATGGTGTGTGTCTGCCTTGTATGTGTGTGTTTGTTTATGTGTCCCAGCACTGAGCTGGGGCTGGGACATTCTTAATTAAACCTAAGGCATGCGGTTCTAAAGGAATGTAAGTGGGCTGTGGTGTGGTAGAGGATTGGAGGATGGTGTGTGTGTGTGTGTGTGTGTGTGTGTGTGTGTGTGTGTGTGTGTGTGTGTGTGTGTGTGTGTGTGTGTGTGTGTGGAGGATTGGATTTTCCATCCTAATGACATCTAGGCTGCAAATTAGGATGCTGCCCTGGTCCTATCTGGTTTTCTGACCTCATAATCCACTGGCTGGCCCACTCAGATCCATGTTGACGCAATTAACAAACATCAATCAGGTTCATGTCTTTTCATTGCATCTGTGTTGTCAGTAGCAATATTAAGCTCAACAGTTGCATCATTGTCAGGCAGCCAGCAGGCACTAGTCAGGCAGCCCCCTTGGCAACAGATGAATGCTGCAACAAGTCACTCTTTTTGTGTGTGTTTATTTTGGTTTCCTAGGCAACGGAATGGGGCCCGGACGATGACACCAGGAGGTCCTGTCAGAGCAAAGGGAAGACGGAGGTAACGATGACTTTAAGAAACCCGGGAGGGGTGTCCCCCCCATCCACACACGTAAACACACACACACGCACGCACGCACACACGCGCGCACACACACACACACACACACACACACACACACATACACACACATACACACACACACGGTGCCACCCTGAATAAAAGGTTTTCCTTTAAAAGCTGGCAGTTGATTGGATGAGGATGGGACCCTTCTCCTCTCCTTCCAACAGCTGATAAACACTGATAATTTTGTTATTTCACTTTTCTTTGTAAGAATTGAATGCCTTGTCATTTTTTTCTCAAAAGAGGGGAGAAACAAAAAGCAGTCACTTCTTTCTGAAACCTGTAAAACCTCGTCTGACCTCAAGTTCTAAAACAAAGTTACTTTATTTGCCAAAACAGAATATTTAAGGATAGCTAAACAGTTTCATTAAAACAAAATTCCCCTCAATCGTCAGACAATGCTTCCCTCAATGTGTAAGACAAACCTGCAAGTAAGCAATTAGTTGCACTGTGTACTCCATGTACTGCATATCATGTGTATATGACAAATAAACAAATTCTTTCTAAGAATGAGATGTGATTAGACTAGGTTTAGATGTGTTACATTTCATCTCACAGATGAAAGATAGACAGTCATCACAGTCATATCATTAAAGTGAGTGGTGAGTGAGTAATGCTGGCTCGTATTCATTAGTGCATACTGTTACAAACTGTAGTCAAATGTTTTACAATGAAAACAATAGTTTTTTTATCAGGTTTCTTATTAAGTACAGGTAGACCCATGTAGTTTCGGTCAATTTTCTTCCATTTGATTTCTAGTGAATACAACCAAGGTACTGTACGTAGTTCTCTAACCTATAACATCTCTGTACTCTACCACCCCCCGTAGGTGGAGTGTCAGAACTACATCCGCGTCCTGCTGGTCAATAAGACTGAGGTCATCACCTGTGGAACCAACGCCTTCCAGCCCCTCTGTATCACCCGGGAGGTAAGGGGGGAAGGGGGAGGGATGGAGGTAGGATGGATGGAATGATATCTGTCAGGGTGGATGGGGTTTCCAGGAAGAAGTAGAATGGAGTGAAAACCTACAGGGGGCTGGGTAGGGGTGATAGGGAAGGAATGATGAGAAGGTAAAGGAGGATGGTGGGAGGAAGGAAGAGTGGATGGAGGGAAGAGGGAAGAGGGGATAGAGTGATAACTGGCAGGGTGGGGGGTGAATGATGAAGGAAGGGGATAAGATAAAGAATTGAATGTAAACATTGAACAGCCATATGGTCTGGAGGAGACTTTAGAGGTGAGGGAAGACAGTAACAACACTATAATTTTCTTACTATCTATCTCTCTTTATCTCTATCTATCTCTCTTTCTCTATCTATCTCTCTATCTCTCGCTCTATTGCCCTATTTATCTCTCTCTCCCTCTATCTCTCACTCTCTCTCTCTATATCTCTATCTCTCTATCTCTATCTATCGCTCTATATCTCTTTCTTTTCTATCTATATCTCTATCTCTATCTTTTCGATCTCTATCTCTATCTTTTCTATCTATATCTCTATCTCATCTGTATATTTTCTATCTCTATCTCTATCTTCCCTATCTCTATCTCTCTTTCCCTCCTCTCCCAGGTGGGGAATATGAGTAGTGTGTTGGATCGCGTGAACGGCGTGGCAAGGTGCCCCTACGACCCTCGCCATAACTCCACGGCGGTGGTGACGGAGAGCGGCGAGCTATACGCCGCCACGGTCATCGACTTCTCTGGTCGCGACCCTGTCATCTACCGGAGCCTGGGGGGCATGCCACCCCTCAGGACGGCCCAGTACAACTCCAAGTGGCTTAATGGTAACACACACACATACACACACAAACACACACCACACACACACTGCCCACCATGTGTTAGCTTATTTATCATTGTGTAGTGCCAGTTAAAGTGGATTGTTGCATAGGGGCTAAGATCTTTGTCAGAGATCCAGCACTTCCAGATTGTTAATTGTCTTGATGCAGTCTATCAACCAAGTTTCTCAGTGGAACTCTTTCCTACCCTTTCCTAGTATCCTAGTACAAAAACCATGGTAATTTCACACCCCAAAAAGCGATTTTAGTAATCCACCACAGTGTTGTTGAATAGGGATCACAGAGGTAGGAAGGGTATGGACAGTATGAGCTGGTATTGGCTGGCACCGTATAAAAGCTAAGTTAGATAAACCTCCATCAGCGCCAAAAGTCATGGCTATGTGTCTATAATCTCCCTGTTGCTGACACCAGTTTTTTTTTTTTTACTGAATGCACCTCCAAAATACATCCTGACTCATGCATAAAAAAGACAAACCTTCCAGAGACGGTGCTTCTCATCTGCAGTAATTCAAACACAGCAGCCACACAGTTCTTGGCTTCACAGAGTAGGAGAAGAAAGGGGGAGGAAGGAGAAGAAAAAGGGAGAGAGGAAGGGTGAGTAGGTAGAGGTAGACGCCACACTGGTAGACCAGGAGAGAGGAGAGACACTCAGGAGTCAATGGATGGTGTAAGAAGGGGAAGAAAGGGAGCGAAAGGGAGGAGAGGAAAGGTGAGGTGAGGCTTCATTAGTGGGCCAGGCAGAGGAGACGGGGGAGAAAGAGCAATAGAGGAAAAGGGGGTAGGAGACTAGAGAAGAGAAGTCAGACTCAGTAGGAGGAGACAGAAGGAGACATGGGGTGAGAGGAAAGGTAGGAGGAAGTGGTATAGAGGTATACAGGCCAGGCACTAGAGAGGTGATATACTCAGAGACTCAGAAGGCAGTGAGCAGTGTAATTATTCCTCGAGTCAGGGAGAGGGTGAAATTACAGCGTACTGCATGCTTCATGCCACACAGGGCTCTCTTCTGACAGTGTGTGTGTCTGAGGTGTGTGTGTGGGAGAGGTGGGCTTTACCGAAGCCTCTCTAGCAAGCGAGGGAGGGAGCAAGCGAGGGAGGGAGGAGTGGAGAGGCAAAGAGAGTGCTCTGCTCATCAGCATAATCACAGATAGTTGCAGACAGACAGGCAGATAGACACCACACCACTCACTTTAGTTACACACCACCTTTTCTTTCCATTCCCTCAGCCCCCCTAAAAATACACACAACCTCTTGGGGCAAAGCTCCATTTTCTTCCTCCAGAGTCTTGAGCTGGATCGAGCAGCCTCAGATGAGACGGAGTGAGAATTAAAATCTCATTTCTAGTCATAAGCCTCCCCAGTTAGGGGGATTCACAGACAAACAGACAGAATAGAACAGAGGGGGTTCTGAATCTAATCAATCTGTTCTTTATTGGATTGGGACCTGCCAGGTGCTGACCGACTGTTTTATTATAAATGAGAATGAAGTGGGGAGCCTGGGGAGCATTCAGGATGTTGACGTCCCTAAAGAACACATGCAGGCAATAATCTATATCTCTCTCAAATTCAATTTAAACCACTTTATTGGCATGGGAAACATATGTTTATGTTGCCAAAGCAAATGGAACAGACAATAAACAACATGTAATTAAACAAGGTAGAACATTAGTGAACATTGCACTTTAAAATAATATAGACTTTTCAAATGTTATGTGTTTCTGTCCTGTGGCTCCGTGGCTCTGTGGGGTATGTTTTTGTTTGTGAACAGAGCCCCAGAACTAGCTGGCTGACGAGACTCTTCTCTAGGTTAATCTGTGTAGGTGAGGGCTTTGTGGTGGAATGTGTGGGCATTGCTTCCTTTTAGGTGGTTGTAGAATTTAGCGGGTATAGTCCTAATTCTACTCTGTTTGCATTACACAAAGTATACTTTGGCAGATTTCTGCACGCAGAGTCTCAATTGTGTGTTTGTCCCATTTCATGAATTCTTGGTTGATGAGAGGACCCCAAGCCATACAGGGCAATGGGTTTGATAACTGATTTAAGTATTTTTAGCCAGATCCTAATTGGGATGTTGAGTTTTACGTTCCTTTTGATGGCATAGAAGGCCCTTGACTTGTCTCGTTCACAGCCTTGTGGAAGTTACGTGTGGTGTTGATGTTTAGGCCGAGGTAGGTGTAATTCTTTGTGTACTCTGGGGCAACAGTGTCTAGGTATAGTTTGTATTTGTTGTCTTGGCTATTGGAGCTTTTTTGGAACACCATTATTTTTGTCTTACTGAGATTCACTGTCAGGGCCCATGTCTGACATAATCTGTGCAGAATATCGAAGTGCTGCTGTAGGCCCTCCTTGGTTGGGGACAGAAGTACCAGATCATCTGCAAACAGTAGACAATTGAGTCCAGTAGGGTGAGGCAGGGTGAGGTGCTGCAGACTGTTCTAGTGCCCTCGCCAATTCATTGATATGCAGTACAGTGCCTTCGGAAATTATTCAGACCCATTGACTATTCCCACATTTTGTTACGTTACAGCCTTATTCTACAATGGATTAAATAAAAAAATGTCCTCAGCAATCTACACACAATACCCCATAATGACAAAGTGAAAACAGGGTTTTAGAAAAAAAAATGTTTTAAACATAAATATCTTATTTACATAAGTATTCATTCACACCCTTTGCTATGAGACTCGAAATTGAGCTCAGGTGCATCCTGTTTCCATTTATCATCCTTGAGATGTTTCTACAACTTGATTGGAGTCCACCTGTGGTAAATTCAATTGATTGGACGTGATTTGGAAAGGCACAGGATTGTGTCGAGTCACAGATCTGGGGAAGGGTACCAAAAAATGTCTGCAGCATTGAAGGTCCCCAAGAACACTGGCTTCTATCATTCTTAAATGGAAGATGTTTGGAACCACCAAGACTCTTCCTAGAGCTGTCCAAATTGAGCAATTGGGGGAGAAGGGCCTTGGTCAGGGAGGTGACCAAGAACCTGATGGTCTCTGACAGAGCTCTAGAGTTCCTCTGTGGAGATGGGATAACCTTCCAGAAGGACAACCATCTCTGCAGCACTCCAATTATCAGGCCTTCATGGTAGGGTGGCCAGATGGAAGCCACTCCTCAGTAAAATGCACACACCTAAAGACTCTCAGACCATGAGAAACAAGATTCTCTGGTCTGATGAAACCAAGATTGAACTCTTTGGCCTGAATGCCAAGCGTCATGTCTGGAGGAAACCTGGCACCATCCCTACGGTGAAGCATGGTGGTGGCAGCATCATGCTGTGGGGATGTTTTTCATTGGCAGGGACAGGGAGACTAGTCAAGAATGAGGCAAAGATGAACGGAGCAAAGTACAGAGAGATCCTTGATGAAAACCTGCTCCAGAGCGAAGGTTCAACTTCCAACAGGACAACGGCCCTAAGCACACAGCCAAGACAACGCAGGAGTGGCTTCGGGAGAAGTCTCTTAATGTCCTTGAGTGGCCCAGCCAGAGCCCGGACATGAACCCGATCGAACATCTCTAAAGAGACCTGAAAATAGCTGTGCAGCAACACTCTCCATCCAAACTGACAGAGTTTGAGAGGATCTGCAGAGGAGAATGGGAGAAACTCCCCAAATACAGGTGTGCCAAGCTTGTAGCGTCATACCCAAGAAGACTCGAGGATGTAATTGCTGCCAAAGGTGCTTCAACAAAGTACTGAGCAAAGAGTCTGAATACTTCTGTAAATGTGATATTTCAGTGTTTTATTTTTTATAATTTAGCAAAAAATTCTAAAAACCTGTTTTTGCTTTGTCGTTATGGGGTATTGTGTATAGATTGATGAGGGGGAAAAACAATTTAATTGATTTTAGAATAAGGCTGTAACGTAACAAAATGTGGGAAAAGTCAAGGGGTCTGAATACTTTCCCGAAGGCACTGTATTTGTTGATGGTGGGGCTCAAGCTGCATCCCTGTCTCACCACACGGAAAGAAAGAAATATGTGTGTTAATTGCCAATTTTATCTGCACACTTGTTGTTTGTCTACATAGATTTTATAATGTTGTATGCTCTCCCCCCAACACCACTTTCCATCAATTTGTATAGCAGACCCTCGTCCAAAATTGAGTCACAAGCTTTTTTGAAATCAACAAAGCATGAGAAGAATTTACTTTTGTTTTGTTTGTTTGTCAATAAGGGTGTGCAGGTGTATACATTGCCTGTCGTACAGTATGTTGGTAAGAAGCCAATTTGACATTTGCTCAGGACATTGTTTTCACTGAGGAAAGAGTCTGCTGTTGATGATACTGCAGAGGATTTTTCCAAAATTGCTCCTGATGCATATTCCACAGTAATTATCTGGGTCAAATTTATCTCCACTTTTGTGGATTGGGGTGATCCGGCCTTGGTTCCAAATTTTAGGGAAGATGCCAGAGCTGAGGGTAATGTTTAAGAATAGCCCATTTGAATTTGTGGTCTGTATATTTTATCCTTTCGTTTAGTATACCATCAACACCATGGGCCTTTTTAGGTTTGGAGGGTTTGTATTTCTCTCTCTCGCTCTCTCTCTGCTTGCTGGGAGTGTTGGTGCATGCTGGGAATTGTATGAGAGAGTGTGAGTGGTGTCTGTAGTTAGATCGCCTCTGTTTTCTTTTTTGTTTCCTTTCTTGGTGGTTTTCCTTTTTCTATGCATGATTGAGTTGCTTTGTTTTAGTGGTAGAATTAGGTATATTGTATTTCTTGTTGGAATTGCCATGGTTTTGGTGGGGATGGCGACCCACATAGGGATGCCATCCCTGTCACTTCGGCAAGGCTTCAGGTGTGTTACTGAAGCTACTGTCACTGTGGAGGAGTTTCTGGTCACCGTAGGAGAGAAGGTAGGCTATGAAAATGTTGCTTATGCAGCGTGGATGAATAAAGCAGTGGTGTTTTTTCTTAAAGAAGAGCGTCTTGTAGATGGGATGGTTGTGCATGGCGTACTTCTTACAGGTATGTTCATTTAAGTTACGCCGCTTTTTCTCCATCTACAAAGGTTACAATTTTGAATGTACCGCCGTTTATTCCCAATGACCTGCTGGAGATAAGAGATGTTTTACACATTTGTAAACTGTCTGATGTGAATGTGGGTTTACTTTCTTTGGATCAGGAGAAGGCATTTGACCATGTGGACCACCAGTACTTGTTCAAAACAATGAAAGCCTTTTGGTTTGGGGATGTTTTTTGTCTTAGATGAGTCTAAAGTATGCTGGGGCCTCATATATGCTGAAGGTGGGGGGGTGGTTTGAGCTGACCCATTCTCGTCCATAGGAGTATTAGGCGGTGATGCCCAATTTCAGGAAAGTTATTTTGTCTGCCAATTGAAACAGTGCTTTGTTTTTTAATAGCACTGTCTGCGTATGCAGATAACGTGTCAGTTTTTATTACAGGGGGTGAGGATGTTAGGAACCACTCCATGGCTACCAGGGGGGCTTCAGTGTGGCAGAGATGGGATGAAGACTGGGATTTATTCTAGAATCCGATGTCTTTCAAAATAATTACTGGGAGGGTGTAGTGGAGAAAGTGTGTGCCAGATTGTCTAGGTGGAAATGGGTGCTACCCCAGCTGTCTTATAGGGGGAAGGGTGCTGGTAGCCATGAACCTAGCCGCCTCTACCCTGTGGCACAGACTTTTGAGTTTACAGCCACCAGGGGGCCTGATAAAAAACCTTCAGAGGACCCTTGTCAGTTTCTTCTGGTCTGGACAACATTGGATTAAAGCTGCAGCCCTGTACCTGCCACTGCACGAGGGTGGGCAAGGCCTGGTGGGAATTTCTTCTAGGATCATGGCTTTCTGGCTTCAAGCAGCCCAGAGACTGTTGTACAGTGACGGTTCTAGCTGGGTCGATACAAATCGAATCAGATTTTATTTATCACATACACGTTTAGCAGATGTTATTGCGGGTGTAGCAAAATACTTGTATTTCTAGCTCCAACAATGCAGTAATATCTAACAATTAACAACAATACACACAACCTAAAAGTAAAATAAGGGAATTAAGGAATATATACATTCCTAAATTCCTACAGCCTACACATTGATGAGGAGAGCGGGCTGTTTGGGCTTAGACAAGCACCTTTTCTTCTTAATAAGGATCTGACCTTTTTTTTCAATCTTTGCCTAAAATTAAAATCTCTCTCTCTCTCTCTCTCTCTCTCTCTCTCTCTCTCTCTCTCTCTCTCTCTCTCTCTCTCTCTCTCTCTCTCTCTCTCTCTCTCTCTCTCTCTCTCTCTCTCTCTGTGGTGGTTTGTATGTATGTGTCTGTGGTTTGTATGTGTGTGTGTCTGACAGCCAAGGGAAGCAATAGTGCTGATGCCTTTTTCCGGCTTCTTTCTCTGTGATAATTATCTAGGACCCAGCAGGAGGTCTGGTGAAACAGTACCACACGCACGCACACACACACACAAACACACCTTCATTTACATGGCTGAAAGCATCGGTTAGCTGACTGAACTGGAGAACTCAGTCCTCCATTAAACAGTATCATGAAGAGCCAGGTTAGTGAGGTAATGGTAGATTTGTCATGATAGCTTATCAGAAATGGATTACATGATTTTACATGGATTACATTACATGTGATTATTCACGGCAAAGCTGTGGGTTGTAACATGGCTCCCCATGCTGGCTTGTTAACATGAAGCTTAAGCTAGAGACAATGATTAAACAGTGCGATAAAGGATATGGAGAAAGCAAACTATAGGATAAGAATAATGGGGCAGTGGATGAAGCTACAGCTGACAAGAAAATGTTGGTTAACACTTTAGTTTGATCGTCCATCTATAGATGCTCCACTAACTATCAATCGACTATCATTAACATGTCAACGCATGTCTTTGGACTTGCAGCAGGGAAGCATCTGTAGATATTGGTAAACTAGTCCGTCTCTACCACCATTTCACCCATTCCTATTTGCTGCCGCCAGCTACTACCTGCAGTTGTTTTTTTATGAGTGTTCTGAAATGGAATTATGAGTTCTGTTATTGCTTCTGATGCTGTTTCCATTCCTGCTGACCGCCTGCGTTCTCCTATAATCTCATTCTCTTAAAAGGTAGTGCTGGCCCCTGGGGCACTTATCGTCATGGCTGTTTGCAGGTTAATATCTACACTCTCTGCTCTGCATCCAAGCTGTCCGATGGTGTGTGTGTGTGTGTGTTTGATATCATTGAGAATTAATGTTACCTTAGGGAAAGCAGCACTGACAGCCATACTGTGTTGTTCTCACAGCCTCACTGCTTCTCTAGTCATGAGCAATGCTTCTCTACATTATAACTCTACGGTGGAGAAGGCGTGCTAGTTATCACATCTGGGTTCAAATAGTATTTAACATCTTTCAAATACTGTCATTGAGTGTTTGTTTGAGCCTGAATATAATGCCAGATGGGCAGAGTTTGCACTTTTGGAATTATACCATTGGTTCCATTTTGTCCAGGCATGCTCAATCAAGCATACGTTAAATGCTGTTTGAACCCTGCTATGTCTGCTGTTAATGTGTTCAGTGTTGGGACTGAGGCTAACCCGTGTCTGTAATAATAACAACTCACAACAGGGAGACTGTTTGAGTGGCCGTACCATGTAGTGTTTCTGAGCCCCAAGTCAAAGAAGAATGGACGATGAAGTCACAGTCTATTGATTTTGACCCGCTCATCGAGTGCATTAGTCTCATGTCTTTACCACATCAAGATTGATCATGTGTTCTGGCAATTTACAAATGGAGGAATGAATGCAGGTTACATTTGATGATGACTGTGACTGAATGTATCTCACAGGATTACTTTATTATCAACATGACTGGACACATTCATTCATCAGTATAAACTAAGAAGCATCCCCTATGGCTGCACGGACTCTAATGCTCTCTCTGACTTTGTCTCCTCTTCCCCTCTGTCATTCTTCCTCTCCTTCCCTGTCCCCTCCCCTCCTCCCTTGTCCTCTCCTCTCTTCTTCTCCTCTCCTCCTCTTCTGATCCTCAGAGCCCCATTTCATCTCAGCCTATGATGTGGGTCTCTTCACATTCTTCTTCCTGCGTGAGAACGCTGTGGAACACGACTGTGGGAAGACCGTCTACTCCCGGGTGGCCCGCGTCTGTAAAAACGACATCGGAGGGCGGTTCCTACTGGAAGACACCTGGACTACCTTCATGAAGGCCAGGCTGAACTGCTCACGCTCCGGAGAGATCCCCTTCTACTATAATGAACTGCAGAGCACCTTCTATCTGCCTGAACAAGACCTCATCTACGGGATATTCACCACCAACGTGTGAGTGCTGAGTAATAGTCTTCTTATGCAAGATACACACACACACTCACTCAGGAAAACACACACACACGGACTCATGTACAGGTGCAGTACACACGCATGCACCCTCTCCCACCTACCCCCACGCAAACTCCATTACTGCAGTTTCCAGGCCTAATGATTATCATTATTCAGCATCCACTTCTTGAGAACACTTAAGCTGTGTTTGAGTATTCCTACTAACCATACGATTTGTGACGTAAATTGAGTATATAGTATGCGTATTGGTAATAGTATGGATATAGTTAGTATGCCAAAAGTTCCCAGATGTCGTGCTACATTCGCCAAAATACGAGTATACAAACAGTGGACACTAGTTCCATGCTTTTTGGGCCCATAATGAAATTCTTCAGAAAATGAGTTTGAGGGTTCACATTTTTCTCAGATTTGAAGAAAATGGTGTAAAATATGGAGCCAAAATCCAACGAGAGAGGATACAAATTCATTGCTTTAACTAATTATGACAAATGTTAAGAAAATGTTGAGCAAATAAGTGACGATTTGTTACCTATGTTATCCTTACGAACAGTGGTGAAAAAGGATCCAATTGTCATACTTGAGTAAAAGTAAAGTGAGTCACCCAGTAAAATACTACTTGAGTAAAAATCTAAAAGTATTTGGTTTTAAATACTTAAGTATCAAAAGTAAATGTAATTGCTAAAATACACTTAAATATTAATATATTTTCAAATTCCTAATTTAAAGCAAACCAGGCGGCAGCATTTTCTTGTTTTTTAAGTTTACGGAAAGCCAGGGGCACACTCCTACAATCAAGACATAATTTACAAACAAAGCATGTGTTTAGTGAGTCCGCCAGATCAGAGGCTGTAGGGATGACCAGGGATGTCCTTTTGATAAGTGTGTGAATTAGACAATTTTCCTGTCCTGCTAACCATTCAAAATGTATCAAGTATTTTTACTTAAGTACTTTAAACCTCTGCTTACGAACCACATAGCATATCATTACAGCAGTAGGTACCGGTATGTTAGCTAGCTAGCTAACGTCAGTCGGCTACTATTACATCAAACTTGCCAGTACATTAACTATATATACTGAATCAGGACTGGCTAACATCTAGCTCTGATCAACTCAAAATTCTATGCAATACCTATAATCTCACCCAGATTGTCAACAGTGTAACTAGGTTGAATATAAAATATTCTCTGAAATCCTCGTTGATTGATTTGATCTTAACTAATACTCCTCATCGTTTTAATGCTTCTGGTGAATTTACCTGACACCCTGTGCACTCCTTCGCCAGGTTCTCCTTTTTATCCTTCTCTGTTTCAGAAGTGCGTAAAGCCCTGAAAGAAATTGATGGAAAAAAATTCCCTGGCCCTGATGATCTAGACCCCCGCCTCGTACACCTAGCTGCAGACATCATTGCTCCCCCCTTAACATGTATTTTTAACCTCACGCTTGATGTTAAGGAAATCCCCAAGTTATGGAAAAATGCTTTTGTACTGCCTCTCCTGAAGGTGGAGATCCTTCGCTACTTGACAACTTTCGACCCATATCAAAATTGTCTGTACTGTCAAAGGTACTGGAGTCCTTAGTTAGTAGGCAGCTAAAGGCCTACTCCCAAGAAAACAACATCTTAAATGGAATGCAATCAGGTTTTAAGTCTGGCCACAGCACTGTTTCAGCAACATTGAAGGTTTTAAATGACATTCACTGTGCTCTTGATAAGAAGTTACATTGTGTGTCTGTCTTTACTTATTTGTCGAAGGCTTTTGTGTCACGTCCTGGCCAGAGATAGCCCTTTTTTGGCTTCTCTATGGTGTTTGTGATCAGGACGTGATCAGGGGTTTTGTTCTATGTGGTGTATTTGTTTGTTTTGGTTTCATTGATGGTTCCCAATTAGAGGAAGCTGAGTTTCGTTACCTCTAATTGGGGACCATATTTAAGTTTGTAATTCCCCACTGATTTCGTGGGTCATTGTTTGTATTTCTGTGTGTGTGCGCCACACCAGTGTTATGGTCTGTTTCATTGGTTGTTGTTTTGTGCCAGTTTCACTACGTTAATTAAAAGTATGTATACTGGAACCCTCGCTGCATCTTGGTCCGCTCCATTACCAGATTGTGACATTTTGACACCGTGGACCATGCTGTGTTACTGCAAAGGTTAAAATGTTGTGTAATTACTGGTCATGCTCTAGATTAGTTTATAAATTACCTATCAAATCGTACACAATGGCAGATGGTTGTAAATCTGAGTCCATAGAGGTGTGCTCAGGTGTTCCGCAAGGTTCTATTTTGGGCCGACTGTTGTTCATTTTGTAAATCAACAACATTGGGGATCTTATTGAAACAGTGGATGTTCATTTTTATGCAGATGATACTGTTCTTAATTCAAGTGGTAGTAGTTTATCTTTAGCTTTTTAAAATGCCCAAAGAGCATTTAACGTCATACAACAGAATCTGTATGATTTAAAGCTGGTTCTAAATTTGGGTAAAGCAAAATGCATGGTATTTTCAAATGCCAGGCATGTGATTAATCATGTCATTACTACATTGGCTGGACATACTATAGAGCAAATTAAAGTGTACAGATATTTGGGTGTGTGGGTTAATGATAAGCTGAGCTTCACTGCATGTAGAGAATTTAATAAGAAAGCTCAAGCTGAAAATAGGTTTTTATTACCGGCATAAGGCTTGTTTTTCTTTTGAGTTTTGTTGGTGGAGTTTAAACACTTGATCGATGTGTATATCATAGAAAAGTGTAATTGTTTTTAGGCCAGATGTTTTTAGTCAAGACAAAATGTTTTTGTTGTACTGTATGTGTGTTTATAGTTGTGTTTAATGTTGTTAGTGCATGTAAGTTGTTTTGTCTGAAACGCTGCTATTGGACCAGGTCTCTCTTGGAAAAGAGATGTTATCTCAATGAGAAAAACCTGTATAAATAAAGGTAATAAATAAATAAATATATATATATGCTATCTAACTAACTACCCAATGTAGTTAGTACGTTGACTTGATTATCCCTGTTATTCTTAGCTAAGTGGTATAGTCGTTGTGCGTTCTCAATGGACATTTGGGTGCTTTCGTAAATTCTCTCTGGCTACCTACTCCGATTTTAGAGCGCAGAATAACTGATGAATTTACGAACGCTTAACACCCGTTGAATATGGCCGGTGTTAGTAAACGCTGGCAAATAAGGCGTAATAAAATTGTTGCCAGCAGCACAGTTACAGTCACCAACACTCTGAATAACATTAAATTGCCTAACCAGCTCTGCTAGGGCGAGTAAAATGGTCAGAGTGAGGTGTTCTCTCATTTGTGTCTGGAAGTAGCTAGCAAGTTAGCCAGTTAGCTTGGGTGCTTGACTGCGGTTGTTAGGTCAGAACGCTTGGATCAACCCTACTGCCAGAGCGTCCAGTGTGCTCTGAATGCTCCCAGAGTGAAATGCTCTGAACGGACAATCTGACAACGCTCTGAATTTACGAACGCTCAGATTGAATTTAAGAACCCACCCAAAGTCGTAAATTGTCTAGCTAGTAATTTGTTATGCTAACAAGCTAGCAAGAGGTTTCATAGCAACAGCATCAACTTCCGGTAGACAGGTGAAGCGCTAGTATGCTCAACTGAAAGGATACAGTTCGTTTACAGTATACTAAAATGAACTAATAGTATATAGTATGTAGTATATACTCATTAAGTATGCAGTATGTTAGTATGTCATCGACGGGGCTGTAGTGGAGCAGGTTGAGAGCTTCAAATTCCTTGGCGTCCACATCACCAACAAACTTACATGGTCCAAGCACACCAAGACAGTCGTGAAAAACCTATTCCCCCTCAAGAGACTGAAAATATTTGGCATGGGCCCTCAGATCCTCAAAAGGTTCTACAGCTGCACCATCGAGAGCATCCTGATGGGTTGCATCACTGCCTGGTATGGTAACTGCTTGGCCTCTGACCGCAAGGCACTCTAGAGGGTAGTGCGTACGGCCCAGTAAATCACTGGGGCAAAGCTTTCTGCCATCCAGGACCTCTGTACCAGGCAGTGTCAGAGGAAGGTCCTAAAAATTGACAAAGTCTCCAGCCACCCTAGTCATGGACTGTTCTCTCTGCTACCGCACGGCTTCTAAACATCTTCTACCCCTAAGCCATAAAACTCCTAAACATCTAATCAAATGGCTACCCAGACTATTTGCATTGCCCCCCACCCCCTCTTTTATGATGCTGCTACTCTCTGTTGTCATCTATGCATAGTCACTTTAATAACTCTACCTACATGTACATATTACCTCGACTAACCGGTGCCCTCGCACATTGACTCTGTACCGGTACCCCTTGTATATAGCCTCACTATTGTTATTTTACTGCTGCTCTTCAATTATTTGTTACTTTTATTTATTTTCTTTTTTTTGTATTTTTCTTAACTGCATTGTTGGTTAAGGGCTTGTACGTGAGCATTTCACTGTAAGGTCTATGTACACCTGTTGTATTCGGCCCATGTGATTAATCAAATGTGACTTGATTTGATTAGTATGAGTATTCGAACACAGCTTTAGCCTGGTCTGAGCAAGTGAGGCAGAGTAAGTCAGAGAGACTTTTTCATTACACATTCTACCTGCACTAATGAGAAGCCGGATGGTTAGAGGAAGGAATCTATGGTTGTTTTCCAAATTATACCCTATTCCCTACGTAGTTTACCACTTTTCCTTTTCCTATAGGGCACTACCCTATGGGCCCTGATCAAAAGTAGTGCACAACATAGGGAATAGGGTGCTATTCGCGACACATCTTGTGTGTTACTGTACTGTGTGAGCTGTGCCCTGACTCATAAGCCTGGGTTACACAGACCATTGTTTAAGGAATGCAGTATCATCCACTTCACTAGAGGGAGAAATGAGTGTGAGCAGAACAGAAGACTCATCCACAATGCGGATGTTGCCCTTTTGTGGAAAAGAAAGAACATGTATGTGGTCCATAGGTGAAGAGGAAGCGAGAAAGATTTGCCCTTTTCTAAAAGAAAGAAAATCTCACTGTGATGCTTTCACAGACTAAGGTTTTGGAGTGTGGAGTTGAGTGGGTGTGGTATAGTACAGTTGTTGGTATTCAGATGTGTTCCATGCTCTGCTCTGCTGTGCTTTGCTCTCTCTCAGGGGAGAGGAATCCTCCCCCTCGCCTTCTGCTGCTCTCACCTGTAAAGTTCTGACTCTCAGTAGGTAGTAGGCTGCTCTCCATCACTACCAGAGCTGAGGCTATCATTACTTTTCAGTACAGGACATATGTGCGTGGACGTGCATGTGCGTGTGTATGTTTGTGTGTGTGTGTATCCCTCCCTCTTTCCCATTCCAATCTTTTGTCTCGGTCCCTCTCTCTCTCCCAATCCCCCAGTCCCTCCCTAAAACTATTCTGAATAGTGTGATATCGTAATGCAATCACAGGAAGCACTGTCTCCATCTGTCTGTGTTAAAATGAACATGGTCAAAGAACTCCCAGGAGTTTGAACTGTAAAACAGAACAGAGAGAGGGAGGTAGAGAGAGGGAGGTAGAGAGAGAGATGCTGGTCTCCATCTGCATTTGCCGAACTTTTAGCAGCTGACTGGTGTTTGCAATCATTATCTCGTCAGAGTAGTGAACTCAAGACCCCCAGAGCACGCGGAGGCCTTATAATTAACTCTATACCTTCTCTATATCTCCCTCCCTCCGTCCTTCCCTCTGTCATGGCTGCTGAAAGAGGCTTCACAGCATATGTGTTTCTCACATTGAAATGGGACTGTCACTGGCTAATGTTGATAATCCTGAGGTGATTTCATTGCAATGGCTTTCTCCATATTTGGTATGCGGTCTGAATGAGCAGCTGGATGCTGCTGCAGGTGTTATCACAGAAGAAGCTGATTGGCTCACACAGGGATCTGATTTGACATGTCTCCTCAGTAACCTGGTAACCATGGTGTCCTGGCATGGTGTAATATGCAGCTATCTGAAGGGTGATCCATATTTCTGCCAGATTTTTCTCAAAACTTTTTTCATCACCTCAACATAATAACATCAAATGCACCTTGAAATGAGCTATATTCCCCCTGGAGTATGTTGGGTAAGAATCAAATAGATATACTGTTACTATGATTATTCGCTTTACTTTTACAAATTATTCCAGGCACCTTTCTTTTAGCATGTGCACAAGACAGTAATCTTTTGTACTGTATTATAACATAGCTGCTGCTGTTTTATAGCTACCTGACTAAGTCTCCACTCCTGATGCAGGTATTCACTGAGGTTGGAAAAACATTTTTACCTTAACTGTGCCCCAAATTCCATAGGGCTCTGTTGAAAAGTAGTTCACTATATGGGGAATAGTGTACCATGTGGAACACACTTGATGTATTTTTTTTCAATTGAGGTGAGGTGCACAGACTGCATTAGCTCCATCTTGTCACAATCTTCGGAACGGACAGACCAAGACGCAGCGAGACATCCAGTATACATTCTTTATTTAACACGTAACTGGGGAAAAATAACAAAAAAATGAACGACAATCATAACAACACCCATAACATGTCAAACAAACAAATGCTATGAACAAACAATAACCCACAAACCCCTAGTGCAAACTACAAACATATATATGGTTCCCAATTAGAGGTAACGACACTCAGCTGCCTCTAATTGGGAACCATTTCCCCAACATAGAAACAGATAACCTAGAACAGAAAAACCCTACACCAAAACAAAACAAAACACGCCAGCCTGTCTTCTCAGGCCTGGACGTGACACATCTACCCTGCTGAGACTAGAGCCTGCCAATGATAGGCACAGCACATCTGTTACTGTGTGTGTGTGTGCGCGCGCTTGTGTGTAATTGTGTGTGTGTGTTAGTATATATGGGATCCATATATGTACAGTGCATTCGGAAAGTATTCCATTCAGACCCCTTGACTTTCAAAGTTTTTTCTTTATTTTTACTGTTTTCTACATTGTAGAGTAATAGTGAAGACATCAAAACTATGAAATTACACATGGAATAATGTAGTGATCAAAAAGTGTTAAACAAATTTAAAAATATATATATATTTCAGATTCTTCAAAGTGGCTAGCCTTGGCATTCTCTCAACCAGCTTCATGAGGAATGCTTTTCCAACAGTCTTGATGGAGTTCGCACATATGCTGAGCACTTGTTGTCTGCTTTTCCTCCACTCTGCAGTACAACTCATCCCAAACCATCTCAATTGGGTTGAGGTCGGGTAATTGTGGAGGCCAGGTCATCTGATGCAGCACTCCATCACTTTCCTTGGTCAAATAGCCCTTAACAGCCTGCAGGTGTGCTTTGGGTCATTGTCCTGTTGAAAACAAAATTATAGTCCCACTAGGTGCAAACCAGATGGGATGGAGAATAACTACAGAATGCTGTGGTAGCAATGCTGGTTAAGTATGCCTTGCTTCACAGTGGAAAACACACATGCGGAGATCATCTGTTTACCTAGAGTACTCTGCATCTCACAAAGACACGGCGGTTAGAACCAAAAATTTGGACTCATCAGAACAAAAGACTACCAGTGTAATCTCCATTGCTTGTGTTTCTTGGCCCAATCAAGTCTCTTCTTCTTGTTGGTGTCCTTTAGTAGTGGTTTCTTTGCCGCAATTGTACTATGAAGGCCTGATTCACACAGTTGATGTTGACATGTGTCTGTTACTTGAACTCTGTGAATCATTTATTTGGGCTGCAATCTAAAGAGCAGTTAACTCTGATGAACTTTTCCTCTGCAGCAGAGGTAACTCTGGGTCTTCCTTTCCTGTGGCGGTCCTCATGAGAGCCAATTTCATCATAGCGCTTGATGGTTTTTGCGACTGCACTTGAAGAAACGTTCAAAGTTCTTGAAATGTTCTGTATTGACTGACCTTCATGTCCCAAAGTAATGATGGACTGTTGTTTCTCTTTGCTTATTTGAGCTGTTCTTTCCATAATACAGTATAGACTTGGTCTTTACCAAATAGGGCTATCTTCTGTATACCAACCCTACTGTACCTTGTCACAACACAACTGATTGGCTCAAATGCATTAAGAGGAAATACATTTCACCAATGTTTTGGTTACTACATGATTCCATATGTGTTATTTCATAGTTTTGATGTCTTCACTGTTATTCTACAATGTAAAAATAAAGTATAAAACCTTGAATGAGAAGGTGTGCTCAAACTTTTGACTGGTACTGTATATATGGGCCATCTGGTGTGATAATGAGTATCATCCATGCTAGTCTGCTCTCTATGATTCATCATCATAGAAGCCTTAACCACTAAGCTCCACTGAGCATGTGCAGAAGCAGGACATGGATGTGTCCCAAATGACACCCTAATACCTATATAGCGTGACACGTTTGACTAGACCCTATGGGCCTTGGTCAAAAGTAGTGCACTGTTTAGGGATTGGGAAGCAGTGTCACTTAGCTGCACTGAGCATGTGCAGAAAAATGACAAAGTCCAGTGGATGTTGTTGAAGTCACCAGCTCTGGTTGGGCTCTTCTGCCTTTTTCTCCCATAACACTTTGCAGCCATAGGGGAACTGTACAGTGACACAATAAAAACTGCTGTGTCATCCTGTCCGACTGGTTGGCTGGTGTGGTCAGGGACATCAACCTTTTACTCCCATAACACTGGCCAGAGGAGAACACCAACCAGCCAGCCACAGAGGAACAGTACCATGACACTACAGAAAGGGCCGTGTCATGTGTACCGACTGGTTGGCTGGTGTGGTCAGGGACATCAACCTTTTACTCCCATAACACTGGCCAGAGGAACACCAGCCAGCCACAGAGGAACAGTACCATGACACTATAGAAAGGGCCGTGTCATCTGTACCGACTGGCTAGCTGGCTTATGTAAGAACATGAAGGGCGCTGTGGAGTATATCTCCTCTGTATTCATAGGCTACATCCCAAATGGCACCCTATTCCCTTTTTAGTTCACTACTTTTGACCAAGGCCCAAGTCTAAAGCTCTGCTCTCTACTTGGCTGCTGATTGCCCTTTTAGTGAGAGGAGAAGAAGAGGGACTGGGCTCATGCTCCCTAAGCACTGCTTCCTGACACAATTTTTTTTCACTGTTCTCATCCCTCTCTTTCTCCCTCTCTGGTCCCCTCCACATTAAGACATAAAGACACAGTGAGCTGAGTGTGATTAAGAGGTTCTGTTTAATACCAGAGGGACTGACTCATTGAGGGGAGGTTTTAAATAGCCTAAATCTTTATTAACGGTTTAGAAGTTAACAGTAACAATGGCTTCATTTGTAACTGTAACCACAGCCGTGGTCACAACATAACACTTGGCTGCAGACTGCAGTCCCTGGGACACCACAGTGCCAGGGAGGCAGGGAGAGGGTGTGTCTAGCTCTCTGGCTGCAGCCTGGTTAGTGGTTGTTGCAGCTAATTGTCTGTGGTTTCCTAAGTTGGGTTAGGTTGCTGGCTGCTCACTGCAGGAAGCACACTCACTCACTGACGCAGTCTCACACTCTCTGCAGAAACATTGAGAAGAGAGAGGGCAAACAAGCTATACACACACACACATTCAATAGCTGCTGTTCAATGTGCTGCAGGCTATTTCCCATCTCGTTTTGAAGCGTTGCCCAACCCCAGGGTTCCTCTGACAGTGTTAATGCGTTTCTACAGAGCTCAATTGGATCTCCACAATGGTTTCTAGATACAAACCACTTCGGTGTAGGGACAATACACGTATATAAGGCATGTATGACATACAGTGTTCATAGTGTTCTCTGTAAGAACATAACAGATATAGAAATGTATAAAAGAAGAATGTAACAAATGTCAAACCGTACAGTGATTCCATAGGGCCCTATTGTATCGTACTCCTCACCATCCCCGTGCTACAGTATACCAGCCCATTTATGAGTGTGCTGGTATTCATACAAAGGGAAGAGTTTATTGTACAGTAAAGTTTGTTCAATGCAGAGCAGTGAGTGTGTGTGTGTGTGTGTGTGTGTGGGGTGGGGAGTGTATCTGTGTGTTTGTGTGTTTGTGTGTGTGTATCCTAATTCACTTTAGCAGTCTCAGGACGATTGTGAAGCTCAGACACAGCATCTAGCAGAATCAGACACGGGCTGTGTCTTTAATGCACCTGTAAAAGATGGGACTGTTAGACAGTGTGGTGCACATAATGGATCAATTTGAGCTCTCGGATAGAGAGATGTATGGGCAACACTGTAACCACTTTGTTCACTAGGTTTTTAACACTGTCTCTCTCTCTCTCTCTCTCTCTCTCTCTCTCTCTCTCTCTCTCTCTCTCTCTCTCTCGCTCTCGCTCTCTCTCTCTGTCCCTCTTCTCCCCCCTCCCCCCTCTCTCTTATTCTCTCTTTCCATCTCTCTCTCTCTTTCTCCTCCCCCCTCTCCTCTCCTCTCCCTGCCCTCTCTTTCTCTGTCCTACAGGAACAGTATAGCAGCGTCTGCAGTGTGTGCGTTTAACCTCAGCTCCATCACCCAGGCTTTCAACGGACCCTTCCGTTCCCAGGAGAACCCCCGCTCTACCTGGCTGCCCACCCCCAACCCCATCCCCAACTTCCAGGTACTACCCACCCCCAACCCCACCCCAACTTCCAGGTACTGCCCACCCCAACTCCATCCCCAACTTCTAGGTACTGCCCACCCCCAACCCCATCCCCAACTTTCAGGTACTGCCCACCCCAACCTCTTCCCCAACTTTCAGGTACTGCCCACCCCCAACCCCATCCCCAACTTTCAGGTACTGCCCACCCCAACCTCTTCCCCAACTTTCAGGTACTGCCCACTCCAACCCCTTCCCCAAATTCCAGGTACTGCCCACCCCAACTCCATCCCCAACTTCTAGGTACTGCCCACCCCAACTCCATCCCCAACTTCCAGGTACTGCCCACCCCAACTCCATCCCTAACTTCCAGGTACTGCCCACCCCAACTCCATCCCTAACTTCCAGGTACTGCCCACCCCAACTCCATCCCTAACTTCCAGGTACTGCCCACCCCAACTCCATCCCTAACTTCCAGGTACTGCCCACCCCAACTCCATCCCTAACTTCCAGGTACTGCATACCCAAACTCCATCCCCAACTTCCAGGTTAGTGCTGGTCTGGAGCAAAATCCTGCTCACCCTGTGTGTCCCCAGAACCAGGACTAACATACTCTGCATCTAGGTGGCACTGCATATACGAACCAGGGATTATGCACCCCAAAGCCCACATCATTGACTTTTTAGCAATGCAACTGTAGCTTTATGAAGACATTCATGTCATCCTGCATTTCAAAAGCATATTGTTGCTGTAGCTTGCCAGAAACAGAGATGTTGTTTGCCAAACAACAATCATTACAGTGTAACAGCATTGTAGGTGTGAATAAGCATGATTACTGGAGGAGAAAATTAGAAGGAAATGACCACAGCCAGAGGCATAGTATTGATTTATTCAAAGCAACAATGACTATTAAGATGATGAAGTATTATTCCTTTTCAGTTAACTTTTCTCTCTCTCTCTCTCTCTCTCTCTCTCTCTCTCTCTCTCTCTCTCTCTCTCTCTCTCTCTCTCTCTCTCTCTCTCTCTCTCTTTCTTTCTTTCCCTCTGTCTTTCTTCCCTCTTTCTCCTGCTCTCTCTCGCACTCTCTCTCTCCCCCTCTTTCCCTCCCTCCCCTGTCTCTCTCCCCCTTTCTCCCTTCCCATCCCCCCTCCCCTCCTCAGTGTGGTACCATAGATGATGACGGCGGTCCTAACGATGGTCTGACGGAGCGCAGCCTCCAGGACGCCCAGCGGCTGTACCTGATGAACGACGTGGTGCAGCCCGTCTCTGTGGACCCCTTGGTCATGCAGGATGACGTGCGCTTCTCCAGGCTGGTGGTGGACATCGTACAGGGTCACGACACACTCTACCATGTCATGTACATCGGCACAGGTCAGTCGAGTTGACTTATAAAGGAAAGGGCACATTAGCTAGGTAAATCTCCCTAGAAGGAAGAAACCTACAGTGAGGGAAAAAAATATTTGATCCCCTGCTGATTTTGTACGTTTGCCCACTGACAAAGAAAGGATCAGTCTATAATTTTAATGGTAGGTTTATTTGAACAGTGAGAGACAGAATAACAACAAAAAAATCCAGAAAAACGCATGTGAAAAAAATGTTATAAATTGATTTGCATTTTAATGAGGGAAATACGTATTTGACCCCTCTGCAAAACATGACTTAGTACTTGGTGGCAAAACCCTTGTTGGCAATCACAGAGGTCAGACGTTTCTTGTAGTTGGCCACCAGGTTTGCAAACATCTCAGGAGGGATTTTGTCCCAACTCCTCTTTGCAGATCTTCTCCAAGTCATTAAGGTTTCGAGGCTGACGTTTGGCAACTCGAACCTTCAGCTCCCTCCACAGATTTTCTATGGGATTAAGGTCTGGAGACTGGCTAGGCCACTCCAGGACCTTAATGTGCTTCTTCTTGAGCCACTCCTTTGTTGCCTTGGCCGTGTGTTTTGGGTCATTGTCATGCTGGAATACCCATCCACGACCCATTTTCAATGCCCTGGCTGAGGGAAGGAGGTTCTCACCCAAGATTTGATGGTACATGGCCCTGTCCATCGTCCCTTTGATGCGGTGAAGTTGTCCTGTCCCCTTAGCAGAAAAACACCCCCAAAGCATAATGTTTCCACCTCCATGTTTGTTGGTGGGGATGGTGTTCTTGGGGTCATAGGCAGAATTCCTCCTCCTCCAAACACGGCGAGTTGAGTTGATGCCAAAGAGCTCCATTTTGGTCTCATCTGACCACAACACTTTCACCCAGTTGTCCTCTGAATCATTCAGATGTTCAGTGGCAAACTTCAGACAGGCATGTATATGTGCTTTCTTGAGCAGGGGGACCTTGCGGGCATTGCAGGATTTCAGTCCTTCACGGCGTAGTGTGTTACCAATTGTTTTCTTGGTGACTATGTTCCCAGCTGCCTTGAGATCATTGACAAGATCCTCCCGTGTAGTTCTGGGCTGATTCCTCACCATTCTCATGATCATTGCAACTCCACGAGGTGAGATCTTGCATGGAGCCCCAGGCCGAGGGAGATTGACAGTTCTTTTGTGTTTCTTACATTTGCGAATAATCGCACCAACTGTTGTCACCTTCTCACCAAGCTGCTTGGCGATAGTCTTGTAGCCCATTCCAGCCTTGTGTAGTTCTACAATCTTGTCCCTGACATCCTTGGAGAGCTCTTTGGTCTTGGCCATGGGGGGAGAGTTTGGAATCTGATTGATTGATTGCTTCTGTGGACAGGTGTCTTTTATACAGGTAACAAGCTGAGATTCGGAGCACTCCCTTTAAGAGTGTGCTCCTAATCTCAGCTCGTTACCTGTATAAAAGACACCTGGGAGCCAGAAATCTTTCTGATTGAGAGGGGGTCAAATACTTATTTCCCTAATTAAAATGCAAATCAATTAATAACATTTTTCACATGCGTTTTTCTGGATTTTTTGTTGTTGTTATTCTGTCTCTCACTGTTCAAATAAACCTACCATTAAAATTATAGACTGATCATTTATTTGTCAGTGGGCAAACGTACAAAATCAGCAGGGGATCAAATACTTTTTTTCCCTCACTGTAAAGAGGAACCCGGCACCCTTCACTAGCTGTCCAGCAAAGGATGTTCTGTTGTCATATTATAGAGCCCTGAGTTTTCCTAGCCACATGACCTGAATAGGAAAACCTCTTGACTCTAGGCTGTATACAGTACAATCAATGATTTCTCATCATCATCTTCTTCCTCTTCTCTCCTCCAATCAGAGTACGGCACAATCCTGAAGGCTCTTGCAACCACCAATAAGAGCCTTCAAGGTTGTTACCTGGAGGAGATCCAGCTCTTCCCCGCTGGGGTGCAGGAGCCAATCTTGAGCCTGCAGATCCTTCAAAGTGATAGGTCACTGTTCGTAGGACTCAACAACAGAGTTCTGAAGATCCCTCTGGAGAGGTGCTCCAACTACAAGACTGAGATGTGAGTTTCTTACATTTTTCTGTTTTGTACAAGTGCAATAAAAGCCAACCTGGCCAACAAACCCAACCTTATGGAAGAGGACAGGTTAGCAAAAGCTGCAGCTACAAGACTGAGACATGAGTGTCTCAGACTGAGAATTATTCCACATTCTGCATGTCACCCCATTGAAAGTAAAGGAAGCGTTACTTTTTTTACCACTACATCACTGGTTGTGGTATATTACCATAGAAGTGTAACGAGTGTTGTTTATTGCTTACTTATAGTCACTTGCCATGAGTATAAAGTGCTGGAATCATACCAGCCTGAGTAACTGACTGTGTAGTATTATCCCTTGGGACTCTGTACTAATATATTCATTATTTGATGATACACTACCAAAACAATAACACATTTAATTTGTTGCGGTGTTGCTTTTAATTAACGAAGCAGTGTTTCTAATAAAGAGTGAGAACAGAGGAAGGAAGCCTTACTTTAGCTCTGTGATTGTCTCTCTGATTCAGGCTCATTTAGCGGGAGACGTGTGGCTCAGACTCTGCCCTGCCTGACTCCTGCCAGTTCAATATGAGGCTCTGAGTGTGAGCTCTGCTCAATGCTCTCGCTGTCATCTCCAGAATTAGCTGCCTGATGGCTGCCTCTGTCATTCATCTAAACCTCCCCCCTCTCTCTCACGGCTGAGTGAGGAGGAGAAAAGCCCTCCTCTCTCCCTCTCTCCCTCTCTCCCTCTCTCTCTGTTTGTCAGGCCTCATGCATTTCATCAATGCTTTCAATCAACTCTCTAGAGCTGCATCCATGCTTTGTCAGCTCGCTGTGCAATATACGCGTGCGGGTGTGCATGAAGGGCAACCGACTGTATAGGAGATTGTTGTGTGTGGAGGAGTTTGTGTGTGTGTGTGTGTGTGCGTGCGTGTGCGTGTTTGTGGGTGGGGGGGCTCATGCATATGATGAATCAGCTCGCTCCTTTCTCCATCACATGTCACCAGCGGTAACACACACAGAGACGCGCACACACTCCTCTCCGTCAGGTACAGTGGTGAATACTAAACAAGGTGTGGGTGAGGAGATGTGAGAGCAGAGCAGAAGCCTCGGTAGCCAGGCCTATTTAAAACACAGTGGGGTGGAATAATCACACTGGGCTTCAAGGGCACACCAGGGGAACACTGTCCTTAATCCTGCGTGCTGTATCTGCCAGCCTCAGTAGCAGACACAGTCAGTTGTCAGGGGACACAGAGAGAGAAAACCATGCAGGACTGCAAATATACATGACAGGTGACGGGCTGTCAATCACTGTGATTTATTGTGATATCTAAGGTCGGCTCAGAACATGCAGGAAAGTGTGAAGGGCCTATTATTCTTTAGTTTAGGCTTTTAGGAAATCTTATTCAAATAAAAATTCATGCAGAATGCATACATTTCACAGCCATAGATACAGACACAAACAGGATTTACACAGAGATTGACATGGTTCTATTTTCTGTCTTTGCATATTGTTTGTCATTGCACTCCCAGGCTGTTCTGTGTCTCAGCCCTCTGCCTCTGTGTTATTAAATCAGTAGAATCAGTCTGCAGGAAACAGCCCCAGGACAACAACACTCTGCCTCTGTGGTTTTAAATCAGTCTGCAGGAGACAGCCCCAGGACAACAACACTCTGCCTCTGTGTTTTTAAATCAGTCTGCAGGAGACAGCTCCAGGACAACAACACTCTGCCTCTGTGTTTTTAAATCAGTCTGGAGGAGACAGCTCCAGGACAACAACACTCTGCCTCTGTGTTATTAAATCAGTCTGCAGGAGACAGCTCCAGGACAACAACACTCTGCCTCTGTGTTTTTAAATCAGTCTGCAGGAGACAGCCCCAGGACAACAACACTCTGCCTCTGTGTTTTTAAATCAGTCTGCAGGAGACAGCTCCAGGACAACAACACTCTGCCTCTGTGTTATTAAATCAGTCTGCAGGAGACAGTCCCAGGACAACAACACTCTGCCTCTGTGTTATTAAATCAGTCTGCAGGAGACAGTCCCAGGATAACAACACTCTGCCTCTGTGTTATTAAATCAGTCTGCATGAGACAGTCCCAGGACAACAGGCTATTCTCCAGTCGGTCAGTGGCCTAGCCTGATCTGTGGGTGGCCATCCCAGTCACATTCACACATACAGCCTTTCATAATGAAACCTCATAATAACTAGTAGAACTACAGCAATACATCAATTCATATTGGCCCCTCTGTGACACAATGGTGGTTTCTATGGAGCAGTCTTGTGTAGAAAAGCTACAGAGGCCATGGCATGGTTTATTTTTAAGTCTAAAGTTATCAGTTGTTTTACAGAGATAACCCCTCGCTCTGGAAAAGGATCCTCTGTTACCACATGAATGGCAGTACTGTACTAGTGTTCAGCCAGAGAAGTAAATGACTTCTTTGCCCCCTATATTAGTATGAATGGACAGGCTGTTGATGGAAATACAGCACTGGGAAAACTCATTCTGTTTAAGTGCAGTTATTATTATAGTTTTTTTTATATATATATATATCTGTTGCCATTCAGAGGGTGAAATGGCAAGACAAAAGTTGTAAGTGCCTTTGAACGGGTTATGGTAGTAGGTGCCAGGAGCACCGGCTTGAGTGTGTCAAGAACTGCAATGCTGCTGGTTTTTCACACTCAACAGTTTCCCGTGTGTATCAAGAATGGTCCACCACCCAACTGTGGAAAGCATTGGAGTCAACATGGGCCAGGATCCCTGTGGAACGCTTTGGACACCTTGCAGAGTCCATGTCCTGATGAATTGAGGCTGTTCTGAAGGCAACCCCTCTGTGCGGGGGGCTGCCTTAATCGACATCCACATCTTCGGCGCCCGGGGAACAGTGCTTCGGCGCCCGGGGAACAGTGGGTTAACTGCCTTGTTCAGGGGCAGAACGACAGATTTTTACCTTGTCAGCTCGGGGATTTGAACTTGCAACCCTCCGGTTACAAGTCCAACGCTCTAACCACTAGGCTACCTGACACAACTCAATATTAGGAAAGTGTTCATAATGTTTTGTACGCTTTGTGTATTTTTAGCTGATGTGTACAGCTTTGTACAGTACAGAGTGCCTGGTGTCTGTTTAGGGATCAAATCAGCTATACTGCTTTGCACGGTGTTGTCTGTTTAGTGGTGACTTACTGCTATGTGCTGCACTGCCTACAGAGGTGGTATAGTCTGCCCTCTCTTAGTGAAAATGACATCTGACCTCCCAATGGCCACTACCTACTGCTAACTGCAGCCTCCACCTCCTCTCTTATTCCTTTTCAGTTAACTTTCTCTCTCTCTCTCGCTCTCTCTCTCTCTCTCTCTCTCCTTTTCTCTGTGTTTTCTCTCTCGAACTCCCGCTCTCTCACTCTCTCACCTCCACTTTCTGTAAGTGAGTAGCCTTATTTATTCTGCACCGGCTGCAGTGTTGTTTGGATGGTAGTGATACGTTGTAGCCAAGCTGCACCAGTAAAGTAGCTCTGTCAACACTTTCACTGAGGCAAGGTGTTCCAGGTCCATACATACAGCTCAATGGCAGGATCGGGAGGTGGTGTTAATAATGTTGTGAATGTGTTAAATCAGGATAAAAGCCCTGAGATGCTAACCACTTACCCCTTCTTCCCTGCCAACCTCTTAAGTGTAGTACCCTTGATGTTTAGGTGGTGAAGGTGAAGACAGAGTAGGAGTGGGAGTTTTTACAGTACTACCGTAGCTGCAAGCAGCCAGTCAGAGGAGGTAGACTAGAGGGTCTGTGCTGCAGGAGTTTATAACAACATCATGAAACCACAAAGTGGCTGTCTCCGTGTGCTCACCGTGAACATTACCAGCTCATGACCAGCTCATGACCAGCTCATGCTCTCTATATCAGGGAACTTCAGGTGTTTTCATTGTTTATTAAATCACAATCAGACCGTGTGGATAATAACCATGTCTACAACTGTATTCCACAGACCCTCAGGCAAAATAATAGTTATTTGCTTTTACAGGTGTGGAACTATTCAAACCCTTGTCATCATCATTGAGTCCTGAGGTTGGGCCCTGGGGACAATAATAACCTCTTTATATACAGTATTCTGGCCTTAACATCTCCAGAGCGTCCCAGAGCATCCCTTTAATTCCACCTACTGGTCCTCTTCAGTCCTCAGCAGAGCCAACTTATGGTCTGTTGATGCTGCCGCCAGCCTGTCAACAGGGTTCTAAAACAAGGTGCTGTTAAGCCTGTATGAACACTCCACTCCCAGGAACACACCAGGGAGCCATGGACAAAGAGGGAGAAGGGGAGAGAGAGAATGGGGGAGAGAGGGGATTGAGAGAGATTGAGAGAGAGAGAGAGAGAGGAGGGATTGATAGGGAGAGGGGGGATTGAGAGAGAGAGAGAGAGAGAGAGAGAGAGAGGGGATTGATAGGGAAAGTAATCACAAAGTGTAAGTATTTATCACTGGTGCAGAATGTTTTTGCTTTTAACGGGCTCTCCTCTCTGGCAAACCCCCAATATTAAAACCATTTATATTTCTCTCTCTATCCCTCTCTCTCTCACACTCTCTCTCTCTCTCTCTCTCTTGTTCTCTCTCTCCCTCTCTATCCCTATCTCTCTTTCACACATATTCTTTCCCTCTCTCCCTCTTTCTCCCTCCTTCCAACTTTCTCCTTCTTCCTCCTTCAGCCTTTATTTGGGCAGGCAGATGCTGACAAACGTTCCTCCTTTTTTCAGTGAGGTCGTACCATCTGCTCTCCCTTTCCCTCTCTTCTCTTCTCCTCTCCCTCTCTCTCTCTCTCCCGCTCTCTCTCTCTCTCTCCCTCCCCCCACTCTCTCACCTCTCTCTGTCTCCTGCTACTATGTGGGCACTGTAGTTTAGTATCAGTGAGGTGGCCATCATGCCCCCCTTCCCCACAGGACAGCAGAAGAGGGATAGAGGGAGGATAGAGGAATGACAGCGCAGAAGAATGGAGGACAACTCAGTAGGCAGTAGGCTCCTTCTGGCAGACAGCCATCTTTCTGCCTCTGGACGTTTCAGCCCTCCCCAGCCCAACTCTCTAGCACGGTGCTATGAGGCTAATTGGATCCTGAGCTGCGATTAGCGTGTAACGCTATGCTAGACCGGGGGATTTATCTGGCGAAAGGTTTATGATGAACCACCACTGGCACGTCAGAGCAGCCCAGCGCAGGCTGGAGGGAAGCCCCAGGGACAAAGCCTCTCTTCTGGGATGAGGAAGCCTTGAGGCTGGCCTGTCCCCTGGGTGGGGTGGGGTACTATACTGTACTGTACAGCCATTCAGGCAGCTGCTGTCCATTTGAATTTCAGACGTCCCCAACATGCCTATTGGCTATCACAGCTTACATTTCTAATCAGAATATTTACACAACCAGTCTGTCTGTCTCTGTCTTGTTTACAATTATGAGGTCATGATTTGCAGTTAAACGGAAAGTGATAACTGCTGTCTTTATGACGTTCTATTAAAAGGCCTAGTAAAGGACAGCAGGTTTACAGCTCTCACAATTCCTTTTAAAATGTCCATTAAGCCCCGTGGTGAACGCTGGAGATTTATCACACGCTGTCTGTCGACAGCCAAGCCACATTGTTTTATCGTTTGGTTTGTTTTTGCGGTCGCTCTGTTTAAAATTTAACAGCCCATGTTTTGTTTTGTGGCTTCACTGTTTTGATATAGTGTGCTATGTCACCGCTAAAAGAGGCTGGTGAATTAAATATCAGTATGGTGTCTTGGGTTGGTGTCAAAACCATACAGAAGCTCGCTCTCTCTTTCCTTTTATCTTTATATCTCCCTTAGTCTTCTCTCTCACAGTCATTCAAACACACACATTCACACACACGCACATTCATACTCACACACACACACACACACACACACACACACACACACACACACACACACACACACTACAAAACCATTGTTGGGGAAGTTACTCTGAAAATATACAGTTGAAGTCTGAAGTTTACATATACACCTTAGCCAAATACATTTAAACTCAGTTTTTCACAATTCCTGACATTTAATCCTAGTAAAAGTCCCTGTCTTAGGTCAGTTAGGATCACCACTTTATTTTAATAATGTGAAATGTCAGAATAATAGTAGAATTATTTATTACAGCTTTTATTTCTTTCATCACATTCCCAGTGTGTCAGAAGTTTACGTACACTCAACTAGTATTTGATAGCAATGCCTTTAAATTGTTTAACTTGAGTCAAATGTTTTGGGTAGCCTTCCACAAGCTTCCCACAATAAGTTGGGTGAATTTTGGACCATTCCTCCTGACAGAGCTGGTGTAACTGAGTTAGGTTTGTAGGCCTCCTTGCTCGCACACGCTTTTTCAGTTCTGCCCACAAATCTTCTATAGGATTGAGGTCAGGGCTTTGTGATGGCCACTCCAATTCCTTGACTTGTCCTTAAGCCATTTTGCCACAAATTTGGAAGTATGCTTGGGGTCATTGTCCATTTGGAAGACCCATTTGCGACCAAGCTTTAACTTCCTGACTGATGTCTTGAGATGTTGCTTCAATATGTCCACATACCTTTCCTTCCTCATGTTGTCATCTATTTTGTGAAGTGCACCAGTCCCTCCTGCAGCAAAGCACCCCCACAACATGATGCTGCCACCCCTGTGCTTCACGGTTGGGGTGGTGTTCTTCGGCTTGCAAGCCTCCCCCTTTTTCCTCTAAACATAACGATGGTCATTATGGCCAAACAGTTCTATTTTTGTTTCATCAGACCAGAGGACATTTCTCAAAAAAGTACGATCTTTGTCCCCATGTGCAGTTGCAAACTGTAGTCTGGCTTTTTTTATGGCTGTTTTGGAGCAGTGGCTTCTTCCTTGCTGAGTGGCCTTTCAGGTTATGTCGATATAGGACTCATTTTACTATGGATATAGATACTTTTGTACCTGTTTCCTCCAGCATCTTCACAAGGTCCTTTGCTGTTGTTCTGGGATTGATTTGCACTTTTCGCACCAAAGTACTTTCATCTCTAAGAGACAGAATGCGTCTCCTTCCTGAGCACTATGACGGCTGCGTGGTCCCATGGTGTTTATACTTGCGTACTATTGTTTGTACAGAAGAACGTGGTACCTTCAGGCATTTGGAAATTCCTCCCAAGGATGAACCAGGTCTTGGCTGATTTATTTTTATTTTTCCATGATGTCAAGCAAAGAGGCACTGCGTTTGAAGGTAGGCCTTGAAATACATCCACAGGTACACCTCTAATTGACTCAAATGATGTCAATTAGCCTATCAGAAGCTTCTAAAGCCATGACATAATTTTCTGGAATTTTCCAAGCTGTTTAAAGGCACAGTCAACTTAGTGTATGTAAACTTCTGACCCACTGGAATTGTGATACATTGAATTATAAGTGAAATAATCTGTCTGTAAATAATTGTTGGAAAAATTACTTGTGTCATGCATAAAGACTCCAACCTAAGTGTATGTAAACTTCCGACTTCAACTGTAGTTTACCAAGCTACCAATTACTTAAGTTAATTTACACTACAGCTACTCTTGACAAAATTATACTTTACTTAAGAGCCCGTAAGTAAGCATTTCACTGTCAGGTTGTATTTGTTGTATTTGGAGCATGTGACAAATACAATTTCATTCGATTTGATTTGACAACATGTAGTTCGCTACTCCCCCAACACTGTGCAAAACCCACATTCCTCTCTATCAGCAGACTCCATCACATGTAGACTCTTAGAAAAAAGGGTTCCAAACGGGTTTTTTTGCAGAGGGATAGTGTTTTACCAAGAACCGTTTTGATATGAAGAACCCTTTTTGGAAGACAAGGGTTCTTTTGTAAGGCAAAGGGTTCTACCTAGAACCTTTAACATCCTAAGAACAGTTTTTGGAAGAAAGGGTTTTTGATGGTTCTTTGGAAGGCAAGAAGGGTTCTACATAAAGCCATATATCATATTTCCCAGCATGCTCTATTGCATGGTTATTTTCAGAATTGTTTGTTTTAATATCTATGTTTTTGCATGTACAATCATTGGTTGATCCAATCTGATAGTAATTTAACTTATTGCACATGTGACTAAGATGGTTATTCCAGTTTAGATGATTGAGGTAGTCTCAGTATTCAATCTGCCCTACGCTGGCAGTCATTGTGAATGCAGGTTGCGGGTGAGAAAACATTCCACTTGTTGGCTATCCTAACCCTGGCTGGATTCCAATATGAATTAAACATCACTTTGCAAGCCAGAATAATGTGACTTGCAGGCCTGATGTGGCCTGAAAAGCAGGAGTAAAACAACTTTTCAAGCCAGCATAATGTGACTCTGTAAAGGGATCTACCTAGCACCAAAAATGTTTCCTTATGGGGACAAACTGAAGAACCGTACATGGTTCTACTTTTCTGAGTGTACCTGCTCCCACTTTATCCCTTAGAGAGCCTACATCAGAGCCTTGTCTGTAGCTGGCTGGCTGATCTCTTTTACTTTTACAATGCCCTGTTTTGTTATATAAATGTTGAGAGCTTTGGCTGGCCAACAGTTGATGCAGCTGGAGAAAGGTCAGATGGGATCGGAGCTAAACCCACTAGTCTGCACTGTAAATCGTATAAAAAAGGTGCTATCTAGAACCTAAAATGGTTGTTCGGATATCCCCATAGGAGAACCCTTCGAATAACCCTTTTTGGTTCCAGGTAGAACCCTTTTGGTTCCAGGTAGAACCCTTTTGGGTTCCACGAAGGACCCTTTCCACTGAGGGGTGGAAAAATGGTTCTCCTATGGGGACAGCCAAATAACCATTTTAGGGTCTAGACAGCACCTTTTTTGTACGATTTACAGTGCAGACTAGTGGTTTTAGCTTACTGTCCACTCTGTGTGTGTGTGTGTGTGTTTGTCTGTGTTTGTGCATGTGCGTTTATGTGCGTGCATGTGAGAGAGAAAGAGACAGAGAGAGAGAGAGAGAGAGGGATTACCCCCAATCTCTTTATCTAAAGTATTCCTATGAGGCCCATTGTTACAGTAAGCTGGCATGTGTAAGGTGAGCTGACGGGACGGTTGGCATGCCCTGCCCTGCGGTGATGTTTGTACTGCAGGGTGGCTCTCCTTTTCTCTCTGGTAAACCCATCCTCCACTGCCCCTCTCGCTCACTGCGCTCGTCAAAAACCGTCAACTCGACATTCTTTTCAAGCTGACGCATTTTCATAGTCTTAAGAGCTTACATGGATGGCTGGCTTTCATCGCTGTGTTTGTGTGTGTGTGTGTGTGATTTCTCCACTGTAATTAATGAGACCAGGTCCAGGGTAAACTCTTTCAGCTAAAGGCATTTTAGCTTTGAGGTGTGCGCCCTGAGGGTGGGTGTGTGTGTGTGTGTGTGTGTGTGTGTGCTTGGGCCTGACTTCTGGCTCACTGTAACGGAGAGTAATTGGACCTCAGATCTGCACCATGCTCTTATATATTATCCTCCTCTAAGAAAGAGATCTGCTTTACTATTAATTATTATGCACAACCACCTGACATCTTAAGTGTGAGTGTTTAGACTGTCTGTCTGTAAGCAGCATTATGTGTCTGAGTAAACAGAATGCACACTAACAGTGCTTGGTGAGGAAGCTAAACGTTATCAACAGGTTATGCTTGCCAGGTCTTCACCCTCTCATTTACCACTCATTTAAAGCTATGGTGCAGCAGAAGCGTTCCCGTCTTTCTGATGCCACCACAACAACACCACAACAACATGGATCCCTTCCCATAGCCTCTCTCTCCCTCTAGCTCTGTGTCAGGCCATCTCTGATGCAGGGTGATACAATATGTCAGCTCAGCACTAACTCCTAAAACACCTTCCCCACTGCAGGACTTGGCTCGGGCTTGGCTGTGTGTTCTGTAACAACACAAAGTGATGCTTCAACCTCGTAGCTGAAACACCAGAGGCCCCACTCAAATAAACCAAGGGGGCTGGTGCCAAGAATATAATGCTCTTTCTTTCTCTCTGCTAGCTAAGGGGGCTGTAGAGAGGTAGTACAGGCAGGCAGTAGGGAGCAGACCTGGGTTCAAATATTATCTGAAATCTTTCAAATACTTCAAGCGTTTGCTTTAGCCTGCCTGGAACTTGTTGGGACTTTACACTTTTCTATTGGTTTTACAGCAACAGACACGCTCAATCAAGTGTTTGAAATTATATCAAATACTATTAAACCCAGGACTGCTAGGGAGGCAGTCAGGAGTTGGTACATGGCAGTAAGGGCTGATGTGTTTATTAAAATAAGTTCTCTCTTTCTCTCTATGTATCTCTCTTTTCTCTCTTGTTCGCTGTCTTTCTCTTGCTCCCTCTCTGCACTCTGACTCTCTCTCCCTCTCTCTCTAGCTCTCTCTTTCCCTCCCCATCTTTTTCTCGCTCCCTCTCACTCCCTGTCTCCCACGGCCTAACTTCATCATTAACAGGTTTAGATTTAATTACCCCTCATTAAGCTCCTGTTTTACTGGGAACTTGCATATTTCATCGCTGTTTGGTTGCTG
Source organism: Brachymystax lenok tsinlingensis (assembly GCA_030435695.1). Taxonomy (NCBI): domain Eukaryota; kingdom Metazoa; phylum Chordata; class Actinopteri; order Salmoniformes; family Salmonidae; genus Brachymystax; species Brachymystax lenok. Next base: position 26,907,793 of record CM059781.1, on the reverse strand, counting down.
CACGGCTGTGTGTGTGTTGGGGGTGGGGGGGAATTAGGCACTGATTTGTTTACCTCTAGTCAGACGCTCCTTAGTTTAGGAATCACAGGGGTGCGGGCTGTGTGCCTGGAGGGAGCGTGAGTTTATTTGTACATGGTTTAGTGGGCCGGCCTCACAGGGCTGGTGGGTGTTCTTTGCTTGTATTTACTGCTTTGACTGACTGCTCTCTCTCTCTCCTTCACCATCTCCCTCTCCCTCCCCCTCTCCTCCATCTCTCTTGCCCCCTGTAGGCTATGCCTGGAGGCCCGGGACCCATACTGTGGCTGGGACAGGAAACAAAGGCGATGCACCACCCTGGAGGACAGCTCTAACATGAGCCAGTGGAGTCAGAACATCACTGTGTGTCCGGTAAGTGCCAACAGGGACCCCCAGTTCCCCCTACCCCACTCGTTTTGTTATTTCCTTAAGTGTCACTATTGTCACTGGTAAGCCCCTGGGGCTGCCTGCGTCACTGCTGGCTGGCTGACAACCTAGAATATCTCCACTCTACCTGGTCTCTCCTGGGGACTCTGGACGTATACAGTACAGGAGTAGTCTGACAAATTAACATTGTAACCGTTTGTTTTGCCTTGGGGACTCAGTTTGTCCAGGTCGCCCTCGGAAAAGGTTTTTAGCCTCAAGTGTCTTTCCTGATTAAATATAGGTAAAACAACAGTTTTCCTGTGTCAAGGTTATTGTCACATGATTAATGATATCCAGTAAATTCCCTGACACTCGTATCTCTCTCTCTGCCCTGTGTGGATTTTCAGCTGAGGAACCAGATCACCATTGGCGGCTTTGGTCCCTGGGCGGCATGGCAACAATGCAGCAACGACGACGGCGAAGGCACCAGCACCTGTCTGTGTCGCTCCAGGGAGTGTAACAACCCCCCAGCTCGCTGTGGTGGGAGGAACTGTGAGGGGCCCACCATAGAAGTCTCCAACTGTTCCAGGTATGTAGACCAAAAAGGGATTTATATAGATCATGATTTGAGGATTGTGGATTTCCTGCTTATTCCCTCCTTTCAAGCAGGATTTCTGGAAATCTGGTAATTTGGGGAAAGTTACAGGAATTTTGCCACCCTAACCACCAACCACCATCTCACTTAGTGTGTGAAATAACAACCCATTCCCTATATAGTGTACTACTCATGAGCTCTGGTCAAAAGTAATGCACTACATAAGGGATAGGGTGCCATTTTAGACGCAGCCTCAGATATGTCTGTCTGTCTGGAAGTGGCTATTGAATATTGAGAAATGCTTTCAGAGGAACAGAGCACTTAAGCAGATTGAAGAATGTGTTTCTGGTGTCACATTTAGCTCCTGAGCAAGTGGCTTTGCTTCCCTCTCAGAATCACAAATTAGGGCCATATTCATAAGTGTGTTGAGTGCTTAAAGAGATTGAACGGAATTTTAAGCACTTACAAATTAGTACTACTATAATGCAAATTTTAGGGAAAATATGTTTAGTGTTTTGGTACAAAAAGTTCTGTAATCTTTTTCATTTACCTGGAATATTGGAAACGTTTTTTACCTGAAACTTTTCATTTTAGATTCTACAAATAAACGTTTTACTTTGTATTCATCAAGCCATCGTTTCCGTTTGGACTTTCTATTGGATTTATTGGATGTACATCTCAATCTTGAAACTAGTTTCCCCATGGCGCTACAGGATTCTTTGAACCTCCTATAACATCACATTCTGTTGCCTTAGAAACGGAGGCTGGACCCCCCTGGTCGTCATGGGGACAGTGCAGCACCACCTGTGGAACGGGGTTTGAGATGCGCCAGCGCTCCTGCAACAACCCGTCGCCCCGTCACGGGGGTCGCGTGTGTGTGGGCCCCATCAGGGACGAAAGGTGAGAGGGGGAGATGGCAGGTCTATTTGTGAGAGAGCTATGTGAACAAATGTTGGTTATGTAGTACTTTTATCAAATGTAATTTTTTTGCTGAATAATGAACGTGTTCGCTTGACTCAAAAGAGCAAAACTCTCAAACATGTATAGTAGGTGATTTACAAAGAAAGGAAATGTATGAGACATGTTTTGCACTTTTCAGTAACAGTATTGGCCCAGTATCAGTATCTTAGGTAAATATCAGCCTTCTTACACACGCCAGTGCCTCTCACCGTGTAAGGCATTTCTTCCAAAATGGAGATCAGTTTCTACCCTCCCCCCTCCCGTCTCCTCCCCTCTCTAGGTTCTGTAACGAGGGTGTGTCATGTCCCCAGCCTATCTTCTGGTCCCCATGGGGTTCCTGGACTAAGTGCAGTGCTGAGTGTGGAGGTGGGGTCCACTCCAGGGTCAGGAGCTGTGAGAACGGGAACAACTGCCCAGGCTGTGCACTGGTACGATATGGATGGACGGACGGATGCACGCACACACACACGCACACACACGCACACGCACACGCACACACACACACACACACACACACACACACACACACACACACACCCACACACACACACACACACACACACACACTTCTTGGCTCACAGAGCTGCTCTGGACCTGTATGTGAGCCTGAGAGGCGCCCTTTAGCCCTTCCAGTCCCCAAAGTGCGCTAAAATACAGTTTAGCAATCTACTACTGACTCATCTTTACCAGAACAACAATAGGCTACCTGGCAATTTGATTTATCATTTTCATATTTCAGATAGGCCTAATTTGGGTGGTACTGGCTTTGTGTCTAAATATAAGCAGCTGTAACTTCGCACTGCCTTCAATATTATGGAATTAAGATGTAACATATTCTGGCAAATTTATTAAGATATTTGTGAGGAAACACAGGTCTACTCGGCAGGCAACAAACACTCTGCAGGCAGGCTGCTCTCCAAAGTGATGGAGCGGTACGGACACAACGTGCTTTCCATCAGATCCTGCAACATTCGTTACAAGTAGGCGTAGGATTTTGCTCTGGTTGACCTGGCCTCCACAATCACTCGACCTCAACCCAATTGAGATGGTTTAGGATGAGTTGAACCGCAGAGTGAAGGAAAAGCAGCCAACAAGCGCTCAGCATATGTGGAAACTCCGTCAAGACTGTTGGAAAATCAATCCAGGTAAAGCTGATTGAGAGAATGCCAAGACTGTGCAAAGCTGTCATCTGTCATCAAGGCAAAGGGTGGCTACTTTGAAGAATCTCAAATATAAAATATATTTTGATTTGTTTAACACTTTTTTGGTTACTGCATGATTCCATATATGTTATTTCATAGTTTTGATGTCTTCACTATTAATTTACAATGTAAAAAATAGTAAAAATAAAGAAATCCTTGAATGAGTAGGTGTGTCCAAACTTTTGACTGGTACTGTATAATAGAATACACAAGGTGCAATTTCTAATTTTAGATTTAGATTTTTTTTTATTGTATTGAAATGCAGTAAATGAGCTTGAACTTTCTTAAAATGTATTGGAAACTATGGCCCTGCTCTGTACTCTGGAGAAGTGACATAATATATCGCTAGTTGATATTGGCTGCTAACATGAATGACTTTCAGCACCAAATGCAGGTGTAAAATTTTATTTTTTTATTTCACCTTTATTTAACCAGGTAGGCAAGTTGAGAACAAGTTCTCATTTACAACTGCAACCTGGCCAAGATAAAGCAAAGCAGTTCGACACACAACAAAGAGTTACACATGGAATAAAACAAACATACAGTCAATAATACAGTAGAAAAAAAAGAAATCTATATACAAAGAGTGCAAATGAGGTAGGATAAGGAAGGTAAGACAATAAATAGGCCATGGTGGCAGAGTAATTACAATATAGCAATTTAACACTGGAATGGTAAAAGAAAACTGTGCAGTAGATGAATGTGCAATGTAGAAAAACTGGGGTGCAAAGGAACAAGATAAATAAATAAATACGGTAGGGGATGAGGTAGTTGGTTGGGCTATTTACAGATGGGCTATAAACAGGTACAGTGGTCTGTGCGCTGCTCTGACAGCTGGTGCTTAAAGCTGTTGAGGGAGATAAGTGTCTCCAGTTTCAGAGATTTTTGAAGTTCTTTCCAGTCATTGGCAGCAGAGAACTGGAAGGAGAGTCGGCCGAAGGAGGAATTGGCTTTGGGGGTGACCAGTGAGATATACCTGCTGGAGCGCGTGCTCTGGCGTTGGTGCCGCTAAGGTGACCAGCGAGCTGAGATAAGGCGGGACTTTACCTAGCAGGGACTTGTAGATGACCAGGAGCCAGTGGATATGGCGACGAGTGTAAAGCGAAGGCCAGCCTACGAGAGCGTACAGGTCGCAGTGGTGGGTGGTATATGGGGCTTTGGTAACAAAACGGATGGCACTGTGATAGACTGCATCCAGTTTGTTGAGTAGAGTATTGAGGCTATTTTGTAAATTACATCACCAAGTCGAGGATCGGTAGGATGGTCAGTTTTACGAGGGTAAGTTTGGCAGCATGAGTGAAGGAAGCTTTGTTGCGAAATAGGAAGCCAATTCTAGATGTAATTTTAGATTGGAGATGTTTGATGTGAGTCTGGAAGGAGAGTTTACAGTCTAACCAGACACCTAGGTATTTGTAGTTTTCCACGTAATCTAAGACAGAACCGTCCAGAGTAGTGATGCTGGACGGGGACAGGTGCGGTAGCGATCGGTTGAAGAGCATGCATTTAGTTTTACTTGCGTTTAAGAGCAGTTGTAGGCCACGGAAGGAGAGTTGTATGGCATTGAAGCTCGTCTGGAGGGTAGTTAACACAGTGTCCAAAGAGGGCCGGAAGTATACAGAATGGTGTCGTCTGCATAGAGGTGAATCAGAGACTCACCTGCAGCAAGAGCGACATCATTGATGTATACAGAGAAAAGAGTCGGCCCAAGAATTGAACCCTGTGGCACCCCCATGGAGACTGCCAGAGGCCCGGACAACAGGCCCTCTGATTTGACACACTGAACTCTGTCAGAGAAGTAATTGGTGAACCATGCGAGGCAGTCATTTGAGAAACCAAGGCTGTCGAGTCTGCCGATAAGGATGCGGTGATTGACAGAGTCGAAAGCCTTGGCCAGATCAATGAAAACGGCTGCACAATAATGTCTCTTGTCGATGGCGGTTATGATGTCATTTAGGACCTTGAGCGTGGCTGAGGTGCACCCATGACCAGCCCTGAAACCAGATTGCATAGCGGAGAAGGTACGGTGGGATTCGAAATGGTCGGTAATTTGTTTGTTAACTTGACAGGCTACAGAAATAAACTATCTTGCGTTTTGAAAATAAATCACATTTTATGGCTGGCTACATTGAAACGTGCGCACACGTGCATGTGCATGAGCGGGGGTCGCAAGTTTTGTACCACTCTTTTTTGGGAGTCAAAAATAATAATAAAACCACTGGGACAAATGATACTGGCAACAAATGGAGTTGGGTTGGATATAGTAATAGTAGGCTCCAGTATTTCTTACAGTCTTCTATTTTGGCTGGAATTGCGTTGGTCATTGTTAATAAATGTAGCATTTATTCCCCCCACAAAATGTTTTTCCTGCGCTGAATATATCGGACTAGGAAAGGCCCAGTGCACTACTTTTGTGAAGAACTATAAACTAAATGTATTTGAGTGTTTACCAGAATTTGTGACTTGAGTCTGATAATTATATTTACAAAATAGTTAATTTGATAATACTTGTGGAATATAAAAATACTTGCTTGATATAGGTTTTCAGTTTCTTTAAATATTTTGCAAATGCAATTTATTTTTTTAATTTTTTTACCCAATTTTTCTCCCCAATTACGATCTTGTCGCATCACTGCAACTCCACAACGGGCTCGGGAAAAGCAAAGGTCGTGTCATGCGTCCTCCAAAACATGACACGCTTCTTAACACCTGCTCGCTTAACCCAGAAGCCAGCCGCACAAAAGTGTCAGAGGAAACACAGTTCAACTGAGGACCGAAGTCAGCCTGCAGGTTTCTGGCCCACCACAAGGAATCGCTAGAGTGCAATGAGCCAAGTAAAAAAAACAGCCAAATCCTGCTCTAACACAGATGACGCTGGGCCAATTGTACACCATCTTATGGGATTGAACTCCAAGCTGTAGTGACACCGCAACAGAGTGCCTTAGACTGCTGCACCACTCAGGAGGCTCGCAACTTATTTCTATGTGAAAACTGAAATGGTCTATTCATTCCTTTTCTATAGACACTCTTATCCAGAGGAATTTACAGTAGTGAGTGCATACATTTTTTGACTTTTTCATACTGGTCCCCCGTGGAAATTGTACCTACAACCCTAGCATTGCAAGCACCATGCTCAATTACTGTGTTATGCATTGTTTTTCTTCATGGTGATGGAAAGTCTACAGGTAGAAACCTATATGAACACATCAACTGGTTTGTAAGGATGGTAGATTAATAGATAAGGATGGTAGATAATGACCTCTCTCTCTCTTTCTTCTCCCTCCCCATCAACCCTCCCCCTACAGGAGTACAAGGCGTGTAACCTGGAGGCGTGTCCAGAGGTGAAGAGGAACACCCCCTGGACCCCGTGGATGCCCATCAACGTGACCCAGGGTGGGGCACGCCAGGAGCAGAGGATGCGCTACATGTGCCGAGCCCAGCTGGCAGACCCCCACGAGCTGCAGATCGGACGACGCAAAGTAGAGACCCGCTTCTGCCCCAATGACGGCACGGTTGCCTGCGAGACCGACAGTGAGTATCCGGTGTGGATTCGCTAGTTGGTTGTGATGTGCTAGTAGCAACCATTGAGCAAGTGACATGTATTGTGTTGGTGTGCAGAGGGTTGGGAGTTAACGCCCAGGTTAACTCCCAACCCTCTGCACACCAACACAATACATGTCACTTGCTCAATGGTTGCTACTAGCACATCACAACCAATAATTTTCACTCTGTTAAACCCACCCACTCTCAATCTATATTATAGACGGCTCTCAGACCATTGTGGGAAAACTGCCCTTTCCACAGGAGGTTGGTGGCACCTTAAATGGGGAGGATGGGCTTGTGGTAATGACTGGATCAGGATGGGTGGAGTGGAATCAAATACATCAAACACATGGTTTCCAGCTGTTTGATGCCATTCCTTTTAGTCCGTTCCATTATTTTAAGCTGTCCTCCCATCAGCAGCCTCCTGTGGTAGTTTCTGTTAGTGTCTATTAGTATATTAGTGTTTGTTAGTTTGTTTTGGTCTATTATTATGTTAGTGTTTGTTAGTGTCTATTATTATGTTAGTGTCTGTTAGTGTCTATTAGTATGTTAGTGTTTGTTAGTGTATTTTAGTATGTTAGTGTCTGTTAGTGTCTATTAGTATGTTAGTGTCTGTTAGTGTCTATTAGTATGTTAGTGTGTGTTAGTGTCTATTAGTATGTTAGTGTGTGTTAGTGTCTATTAGTATGTTAGTATGTTATTATGTTAGTGTCTGTTAGTGTCTATTAGTATGTTAGTGTTTGTTAGTATGTTAGTATGTTAGTATGTTAGTGTCTGTTAGTGTGTTAGTGTCTATTAGTATGTTAGTCTCTGTTGATGTCTATAGTATGTTAGTGTTTGTTAATGTGTTAGTGTCTATGAGTATGTTAGTGTTTATTAGTATGTTAGTGTCTGTTAGTGTCTATTAGTATGTTAGTGTTTGTTAGTGTGTTAGTTTGTGTTAGTGTCTATTAGTATGTTAGTGTCTTTTAGTGTGTTAGTGTTTGAGAGTGTGTTAGTGTCTATTAGTATGTTAGTGTGTTAGTGTCTGTTAGTGTGTTAAAGTCTATTAGTATGTTAGTGTTTGTTAGTGTGTTAATGTCTATTAGTATGTTAGTGTCTGTTAGTGTCTATTAGTATGTTAGTGTTTGTTAGTGTGTTAATGTCTATTAGTATGTTAGTGTCTGTTAGTGTCTATTAGTATGTTAGTGTTTGTTAGTGTGTTAGTTTGTGTTAGTGTCTATTAGTATGTTAGTGTCTATCAGTATGTTAGCGTTTGTTAGTGTGTTAGTGTCTATTAGTATGTTAGTGTCTGTTAGTGTCTGTCAGTATGTTAGTGTTTGTTAGTGTCTATCAGTATGTTAGTGTTTGTTAGTGTCTATTAGTATGTTAGTGTTTGTTGGTGTCTATTAGTAAGTTAGTGTCTGTTAGTGTGTTAGTGTCTATTAGTGTGTTAGTGTTTATTAGTATGTTAGTGCCTGTTAGTGTCTATTAGTATGTTAGTGTTTGTTAGTGTCTATTAGTATGTTAGTGTTTGTTAGTGTCTATTAGTATGTTAGTGTTTGTTAGTGTCTATTAGTATGTTAGTGTTTGTTAGTGTCTATTAGTATGTTAGTGTTTGTTAGTGTCTATTAGTATGTTAGTGTCTATTAGTATGTTAGTGTTTATTAGTATGTTAATGTCTATTAGTATGTTAGTGTTTATTAGTATGTTAGTGTCTTAGTATGTTAGTGTTTGTTAGTGTTTATTAGTATGTTAGTGTTTGTTAGTGTCTATTAGTATGTTAGTGTTTGCTAGTGTCTATTAGTATGTTAGTGTTTATTAGTATGTTAGTGTTTATTAGTATGTTAATGTCTATTAGTATGTTAGTGTTTATTAGTATGTTAATGTCTTTTAGTATGTTAGTGTTTGTTAGTGTCTATTAGTATGTCAGTGTTTGTTAGTATCTTTTAGTATGTTAGTGTTTGTTAGTATCTTTTAGTATGTTAGTGTTTGTTAGTGTCTATTAGTATGTTAGTGTGTTAGTGTCTATTAGTATGATAGTGTTTGTTAGTGTGTTAGTGTCTATTAGTATGTTAGTGTTTGTTAGTGTGTTCATGTCTTTTTGTGTCTGTTAGTGTGTTAGTGTCAGTTGTTGGGTCAGTGTCAGTGTGTTTGTGTCTTTTAGTATGTTAGTGTTTGTTAGTGTGTTAGGGTCTATTAGTATGTTAGTGTTTGTTAGTGTCTATTAGTATGTTAGTGTCTGTTAGTGTCTATTAGTATGTTAGTGTGTGTTAGTGTCTATTAGTATGTTAGTATGTTAGTATGTTAGTGTCTGTTAGTGTCTATTAGTATGTTAGTGTTTGTTAGTATGTTAGTATGTTAGTGTCTTTTAGTGTGTTAGTGTCTATTAGTATGTTAGTGTGTTAGTGTTTGTTAGTGTGTTAAAGTCTATTAGTATGTTAGTGTTTGTTAGTGTGTTAATGTCTATTAGTATGTTAGTGTCTGTTAGTGTCTATTAGTATGTTAGTGTTTGTTAGTGTGTTAATGTCTATTAGTATGTTAGTGTCTGTTAGTGTCTATCAGTATGTTAGTGTTTGTTAGTGTATTTTAGTATGTTAGTGTTTGTTAGTGTGTTAGTGTCTATTAGTATGTTAGTGTGTGTTAGTGTCTATCAGTATGTTAGTGTTTGTTAGTGTCTATCAGTATGTTAGTGTTTGTTAGTGTCTATTAGTATGTTAGTGTTTGTTGGTGTCTATTAGTATGTTAGTGTCTGTTAGTGTGTTAGTGTCTTTTAGTATGTTAGTGTGTAGTAGTGTATGTTAGTAGTTTAGTGTTTGTTAGTGTGTTCGTGTCTATTAGTATGTTAGTGTTTGTTAGTGTGTTCATGTCTTTTAGTGTCTGTTAGTGTGTTAGTGTCAGTTGTTGGGTCAGTGTCAGTTTGTTTTGGTCTATTATTATGGTAGTGTTTGTTAGTGTCTATTATTATGTTAGTGTTTGTTAGTGTCTATTATTATGTTAGTGTTTGTTAGTGTATTTTAGTATGTTAGTGTCTGTTAGTGTCTATTAGTATGTTAGTGTTTGTTAGTGTCTATTAGTATGTTAGTGTTTGTTAGTGTATTTTAGTATGTTAGTGTCTGTTAGTGTCTATTAGTATGTTAGTGTTTGTTAGTGTCTATTATTATGTTAGTGTTTGTTAGTGTCTATTAGTATGTTAGTGTTTGTTAGTGTATTTTAGTATGTTAGTGTCTGTTAGTGTCTATTAGTATGTTAGTGTTTGTTAGTGTCTATTAGTATGTTAGTGTTTGTTAGTGTATTTTAGTATGTTAGTGTCTGTTAGTGTCTATTAGTATGTTAGTGTCTGTTAGTGTCTATTATTATGTTAGTGTCTGTTAGTGTGTTAGTGTCTATTAGTATGTTAGTGTTTGTTAGTGTATTTTAGTATGTTAGTGTCTGTTAGTGTCTATTAGTATGTTAGTGTCTGTTAGTGTGTTAGGGTCTATTAGTATGTTAGTGTTTGTTAGTGTCTATTAGTATGTTAGTGTTTGTTAGTGTCTATTAGTATGTTAGTGTTTGTTAGTGTCTATTAGTATGTTAGTGTTTGTTAGTGTCTATTAGTATGTTAGTGTTTGTTAGTGTATTTTAGTATGTTAGTGTCTGTTAGTGTCTTTTAGTATGTTAGTGTTTGTTAGTGTATTTTAGTATGTTAGTGTTTGTTAGTGTCTATTAGTATGTTAGTGTAAGTTAGTGTCTATTAGTATGTTAGTGTGTGTTAGTGTCCATTAGTATGTTAGTATGTTATTATGTTAGTGTCTGTTAGTGTCTATTAGTATGTTAGTGTTTGTTAGTATGTTAGTATGTTAGTGTCTGTTAGGGTGTTAGTGTCTATTAGTATGTTAGTCTCTGTTGATGTCTATAGTATGTTAGTGTTTGTTAATGTGTTAGTGTCTATGAGTATGTTAGTGTTTGTTAGTGTATTTTAGTATGTTAGTGTCTGTTAGTGTCTATTAGTATGTTAGTGTCTGTTAGTGTCTATTATTATGTTAGTGTCTGTTAGTGTGTTAGTGTCTATTAGTATGTTAGTGTTTGTTAGTGTATTTTAGTATGTTAGTGTCTGTTAGTGTCTATTAGTATGTTAGTGTCTGTTAGTGTGTTAGGGTCTATTAGTATGTTAGTGTTTGTTAGTGTCTATTAGTATGTTAGTGTTTGTTAGTGTCTATTAGTATGTTAGTGTTTGTTAGTGTCTATTAGTATGTTAGTGTTTGTTAGTGTCTATTAGTATGTTAGTGTTTGTTAGTGTATTTTAGTATGTTAGTGTCTGTTAGTGTCTTTTTAGTATGTTAGTGTTTGTTAGTGTATTTTAGTATGTTAGTGTTTGTTAGTGTCTATTAGTATGTTAGTGTCTGTTAGTGTCTATTAGTATGTTAGTGTGTGTTAGTGTCCATTAGTATGTTAGTATGTTATTATGTTAGTGTCTGTTAGTGTCTATTAGTATGTTAGTGTTTGTTAGTATGTTAGTATGTTAGTGTCTGTTAGTGTGTTAGTGTCTATTAGTATGTTAGTCTCTGTTGATGTCTATAGTATGTTAGTGTTTGTTAATGTGTTAGTGTCTATGAGTATGTTAGTGTTTATTAGTATGTTAGTGTCTGTTAGTGTCTATTAGTATGTTAGTGTTTGTTAGTGTGTTAGTTTGTGTTAGTGTCTATTAGTATGTTAGTGTCTTTTAGTGTGTTAGTGTTTGAGAGTGTGTTAGTGTCTATTAGTATGTTAGTGTGTTAGTGTCTGTTAGTGTGTTAAAGTCTATTAGTATGTTAGTGTTTGTTAGTGTGTTAATGTCTGTTAGTATGTTAGTGGCTGTTAGTGTCTATTAGTATGTTAGTGTTTGTTAGTGTGTTAATGTCTATTAGTATGTTAGTGTCTGTTAGTGTCTATTAGTATGTTAGTGTTTGTTAGTGTGTTAGTTTGTGTTAGTGTCTATTAGTATGTTATTGTCTTTTAGTATGTTAGTGTTTGTTAGTGTGTTAGTGTCTATTAGTATGTTAGTGTCTGTTAGTGTCTATCAGTATGTTAGTGTTTGTTAGTGTCTATCAGTATGTTAGTGTTTGTTAGTGTCTATTAGTATGTTAGTGTTTGTTGGTGTCTATTAGTATGTTAGTGTCTGTTAGTGTGTTAGTGTCTTTTAGTATGTTAGTGTTTGTTAGTGTCTATCAGTATGTTAGTGTTTGTTAGTGTCTATTAGTATGTTAGTGTTTGTTAGTGTGTTAGTTTGTGTTAGTGTCTATTAGTATGTTAGTGTCTTTTAGTATGTTAGTGTTTGTTAGTGTGTTAGTGTCTATTAGTATGTTAGTGTCTGTTAGTGTCTATCAGTATGTTAGTGTGTTAGTGTCTATCAGTATGTTAGTGTTTGTTAGTGTCTATCAGTATGTTAGTGTTTGTTAGTGTCTATTAGTATGTTAGTGTTTGTTGGTGTCTATTAGTATGTTAGTGTTTGTTAGTGTGTTAGTGTCTTTTAGTATGTTAGTGTTTGTTAGTGTGTTAGTGTCTATTAGTGTGTTAGTGTTTATTAGTATGATAGTGCCTGTTAGTGTCTATTAGTATGTTAGTGTTTGTTAGTGTCTATTAGTATGTTAGTGTTTGTTAGTGTGTTAGTGTCTATTAGTGTGTTAGTGTTTATTATTATGTTAGTGCCTGTTAGTGTCTATTAGTATGTTAGTGTTTGTTAGTGTCTATTAGTATGTTAGTGTTTGTTAGTGTCTATTAGTATGTTAGTGTTTGTTAGTGTGTTAATGTCTATTAGTATGTTAGTGTCTGTTAGTGTCTATTAGTATGTTAGTGTTTGTTAGTGTGTTAATGTCTATTAGTATGTTAGTGTCTGTTAGTGTCTATTAGTATGTTAGTGTTTGTTAGTGTGTTAGTTTGTGTTAGTGTCTATTAGTATGTTAGTGTCTATCAGTATGTTACCGTTTGTTAGTGTGTTAGTGTCTATTAGTATGTTAGTGTCTGTTAGTGTCTGTCAGTATGTTAGTGTTTGTTAGTGTCTATCAGTATGTTAGTGTTTGTTAGTGTCTATTAGTATGTTAGTGTTTGTTGGTGTCTATTAGTAAGTTAGTGTCTGTTAGTGTGTTAGTGTCTATTAGTGTGTTAGTGTTTATTAGTATGTTAGTGCCTGTTAGTGTCTATTAGTATGTTAGTGTTTGTTAGTGTCTATTAGTATGTTAGTGTTTGTTAGTGTCTATTAGTATGTTAGTGTTTGTTAGTGTCTATTAGTATGTTAGTGTTTGTTAGTGTCTATTAGTATGTTAGTGTTTGTTAGTGTCTATTAGTATGTTAGTGTCTATTAGTATGTTAGTGTTTATTAGTATGTTAATGTCTATTAGTATGTTAGTGTTTATTAGTATGTTAGTGTCTTAGTATGTGTGTGTTTGTTAGTGTTTATTAGTATGTTAGTGTTTGTTAGTGTCTATTAGTATGTTAGTGTTTGCTAGTGTCTATTAGTATGTTAGTGTTTATTAGTATGTTAGTGTTTATTAGTATGTTAATGTCTATTAGTATGTTAGTGTTTATTAGTATGTTAATGTCTTTTAGTATGTTAGTTTTTGTTAGTGTCTATTAGTATGTCAGTGTTTGTTAGTATCTTTTAGTATGTTAGTGTTTGTTAGTATCTTTTAGTATGTTAGTGTTTGTTAGTGTCTATTAGTATGTTAGTGTGTTAGTGTCTATTAGTATGATAGTGTTTGTTAGTGTGTTAGTGTCTATTAGTATGTTAGTGTTTGTTAGTGTGTTCATGTCTTTTTGTGTCTGTTAGTGTGTTAGTGTCAGTTGTTGGGTCAGTGTCAGTGTGTTTGTGTCTTTTAGTATGTTAGTGTTTGTTAGTGTGTTAGGGTCTATTAGTATGTTAGTGTTTGTTAGTGTCTATTAGTATGTTAGTGTCTGTTAGTGTCTATTAGTATGTTAGTGTGTGTTAGTGTCTATTAGTATGTTAGTATGTTAGTATGTTAGTGTCTGTTAGTGTCTATTAGTATGTTAGTGTTTGTTAGTATGTTAGTATGTTAGTGTCTTTTAGTGTGTTAGTGTCTATTAGTATGTTAGTGTGTTAGTGTTTGTTAGTGTGTTAAAGTCTATTAGTATGTTAGTGTTTGTTAGTGTGTTAATGTCTATTAGTATGTTAGTGTCTGTTAGTGTCTATTAGTATGTTAGTGTTTGTTAGTGTGTTAATGTCTATTAGTATGTTAGTGTCTGTTAGTGTCTATCAGTATGTTAGTGTTTGTTAGTGTATTTTAGTATGTTAGTGTTTGTTAGTGTGTTAGTTTGTGTTAGTGTCTATTAGTATGTTAGTGTCTTTTAGTATGTTAGTGTTTGTTAGTGTGTTAGTGTCTATTAGTATGTTAGTGTGTGTTAGTGTCTATCAGTATGTTAGTGTTTGTTAGTGTCTATCAGTATGTTAGTGTTTGTTAGTGTCTATTAGTATGTTAGTGTTTGTTGGTGTCTATTAGTATGTTAGTGTCTGTTAGTGTGTTAGTGTCTTTTAGTATGTTAGTGTGTAGTAGTGTATGTTAGTAGTTTAGTGTTTGTTAGTGTGTTCGTGTCTATTAGTATGTTAGTGTTTGTTAGTGTGTTCATGTCTTTTAGTGTCTGTTAGTGTGTTAGTGTCAGTTGTTGGGTCAGTGTCAGTTTGTTTTGGTCTATTATTATGTTAGTGTTTGTTAGTGTCTATTATTATGTTAGTGTTTGTTAGTGTCTATTAGTATGTTAGTGTTTGTTAGTGTATTTTAGTATGTTAGTGTCTGTTAGTGTCTATTAGTATGTTAGTGTTTGTTAGTGTCTATTAGTATGTTAGTGTTTGTTAGTGTATTTTAGTATGTTAGTGTCTGTTAGTGTCTATTAGTATGTTAGTGTCTGTTAGTGTCTATTATTATGTTAGTGTCTGTTAGTGTGTTAGTGTCTATTAGTATGTTAGTGTTTGTTAGTGTATTTTAGTATGTTAGTGTCTGTTAGTGTCTATTAGTATGTTAGTGTCTGTTAGTGTGTTAGGGTCTATTAGTATGTTAGTGTTTGTTAGTGTCTATTAGTATGTTAGTGTTTGTTAGTGTCTATTAGTATGTTAGTGTTTGTTAGTGTCTATTAGTATGTTAGTGTTTGTTAGTGTCTATTAGTATGTTAGTGTTTGTTAGTGTATTTTAGTATGTTAGTGTCTGTTAGTGTCTTTTAGTATGTTAGTGTTTGTTAGTGTATTTTAGTATGTTAGTGTTTGTTAGTGTCTATTAGTATGTTAGTGTCTGTTAGTGTCTATTAGTATGTTAGTGTGTGTTAGTGTCCATTAGTATGTTATTATGTTAGTGTCTGTTAGTGTCTATTAGTATGTTAGTGTTTGTTAGTATGTTAGTATGTTAGTGTCTGTTAGGGTGTTAGTGTCTATTAGTATGTTAGTCTCTGTTGATGTCTATAGTATGTTAGTGTTTGTTAATGTGTTAGTGTCTATGAGTATGTTAGTGTTTGTTAGTGTATTTTAGTATGTTAGTGTCTGTTAGTGTCTATTAGTATGTTAGTGTCTGTTAGTGTCTATTATTATGTTAGTGTCTGTTAGTGTGTTAGTGTCTATTAGTATGTTAGTGTTTGTTAGTGTATTTTAGTATGTTAGTGTCTGTTAGTGTCTATTAGTATGTTAGTGTCTGTTAGTGTGTTAGGGTCTATTAGTATGTTAGTGTTTGTTAGTGTCTATTAGTATGTTAGTGTTTGTTAGTGTCTATTAGTATGTTAGTGTTTGTTAGTGTCTATTAGTATGTTAGTGTTTGTTAGTGTCTATTAGTATGTTAGTGTTTGTTAGTGTATTTTAGTATGTTAGTGTCTGTTAGTGTCTTTTAGTATGTTAGTGTTTGTTAGTGTATTTTAGTATGTTAGTGTTTGTTAGTGTCTATTAGTATGTTAGTGTCTGTTAGTGTCTATTAGTATGTTAGTGTGTGTTAGTGTCCATTAGTATGTTAGTATGTTATTATGTTAGTGTCTGTTAGTGTCTATTAGTATGTTAGTGTTTGTTAGTATGTTAGTATGTTAGTGTCTGTTAGTGTGTTAGTGTCTATTAGTATGTTAGTCTCTGTTGATGTCTATAGTATGTTAGTGTTTGTTAATGTGTTAGTGTCTATGAGTATGTTAGTGTTTATTAGTATGTTAGTGTCTGTTAGTGTCTATTAGTATGTTAGTGTTTGTTAGTGTGTTAGTTTGTGTTAGTGTCTATTAGTATGTTAGTCTCTGTTGATGTCTATAGTATGTTAGTGTTTGTTAATGTGTTAGTGTCTATGAGTATGTTAGTGTTTATTAGTATGTTAGTGTCTGTTAGTGTCTATTAGTATGTTAGTGTTTGTTAGTGTGTTAGTTTGTGTTAGTGTCTATTAGTATGTTAGTGTCTTTTAGTGTGTTAGTGTTTGAGAGTGTGTTAGTGTCTATTAGTATGTTAGTGTGTTAGTGTCTGTTAGTGTGTTAAAGTCTATTAGTATGTTAGTGTTTGTTAGTGTGTTAATGTCTGTTAGTATGTTAGTGGCTGTTAGTGTCTATTAGTATGTTAGTGTTTGTTAGTGTGTTAATGTCTATTAGTATGTTAGTGTCTGTTAGTGTCTATTAGTATGTTAGTGTTTGTTAGTGTGTTAGTTTGTGTTAGTGTCTATTAGTATGTTATTGTCTTTTAGTATGTTAGTGTTTGTTAGTGTGTTAGTGTCTATTAGTATGTTAGTGTCTGTTAGTGTCTATCAGTATGTTAGTGTTTGTTAGTGTCTATCAGTATGTTAGTGTTTGTTAGTGTCTATTAGTATGTTAGTGTTTGTTGGTGTCTATTAGTATGTTAGTGTCTGTTAGTGTGTTAGTGTCTTTTAGTATGTTAGTGTTTGTTAGTGTCTATCAGTATGTTAGTGTTTGTTAGTGTCTATTAGTATGTTAGTGTTTGTTAGTGTGTTAGTTTGTGTTAGTGTCTATTAGTATGTTAGTGTCTTTTAGTATGTTAGTGTTTGTTAGTGTGTTAGTGTCTATTAGTATGTTAGTGTCTGTTAGTGTCTATCAGTATGTTAGTGTGTTAGTGTCTATCAGTATGTTAGTGTTTGTTAGTGTCTATCAGTATGTTAGTGTTTGTTAGTGTCTATTAGTATGTTAGTGTTTGTTGGTGTCTATTAGTATGTTAGTGTTTGTTAGTGTGTTAGTGTCTTTTAGTATGTTAGTGTTTGTTAGTGTGTTAGTGTCTATTAGTGTGTTAGTGTTTATTAGTATGTTAGTGCCTGTTAGTGTCTATTAGTATGTTAGTGTTTGTTAGTGTCTATTAGTATGTTAGTGTTTGTTAGTGTGTTAGTGTCTATTAGTGTGTTAGTGTTTATTATTATGTTAGTGCCTGTTAGTGTCTATTAGTATGTTAGTGTTTGTTAGTGTCTATTAGTATGTTAGTGTTTGTTAGTGTCTATTAGTATGTTAGTGTTTGTTAGTGTCTATTAGTGTCTTAGTGTTTTTTAGTATGTTAGTGTCTTAGTATGTTAGTGTTTGTTAGTGTTTATTAGTATGTTAGTGTTTGTTAGTGTCTATTAGTATGTTAGTGTTTGCTAGTGTCTATTAGTATGTTAGTGTTTATTAGTATGTTAGTGTTTATTAGTGTGTTAATGTCTATTAGTATGTTAGTGTTTATTAGTATGTTAGTGTCTTTTAGTATGTTAGTGTTTGTTAGTGTCTATTAGTATGTTAGTGTGTTAGTGTCTATTAGTATGTTAGTGTTTGTTAGTGTGTTCATGTCTTTTAGTGTCTGTTAGTGTGTTAGTGTCAGTTGTTGGGTCAGTGTCAGTGTGTTTGTGTCTTTTAGTATGTTAGTGTTTGTTAGTGTGTTAGGGTCTATTAGTATGTTAGTGTTTGTTAGTGTCTATTAGTATGTTAGTGTCTGTTAGTGTCTATTAGTATGTTAGTGTGTGTTAGTGTCTATTAGTATGTTAGTATGTTAGTATGTTAGTGTCTGTTAGTGTCTATTAGTATGTTAGTGTTTGTTAGTATGTTAGTATGTTAGTGTCTGTTAGTGTGTTAGTGTCTATTAGTATGTTAGTGTGTTAGTGTTTGTTAGTGTGTTAAAGTCTATTAGTATGTTAGTGTTTGTTAGTGTGTTAATGTCTATTAGTATGTTAGTGTCTGTTAGTGTCTATTAGTATGTTAGTGTTTGTTAGTGTGTTAATGTCTATTAGTATGTTAGTGTTTGTTAGTGTGTTAGTTTGTGTTAGTGTCTATTAGTATGTTAGTGTCTTTTAGTATGTTAGTGTTTGTTAGTGTGTTAGTGTCTATTAGTATGTTAGTGTCTGTTAGTGTCTATCAGTATGTTAGTGTTTGTTAGTGTCTATCAGTATGTTAGTGTTTGTTAGTGTCTATTAGTATGTTAGTGTTTGTTGGTGTCTTTTAGTATGTTAGTGTCTGTTAGTGTGTTAGTGTCTTTTAGTATGTTAGTGTGTAGTAGTGTATGTTAGTAGTTTAGTGTTTGTTAGTGTGTTCGTGTCTATTAGTATGTTAGTGTTTGTTAGTGTGTTCATGTCTTTTAGTGTCTGTTAGTGTGTTAGTGTCAGTTGTTGGGTCAGTGTCAGTGTGTTTGTGTCTTTTAGTATGTTAGTGTTTGTTAGTGTGTTCGGGTCTATTAGTATGTTAGTATATGTTAGTGTGTTAGTGTGTGTTTGTGTCTATTAGTATGTTATTGTGTAGTAGTGTATGTTAGTATTTTAGTGTTTGTTAGTGCGTTCGTGTCTATTAGTATGTTAGTGTTTGTTAGTGTGTTAGTGTGTTCATGTCTTTTAGTGTATGTTAGTGTGTTCGTGTCTGTTACTCTGTCAGTGTGTTTGTGTCTGTTAGTGTGTCCGTGTCTGTTGGTGTGTTAGTGTCAGTTGGTATTTTAGTGTCTGTTAGTCTGTTACTGTCTGTTGATGTCTCTTGGTGTGTTAGTGTCTGTTAGTGTGTTGGTGTTTCTTAGTGTGTGGGTCTGCCAGCAGGCAGGCCATGCTGCTGGTCACAGTCCGACGCTCCTCTCCTGGTGGCAGCTTTACGCTCTTCGCCCACTGTATCGATTAACTGTAGCTGGCTGACAGTGGCCAGGCTGGCCAGGGTGGGCTGTGTAGGCAGGCTGGGCAGATAGGAGGACAGGCTCAGAGAGCAGCTGATGAACTGCTTCTGAACGGGAAATACAGTCTAGCCTGGACAGGACTGAAGGGAAGGCTGGTCTCTCTCTCTCTGTCTCTCTCTAGGTCTTGCCAGGTGGCTCTCTCTGTTGTATATACAGTATATTCAGTTAGTGAGTTCACTGTAAAACACTTTAACACTTCCCAACGTGTCACAGTCTAGCCAGACTTACCCAGAATAAGACCAGAGCTGACTTGAGTAATGGCGCAGATATGAATAAAGTAAGAGTCCTTCCTCAGAACAGAGGAGATGATTTTTCAGTTGTATGACTCCCCATGGAGGCAGGGTTGAATAATCTGACTAGCTTCGGAATGGAGAGTGTGTTTCAGTATAAAGAAAGCCTTGTCCTATTGATCCCCTTGTATCAGTGATATTTCACGTGTATGTGTGAGCTATTCCATACACCTGTATGATATACAAAGGTATCATACTACTTTATCTCTATGATGACCTGTGTAATGTAGAAATAATTCTGTGTATTGAGTAGACCAGTAAGCTGTGTATTAACCCTTTCCTGTACTGCTAGCTCTAGTGGAGGACCTCCTGAGGACCCCTGTGGTACGAGTGGCAGGCTCCGACTGGTCGTCATGGGAGACGTGGTCCGCCTGCTCCCAGGACTGTGCCAAAGGGTACCGCACCCGCAAGCGCACCTGTACCACCCCAGAGGGCAAGGCTGCCCCGCCAGCCTGCAGGGGCTCACCCGTGGAGTACCAGGACTGCAACTCTCAGGTCTGCCAAGGTAAAGAGGAAGAGAACATGCACACACACACACAAACACACGCGCAGACATGCACTTGCACACACATACACACACACTACTTCCATAACTATACATCAATGACCTCCAGTTGTGGTTAGCATAATACACACATTAAAACACACCACCAGGGAGAAAGCTGTATGCTGATGCTAGTCCTGTAAAGTTATGCTGAGGGGATCATTAGTTCCATTAGCTAATGAAAAAGAAACAAGGAGTCCTTGGTTACAGTAGCTGAGTCTTTGTAGCGTTTAAACTAAAGCTTCTCATCATCCCCTAATCATGCAGTTGGCCTGCTTAACCAGTGGTAACTCCGCCACGCTCTGCTCTTAACACTCATGTAAATGGAATGTGGACTGGCTATGTTCATGTTGTATGGTTGGTGCATCACTGATGATCATCCCTTGAGTGTATTGTTTGGTAATGGTCATTGGTACCAACATAAAGCTAGCCTATTCTCTTATGTTTCTATACTCAACTCTTAATTAACCTGACCTAAATGACTCAGTCTGCAATTTCTCTCTCTCTGTCTGTCTGTCTAACAGTTGGATATTATGTGACTGAGGGAGGGAGGGCACGAGCGAGGGAGGGAGAGAGGGAGGGAGAGAAGTCCTTGATTGAGAGAGAGAAAGCGAGAGAGAGAGTGAGTGAGGGAGGGAGAGAGGCCCTTGACTGATAGACAGAGGAAGACAGAGAGGGAGAGGTACCTGATTTACAGAGGCAGAGCAAGTCTGACAGAAAGAGACAGTGAGACAGTGAGACAGTGAGACCAAGAGACAGTGAGACAGTGAGACAGAGAGACAGTGAGACCGAGAGACAGTGAAATTGAGAGACAGTGAGACCGAGAGACAGTGAAATTGAGAGACAGTGAGACCGAGAGACAGTGAAATTGAGAGACAGTGAGACCGAGAGACAGTGAAATTGACAGATGGAGTAGCAAGGAAGAAGAAAATAGATTTTCACAAGATTGAGAGATGGTAAAGAGTGAGAGGAGGTAAAGAGTGTTACAGAGAAAGGGCTATATGGAGAAGTCTCTGGTCCTGATGTATCTATCTTTATTTTACAAGCCTTCTGTTTGCTGGTTTTCTTTATATTCCACTTCCCCCAAAATGTCCTTCCCAGTCCCATCACCATGCAGCACTCAGAGGAGCCAGACAGACAGCCAGAGGGGTGTGAGGCAACTAAAGCAGTCACGTCCCAGTTCACTCTCCCTACTGTCTAATCCACTGAAGTAAATGGAGTTTTCTAGAGCACGGGGCGATGGGGGCGAGGACGGCATTACAGCCCCGCCTCCACTCACCACTCACCTCCATCTCTCTCTGTCAAACCCATTCTTTACTGTCTCGCTCCCCTTACCGTTCACTCTCTCAGCTCAAACACTCTCATTCAGATGGACATACTGACTGTACCTGTTCAATGGGGCGGCAGGTAGCCTAGCGGTTAGAGCGTTGGGCCAGTAACCAAAATGTTGCTGAATTGAATCCCCGAGCTGACAATGTAAAAATCTGACATTCTGCCCCTGAACAAGGCAGTAAACCCACTGTTCCCCGGTAGGCTGTCATTATAAATAAGAATTTGTTCTTATCAGACTTGCCTAGTTAAATAAAAAAAAATGTGAATGGACAACACACTTAATATAGCAAGTTTTTATAGAGGGGTTAAGCATAGCAGAGTTATTCTTAGGCATGAAAAGTGCTGTGTAGGGACAATGGACAGCAGTGTAGTTTTTTAAGTAGATCATCAATCTGGTCCTCTGGGTAGACTTTGGTTGTGTTTATTGCAGCTACAAGAGGATAGCATTTCTAATGTTTAGTTTTGCCTAGTTAGTGATGAGAGAGATAGATATCTGACCTTGCTTGTATGTTTGTCTTTTTGTGTGTGTGTGTTCCTGTCCAGTGAGTGGAGCCTGGTCGTGTTGGTCATCCTGGTCGCAGTGTTCAGTGCCCTGTGGTGGAGGGCACTACCAGCGTACCCGCTCCTGTAACAACCCCAGCCCTGGCAACGGAGGAGATATCTGTATTGGCCTACACACTGAGGAAGCGCTGTGCAACACACACACCTGTGTCGGTAAGACACACACACACACCCAACACCACCCCAACACATCCATTAGAGTCACAGGCTTCCCTGTCCTTTACATCAGGACGATCATTAGCTCTAATCAATACATTACAATTAGTCTATCATGATAATTACTCACTGATCAATACTGTGCCAATCAACACCTTGTTATGTCGCTCCAGAGAGGGCTGTGAAATGGAGTTCCCGGCCTGTCTGCTGCTTCCCAGCCTCAGTGCCAGCCTTGTGGTGGTGCAGGCCGGTGGTGTGCCTTTTGGCCCAATATTGTGTGATGATGGGATCTGATATTTATACTGTATGTGTAACCAGGCCCTCTGCTCTATGCGTCCCTCTGTGTAGTGTCTCTGCTCCCAATAGGACACTGTCATTCATATGTGTGATTCTGAGCCAGCTAATCCTGGACTGGGTAGAAAGTTACTCTCAGACGTTTCTCTGAATAAGCCCACAGCCCTAATGAGGGATGAGACACCGTTTCTAAAGAGTTTCTTTATTCTTTATTTCCTGGAATTTGCTAGCCAGTGCAAATATTGCTTCTGTTGCTGCTGCGGCGTGTGGCCGTGTGTGTGAAATGTGTTCGAATTGTGTGTGTGTGTGCCTACACGGCTGCCTGTGGTTGTGTCCAAAGTTTACCATGCTAATGACGTGGCCATCTCATTTGTCTCCGGCTACGGTACATTTACTGACAAGCAGGACATTGGTCATCTATTCACAGATCCCTGCTCACTTCTCTACAGATACAGTGCACCTCCAATTAGCCAAAAGGCCTTGTGTCTGTCAGTCCCCGGGCAATCTGATGTCCCTTTCAGAGATGGCTTGACTAAAGAGATTGTGCTAACTAATGAAGGACAGGTGTGTGTGTGTGCTTTTGTGTTTGTGTGTGCGTGCATGTGTGACCGTTATTACAGTGAATGCTAATAGAGGTGCCTCAGAGTTTTATTTCTGCCTTGATCCAATTCTACAGCTCAGACACATTGGTTTGGTTGAGTGACGTAAATAAATGAATGAAATGAATGAAGCAATTATAGTAAGAGGGCTGGTTTGCTGCGTTATTAAACATAATTGTAATATTATGCGACAGTACAGTGTCCATATTAGGACAGGCTCAGAGTCACAAGGCCACCAACTCCTTGTGACTCTGAGGCTGTCCTAACATGGATACCATCCTAATATGGATACCGTACCATGGGGGTTGTATACTGTTGTTCTACCAACACAAGTTGTGGGAGATCAAAGAGCTGATGGAGCAGCTTCAACAGCCAGTGACTGAGTCTCTGACTGATAAGATAGGTAAACAAAATGGCTGCAGTCATAGAGCCTTATATATGTACAGTTTCTTTGGATGAATGGGTTTTGTCATTAATTGTTGGGAAACTGGGAGAGGATCCTTTCTGTTTACTGTATACAAGTGCCTGCCGGCCAGGAAACATGACTTACGCTTGGCTCTGGACACAAACATCTCGGCTATGCACTAGAAAAACAGTTTACCTCACAAACGTTTGAGTCTGTTTGTATATGCTAAGGTTGTTTGTGGCTGTGCTGTGGTGGGGCTAGTTTGTTTGTTTGTCTTATGCTCTTGGTTGGGCATGTTGGGTTCCAGGCATTTTAAGACTGCAGCAGTTACTTCAACTCAGGGTGAGTTCATGGTCATTTGTCTGTGTACTGACAGTCGCAGTGTGTGTGTGTATGTGCAGGCGGCTGGATGGCCTGGTCTCTGTGGTCAGCGTGTGACAATGCAGGGCTGCAGGTACGCAGCAGGGTCTGTGGGGCTCAAGGCTCCGCCTCCTGTGTGGGAAACAGCACCGAGCACAGGGACTGCAATGAGATCCCAGGTGAGTCAGACACATCATCGTCATCATCATCATAATTATGTAACCTAGACACACACTGAAATTAGCCATATCATCACACACATAGGGCCAGTTTTCCAGAATAAGCCATTTCCTGGTCTAAAAATCATGTTAAATTGAAAGTGCTTTAAAATCCATCAGTGTCCAGGAAACTGCCCCATATACTATCAAACTCCTCCAATCCCTACCAGACAGAGGCCTTGCCCATCGGCTATCTTAATTAGTGCTAATCTCAGTAAATCAGGCTTCTCAGACTGCTCCTCTGATGTCTCTGTCTGTTAAGATTTCTTCCTTTATTTTAGCTGTAGTCGTAGTGATCTTTCAGGGCCTGGCTGCCAGAGACAAGACAAGATAGACTCACTAGCCCAGAATACCAAGTGAATTAAATCAAGGCTTCTCGCAATTAATATTAATGTGTCACAACACCAAGGATGCATCCCGAATGGCCCCCTATTCCCTATATAGTGCACTACTTTTGACCAGAGCCCTGTGCCCTGATCAAAAGTATTACACTATATAGGGAATGGGGTGCCATTTGGGATGCAGGCCAAATCACATCTAATTTATTGCAATTTTGGATAAGGCGATAGAAATCGTAAGGTCACTGGGATTGCGTGTGACACTGCCTGGGGGGAAATTGCCCCAAATTTAATCATTGGATTGTTGCGTCTCAATTAAAAACACACCCTTCCCTCAATCTCCCTCTCTCCCACTACCTTCCTGATGAATTAGTGGAAGGCAGACGTGGTTTAACTTTAAATGATTGGCTTTACTTAGATTAAATGATTGGCTCAGGCTACACCACATTCAACATTCAAGACATTTACAACATTCAACCGGAGTACTGATTCATTGATTTGTGTTTCATGATGTTTGTTTTGTGCTGTATGTACCGTATACAGTATATCATCTTCCAGTTAAAATGAAAGTCTATTCTGGTGTCTTCGGGTGATTCCAGCTATGTCTGTGGGTGGTAAGAATCTGCATGTGCTGGTAGCTGACTGTGTGTCTGTCTCTGCATGTCTGTCTGTCTGTCTGTTGTGTTGCAGTGATTCTCCCTGCATCTGGCTTTGATAAGGACCAGCAATGCGGAGGTAAGTGGATTGACGACCATCTACGTGTGTGCATGTGTGATTGTTCGTGGGGGGGTTGAAGGTGGAAGGGCGGCAAGGTAGCCTAGTGGTTAGAGCGTTGGACTAGTTAACCGAAAGGTTGCAAGTTCAATTCCCCGAGCTGAAAAAGTACAAATCTGTTGTTCTGCCCCTGAACAGGCAGTTAACCCGCTGTTCCTAGGCCGTCATTGAAAATAAGAATTTGTTCTTAACTTCTTAGGCAGCAGAGGTGACGGTTTTGGAGAGTCTGGCGTGCCCAAAGTAAAATGCCTTCCACTCAGGCCCAGACAATAGGATATGCACATAATTAGTACTATTGGATAGGAAACACTCTGAAGTTTCTAAAACCGTTAAGATAATGTCTGTGAGTATAACAGAACTGATATAGCAGGCAAAAACCTGAGGAAAATCCAACTGGATTTGCAGATGACCTTTTTCTCCAAGGTGCCTATTGCATTCAATGTTATGTAGGACTGAGACTGCAGTACCTATGGCTTCCACTAGATGTTAACAGTCTTTATACAGAGTCTGGAAGGTCTAGCACTAAGCAGAACAGATAGGAAGAGGAAGTAGTGAAGGGACCACTTTTGTTTACAACGTTTGACGGGCGCGAGATTGTGGGCACGCACCATTTTATTTTCCTTTCCTATTGTTCACGTTATCGTCCGGTTGAAATATTACAGTAAATATACATAAAAGGATACCTAAGGATACATAAAAAATGATGTTTGATTTGTTTGTAGAAAGTTTATAGGTATAATTTGAACGCGTTCTCTTCACGGTTCAATGGGCGACTCAACGGTGGATTTTCTGATCATAACGCGCCAACCAAACAGAGATTTATGGATATAATAAATGACTTTTTCTAACAAAAGAACCATTGGATGTCTTCGTTGGACACTTGGGAAGCCCTCAGCAGAAGTTCTTCGAAAGGTAAGTGATATTTTTTAGCTCTTAAATGGGTTTTGTGTGACCCGCGCTGGATATGAATTTATGCTAATGTGGAAAATATGTGGGGTGCTATCCTTAACAATCAAATGTTGTGCTTTTGCCGTAAAGCCTTTTTGAAATCTGACAACTCTGTGATATTGCCAAGAAGCAGAGCTTTTGATGACTATGCAACACTTGTATATTGATGAATGTTTAATAATTCAACTTTTGGATTTTGAATTTGGCGCCTTACATTTCACCCGGGTAGTGTCGGGAGTGGCCCGCTAGCGCGCAGCTACTCCCTAAGTAGTTAACTGACTGGGGGATAGAGCGAAAGAGTTAGTTGTGAAGGCTGCCACTACAGTGCCTTCAGAGAGTATTCATACCCTTTGACTTACTCCACATTTTGTTGTGTTACAGCCTGAATTCAAAATGGATTGCATACATTATTTTCTTTCATTCATCTATGTTTTTAGAAATGTTAGCAAATGTATAGATAATTTACATACAGTTGAAGTCAGAAGTTTACATACACCTTAGCCAAATACATTTAAACTCAGTTTTTCACAATTCCTGACATTTAATCCTAGTAAAAATTCCCCTGTCTTAGGTAAGTTAGGTTCACCACTTTATTTTAAGAATGTGTAATGTAAGAATAATAGAAGAGAGAATAATTTATTTCAGCTTTTACTTCTTTCATCACATTCCCAGTGGGTCAGAAGTTTACATACACTCAATTAGCATTTGGTAGCATTGCCTTTAAATTGTTTAATTTGGGTCAAACGTTTCGGGTAGCCTCCCACAAGTTTCCCACAATAAGTTGGGTGAATTTTGGCCCATTCCTCCTGACAGAGCTGGTGTAACTGAGTCAGGTTTTTAGGCCTCCTTGCTCGCACACGCTTTTTCAGTTCTGCCCACAAATTTTCTATAGGATTGCGGTCAGGGCTTCGTGATGGCCACTCCAATACCTTGACTTTGTTGTCCTTAAGCCACTTTGCCACCACTTTGGAAGTTTGCTTGGGTCATTGTCCATTTGGTAGACCCATTTGCGACCAAGCTTTAACTTCTTGACTGATGTCTTGAGATTTTGCTTCAATATATCCACATAATGTTCATTCCTCATGATGCCATCTATTTGGTGAAGTGTACCAGTCCCTCCTGCAGCAAAGCACCCCCACAACATGATGCTGCCACCCCCGTGCTTCACGGTTGGGATGGTGTTCTTCGGCTTGCAAGCCTCCCCCTTTTTCTCCAAAAGGTACGATCTTTGTCCCCATGTGCAGTTGCAAACCGTAGTCTGGCTTTTTTATGGCGGTTTTGGAGCAGTGGCTTCTTCCTTGTTGAGCGGCCTTTCAGGTTATGTCGATATAGGACTCGTTTTACTGTGGATATAGATACTTTTGTACCTGTTTCCTCCAGTGTCTTCACAAGGTCCTTTGCTGTTGGTCTGGGATTGATTTGCACTTTTCGCACCAAAGTACATTCATCTCTAGGAGACAGAACACGTCTCCTTCCTGAGCGGTTTTACGGCTGCATGGTCCTATGGTGTTTATACTTGCGTACCATTGTTTGTACAGATGAACGTGGTACCTTCAGGCGTTTGGAAATTGCTCCCAAGGATGAACCAGACTTGTGGAGGTCTACTAATTTTTATTTATTTTGATTTCTCCATTATGTCAAGCAAAGAGGCACTGAGTTTGAAGGTAGGCCTTGAAATACATACACAGGTTCACCTCCAATTGATTCAAATGATGTCAATCAGCCTATCAGTAGCTTCTAAAGCCATTACATAATTTTCTATAATTTTCCAAGCTGTTTAAAGGCACAGTCAACTTAGTGTATGTAAACTTCTGAGCCACTGGAATTGTGATACAGTGAATTATAAGTTAAATAATCTGTCTGTAAACAATTGTTGGAAAAATTACTTGCGTCATGCACAAAGTATATGTCCTAATCGACTTGCCAAAACTATAGTTTGTTAACAAGAAATTTGTGGAATGGTTGAAAAACGAGGTTTAAGGACCAACATAAGTGTATGTAAACTTATGACTTCAACCTTATGTATTTTGTAGAAGCAGCTTTGGCAGTGATTACAGCTATGAGTATTTCTAGGTAAGTCTTAGGGTTGTATCACATTTCAGGTAAGACCCAAATGTAGACTGTGTTGAAGTAACAAACAGGAGACAACGGACTGTGAGACATGGATGTACATCTAGACACATGAAAAGTAGGAAGTATACAGAGGGTACGGGACAACAGAGGACGAACAGCAGAGGGGCTTATGATTTTGGAGCTGGGGCGAAAGGTCTCGGCTTCCGGGGGTGTAGCCGCGGGGCTATAGCGGCGTGCCAGCACAACCGGCTTAACATCCTTGGGCACCGGTCGGTGTTGCGGAAGCGAAGTGGCCCGGGCCTTACTGAACCCCTCCCAGAGGTCCTGGTACTCCGCGGGAATGGCGTAGAGGTTCGGGACAATTTCCAAGCCCCCAGGAAGACATCCCGGGGCAGGCAGAGATGATTTCAGGCAATGATCGTGGCAGAATGGGCTCCAGCCCATGATGGCACCAGTAGACCAGTCAATCGAGGGATTGTGTCGCTGGAGCCAAGAGAATCCCAATACCACAGGAACCTGCGGATACTCAATTAGCAGGAATTGGATCGTCTCGCTGTGGTTCCCCGACACTTGTAGGTTGATGGAGGTGGTATGATGGGTGACCCGGCGTATAGAGCGCCCGTCCAGTATTCTAACATCCATGGGAATGGAGAGGGGTTGAGTGGGGATGTCCAGTTTGGCCGCCAGGGTAACATCCATAAGACTCAAATTGGCCCCCAAATCGATGAGTATCTGGAGAGACTTGGACTGGTTGCCCCACAGCAGGGTGGCATGGAGAAGGGGGCGAGTAGGGGGAGAAGCAAAATGATCCTTAATACCCACCAGAGTACTCATTCCTACCAATGAGCTAGGTCTCTTGAAGGGACAGGTAGCCACAAAATGACCGGCATATCCCGCAATATAGACAACTCTGGGTGTTAAGTCTGCGTACGTGTTCGGCTGGAGACAGCCTAGCCCTGCCAAGCTGCATCGGCTCTGGAAGAGGCAAATTGGCTGTCTTCGGAGGCTCTTGGAGGAACTCGGGTAAGCTCGGATCCTCTCGGGGACGAAGACGCCAGGGACTTCCAGAGTTTATCAGATGCAAGGTGGGATCCTTGAGTGAGTGATTGCGACCTCAATCAGACCTCTTCTCCCTCCCATGTTCCCGTAGCCAACTATTGATCCGGATGGTTAAAGCGATGAGTGAGTCGAGATCCGTCGGTAGTTCCCGGGCTGCAAGCTTGTCCTTTACTTCATCCAATAATCCATGCAGGAACGTGCTGAACAGCGCTTCCGGGTTCCAGGCACCCTCCGCTGCTAGCGTGCTGAAATCCACTGCATAGTCCACCACACTGAGGGAGTCCTGCCGAAGCTAGAGTAACTTCCGGGCAGCCTCTCTCCCGGACACCGGAGTCTCAAACTTTTCTCACCTCCACCATGAATACCTCCAGACTGAGGCAGACGGTGGATTGTTGCTCCCACCACCATGGCCCAGGCGAGTGCCCTCCCGGACATCAGCGTAGTAATGTACGCTATCTTTGAGTGGTCTGAGCGGGAACGAGAAGGCTGCAGCTTGAAAACGAGGGAGCACTGGGAGAGAAAGGCCCGGCAGGTTCTTGAATCTCCATCGTAGCACTCCGGGGGAGGTAAGCGGGGTTCGCAGGAAACCGGGGTGATGACGCCGCTTACCAGCCGGGTTACTGAGGAGCTGGGAGGTTACAGTCGTAGTAGGCTGCCTAGTAGGCAACCCATGGAATTGCTCCCGCAAGCGTCCAATGCTAGATTGTGACGTTCGGACATGTCCTGGACTCCCCTCCATCAGACTGCAAAGCAACTCTTTGTGTCTACCAATGAGGGCCCCTTGGGAGGAGATGGCGTTGCAGAGCTGGTCCACGTCTGCTGGTTCAGTTCGCACATTTCAGGTAAGACCCAAAGTAACAATGTTTATTACAGCATCAGGGGCAGGCAAATGACAGGTCAAGACAGGCAGAGGTCAATAATCCAAAGTAGTGGGGCAAGGGTACCGGATGACAGGCAGGCTCAGAGTCAGGTCAGGCAGTGGTCGGTAATCCAAAGTAGGGGCAAAAGCACAGGACGGCAGGCAGACACAGGGTCAGGGGCAAGCAGAGTGGTCAGGCAGGCGGGCGGGCTCAGAGTCAGGACAGACAAGGGTCAAAACCAGGAGGACGAGAAAAAGAGAAACTGGGGAAACACAGGAGCTGAGACAAAATGCTGGTTGACTTGAACAAACAAGATGAACTGGCAACAGACAAACAGAGAACACAGGTATAAGTACCAAGGGGATAATCGGGAAGATGAGCGACACCTGGAGGGGGGTGGAGACAAGCACAAGGACAGGTGAAACAGATCAGGGTGTGACAGGATTGAATATTTTGCCGGTATTTAACAAATGTTCCATCCAGAGAATAAATCACTTTTCTCCTGGGTAACCCGGTATTTCCAGCCAAAACCGGAAGTGTCACTCAAAATGATTATAAAGCTTATAAATATGTCTGGTATAACCTGATGCTACCTGAGCCTAATGAGCTATATACAGTATTAAATTCATTTTATGAGCCAATACATATGAGCCAATACATAATGTGCAGTACATATTTACTGTACATTATGCACGACAGAAAAACATAAACGCCCATAGATGTAGCTAGTTATATGCTCTCTTGGTTAAATAAATGAAACTAGCTCCAGTAGGCTAATCTTTTTGAGTGTTTACTGTACTACTGTATCGTATAATACTGTATTATATGGACTGGTATTATGCACATAGTTCAAACCATGATAAAGCAGAAGAGAATAAACGATTCTGGTGCAGCACATGCGGCCTAGTGAATTAGATATTCATTTTGAAATAAAATATGGCCTATTTGCATAGTTACTAGGCTGATGCATATATACTTTTTATAATTTTTATCTTAATGTTATTAGCCTAACTCCTCTTTCTCTCTCTATTGTTGTTTCATTTCTTCCTCGCTTTCAACAGTTAAATGAAACAAGTTTAGTTGTCCTTATCTTCATCATTCTAATGTCATCCTTGAATAGTATAGGACTAGAATTAGATGCAGAAGGCTGTGACTTCTCTTAATGAAGATTGAATGGTTAGGTGTCTGAATAAATAACTGCTATAGCCAACCACCATTGCACGTTCACTCTTATATTCGCTCATGTTTAACATTCAGAAAAAGAAGAGCTTGCGTCCCTCATCTAATAGTCTATTGGTATAAGAAATGCTAAAAACAATAATGCCCAGCAAGCCATTCTAGTCTAGCTTTTCCTGCATGGGACTCCAAAAGCTAAGGAGTGTTTTTTAAGGGGAGAGGCCAGCAGAGCACGGGTGCTTGCGTATTGCGCAAGAGACCGAGGCTATAAGTTAGAAGCTTAGTATGCATAACCCATAATTAATTAGCTAAATATAAGGCTAATACTGCATTGAATGTATTACCTGAAAGAGGCTAGAACAAATATACAGTGCATTCGGAAAGTATTCAGACCCCTTCCCTTTTTCCACAGTTTGTTACGTTACAGCCGTATTCTAAAATTGATTAAATTAAACATTTTCTTCATCAATCTACACACAATACCCCCTAATGACAAATAAAAAACAGGTTTTTAGACATTTTTGCAAATGTATTAAAAATATGAAACAGATACCTTATTACATAAGTATTCAGACCCTTTGCTATGAAATTGAGGTCAGGTGCATCCTGTTTCCATTGATCATCCTTAAGATGTTTCTACAACTTGATTGGAGTCCACCCGTGGTAAATTCAGTCCACTGTAAACTGGTCACCTCTGTATACCCGTCGCAAGACCCACTGGTTGATGCTTATTTATAAAACCCCTCTTAGGCCTCCCTCCCCCCTATCTGAGATATCTACTACAGCCCTCATCCTCCACATACAACACCCGTTCTGCCAGTCACATTCTGTTAAAGGTCCCCAAAGCACACACATCCCTGGGTCGCTCCTTTTTTTCAGTTCGCTGCAGCTAGTGACTGGAACGAGCTGCAACAAACACTCAAACTGGACAGTTTTATCTCAATCTCTTCATTCAAAGACTCAGTCATGGACACTCTTTCTGACAGTCGTGGCTGCTTTGCGTGATGTATTGTTGTCTCTACCTTCTTTCCCTTTGTGCTGTTGTCTGTGCCAATAATGTTTGTACCATGTTTTATGCTGCTACCATGATGTTGTTATGTTGTGTTGCTACCATGCTGTGTTGTCATTTGTTGCTGTCTTGCTATGTTGTTGTCTTAGGTCTCTCTTTATGTAGTGTTGTCTCTCTTAGTAAAGTGTCTAAATACTTCTGTAAATCTGTAAAATTTAATTTTTTATAAATTTGCTAACATTTCTGAAAACCTGTTTTTGCTTTGTCATTATGGATAATTGGGTGTAGATTAATGAGTACACTTAAAAAATATATATTTTAGAATAAGGCTGTAACGTAACAAAATGTGGAAAAAGTCAAGGGGTCTGAATACTTTCTGAATGCACTGTATATAAGGCTATAAATCAATCTAGAACAGGATTATCTATTTTGGATGCAATTTGGATGGAGTTAATGGAGAGAGAAAAAGACTGCGAAAGAGTGCCCGCATGTGCACTGCTTTAAAGCAAAGATATTGGAGTGATAGGCTGTTTTAAAACTCTGCAGCTGCAAAAAAATATATAAAATATAAGTACCTGTCACAAGAAAGAAAGTTACCATGATGAGATGGTATTGTAGGTCGACATGCATTGTGAACTGAGCTCCATACTGAGATGGGCTGTCTGTCCCCACCCTGAGATGGGCTGTCTGTCCCCACCCTGAGATGGGCTGTCTGCCCCCACCCTGAGCATTGATGATTCATCATGCAGAGGCAGTAGAGAAGCCAGATTTAGACATTGCATATTATTTAACACTTCCATTTCACGCCATGCTGTTTATATAAATAATTTATTATAATTTACTGGTTTCTCACAGTTATTTATCCCGGGAAAAGTTAGTAGTTTTGGGCGGTAAATCCCGGTAAATCTCGGTAACCGAGTTCCCGCCATTCAAACCTAGTAAAGTCTGAAAGAGCTTTCCACACACACCTGGGTTGTGCAACATTTGCCCATTTATTATTTTCTAAATTCTTCAAGCTCTGTCAAATTGGTTGTTGATCATTGCTAGACAACCATTTTCAGGTCTTGCTATAGATTTTCAAGTAAATCTAAGTCAAAACTGTAAATCGGCCACTCAGGAACATTCACTGTCTTCTCGGTTACCAACTCCAGTGTAGATTTGGCCTTGTGTTTTAGGTTATTGCCCTGCTGAAAGGTGAGTACATCTCCCAGTGTCTGGTTGAAAGCAGACTGGACTAGCTTTTTCTATAGGATATTGACTGTGCTCATAGCTCCATTCCATTTCTTATTTATCCTGAAAAGAAAACTGTCCTTAACGATTATAAGCATACCCATAACATGATGCAGCCATCACTTTGCTTGAAAATATGGAGTGGTACTCAGTAACATCTTGTATTGGATTTGCCCTAAAAATAACACTTTGTATTCAGGACCAAAGTGAATTGCTTTGCTACATTCTTTGCAGTATTACTTCAGGATGGGGGAGCTGCAAAAAAAGAGACGGCTTTCGGTCCGCTAAAACAGAACTCGTAAAGGCCCAGTGCACTACTTTTGTGAAAAAAGACAAAAAGAAATGTCGGCGCTAAAGACTGCAATATGTCTGCTAATACAGGACTTTTGTGAAAAAGCACCCTCAGTACCCCTTTCTTCCCACCGCTATGCAAACAGGATGCATGTTTTGGAATATTTTTATTCTGTACAGGCTTACTTCTTTTCACTCTGTCAATTAGATTAGTATGGAGGAGTACCTACAATGTTGTTGATCCATCCTCAGTTTTCTTCTATTACAGCCATAAACTCTGTAACTGTTTTAAAGTCACCATTTGCCTCATGGTGAAATCCCTGAGCGGTTTCCTTCCTATCTAGTAACTGAGTTAGGAAGGACGGGTGTATCTTTGTAGTGACTGGGTGTATTGATACACCACCCAAAGTGTAATTAATAAGTTCACCATGCTCAAAGGAATATTACATTTTTCACCCATCTACCAATAGGTTCCCTTCTTTGCAAGGCATTGAAAAACCACCCTGGTCTTTGTGGTTGCATCTGTGTTTGATATTCACTGCTTGGCTGATGGGCCTTACAGATAATTGTATGTGTGGGGTACAGAGATGAGGTAGTCATTGAAAATTCATGTTAAACACTATTATTGCACACCAATTGAGTCAATGCAACTTATTATGTGACTTGTTTAAGCAAATGTTTTTATTTAGGCCTGCCATAACAAAGGGTTGAGTACTTATTGACTCAAGATGTTTCAGCTTTTCATTTTTAATAAAAAAATACATTATGGGTTATTGTGTTTAGGCCAGTGACAAGAAAATCTGAATTTAATCCATTTTAAATTCAGGCTGTAGCACAACAAAATGTGTAAAAATTCAAGGGGTGTGAATACTTTCTGAAGGCACTGTGCTGGACAAAATCAGGATGGCACAAGCCTTTGAACCAATCATCAGATGGGGAATATGCATTAGGGGGACGGCCATTAGAATGAGGTGTAGGTAGCCTGCTGGGAACGGTAATGGTTTGAAAAGCCGCCACACCATTAGACAGTTTCCAGGAAGATGCCAGGGGAACTGAGAAGAAGGAGCTTTGTGCCCTTCAATAAACCAACTTTTTGCTAGCCTGGTCACCGATCTATTTGTGCTGTCTTGCCAACTCCTG
Source organism: Brachymystax lenok tsinlingensis (assembly GCA_030435695.1). Lineage (NCBI taxonomy): Eukaryota > Metazoa > Chordata > Actinopteri > Salmoniformes > Salmonidae > Brachymystax > Brachymystax lenok. The sequence goes on along the minus strand of CM059781.1, from coordinate 26,873,381 downwards.
TGGCTATTGAATGACCATAGGAGTTGGCAAGACAGCACAAACAGATTATCGACCAGGCTACTGAGGTAGAGCTTGTTGCCCCTGAATGAACCACCATTTTACTGCAGTACAATACCTGATGGAGGACAGAAATAGAGAAAACGACAGATTACAGGCACAGATAAGTGAACCAAACATCCTGACTGATCTCCTACCATCTGTCTGCTTTGTTGTGTCTTCCCAGCATTCACCTCGCTGCACCTGATAGCCACAGGCGTGTCCTGTTTCCTGGGGGCGGGCCTTCTGTCCTTTCTGGCCTACGTGTACAGCCAGCGCTTCCACAAGCCCTCGCAGGAGTCCGACGTCATACACCCCACCACGCCCAACCACCTCAACTACAAGGGCAACACCACACCAAAGAACGAGAAGTACACGCCCATGGAGTTCAAGGTATTGTCACAGGTATTCAAGGATTGTCACACACGTAGACACGGATGCACTCATGCAGACACGTGCTTGCATACCCACACCATGAAACACCATTTTCTGCGTAGCAAAAAGATTAGGTAACACCAGTCATTCATTTGATTTTGACAGGAGATTCCATATGCATAGGTTTATTTCATTACATTAACTACTGTACAGGGGATGAGTTATGGTGGGAGCTCAGAACATATATTTCTTATTTCTCTTCACCTGGTTTCTTTACTCCACTTTCTGTTCACTGTCTCAGTCCTTATTAATGGCCCTCATTAGCCTGTTATAGCGATGGATTCCCACTGCTGTTTATAATGCTGGAACCAGCATCTTTTGAGGAATGTAACACCGGTGTGTGCCCGATCTCATCGATCTGTCCCACAATGACATTGCCCTCCCTGCACGTGGCAGGGTTAGCCCTAGGACCGACGTTGTATCATGATCCACCTAATATACATACTGTTGTGGCATATTATATTGCCACATAATTAGTCAAGTACTATGCTAGGACGCTCTTTATCTCAGGTGACGGTTGCTGTTTCTCAGGGCGAAACCTGATTATTTTCTAAAGATGTCAGCCACCAGCTGGCTGAGTGATGTGTTTGGGGCTGAGTGAGGCTGGGTCCTAATGTGTTGCTGAGGCTGGGTCCTTATGCTGGGCCCTAATTATGAGAGTCATATGGTGAGAGCAGGGTCTCATTAGGTTAACGACCAGACCAGGCAGGTTTCATACTACAGGTTGTTAGCTAGCTATTCGCCTGGCATCCTTACTGATTTCTCTAAGTTTCACCATTGAGTGCAGCATTCAGTCTGGTTTAACCAGGCTACCTAGCTAGAGCAACTGGCTCAACATGAGAACTACTGCTGTTATTGTTGCTTTAGCCATCACATTATGCAGTTGTTTCTTCACAGGCCCTCACCACCCAACGTTGTTGTGCATTTCACTGATTCTGTAACCCATTTACAGAGCAGTGTTTGGCCTAGAGCTGTTAACATAAATGACATTACTCAGCAGCCCTCCGTAAAGTGTTCCCTTCGTCGGCGTGTTGTGGCTTCTAGCCGCCACGACCTGCCTCTAAAGTGCAAGTGTATTAAATTAAGTGTGTCCCAAATGGGACCTAATTTCCTATATAGTGCACTACTTTCCCTATGGGCCCTAGTAGTGCACTATAAAGGGAATAGGGTGCCATTTGGGATACAAACGAAATGTTTTTGTATTTCGTTTTTTGGAGGCGCCTACTGTAATTTATTCATGCCTCTCATATTTGTTCATTGATTATGCTTGATGTTTGGCTGCTAAAGCACATTTGTTGAAGGGTTGTACCTTGCTTAGAAATCTACTTACAGTACCCAGCACTGTTGCCCACTTTTCAACCTGTAAGAGTTGTTGGTAAACTAACCCATCTGTTACAGCACTGGTATAAAACTCTTATGTCACTGTTATAACACTGTTATGACTGTTTTCTCTACTCTTCCCACCTCACCCAGAAAAACACTTTACTGAACAGTACGTACCTTTTCAACCGATCAGTGTTTTTTGTCTAATTTTGTAGCCACTGTCACCTGTTATGACACTGTCTTCTCTCCTCCTCCAGACCCTGAACAAGAATAACCTGCTCCCAGATGAGAGGTCTAACTTCTACCCAACGCCCCTGCAGCAGACTAACATGTACACCACCACCTACTACCCCACAGCGCTGGGCAAATATGACTACAACAGGCCTGACTCCTCCCTTCCCCCTGCAGGACCTATAACAACAGCTGAGACCCCACCCCCATTGCCCCGCCCGCCCACCCAGACTGAACTGAACTGCACCCCTATCACCATGGTGACAGATGGCATGGTGACTGAACACAACCTCTGACCTAGAACTTATTTTTGCTCCCCTCTCCTTTATCCCATGGTATCTCCCAAATGGTGTGGGGGGTGTAAGGGTATACCTGGAACATACCATCAGAACTCTGTAGGGGTGCTGATGCCTCCAATAGACTCACTAAGTAGAGCCAGGAATTTGATCATAGTTTGGGGTGTATTTTGGGGGTGAGTACCGGACATCACAGTGTCAACGTAGTGCTTCGGTGGAGAGGTAAATGATGAACTCTATAAGACACTATAAGCTACAGTATGGAGTTGGAGAACTACTTATCCCTGTGGAACTTGACAACCTGAGCGCCTTAATGTAGGTGTTGTGTTGCTATCCAGAGAGGCTAGAGTTGGCCTTAGGAGAAAACTCAAATGGCCGCCACCTCTCTTCCCTGGTCTGTCTGGTCATCTCAATTTTCGATCTTGTCTCATCGCTGCAACTCCCCAGCGGGCTCGGGAGAGACGAAGGTGGAGTCATGCGTCCTCCAAAACACGACCCGCCTAACCCAGCTCCTTAACACCACCGCCAGCTTAACCCGGAAGCCAGCCACACCAATGTGTTAGAGGAAACAGTGTTCAACTGGCGAGTGGGGTCAGCCTGCGGGAACCTGGCCCGCCACAAGGAGTCGCTAGAGCCCGATGAGCCAAGTAAAGCCCCACCGGCCAAACCCTCCCCTAACCCGGATGACGCTGGGCCAATTGTGCGCCGTCCTATGGGACTCCCGGGCCATGGCCGGTTGTGGGGAATGAACCCGGGTCTGTAGTAACGCTGCGCCACTCGGGAGGCCTATGAATGAGTCTCTATGTCACCAACATACCCTCGGTCTGCAGCCTCATGATAAACATCTAATTCTCCCAACAACAAAAGCAGTTACCCAGAACAACCCTACCAGCGCATATCATTGTGTCTGTCCTTCAGTATGGTGGATGCGAATCGGGAGGGAACAAAAAAAAGAACTAAATTAATTCAAGAGATGAAGAGATCAATATCAGTTCTATTGTGTTTGGAGGTGGATGGATGCACTCAGCTCACCTCGCCTCATCAAATGACACGAGGAGGACAAGTACTTGGGACTTCAGCTCTGTTATGACGCCATGTTTTTGGGTGGTACTATGGGACCAGGGGACCAGAGGCACATCCAGGATTGGCAGCGTGTGATCTGTTATAGGAAAAGTGCCTACACTAGACCACATAGATACAGACCTTCTCACTGATGGAGAGAATCTCTCTATCTGCTTATGTCCAAACAAGGCCCACACCTCAGGCTGGCTGTGTTATGTATTTTATCGGTCTGTTCACAAAGGCAATGTTTCCCAGGGAATGATCTGAACATGGGCTAGAGAGATGAGATGTCTGACTGAAATACAGTTGGAATCATCCAGCTTTGGGATGCTTTGGGTGTACAATAGAGAGGATCATGTCGGGTCAAATTTGATTTTCTATTACTTATTTTTATGATGATATGAAGACTTTTGGAAGGAATTCCCTTGGTTCTAGAATGGAATGGATGTATTCTACTGAGTACTATACCTACCTACCGCTCAGTGGTCATATTAAATATGGCCAGTGTGCAGAACTGGACTGCAGATAGTAGTGGGGCATTTTTTTATGAGGGAGGTTATTTGTTTGATGTTCAAGAGAGCAGTAGGATAGGAGGAAATGTTTTATTTCACAAATAAGGGATAGCTGATTCACTTTTGAGTTTCTCATCGGTTTCACACCACAACATAAAAAAAAATCACAGCAGCTTAGTAGCCAATACGTGTCTGACAAATGAAAGGAGAATTTTGCTTTATTACAACCACGTCTTTATTTTTGATGGCATGTTATGAAAGGGTCCAGACCTCTTTGTTGTTGTTGCAATTTCACTTGTTTTTGAGAAACATACCCCAACCAGCGAGTCACTACCTCATCCTCGTTGTGCAGTCCGGGGGCTCTGAAAAAACATGAACAAATGCTCCAAAAACACTCAAATACGGCCTTTTAGAAACGGAAAACCTTCAGTATAGTGATGCAGGTCTTTAGATGTTGTACACATGAAACTGTGTCATTCCGAACTTTATCCGCAACGTTATATTCCATTTTGTGAAACTCTAGCTGTTTCCCCTATCCAGCTGTTCCATTCTCCTAGTAGCCTGCTGCTAAAATGGACGGAGAGGTATCATTCGAGTCACAACAAAATGGAATATAACGTTGTGGATAAAGTTCGGAATGACACAATTTCATGTGTACAACATCTAAAGACCTGCATCACTATACTGAGAGGGTTTCTGTTTAAAACAAATACGTATTTGAATGTTTTTGGAGCATTTGTTCATGTTTTTTCAGAGCCCCCGGACTGCACAACGAGGATGAGGAAATGACTTGCTGGTTGGGGTAAGTTAATAAAAAAAAAAGTGAAATTGCAAAAATGTCTGTACCCTTGTATAATACTTCAATTCAGTACATAATTTTTTTTGATTTGGTTGTAAAAACACACACTATTCTCCTTTAAGATTTTACAAAAATAAAATAATGTAGAAGCAAATATTCAGTCTGACTGTAGCGAATATCAATGTGTCCCTCTCTTTACAATGCTAAATCATGCTTTGGTATGAGATTAGTGTGTGTGTGTGTGTGTGTGTGTGTGTGTGTGTGTGTGTGTGTGTGTGTGTGTGTGTGTGTGTGTGTGTGTGTGTGTGTGTGTGTGTGTGTGTTTGCTTTCTTCGTATGTGTATGCCTGTGAGAGTGAATGAGGAGAGGAACAGACAACTGTATGTATTTTGTACAATGTAAATGTAATTCTTTCTTACATATGACTGTGTATATAATGGGATCTGTAAAGGGGTATGTGCATTTTTTCCACACGTTATGGTGATAGCACTCCTAATGTTCTACTGGGTTTCTATATGTTCCATGTATTAGATGATAATCATTGTAAGTTAACGAGAGCTGCGCAGTTCTCATAAGGAAACACTATTTATAGTGAAGCTTGGATCTTAAAGGGCATTTCAGAAACAGAACTGAGCTATATTTTATTATTATGCCCGCTGTTAAAATGAATGCTAATTTAGCAGCAATGTTTTCAGTTCCACTCATAGAAATGGTATGATTCTATCCTATCATTCTAATTCTATAGTTCCGCTATATGCACGAGAGCTCTATCTGTACATAAGAGACAGCCTTCGATCTGCAGAGCATTAATGACATCTAAAGGTTAGTATAATGTAAATGTATATTGTTGTATAGCTAACACTGTTTAAAAAAGGAAAAAGCCTTAGTTGTAAAAAAAACAAAAAAAGAAAACAAAGTGCAGCAGCAATGTACTCACCAACCATGGGGTTTGTAAGGGGATAGAGTTTGTCAATGTGACTGGTCGACAACGGCCTGGACAACTTCTCCAGCTGTTTTGTAACTTTCTGCAGATGTACAGTTTGTCGAGATCCTATGTAGTATCTTAATCCCCGTTTATACCTGGTGCTAACATACATGCCTTGTCCTGATTGTGTCCACATCCTGATTGTGCCCACATATGCAGACAGGTATAGACGATCAAAAGACACATTATAATCTGATTGTGCTTAGATCTTACAGACCACCTCCGGAGGTAGTCAGGGACTCATTCTGTCTGGATATCTAACAAGTCTCTGGACAGTGAAACCCTTTAAATAATAATTATACTGCCTTCTAAAATAATTGACAGGTGGCACCATGTGTCTTAAAATAAATAAATAAATATTATTTTGAAAGAAATCCATCAAATAATTTTTATACGGTGAGGGAGTATGAAATCTGGTCACAGTGTGGACACGGTGGATGAATAAGCCTGCGTTTAGACAGACAGCCCAATTCGGATTTAGTTTTTTAACAAAAATTATTCACCAGGTATAAATAAGGCTTTAGAGTAACAAAGACAACCTGTCCTTTTAGAAGCACTCATGCCATTTTAATACAAAATGAATGTCACCACAACAGTTAAAAAAAAAAAACATTTTAAATGAACAAGAACAAGACACACAAAATTGTGAGTAGTGTATAGTAACAGTATTACGATAGTCCATTGACTAGATCAAAGTAATTCATCTGTTTAGAGGATTTACAGCAATCCCTCCACCCAGTGGTTTTCCTTTCCCCACTTGCCTGACCCACATTTGTTGGTTTGTGATTGGCTCACCCTAAATGATGACTCCCTTTGATTGGCTTCCCCCTGGCCCTGTAGTAATTTTTGATTGGGCAAGCTGGCACATTGTGAATCTCTGTCCCCTGATTGGCTCGGTGCCCTTCTATGCAACTGACCTGGTGGTACTATTAGATATGTGATGTAGACTGTAATCACTGCCTTTTAGACACTGTGAATTTTTTGGTACTCTATATTTTTGTATATTGTACATTATAAAGGATAATAAACCTTGATGCCAACATGACGTGCGTGTGTGAACTCCATCATTCCATCACATCACTCCAATGCCTCCGCAGATTACGCTATACTGTATGTACAGGTATCACCTGAAATTGACAACACATCTTCCCTATCATTTTATACCTAAACTTCCCTCACACTGAAAGTATCCATATACTGTATGTAGCCTACAGTACTGTGCATGGCAGGGCTGAAATTAATCTGACAAGTCAGAAACCCCAACCCCACTCAGGTACAGTGCTTCCTCCTCATTTGGCTGGGGTGCTGCCCTGGCTGTGCCTCTCCATTACCCAGAGAAACGTAAGACTGCTGAGTGTGTCTTTATTGATGAATGCAGCAATTGCATTAATCACCTCATCTGCTAAGCTAACCCACAGGCATGGACATGATGGAGTGTGATCATGGTGTGATGGGACAGCTGGCTCAGCCAGGCGGTCACTATCCATCTATAGTAGTCTAGTCCTATAGGCTAATACTGCTGAGTATTGTCCTATAGGGATGGCTGGTGTGTGAGGTAACTATCCATCAGATGATGTAATGAGAGTCAGAGTAGAAATGAAGAGGACTAGACAGGACACCACCGCTGCAAAAGAGGTGACCCTCTCTCTCCACTCTGGTTTTTAATGATCTATGTCACCATGGGAGTCTATCCTCCTCCTGTACCTCTCAGTGTCCTCTGGGCTGCAGAGCTGCAAGTTAGTACAAAGTGTCCCCAGTTTTCCTTTTTACCTCAGATGCACCTCTGCTAACACATGACTATGCTTATTGGCTCCAGTGCTTTAAAATTAGTGTTAGCATAACAGGCTGACTACACCGCTTGTTTCACATGCGGGAGCATTGAAAAATAAATTTAGAAATCTTTATTATTCAATTATTGCACCCACACTGCTTGCGCGCGCCAACGAGCGTCTGCGTTGCCAAGGGCTAAAATAGAAGTCAGTTCTATTTCTGACGCAGATCGCGCTGCAAGTCCTGCCTCTCCCATCTCCTCATTGGTTTATAGAAGAAGGTACCCACGTGCCATCTCCTCATTGGTTATACCCACGTGGGTGACTGAAAGACGAACGAGGTCAGTGGCGGTAATGCACCTAATTTATGAAAGTTGCCAATCGCAATATAAAGTCAAGAGAAGAAAAAGCCTGGAAGGAGGAGAGATGACTAGAAACGATTCGGTTGACTGTTTTATGTGTGGATTAATTGGTGGAGTAGAGGACCTTGTGCATTTCAGGTAAAATAACAACTCAATGTTTATATCCCAGGACAAATTAACTAGCAACAGCAAGCTAGCTAAATAGGACAAATTAGCTAGCAAGTGCAAGCTAGCTAGCTAAATTGCCATAAATGTTTAATGCTTTTCGACCTGTCCCCAAATTAATATAATTGGTTCAGTTTGTTTTGATATTTTAACCTGCGTGTCGTGATCGCGTTTGGTGTGGGGGACAAAATACATTTATGCACGATGACGCATGCACACAGCCAGGTTTGGGTTCCGTGTAAGTGTGCCAAGGCCCTCTGATGTACATTACACCATGACCAGTGGCTTTTGAGAAACATGGATCTTAAGGACTGTTCTGGTTATTGGCTCCAGTGCTTTACCATTAGCTTAGCATCAGTGCGTCTGTCTGATGTACATTACAACACCACCAGTGGGCCTAGTGGATCTTAGATGCTCTAGTTCTCTCTGTTGATGTTTACCAAGAGGAGGGCCGTTGTTGATTGTTTTGAAGTATTGCTTCCCCGGAGGGAGGATCAAGAGTGGGATGCAGAGACAGACGTGTTTGTGTGTTTACATGACAGAGAAGATCACACAGAACCACATCTCTGAGCCAGACGATGGCTCTCATCTCAACGTCTGTGGGTTCTGGATCGTGTCGTCGTGTTCAGTGGCCAGTCACACACATACACACACTCACAAAAGCTCAGATCTCCATCCTCTGAGAATACTGGGAAATTGTTTGATTTGACGCATCAGCTTACAATTAATCCACCAGCCAACTCTTCTCTGAAGTAAACGATGGAACTTTTCCTGAAATTACCTCAAAGGCACTTCATGGCATTTGAAATCTAATTAAAGAGTCTAGATTCTACTGAGGTACAGTGTCTTGAACAACAATTATAAGGTCCATCTACAAATTTGTAGACATTTGGGTTTTGACACTTTCAAACTGACCATTTCAGTGATCTGTCTTCATAAAAAGTCAGCAAATTTGAGGCAAGTTTCAATGTTAACTCTGCTAATCTTTTGTTCATCAACAACCTTTGTCGAATCAGGTAGAGCTGTGGTGCAGTTGACCAGTGGACAACGCTGGAACTATGGTTGAGGCAAGGGTTATGGTTGAACCGGGATGTGGACATGAAAATTAAGCGGAGCCAGTTCAGAAAGGAAACTTGAGGGCCCCGACTCAGCTGACGCATCAGCTGAGATGGTACCAATTAGAGGGTAGTATCAATCACGCCTACCAATCCCGCCAGATATTGGCGCAGGAGGAGATGGCTGCCGTTTTACGGTCCCCTAACCAATTGTGCTATTGTGTGTGGTGTTTTGCATTATTTGTAACTTATTTTGTACATAATGTTTCTGCCACTGTCTCTTATGACTAGAAAGAGCTTCTAGATATCAGGACAGTGATTACTCACCTCATACTGGAAGAAGATTTTTTGTTTAACGAGTCGGACGCGAAGGATATACTTCAGACACCCGACAAGACCCTCATCCCCGTCAACTACGATCATCTATTTTTTCATTTATTTCTCCCTAATTTCATGGTATCCAACTGGTAGATATTTCCTGAGCTTTCTTATATCTCCTTACATCTTATATCTCCTAGATATAGGACAGATATTACTGCACGGTCGGGAACTAGATGCACAAGATTTTCACTACACTCGCATTAACATCTGCTAACCATGTGTATGTGACCAATACAATTTGATTTGATTTGACACTTCAAAACCTTATTCCTTATGATTCTTTTTTTCTGCCTGTTTTTGCCATTTATGAATGTTATTCAATGCATTTCTATGGGCTATAGTATTAAAGGCCAAATTCATTTTTAAATATATATTTTTTACCTACAGGTAAAATTTCAAAACATGACCCTGAAGAAATTCAAAACATGACCTAGGAACAAAGCCAATGATAAATGGTGTGCTTTGCAGTTCATTTTGGTATGTTCATTTTCACATATACATTTATATTTTGTTAATTTAGCAGACACTCTTCTTACAGTCAGTGCATTCAACTAAGGTAGATCAACAACACATATCACAGTCATAGCAAGTAAAACGTTTCTATAACCATTACTGAGAATGTTGTTGCTGTTCATGTTGGCTACTTGCAAATGTATTTCTGTATTTTTTGGTTATTTTGATACATTGATCTTTATGGTATTTTGTAGTTGTATTTTGTCATTTTTTCCCCATCCCTGTTCCAACCCTAACCCTAGACAACCAATAGAGGACCAGAGGTCAGAGTGGATCTAACAACTCAATTTCCTTGTATCCTCCAACCTCCATTAACCAGACCAACACAAGAGGATGGGTTAATGTTGTTACTGGTTAACATAGCTTGATGGTGAGTGATGAGTGGGAGGCAGAGAAAGGGCATTGATGTAGGGTCTTCTCCTGTACACCATCCCTCCCCAGTCCTCTCTAATGAAAGAGAGAGGAATGAAATATGGAGGGAACCAAACAATGTTAAAACACCATGAGGCTCCATCCATGCTCACATCTTTAAAAATAAAAAATAAATATAGTATGAGCACCTCCAGTTTAAAGTTCTTGGTCGTTGCGAGGCTGTAAGGTATTGATGGAGACATCCATTTGTGTTTTATTTAATCTACTTAGCCACCTGCCAGGGGTTGTAAATGCTAAAGCACACTCTGAGGAGTGGGGATATTGCTGATGGCACAAAAATGTTGATGGGGACATGCATGAATTTAAAGATGGTATAAAAAGGGACTCCACCATGCCTAAATAAAGGAAATAGGGTCTTACTGCATCATAGAGGCCTGTACACGCTCAGGTTGTCAACTGATATATAACACATTTGACACAATTGTTGTGAAACCACTGATATTATTGTGATACTACAGAGAGTTTGTCTGCACAAAAATGTTTACACAACCATTGTCCAGTGTCTATACATGTAATTACTTTTCCATAGAAAAACTCTGTTTTATCAGAACTGTTCTGCCAAATGCGTAGTTATCACGACTCAGGATATGGTCCAGATGCAGACACGGGAGGCGGATAGTACAGTTCTCACATGATTTATTAGAAACAGGCAAAGGGCAGGTCGAGCGCAGGCAGAGGTTCGTGATCAGGTCAGTCAGGCAGGTACAGGATGGCAGGCAGGCTCAGGGTCAGGGCAGGCAGAATGGTCAGAACCGGGAAAAACTAGGAAACAGAACTGGAGAAACAGGAAGGCGGGAGAGAACGCTGGTAAGACCTGACAAGACAAGACAAACTGGAAAACAGACAAACAAAGAACACAGGTATAAATACACAGGGGATAATGGGAAGATGGGCGACACCTGGAGGGGGGTGGAGACAAGCACGAAGACAGGTGAAAAAGATCAGGGTGTGACAGTAGTACTGTACATTAGTTGTACAATCTGCATGTGTACAGTGTTTTTCATAAGTACAAGGAGTAGCCAGCCAAATAGAAAAAGTTGCCAGCCAGGGAGCTCCGGGCTGGGGGGGTTCTGGGGGGACATGCCCCTGGGGAAAGAAATTGCAGACCAATTTCTATTTTGCTGGCCTCTGGTAAATTCTAATGCGTTGATTCCATCTGAAATACACAGCTAAATTATTGAATACTTTAAAGGGTGACTGCACTTTCTGATTTGGCCTCGTTTTAGATTTGGTTCATTAAGAAATGCTAGCGGCCATTACTGAATTAAAATGTGTGTTGGTTTCAGGGTGTGGTTTGATGTGGGTGTTTTGTGTGTGTGTGTGTTCTTTTTGCTGTACTCCCCCCCACACCACCCCACCCCACCCACCCACCCTTCCAACCCTACCCTAATTGGAGTAAACAACAATACTTCTACTGTTACTTACAGCAATTTCACTCACATCTACGGTACCTGTAGTTAAATAATTATACATACAGTATATTCCTAATTTCCTTTTTCTTCAAGTGCTGGATTTTCACCCACAGCGGGCCAATCCACCATTCATTCTGATCTGAACTCCAATCTTCCGTTGTCCACAGATTAAAAAAACACACAGAAATTCCAGTGTTTCTATGTCAAACGGTTTTGTTATATTTCAGTCTCTGTGATGTATATAAAGTGTAATATTGGGATGCCAACTCAAAATTTAATACATTTCAACTCTATATCTGACATGGTACAGGTGTCTTTGTTTTAAGCCCATAACCATGTGTGTGAGGTGTAACATCTTGTTTCAAAGTAGATTTGTTTAAGACTACCAAGAAACACTCTGTGTGACTTTGATTTAGTCCACTGCAGTAAAAGGTTATTACATTAGAGACTTTTCTTGTAGTGGCTGCAGCTCAATCACATCTTTCTGCTGACATAACATCGGACTTGTGAAAGCGGCCTTTTTCTACACGAGAGCATCCGGAAAAGAAAATGATCATCAAATTGTCTGTGAAACCCAAACCGTGTGAGCTACAAACTTAAGTCACCACAATCAAAAGATGAGACTCTCCACAAACACGACAGTGTCGGTTGTTTGGCTCTTCAACATCCACAAGCTTTACAGCTTTTCGAGGTCTTCTCACAAAACTGACTCTCCAGACCAAACCGTTGGAGCTACAAACGAACTTGTCCCCAATATTGAATGGGGAGACTCTCACCAACACGAAGACGTCAGTTGCTTCAGGGGAGTCATCTGAAGTTAACCCAGTAGCCCACTGGGCTGTAAAACTTGCAAAAGGTTCATAGGTGGTAAAATGTGCCACGACATCACCAAACATGGGTCTAAATATACAGTGGGGAAAAAAAGTATTTAGTCAGCCACCAATTGTGCAAGTTCTCTCACTTAAAAAGATGAGAGAGGCCTGTAATTTTCATCATAGGTACACTTCAACTATGACAGACAAAATGAGGGAAAAATCCAGAAAATCACATTGTAGGATTTTTTATGAATTTATTTGCAAATTATGGTGGAAAATAAGTATTTGGTCACATACAAACAAGCAAGATTTCTGGCTCTCACAGACCTGTAACTTCTCCTCTCACAGACCTGTAGGCTCCTCTGTCCTCCACTCGTTACCTGTATTAATGGCACCTGTTTGAACTTGTTATCAGTATAAAAGACACCTGTCCACAACCTCAAACAGTCACACTCCAAACTCCACTATGGCCAAGACCAAAGAGCTGTCAAAGGACACCAGAAACATAATTGTAGACCTGCACCAGGTTGGGAAGACTGAATCTGCAATAGGTAAGCAGCTTGGTTTGAAGAAATCAACTGTGGGAGCAATTATTAGGAAATGGAAGACATACAAGACCACTGATAATCTTCCTCGATCTGGGGCTCCACGCAAGAGCTCACCCGTGGGGTCAAAATGATCACAAGAACGGTGAGCAAAAATCCCAGAACCACACGGGGACCTAGTGAATGACCTGCAGAGAGCTGGGACCAAAGTAACAAACCCTACCATCAGTAACACACTACGCCGCCAGGGACTCAAATCCTGCAGTGCCAGACGTGTCCCCCTGCTTAAGCCAGTACATGTTCAGGCCCGTCTGAAGTTTGCTAGAGAGCATTTGGATGATCCAGATGAGGATTGGGAGAATGTCATATGGTCAGATGAAACCAAAATAGAACTTTTTGGTAAAAACTCAACTCGTCGTGTTTGGAGGACAAAGAATGCTGAGTTGCATCCAAAGAACACCATACCTACTGTGAAGCATGGGGGTGGAAACATCATGCTTTGGGGCTGTTTTTCTGCAAAGGGACCAGGACGACTGATCCGTGTAAAGGAAAGAATGAATGGGGCCATGTATCGTGAGATTTTGAGTGAAAACCTCAGCAAGGGCATTGAAGATGAAACGTGGCTGGGTCTTTCAGCATGACAATGATCCCAAACACACCGCCCGGGCAACGAAGGAGTGGCTTCAGTGAAGCATTTCAAGGTCCTGGAGTGGCCTAGCCAGTCTCCAGATCTCAACCCCATAGAAAATCTTTGGAGGGAGTTGAAAGTCCGTGTTGCCCAGCAACAGCCCCAAAACATCACTGCTCTAGAGGAGATCTGCATGGAGGAATGGGCCAAAATACCAGCAACAGTGTGTGAAAACCTTGTGAAGACTTACAGAAAACGTTTGACCTCTGTCATTGCCAACAAAGGGTATATAACAAAGTATTGAGATAAACTTTTGTTATTGACCAAATACTTATTTTCCACCATAATTTGCAAATAAATAAATTAAAAATCCTACAATGTGATTTTCTGGATTTCTTTTTCTCATTTCGTCTGTCATAGTTGAAGTGTACCTATGATGAAAATTACAGGCCTCTCTCATCTTTTTAAGTTGGAGAACTTGCACAATTGGTGGCTGACTAAATACTTTTTTGCCCCACTGTATATGTATTGTATAATTTCTGCTGCTGCTGTTTCTTTTCACAAGATTGGCGTGTGTAGCTTGTTGTTGTTGTTGTCCAAAAATAAGTCATCAAAGCGGCAGTACGCTACAGTCATAGCCTCCGTGTGGGGCAAAAGTTAGGCGATATCTAATCAATGGAAGATGTAATTAAAATGATGCAATTAGCAGCAGGATAGGCTACAACGATCAAGAGCCAACAGGTAGGCTGCTACTGAAAAGAAAAGCACGCAACTATAGAGGACAAACATACAGTGGTTCTTCCTTTAAAAGTTGTGTCATACTGCGGCACACCTTGCGTGCTATCGCAGCATTCTGTGGCACGTCATTTAATTCTCAGCCTTTTTTTCTGTTGCTGCAAGTTATTGCTAGTTTGGCCACCAGAGGGCATCTTTGAGAAGCATTTGATAGTCGTCCATATTGCAGACACCGGAAGACCGGGATTCAATCCCCCAACGGGGAGGAAGGAGTAGGCTGTCCTTGTAAATAAGAATGAGTTCTTATCTGATTGCATATGTGTTGTTTCATAGTTGTGATGTCTTCACTATTATTCTACAATGTAAAAAATAGTAAAAATATAGAAACATCCTGGAATGAGTAGGTGTGTCCAAACTTTTGACTGGTACTTGCTTAAAACAGCTAGGGTCCCATTTTCCGAATTTTCGCCTGTCTGACGTATCCAAAGTTAAATGCCTGCCACTCAGGGCCAGAAACTAGGATATTCACATAATTAGTACTATTGGATAGGAAACACTCTGAAGTGTCTAAAACCATTAAGATATAGTCTGTGGGTATAACAGAACAAATATAGCAGGCAAAAACCTGAGAAATTTCTGTCCGGAAATCCTTTTTCTTTTGCCCTCCACTCACTTTGAAGGCCTGGTAATAGAAGTCAATGGGGAATAGGAAACAGGTTGCAGTACCTATGGCTTCCACTGGATGTCTCTGGAAAGTGTCTGGAGGAAATAGCCCTGAGGAGATCCTTATAGAAGAAGAAAGACTACAGGAAGGGAAAAATGTAAACAACCGTGCACGTTCACGAGAACGCGCCCAGCTTTCTTTTCCTCTTATAACGTTTCAGTTACCATCCGTGTAAAATATGATCGCTATTATTCATAAAAGGATAGATAAAGATGCATGATTAATGATATTTGATTTGTTTGTGAAAAGATGAGAGGTATAACTTGAACGCGTTCTCTTCACTGTACAACGGGCGAGTAGACTGACAATGCTTGGTGGATTAGCTGAACATAACGTGCCAACCAAACGGAGATTTATGGATATAATGAATTACTTTTTCTAACAAAATAACCATGGATTCTCTTGTTTGGACACTTGGGAAGCCCTCAGCAGAAGTTCTTTGAAAGGTAAGCGATTTATATTAGCTGTGATATGGACATTTTGAGAAAATATGTCAGGTACTAGCCTCAAACAATCAAATGTGGTGCTTTCGCCGCAAAGCCTTTCTGAAATCTGACAATGCAGTGATATTGCCAAGAAGCAGAGCTTTTGATGGCTATGCAACACTTGTATATCGAAGAATGTTAAATATTACGAATTTTTATTTTGAATTTGCCGCGTTATGTTTGCTCTGAAAACGATCCCGCTAGCCGGATCCGTGCGCAGAGAGATTAATATTATGTTGTTTCTATTCCATGAAAAACTAAAATCCCTCTGGGGCTCTGTTATGATGGAACGGAAAATATAGCGCTGTACAACGTGACGTAAATAAGAATGAGTTCTTAACTGATTCCAGATGTGTCATTTCATAGTTGTGATGTCTTCACTATTATTCTACAATGTAGAACATAGCAAAAATATAGAAACATCCTGGAATGAGTAGGTGTGTCCAAACTTTTGACTGGTACTTGCTTAATTTATTTAATTAATATTATGGTGTTTGAAAAATGCGAAACCCCTAAATTCAGACCGTTTTACTCTTGGAGCGCACACTGGATGTTTGGGCCGAGGCAGTCAAACACCCAAGCTAACGTTGGCTAGCTTGCTAGCTACTTCCAGACACAAATGATACCACTCTGACCATTGTACTCGACCTAGCAGAGCTGGTTAGGCAGTTTTCGTGTTAACCAGAGCGTTGGTGTCACGATCTTGTACAGAATTGGACCAAGGGGAAGCGCGGGTTGAGTTCCACATCTTTAATACCAGTGAAACTTCCAAAATAAACAAAGAACAAAACAGATCGGCCATACACGTAGCGGACATACACTAACAGAAACTATAACCCACAAAGGCAGGTGGGGAAGGGAACAAACTAAATAGGATTCCCAATTAGAGGCAACGACTAACAGCTGCCTCTAATTGGGAACCAACACAAAACTCAACATAGAAAACACAACATAGAACAAAAACCCCCCTGGTCACGTCCTGGCCCAAAACCCCATAGATAACCCAGAGGGCTAGAGGGCTATCTATGGCCAGGACGTGACAGTTGGTGACTGAAACTGTGCTGCGGGAAACAATTTAATTACGATTACTGACACCTGCCATATTCAATGGGTTTTGAGCGCTCATAAATTAATTATTCTGCGCTCTGGTACACTCAGAAGAGAGTGCTCTGAAATCGGAGTAGATAGCCAGAGCAAATTTTTAAAAGCACCCGAATGTCCATTGAGAACGCACAACGACCATACCATTTAGCTAAGCTAAGAATGACGGGAATAATCAAGTCAATAAACGTTGGATAGTTAGATAGCCTATAGTTAATATACTGGCAAGTTTGATGTATAACTACTAACGTTAGGTAGCTAGCTAACATACCGGTACATACTGCTGTAATGATATGCTATGCGGTTCGTAAGGACAGAGTAGCTAACAAATTGTCAGCCAATATAACGTGTACGGTAACTTATTTGAAAAGTCATTACTTTATTACATTGAGTAGCAAGCTACCGCGAGGACACGCTCTACATGCTCTATTGACTCCGCGGCTTGAACATGCTTTTGGTGCACTGTAGATAGCTCGCTGGACTTCGGGCAAGAAGGTTTAGTTCGAAACCTGCTCCCTGCTTGTTTCATTTGAATTCGTGCACAATTATCAGTTTATTATTTGGTTTATATTGCCCATTCATTGTCAGTTAGAGACAGTAGTGCATTGGGACCCAAAAGCATAATCAGTGCTCTAACTCCCCCTTGGTAGTTAAGGCAAATCTGGTCTGCAGTGTTGCCAACTCCTCAGTAAGGAAAGTAGCTATTGGCTGTCCTAAAAGTCGCTAGAAGTCGCTAAATGACGTCATCGCCTAATTTGCATAATTGGCCATGTGCATGTAATTGTAATGGACGCTGTAGGAGAGAGGAAGAAAGTTAATTTGTAGTTCTAAACATTTAGGGTGTTTTTACTCACTTTTTGTCTCTCCCACAACGTTATTCCTCTCTCCTAGGTCACATGCCAGCATGGAACAGTGTTCAGCAATCAATAGCTAATACCATGGTGGCCTCAGCCTTTTTTGCAGAGTACATTTTTTAACCATAAATGGCAGATTGTTTTGGGTGGAACTGTTACGTATAAGGCTTTGCCTTTTGAGTATGTTTTTGAGTTGTCATGTGTTATTTTACATCACTAAGTTTGGCGTAGAAATATGCCCATGTATCATCTCCAATAAATGGCTTCAACCAGCCTTTGAATTCAGGGTTTGATTCCCACTCCTTTCTGTATTTTTGAGTGTACAGTTTAGACTGAGACATGATGACCTAGCCAGCTAGATGTTTAGCTTATGTCACAGAGAGGCACACACACAGTGGACAAGGTGAGTAAGTGACTGAGGCAGTGTGAGTCAAATGCAGTGATTTATTTTTGTGCAGTGATTTATTTTAGACAAAGAACATTTTACATTTACATCCCGCCCTGAATGTAAGCCAGGGTGGGATCAGCCAGCGGCAGCTTCCCGCATGCGCGATTCATTTGCAGTCTGGACGCGGAGGGGTGAACATCTCCTGCTCTGACTGCAGCTGGGAGGGACTGCTGCGCGAGGACTGTGAGTGCTTTGGGACGGGGGTGAGGCCCACGACAGCACCCACTGCTCGTTGAGAAGAGTAAGAACGATACCTGCTTTCACATCAGATTCTCCAAAAGTCTCCAATAACACCAGAAAAAGTCGCTAGATTTGTCGCTAGTCGCTTTTTTAAAAATGTGTTGCTAGAGGGGTCTGAATACTCGCTAAATATATCGACAAAGTC
Source organism: Brachymystax lenok tsinlingensis (assembly GCA_030435695.1). Taxonomy (NCBI): domain Eukaryota; kingdom Metazoa; phylum Chordata; class Actinopteri; order Salmoniformes; family Salmonidae; genus Brachymystax; species Brachymystax lenok. The sequence continues at coordinate 26,854,893 of CM059781.1, read as the reverse complement.
GCTGAGTTGGCAACACTGCTGGTCTGTGATAGGACAGGGTTTTTTCACACCTAGCTCTGCTATTAGATTATTCTTTAGTAAAGGTTGAATAGTCTATTGTTCACCTATTAGCCCCCCCTCCCCAACTTGCAACAAATTGATGTATTTTTGTTGAGAGCAAAACTTTTTTTTTTTATTCAAAAATAATCTTTCTGAAAGCAACTTTTTTTTTTCAATAAAAAATAATTATTCTGAAAGCAAAAATGAGGCTTCAAAGTAAAAAAATTGTTTTGCAATAAAACATTTGGGAATAGAACGCAAAACGTTATGCATTTTATTCCCCCAAAATATTTTGAGAACAAAAAATGTATTTGAAAACAAAACTTTTATTTAGATGTCAACCACCCTCCATTTTGGCCATTTTTTTGAGTGTCAGTTTGGCTACATCCAATACTTTTTATTTTACATTTTCAGTTGAATGAATCTAACTTTTTTTCATGGCAACTCATAAGCAGGCCATGTCCTATTTGTTTCATAGTCCATATATAATCATATTTCATGACAGTGTAACGGTTACCTTTGTTTACAGAAGGATGAAAGAACACAATATGTCTGTCAGGGAATGTTATTCTGATATGTAAGATGAAGAGTTAGACCAGAAAGTCAGCTCCTTAAAGGCAAGGATGCCCCATGCAGGCTTTAGAATGGTCAATGGAAGTCTCAGAGCAATGGGCCATCATGTACAATGGCGAAGTCTTTGCAGCGTGTAGATGGTGCAGGTATCATTGGCAGAATGATCCAGCTTCGTTGCATTGCCCGGCATAAATACTCTGTTCCTGCACCCCTGTCTCTCGTCCACATTGATACAAATCATAAATTGATAAGGCACTAAGATGTATAATGTCTCCATCAAATCTAAGAAGTTATTTTAACTTTTTTATTCTTACTTATTCCTAGACAAATGTTCAATGATGTATGAAATTGGAGTTGTTTTTCATCAACTGGTAATACATAAATAATGAAGGTTAATAGGTTAAACATTTCACTTTTAATTCCAATGCTTTTTTTTCAAGATACAACAGGTAAGTATATTATTTTGTATACATATTGCATATTTCCCATCACCTAATAAACAACCACAATATCAGTCTGGTGTTAAGCTTTCTGTGCTGTATTGACGTATCCTGAAAATGACATCTGCTGCTTTAGATTGAAAGGTCATATCTGTTATTGTTTTCATATCTACAAAAAATAAGCTATTTTCTTTACTTTCAGAGTGCGAGCTGATCAAGGGATCGAAAATGTAGATATTGCCAGATGTTCACTGCCCAAGGAACAGGCCGTGGAAGCTTTAAGTGTCCATAACCAGAAGTAGTTAAACTGTTCTGTGTTCTTTTTCTCTCTACCTCTCTGCCTGTCTTGTTGTACATTGAACCTGTCTCACATGCACAGTTTGGAGGAAGAAGGATACCTTGACCTGTCGTATTATATCCACCTCTTCTGTGTGGGATATGTGTTCCTACCTGGTCTGCGGGCAGATCTGCAGCATTTCACAGAGTGTTGGAATAATCACCCTTTAAGTACAGAGGCGAACCTGACACCTCACCAGCTGTGGCATATCGGAATGCTCCAAACACCTGTACACATTTTTGTTTTTGCCTTAGCACTACACAGCTGATTCAAATGATCAAGTCATCATCAAGCGGTATTTATATCTAATAATGACATGATCTTCTATTGTTTGTCCTCATGTGTCTGCTTTTCAGCATAAAGTACTCTTGGCCACTTAGTGTGGACACCAGTTGAGACCACACACACACAATAACAGTCTCCTTCACTTCATCCCTCTCCCTACATCCTCTAGGTTATATCAGCTGTGTCGGTGAACCCCTCCCGCATCTGAACTGGCTGACACAGAGGGACCATAGGTGAGAGGTCAGGTCAACAGGAAGTATTATTAAAGAGATGCTTTACATTGAAATACAGATAGAGATGTAGTAGTCCCAGAGTTAATGATCCAAGGTCAGTTTTGCATTTCACCTCCTGATGATTATGATGACTGACCGTGTTAGAATAAAAAAAACAAAGCTTAATCATGCTATCTCTCTATCCATCTGTCTCTTGTCTGCAGGTATGTTTTGATGTGAGAGAGGAAGCCAGTCCCGTCATCGCCACCTCACCCGCTCTTAACCTCTCTGCGCTAGGTGGGACGGTCATGTCCCACATCTACAACATCCGGTGAAATTGCAGAGCGCCAAATTCAAATTACAGAAATACAAATTTTAAACATTCATGAAAATACAAGTGTTGCACACCATTCAAAAGCTTAGAATCTTGTTAATCTAACAGCGTTGTCAGATTTCAAAAAGGCTTTACGGCGAAAGCAGAATATTTGATTGTCTGAGGACAGCGCCCTGACACATATTCAAATAGCATAATAATATAACCAGCAGAGGTGTCACAAAACTCAAAAATAGCATAAAATAAATTGCTTACCTTTGAAGATCTTCATCTGATGGCATACCCAAGTGTCCCGGTTACACAATAAAAGGTAATTTTGTTCGATAAAGTCCCTCTTTATATCCATAAAGCTCTGTTTGGTTGGCGCGTTTTGTTCAGTAATCCACCTGCCCAAAGGCATTCATCCATGCAGACAAACAAAAGTACCGGTAAAGTTCGTCTAATCAATACTCAGATACCCTAAACTGAATATAAACAATCCTATTTCAGACGGAATATAGCCTAATGAATAGAAGAGAAAAAGAGCTGAGAGCGCGCTGACTGTTACACGCTAAATCCATAATAGGACACTTGACGTGACCTCAGGAAGAACTTCTCTAATTCCTTGGTTTTTCAAGATAAAAGCTTGAAACCTTTTTCTAAAGACTGTTGACATCTAGTGGAAGCCATTGGAATCTGGGAGCTTTTCCCCTATATAACCAATAGGCCTTCAACTGAAAACTGGTCACCTCAAAAAATCCCACTTCCTGGATGGATTTTGCTCGGGTTGTCGCCTGCCATATCAGTTATGTTATACTCACAGATTATTATTTTAAGTTTTAGAAACTTCAGAGTGTTTTCTATCCAAAGCTACTAATTATATGCAACTCCTAGCTTCTGGGCCTGAGTAACAGGCAGTTTACTTTGGGCACATTTTTCATCCGAACTTCAAAATACTGCCCCCTAGCTCAAACAGGTTAAGATAACCTTTGGGCCAACTGGGGGCCCAAGGCTGGTTAGGAGACACCGCTAGAGACACTGTAACTGTGATGAAATGAGAGAATATTAGGGTAGCACTCTAATTCATGAATCATATGCTGTCTGCCTCTATTCTTACCTCTTGCCCTTTCTGTCGTCAACACCTCTCTCCCTCCTCGTCTTTCATCCTCGTTTTATAATGCACACCATATGTGCATTGAAGTACAGATTGAACTTGTATTTATAATATAATATTACAATTGTCATAATTATAATGCATGTATTATGTATTTATAACACCTGGATAATGAACTTCTTTCAATAAAGCGTTTCACATTCTCCACTGGTTGAAATTAAGTATCTCATTGAAGTACTATCCTGTGTCCTGATTAATGGAGATGAAGGGAGTTAGATATGCATCGTTTTTTTTCTTTCTGTATATATGAATTACAAATCAGCCTTTACTTAAATCATGTTTCTAGTCTATTGCATAGTTACAATGTGTAATCATTGATGTCCCAGGAGCAGGAGTGGTAAACACTGTTGAAGTGTATAATTGTAATACATACATGCAGACACAGCATCATTCAAAGAATGGAGTTTGATACACCTGGTATTGGATATGACTGAAAAAGTCTCAGAGATTCATACCTGAACCACACCTTTATTTGCCAAGGAAGAGTACATGATCAGTCAATATATTCAATGTACAGGCTACAATGTGGGGGATCTCATGTGTGGTAATAACTACAGTACATGTATATAGGACTTGCATCCTTGGCACAATAAAGTTATTATATTCTACTCAATCCATAGGCTTCGTTAATGCCATTCAGACTTGAAGTTGATACAACAACTATGATAGCTGAGGTTCATAGATTGGTATGAATATTAGTTTAGAACCTAACGTTTTGGGGTCCATACACAGATCGGCTACATACTGTAGCAAGCTACACATCCATAGGAATACAATTATTTTTATCCTCCACTACACAATAAGCAAGTAAATAGTTAGCTAACGTTAGCTATGTTACTTCAGCTGCATTGCATGGCAAGGCAATCTTACATAATTGTACATTTAATTTGCAGTAAATGCTTCAGCTAGCTAGATTCTTTACATACACTGTTTCCCAAGACAACAGCCTGGTTTGCTGGTTTTCTCAGGATGTCCCTAAAACATTAAACAACACGAATTACAATGTCATACTGTAACTACTCATGTCATAACACCAGCTAGCTAGCTGGCTAATGTTAGCTAGTCAGATAACTTGCTAAATCGCAATTTTCGTAAATTAACTTTATGACAAAAAAATATGCACAATCGTTTGTCTCTACATTAACTAACATATTCCTCTCAATTGTACATTTTTATCTTGAGTCGTTATGACATTATAACTACTTACATCTGCTTCCCCCGTAATGTTTTGTCAGCCATCTTTGTTGAAGAAAGCCACCAGGGACGGGTGGCTCCCATAAAATTCGTCATTGGAACCCCCCGATATTATTGGTCATATAAAAACCTTGGGACCCAAATGCATAATGATTGCTCTACCTCCCCCTTGTGGTGGTCTGGAGCAATGAAGCCGTGACGCTGGGTACCTCTAAGTCCCGCGGTGTAAGCTCGCAACTTTTAAAGGATGAACCACTGTAGTTACAAGGTGGGCATTTCATAATGTATATTTTTTGAAGTATTTACCTTGGGCGAATCAATGTAGTTGGAGCTAGATTCCACAAAGCCTGGTCTCGGGTTCACGCCGTTGGTGAAGTTCATCAGAAACTTCCTTCACCATGGAGTGGAGTTTAGTCCGCTAGGCCCCTGCTAGAGCGTCACCTCTCTCTACCTCCTCTCCCTCGCGCTTTATCAGCTCCGGTTAATAAAGTAGTTTAAAAATGGACTTTTCTGCTGCTTCCCTCACTCGGATCGGACCGGGTCTGGATCCAATCAGGTCTATACGGAATGGGTCTAGTTGTCCTCGGGTCCGGGTCTCTATATTTTTATTTATGCATATCAGGTCTGGGTCCATTTCGGGAACACGTCCAACTTTTTGGACCAATGAAGGCCTCTACAGTACGGGGCTACAGAGTAGCCTCAATCCCAGCTGTTCTAGGTCTGGTAACGGTGCGATATCTAGCAGTGCAATACTATACAGAGAGTACTAGTGTAAATGATAACAGTCCGATGTACCACAGGGAGCTATCCCCAACATTATATCCTTGTGTCATCGTTTATTGGGCTTTTATAGGAACAAGGCTTTTGTCCTAAAAACAGTAAGGTCTTTTTCCATGTTAGCAAACACAACAACCCACCCAGGACCTGAGGGGCGTGGTATAGACGATTAAAGCCCAATTCCAGATCCATACTTGATAGTTTCCTCCCTCCTGTCACAACTGATAAGACTTACATCTTAGTTTAGCTGCAAAACAGTTTTTTTCAGGACCTCTGAGATTCAGATCGTTTGTTTTCTTCTACAGAGACTAGTTGCTATTCTCCACTATAGACACACCTTGATTTATATTTAATCTATTCTCACAGGTCTCACTGCGATGACAAATGGGCTTCCTGTTCCCCTGCTCCCTATGGGTGGTTAATGCGTTGAAACTGAACCCAACCTGGGTAGCTAAGAACAAGTAGCTAAACCTGAATAATTTACGTAGAGAGCTGCAAGCCTTTTTCTGCCCCCTTGTATCCATCTGAAGTTGAGAGTTCTGAAAGGGGTGCAAGAGCGTGCTTAGGCAACAAAAAAGGCTCTCAGTGGTAATGCATTAAACTTTGAGAAACAAGAAATCAGGAGGCAGAAAGTAAGTGAAAATCAGTATGTCAGCTCGTATTCTAAGCATGCTCCACTAGGCTTTTAAGCAAATTTCCTGTTCTTGTGTTTATTTGAAGCATTTTGCTGCTGTGTCCCTGAAAGGTTCACATACGATCACGGTCGCAAACACACACACACAAACACACACAAAGCCCTCTATATGAACCATCAATTTGTTCCAACAAAGCTGAGGTGTTCTTATTTCCGCCCTCAAAACACTTTCAAAACATTTTTTTAAAACACATGTAGAGACAAACAGATGTAGAGACAAACAGATGTAGAGACAAACAGATGTAGAGACAAACAGATGTGTACAACAATCTTGTTTTATGTTGAATAAGCCAACATCAACCAAACATAAAAATCTGAATTCAGTGAAAAACAATGAAACAGGTCAGGCGCCTATAGTCTAATTGAAAAGTGCTTTCTATCTCTTACTGATGAAAAACATCTGTTTTTCAGCAGTACCGTGTAACCTGTATACAGTATGTACATTACAGAGTGGCAGAACTCCTTACTTACATTACAGAGCCGCTAAACCACATATTATGCATAATGCTGCTGCTAGTCGTCGTACAGACAGTATTCAAATAAAGCTACAGTGCTGCAAAGACCATGCGTACTGTGTATGTACCGAGAGACAGGACTTCCCACTGCATGTGTTAGCATTTGAGCCTTTCCACCATATAATCATAATGCTCCTAGTCAACATGCAGTATTTATATAAAGCTACAGTAGAGGGCTGAGAAGGCCAGGTGTTTTTTCTGATTCATAGTGGTCCTTATGGGGAGTAGGGTATTGTAATGGATAGATTGTGAGGTAGCTTTTCCACCTCTCTCAGAGGCACACGCAGGAGGAAAGGACCTATTTCCTCTCAGCTGGAGAGCATTATGTCTGAGAGGACTGAGAGGGCTGGAGCAGCTATACACAGGGCCTCTTCTAGGATGACTGTGTCCCAAATGGCACTCTATTCCATATATACAATAGTGCACCCAATGGGCCCTGGGCTCTGGTCAAAAGTAGCGCACTATATAGGGAACAGGGTGCCATTTGGAACAACTGGCCTCAGTCTATATAATGTTCACCACTCAAATCACTTCAAATGGGTCATGCATATGTGCTGAAATGTATTTGTCTTTGCTTTTGTTTCTGTTCAATGGTGATGAAACTGTCGCAAAAGTTTTGAAAGTTTAGATATCCTATAGTATAGTGGATTTTACTTGGTTTAAATGTGTGCAAGAGTAGAAGAGATATTTCGGTCACTTGTGATCTATAACTTTGCCTGAGACCAGAAGACTTCCATTAGCTCCTCTAGCGAATGCCTAGGCTTTAACTCAACAGGCAGTTTTGGGTTCCGTATTAACTCTGGGTCTTTACCTCCACTGGGCCTATTCAGACTTATTTTATATTAAACCTTTATTTACCAGGAAGTCTTATTGAGGCCCCAAATGAGGTTCAGGGAGAGATTTGATGGTTCTTAAAGGTGTCTTTTCTCAACCTTACATCTCAGGTAAGCTCCTGTAAGCCTCTGGGGCCTCTGGCTCTCCCAGTAGGGGCCCCATGTGAACAGAGACAGAGCTGCACTGTGTTTAACTTAAAAGCAACAAACAGGTTCATTGTTAGCAGATCTCTCCTGGCAGTTGCCTTTCTTTAGCCTGTATTATCCTCTCCTCTATCCTCTCCTCTCCTGCTGTGAAGAGGGCCGTAAGCTGCTGAGAGGATCTATCTAGTCATGCTAGCTCTCTCTTTCACAGCCTATATACCCTCTATGCTGAGCGTAGGGGAGAGCTGAATAAACTCACACACACAGTGGAGGAGAAGAATGATATGGAGGACTCTGTGGTTTACTGTATATTCCAGTGGGGGGGTTTAGTCATGGAGATGTGGTACATCTTGGTGGATTTTTTATATAATCTTTATTTAACCAGGAAGATCAACATACCTCTTACCCTTAAGGGAGGTTTTGGCAAAGAGCAAGCTAGATGGATGTACTGTATGAAGCCCACGTAGATACTGTCTCCCATGAGATATGAAGGAGGATGGGACTTTTATTTGGTGGAGGTGTTAGGCAGACTATCTGCTCAAGGATTTGAATCGATCTGTTCAAAGTTTAGAACAGTTGGCTGATGTGTTGTAGGTAGCAGGGAAATCTAATTACTACCACAACGTGGTAGTTCTCTGCCAACGTACAGTAGGTGGCAAGACAATGACAAAAATATATTACGGGGCTGTCTTTCACTGTAACCGGTTATGTACTTGGTCAGCCCTGTCCTCACCTGTGTCTCCCCTCACACCCACTCATTAATTGGCAATGTAAGCCACTCCAACTGCGAGGTAATGTATTTCAATCCCAGTGCCCAAATGGGAGTTTACTGGCTGCAGTCACCTCACAGAAGTCAACTAAACAGACAGGGTCCAGGCCCTCTCATCGGCAGCACAATATATGTACATATAAAAGTATTCAGACCCCTTTACTTTTTCCACATTTTGTTACTTTACAGCCTTATTCTAAAATGGATTCAATTGTTTTTCCCGCTCATCAATCTACACACAATAGCCCACAATGACCAAGCAAAAACAGGTTTTTAGACATTTTTGCAAATTTCTATATAAAAAAAATGGAAATATAACAGTTACATAAGTATTCAGACCCTTTACTCAGTACTTTGTTGAAGCACGTTTGGCAGCGATTACAGCCTAGAGTCTTCTTGGGTACGACGCTACAAGCTTGGCACACCTGTATTTGGGGAGTTTCTCCAATTCTTCTCTGCAGATCCTCTCAAGCTCTGTCAGGTTGTTCGATCAGGTTGAAGTCTGGGCTCTGGCTTGGCCACTCAAGGACATTCAGAGACTTGTCCCGAAGCCGCTCCTGCATTGACTTGTTGGAAGGTGAACCTTCGCCCCCAGTCTGAGGTCCTGAGTGCTCTGGAGCAGGTTTTCAACAAGGATCTCTCTGTACTTTGCTCCGTTCATCTTTCCCTCGATCCTGACTAGTCTCCCAGTCCCTGCCACTGAAAAACATCCCCCGAGCATGAAGCCGCCACCACCACAGTTCACCGTAGGGATGGTATTGGCCAGGTGATGAGCGGTGCCTGGTTTCCTCCAGACGTGACCCTCGGCATTCAGGTCAAAGAGTACAATCTCGGTTTCATCAGACCAGGCAATCTTTTTTCTCATGGTCTGAGAATCCTTTAGTTGCCTTTTGGCAAACTCCAAGTGGGCTGTCATGTGCTTTTTACTGAGGAGTGGCTTCCGTCTGGCCACCGTACCATAAAGGTCTGATTGGTGGCGATGCAGACATGGTTGTCCTTCTGGAAGGTTCTCCCGTCTCCACAGAGGAACTCTGGAGCTTTGTCAGAGTGACCATCGGGTTCTTGGTCACCTCCCTGACCAAGGCCCTTCTCCCCTGATTGCTCAGTTTGGCCGGGCGGCCAGCTCTAGGAAGAGTCTTGGTGGTTCCAAACTTCTTCCATTTAAGAATGAAGGAGGCCACTGTGTTCTTGGGGACCTTCAATGTTGCATAAATGTCTTGGTACCCTTCCCCAGATCTGTGCCTCGACACAATCCTGTCTCGGCTCTCTACGGACTATTCCTTTGACCTCCTGGCTTGGTTTTGGCTCTGGCTCTGCACTGTCAACTGTGGGACCTTATATAGACAGGCGTGTGCCTTTCCAAATCATGTCCAATCAATTGAATTTACCACAGGTGGACTCCAATCAAGTTGTATAAACGTCTTAAGGATGGTCAATGGAAACAGGATGCACCTGAGCTTAACTTCTTCAGGATATGGTCTATTTTTCTAAATTTCTGCCTGACTGACGTGCCCAAAGTAAACTGCCTGTTACTCAGGCCCAGAAGCCAGGATATGCATATAGCATTGCATAGAAAACACTTTGAAGTTTGTGGAAATGTTAAAATAATGTATGAGAATAACACAATTGATATGGTAGGAGAAAATCCCAATATATTTTCTTTAAGATCCCATGCTCTTATAATGGAAAGCTATGGGTCCTATGCAATTCCAACTCACAGATTGCACATCCTATGGCTTCCACTAGATGTCAACAGTCTTTGTTCAAGGTTTCAGGCTTGTTTCCTCCCAAACAAGGAAGAATTTGGAGTTTTGGCACTGAGTCAGTTGGAAATCAGTCTGTGGGCGCGCAATGGGATATTTCAGTTTTATATAATATGTTTGCTAAAATTTCTAAAAACCTGTTTTCACTTTGTCATTATGGGGTATTAACTGTAGATTGATGAGGGAAAAAACGATTTAATAAATTTTAGAATAAGGCTGTAAACATAACAAAATGTGAAAAAAGTAAAGGGGTCTGAATACTTTCCGAATGAGAGAGATGCTACATCTTCAAGCACTCTACCTCAATATTCATCACTCTCTTTCTCTCTCTCGCTCATACTTTCTCTCCCCCTCTCTTTCACCTCCTCTAAGAGAGCAGCAGTAGAGAAACCCCTCGTGTGTGACAGATACTTGGAGCCCATCTGACTCAGTCCTTGACGTCAGCAGAGGTCTCAGTGCCACTCCGCCATGCCACAGGGACAGAGGACTATAGGTTAATGAAGCTGGTGACACACATTGGACGCCCAGTTGTCTGCTGATTGCACCTTTGAATGAATGTAACTTTGACTCTCCCCCAGCCGTTTACTACCTAAACCCTGACACGTTTTTATCCAGAGGGACGAAGCTGTAGCCCACTGCGCCTCGGCATCCCCCAGCTATTCAGTCACCCAAACCCCTGCAGATCCACCATGGTTGCCCAGTTTCCCACTGAGTACACCTCTGACTGCCTCTTTCCCAGTCAGCCACCCAATTCCCTGCGGATCCATCATGGACCCTCAGTCGCCTACTAACTGTACCTTTACCCCCCCAAGACATTCCCTACCCAAAACTCTGACTGCCACATCATCCAGAGGGACAAAGGAAACTAAGTACCCAGATCCACCATGGTGCATTTGCTCTTCCCAGCCATTCAGTCACCCAAACCCCTGCTGAGCCACCATGAACTCCCAGTTGTCCAGTCACCTGCTGACTGCACCTCTGCAACTCTCAAACAGTCACTACTCAGCCAAACCCTGGTTGCAACGTTTTCATCCAGGTAGAAATTAAGCTTAGTCCCTGGCTGTACCCCCTCCTACACTTTGTTCAGGGTGATGAGTCACATTGTCTGAACACAGCAATCAAAAGGAAACCATGCTGTCCGGTAGCCACATGAAACAAAACAAAAAACATTCATTTTTGATGAGGGGAAGGAAGGGGAGGAGGAGTAGGTCTGTATGTGTGTGTGTGAGTGAGTGCATCTGTGTGTGAGTGCGTGCAAGAGACTGCTCCCCAGGAATCCACAGAGGTATAGCCATGCTTCTGGGGCGACTTTCTGCGAGCCTGTTTGCATTAGCTAAGAAAGGCATGCATCTCTCTGTAGGTGTGTGTGTGATTTAAATAGGAAGCCTGCTAGATCAAAGAGTCCAGTGTTCTCCTGGCCGTAGCGTTTCCGCCTGCCTGGTTATCATAATTGCCTTAACTCTGAGGACATGCTGATTCCGTTAGGCCTTGTCTCCCCACATTACAGTTAGGAGACTGAACCCTAGTCTGGCTGTCTGCTTGCTTTTTCTTCTCAACCCTTTACAGATAGAAATGGAAGTGTTGAAAATATTGATGTACTGTAGCTCTTTTTGGGGTGGACAGGAAAAAGAGAATTTGTACCATAAAACGCTTGACACCTTGTAGAGTCCATGCCCCGACAAATTGAGGCTGTGATATGTGGTTGTCTAGCTATCTTAAGATGAAATCAAAAGATGAAATCAAAAGTAAAATGTTTAACATCTGGGCTCATATTCATAAAGCGTCTGCCTTTTAGATCATAATGAATAGGACATGGGGGACTTGATCCTAGATGAGGTACTCTGAGACACTTTATGAATATGGGGCCTGGAATTTCTTTATATATTGCCAGCTGCTAATCTCCTTCCATGTATGCCCCTCACACACATCCCTACAAGGCCATCTGTTTCCTTCTCTTGTGTCTCCCTTATCCCCCCATCCGTCTTCTGGTTAAAATTGTATACATGTTGGGATTTATTTAAAGATATGTCCCCAAAAGATAGAGGCTGGAGGGTACCAGACATATGCCAGGGAACACCTCAAAGTCACTTATGATGGTGTGTGTGTGTGTTTGCGTGTGTGTCTATACACCTCAAAGTCACTCATGATGGATACTCCAATTAGGATCCAGCTGTCATACAGCTCGTAGCTCCGGCCCCTAAACCCATCCATCCTCATCAACCCTACAGCCCAGTAATATGTAGAAGATAAGTTACAGCCAATATGATAGCATTTATGCTAAATGAGCCATTTGAAAGTGCAGACCATTTTTCATTATCCAGGGTTTTCAGTTAAGACACATACTGTAGCTAAGGGAGTCCCAAGGAGACAGAAACACAGGAGACTTGCATGATGGCCAAGGATGGAGGGAAGCGAAGTGTTTTTTTCATAAAAAATAAGGGGGAAAAAACTACCGATATCATAAAAGAAACAACACAGATATGAAGAGTGGCAGTTGGAATGGAAAACAAATGATGGGGTATAAAAATGTCACCTGGACAGACAGGGAGGCCTATTTTCTACCAGCCAGCCAGTCATTTGGTCTCAAAATCTATGGCAGGAACAACAACGGGGGGAATAGAAAGACAGAGAGAGAGAACAAAGCCAAAAAGAAAATCACCAAATTGCTTGTCAGACAATGAAAACTATTGTTTCCAACAGGCTTCTCTGCTCCCAACAGACCTCCTGTCAACAACAAAGACGTGTGTGTGTGTGTGTGTGTGTGTTAAACAGGCAAATTGTTGTGTTTTGTTTTCCTGAACAATTGAAACTGTCTGCATCATTGCATCATCTCTCTCTCTGACAATATAACATGGATGCTCCTGCTTCCACGCTTACTACACTACAGTATAAATACTATTCTTGCCTTTTGCACTGATGCAATGAACTGCAATCCAATCACCCTAAAAGCTAAATAATTGTGTGTTTGACCCTTCCCATAGAGCAGAGGTTCCCAAACTGTTTTGCTTCATGACCCAACTGAGGTGTCTGATTCGCGACCCTCCATAACGGTTGAGCAGTGAAATAACATACACAAAGTAAAGAATAAGTAAAAAATATTTGCAGGTTCAAAGCTAAACTCCTGCAGTTCCACACATACTCTCATGGAGCTGAAAGAAAATGTTGCAGTTTTAAAGCCAATTTCCTGCAATTATACATAGAACTTGAGAGAAAATATTGCATTTTTAAGCTAATTTCCTCCAATTCTACACATTTTTACATGGCTAATGCTGTGTTCTTATGCTCAAAATCAATGGGGCCCTGATTGTTAAGCTTTTCTTTTGTTGACTGTAAATTCTCAAAGACTATAGGCTATTATTGAAAAATATATAGGTCCATTATCTTTTCTACATATATTTAACTTAGTTTTAGTCATTTAAGTTTACACTGAAAGAGTTTTTCTATCCCTAAAATGTATTTCTAAAAACATTTGGGCAATGTCATCCCGCGACCTACCTGGACACCTGCCACGATCCCCAAGTGGGTCCCGACCCACAGTTTGGGAACCACTGCCACAGAGTACTATTGCATTCCAGTTCACCCCCTGGGTCATGAGCACTGTGTATTGCGTGTTCTGATCCAGGCTGAGGCACACCCAAACAAATGCTTATCCAAACCACGAGCCATGATGCAGAGTGCTGTGCTGCACCATAGCCTGATCTCAGATCTGTTTGTGCTGTCTTGACAACTCTTATGGTCTTTGTCACAAGCAGTTGGCAAGACAGCACAAACAGATCTGGGACCAGGCTATCCACATCTGGGACATACAGCTTCCCAGTAGCTGCTCTCTCTTGTCTTTGAGAACATCTTGCACTCTGTGCTTTACTCAACTCCAACACCTGACAGAGGAGGGGTTAGGAGAGAGATCAATCAGACAAACACACGCCTATGGGTCAGATAACAAATCTCTCCATTGAGGAGAGAGAAACATGAGTGAGAGAGAAAGAGAGAATCTCTGCAACTAAAATCAATCATAGCATCTAGTGTATCCAGAGAGCCAGTGAGTCAGAATGAGCCAGAGCAGATCACCTCCCTTTGCATGCATGGGGACCCCAGAGTCCAATATTCAGCCCTGATCATAGCCTACATATGACTTCATGCACAGCTGGGAGAGGGTCTTGTGTGTGTGTGTGTGTGTGTGTGTGTGTGTGTAACTCAAGAGTGTGTGTGTGTCATCTAGAGAGAATAGGCGTCTTCATGGACTTTTCACTAGTGAGGTCATGTATGTTGATCTTCATTTGTTTCATTAACTGGAAATGGGGAAATGAGTGCTGACATTTCCTGGAAGAAAAGAAGGTGAAATGTCCTGCAGTTCTTTGTACTTTTACACTTGGTCTACAGTTGCATTCATTGTGAAATGGAAAATGAAGGGGAGGAGAAGAATGGATGATGGAGGAGAAGAGAAGAGTGGGTATACTGTATTTCAAAATGTATTTTATAATAAGCTGCTTAAAATCTCATACATTTGTTTTTGTTTTCACAGGACAAGAACATCTATACCCCCAAAACACATGATAAGCAGTGTAATAGAAAGGAGTTTCACTACTGTACACATACAGACTACCTCATCGTCACAGAGTGGGTGGAGAGGACAGAATGCACAGATCACGGAATTAAGGCAACATGTCACAAGGTTTTGAAGGTAAAGAGCATACAGACAAAACAAAGTGTTCTATCACTGGGTCGTTCCACGAAGAGTGCCTTTGGCGTCCCTTTGATATTTTAAGTAGAAATTGTGCATCAATATTGAATTTCAAAAGCCTGTTATATTAAATGAAGTGCCCTTTAACATAGACCACATGGAGAATTTAATCAATCTGAATGAATAAATAGTCTTGATTAAGTGCCAAAATTCAGCATTTTGATATGTCCCTCTGTCTTCTAGGAAGATTTTAACCCACTTAATCCCCAAAAGTTGTCACTATCATTGTAAAGCCCTGGTTATTTTGTTGCTTTGACAGTCATTTCTGAAGATTATTATTTATTTCATGTGATTAGTGATTCATTTACATCTGTCCAAGGTCAACCCTGTTACGTGAACTGAACTCTCATTGCAATATGGTGAAACTCTTCAAACATCTAATAGCCAAATCATAGTGTAAAAGCAGGTGAGATGGTTCTACTCTGAGCGGATCAAGCATAACATGTCAACCCTGTTATCCATACATAGACAGGCTAGAAATATATTTCTTATTTTACCTATTGAGATGGGAAAATGTGTTTTTATGAAGCTGAACATGGGCTCTGACAGAATGGTTTTTTTTACCACCAAGTTACAGTTCTCAAAAGGCACCGAATTGATGGAAGGACCCAACGAGGTAAAGAGAAAAACCCTTACTGTACAGGGAGAGTAAAAAAATTAACAAGGAGAAAGGAAGAGACAAGCGCCATTCAGAACATACAGTTTAAGTCGGAAGTTTACATACACTTAGGTTGGAGTCATTAAAACTCGTTTTTCAACCACTTTACAAATATCTTGTAAACAAACTATAGTTCTGGCAAGTTGGTTAGGACATATACTTTGTGCATGACACAAGTAATTTTTCCAACAATTGTTTACAGACAGATTATTTCACTTATAATTCCCTGTATCACAATTCCAGTGGCTCAGAAGTTTACATACATTAAGTTGACTGTGCCTTGGAAAATTCCAGAATTCCATGGCTTTAGAAGCTTCTGATAGGCTAATTGACATAATTGATGTCAATTGGAGGTGTACCTGTGGATGTATTTCAAGGCCTACCTTCAAGCTCAGTGGTTCTTTGCTTGACATCATGGGAAAATCAAAAGAAATTAGCCAAGACCTCAGAAAAACAATTGTAGACCTCCACAAGTCTGGTTCATCCTTGGGAGCAATTTCCAAACGCCTGAAGGTACCATGTTCATCTGCACAAACAATAGTATGCAAGTATAAACACCATGGGACCACGCAGCCGTCATACCGCTCAGGAAGGAGACGTGTTCTGTCTCCTAGAGATTAAATTACTTTGGTGCGAAAGGTTTAAATCAATCCCAGAACAACAGCAAAGGACCTTGTGAAGATGCTGGAGGAAACAGGTACAAAAGTATCTATATCCACAGTAAAACAAGTCCTATATCAACGTAACCTGAAAGGCTGCTCAGCAAGGAAGAAGCCACTGCTCCAAAACCGCCATAAAAAAGCCAGACCAGTTTGCAACTGCACATGGGGACAAAGATCGTACTTTTTGGAGAAATGTCCTCTGGTCTGATGAAACAAAAATAGAACTGTTTGGCCATAATGACCATCGTTATGTTTGGAAGAAAAAGGGGGAGGCTTGCAAGCCGAAGAACACCATCCCAACCGTGAAGCACAGGGGTGGCAGCATCATGTTGTGGGGGGTGCTTTGATTTGAGGGACTGATGCACTTCACAAAATAGATGGCAACATGAGGAAGGAAAATTATGTGGATATATTGAAGCAACATCTCAAGACATCAGTCAGAAAGTTAAAGCTTGGTCGCAAATGGGTCTTCCAAATGGACAATGACTCCAAACATACTTCCAAAGTTGTGGCAAAATGGCTTAAGGACAACAAAGTCAAGATATTGGAGTGGCCATCACAAATCCCTGACCTCAACCCCAAAGAACATTTGTGGGCAGAACTGAAAAAGCGTGTGCGAGCAAGGAGGCCTACGCACCTGTCTCGCGCTCTGTCAGGAGGAATGGGCCAAAATTCACCCAACTTATTGTGGGAAGCTTGTGGAAGGCTACCAGAAACGTTTGACCCAGGTGGTGATCCTGGTGGTGATCCTAAAGTGGTGATCCTAACTGACCTACGACAGGGAATTTTTACTAGGATTAAATGTCAGGAATTGTGAAAAACTGAGTTTAAATGTATTTGGCTAAGGTGTATGTAAACGTCCTACTTCAACTGTACATACTATATACAGTATCACCCAGGAAAAACATATTTTCTGTGGTTTGTCTGTGGCACAGCAGAGTAATGGGAGTTGGTGAGTGGTTTTGGGGAGTACCCCCACTTGTACACGGGCAGGGGGCATGTTGAAAAAGTTCCCAGTTAGTCCCTTGTAGATTATGCCTTTCAGGACCAGTCACTCCACAATCTGGGCAGAGATGGTTCTTTCCCATTCCCCTCTTTTTCCTGTTGGACATCAGTTCAATATCTGTGTTATTTCTCTGTGGGAAGGTAAGCATCCCCTCCAAGTCCATCCCTGACCGTCCAGGCAAGGAGGTGCTTACCGAACCACTACCTGCCTCTTGTTGTCAGTGTCCTCAGCACAGTGACTCCTGCTGGTGAACGTTGTACGTTAGATGTAGAGCAGCTTCGTGGTGAAGTGACTTAATAGTTTGTGGTTTCCACAGAATCAGCCACAGTCTCAACTGTGCAACAGCAGTATTCACATATTTCATTACAGAGTCATGGTATTTGTCTCTGTATAAACTGTGTTAGTGTTCTGATCCGTCAATCAATACATATCTGTAATAATAATGGACATTTCTACTGAGAAATATTTCATGTTAAAACCATTTTTAAAAAACATGCCTTTCTCACTGAAACAAGTTTAGTTCAAAATTCTAAATTCTCCTATATAGTATAACAAACTGTAAACAGCAACAACAAAAAACATTTGACAATTTGGACCATATTAACCAACTCCAAACCGAAATGGCTGACTCCTGTTGTCAGCTGAAAGGTCAGAATGACACGGGGAAACTTCTACTTCCTACGTCCTTATTCTGAACTGCTCATTAAAACGGACTGTGTGGTAACACCATGCGACCTGCGCAGCAGAGCCTCGACACACACAGACGAGAGTTTAAAGCAGTGACTTTGCAATGCCGAGAGAGGCGCTCTCTGGGGCTCATCCAATCATATCCCAAGGTACTGGCGTACACCAGGGTGGTGTCCAATCATAGCCCACGACACTGGCAGGAACCAGCACGACCTCCAATCAATTCAATCCCATAAGGGAGAAAAAATGTATTGCATAAGTCTTGAGAGAGGGGGATATAGTAAAAAAGGGAGACCATATGTCACTATTAAAAGACAATATCACAGGTAATTTACAGAACAGCTTAGTTTGACCAGCAGTTATGATTGACACTAAAATGCTATGCAGTCCCTTGTTAGCACAGACTGGCACGGTGGGGCTTTCTGATTGGCTGCTAGAGATACTCAGCCAATCAGGCCTCTCTTTTCTCATTAAGATCAGAGGACAGCCAGGCCACAGGGAAACCACCTGCCACAGAGTGCATCTTTAGACAACAACAGTCCCTCATCATGCCATGACCAGGTTCCACTGTAGTTTACATTATAAAAAAAGACAAGACAATGCTGCATCAGAGGACCAACAGGCCAAACCGACACTTATAAAGAGTTAACATTAATGACAAATTGTCTGAGGCCCTTGACTGGCGCTTCTCATTGGCTACAAGGAAATCACAATGAATCACCGACCACCGTCATATTACACGTTTACAACTACAGTTATACTTAATAAAACGTAAAAGAGCACAAGGTTGGACTTCCGAAATCTATTTTTCTTCCTCTTCTTCTTTGTGCAGTGTGTTTCAAATGTTCCTGTCTTTGTTCTCCTCTTGTTCCAGTCTTTTTGTGTGTGTCAGACTGAGACAAAGACGTCTAGGTAGAGGCGGTCGTAGGATTCCCTGAAGAGGAGGATGAGGACGAGGCTGAAGGCACAGGAGCCCGTCAAACACCAGTTTAGCCACGACAACTCTGAGGAGAGATGGAAAAGGGTAATTAGATGTAGGTAAATCATCATTGAAGGTTACTCATTACATCTGTGCCTCTATGCTCACTGCAGGCAAGTCATCATCGGTACACTAGTGTACATCAACATCACAATGACCTTTATAACAGACGACAAGAATAACCAATCACATAGTTAAAGTATTGACTTCATGACTGTGTATAAACTGAACCCATGACATGCAATAGTAGTAGTATAATGTGTTCTAATAGTATAATGTGTGGAAGTTATTAATGTCCGTTAACTCAAAACAAGCCCTAATCATGCAATGTATAACGTAGAGGGTGACATTGTTCAGAAATTGGCTGAACTTTGTGTAATGGCCCATTTTCCCTTTCAGCATTGAACTAAACTTGAACCCCAATGTTTTTCCTTTCCCCTCCTGTTTTGCTGCTTAAGCTCCAGTGGCCCTAGCTAGCCTGTAATGAAGAGGTAATGGAAAGCCACGTTGAGAGTGGGACTAATTGGTGTGAGCCATGGTTCGACCTCAACCTACACACATCAACTCCCACACACACACCCACAACACGTAGAGCAACATACACCTTGACAGACACATTACTTCCTGTTACTGCCCCAGGAAGAAATCAATAGGTCTCCTTACAGCTGGACAGCACTAGGCATGCCCTCTCAACATGATGCAGAGGTGTGGGTGGGGAAAGAGAGAGAGAGAGAGACGGAATACAGAGAAAGAGAGTCACCAGAGAGAGTGAGGGAGACCAGAGAGAGAGTGAGAGAAACAGAGAGACAGAAAGAGAGAGAGACCAGGGAGAGAGAGAAACAGAGAGACAGAAAGAGAGAGAGACCAGAGAGAGATAGAGGGAGAGACTAAACGAGAGAGAGAAACTGAGCGGGGTGCCCAGCACCCCTACCACTAAGACAGGAACCACACGGCCTGATAAGGTAGAAGATGACAGCCCTCCAGCAGCTGGCAGGAACCTGCTAAAGAACAAGCAGGACTAAATATAAAGAAATGAGGTCAAAACACACCAAACTGAGTGGAGCATGCATCTTAATTCCCCCTGCAGAGCATTTCAATTTCAGTTGCCCGGTCCTATAATGCAGTTGATCAATTGCCCCTGAAGTGAGCGGCTCAATCGATGGGTGAGAAGTGAGACTCAAGCTAGGTCAGCCGTTTGGCCTGTTTGTGTAAATTATATGATTTGGCCCTCTGGCACATCTCAGAGTGAGTCAGCCAGGATGGATCCACCTCTCCACCAGGGTAAGGTGAAGGAGACACACAGGAGAAAAAAAGGCTTTTTGGCTTACACTTATTGTTGCTGCCTATACCTTCAATGGGGTCCACAGAGAACATGCATAGTGTCCAGAGGGGATGGGGAGAGTAAGAAAGAGAGTAAGAGGCTCCTCCTCAGGACAATGTGAAGGAAAATAAGACTTTCTCTTGCTTATCCTTTCATTTGTGTCTCCACTAGGCTACAAAAGAGCCTCTTCCTGAGGCCAGAAAGAGAGAACATCTGTGGGTCCAGAGCACAGTGGACAGAGAGCGAGAGAGAACATCTGTGGGTCCAGAGCACAGTGGACAGAGAGCGAGAGAGAACATCTGTGGGTCCAGAGCACAGTGGACAGAGAGCGAGAGAGAACATCTGTGGGTCCAGAGCACAGTGGACAGAGAGCGAGAGAGAACATCTGTGGGTCCAGAGCACAGTGGAGAGAGAGAGAGAGAGAACATCTGTGGGTCCAGAGCACAGTGGAGAGAGAGAGAGAACATCTGTGGGTCCAGAGCACAGTGGAGAGAGAGAGAGAGAGAGAGAGAGAGAGAGAGAGAGAGAGAGAGAGAGAGAGAGAGAGAGAGAGAACATATGTGGGTCCAGAACACAGTGGACTGAGAGAGAACATCTGTGGGTCCAGAGCACAGTGGACAGAGAGAAAGAGAGAGAGAGAGAGAGAGAGAGAGAGAGAGAGAGAGAGAGAGAGAGAACATCTGTGGGTCCAGAGCACAGTGGACAGAGAGAGAGAGAACATCTGTGGGTCCAGAGCACAGTGGACAGAGAGAGAGAGAGAGAGAGAGAGAGAGAGAGAGAGAGAGAGAGAGAACATCTATGGGTCCAGAGCACAGTGGACAGAGAGAGAGAGAACATATGTGGGTCCAGAGCACAGTAGACTGAGAGACAGAGAGAGAGAGAACATGTGGGTCCAGAGCACAGTGGACTGAGAGAAAGAGAGAGAGACCATTTGTGGGTCCAGAGCACAGTGGCCAGAGATAAAGAGAGAGAACATCTGTGGGTCCAGAGCACAGTGGACAGAGAGAGAGAAAGAGAGAACATCTGTGGGTCCAGAGCACAGTGGACAGAGAGAGAGAACATCTGTGGGTCCAGAGCACAGTGGACAGAGAGAGAACGTCTGTGGCTCCAGAGCACAGTGGACAGAGAGAGAGAACATCTGTGGGTCCAGAGCACAGTGGACAGAGAGAGAGAACATATGTGGGTCCAGAACACAGTGGACAGAGAGAGAACGTCTGTGGGTCCAGAGCACAGTGGAAGACAGAAGAAAAGAAGAAGTGAAAAGGTGAAGGATGTTTCATCGTGCAGTAGCACAGTCATTAATCAAGTTAGCTCAGTAACCTGTTGCCGTGGCAGTGTTGTGGAGGCACGTTAATGGAGTTGTGTTTCTCTGACTGTGTTGTCACCACAGATAGCCTGCCCCTGATTCATCCATTTAGATTGGAGATTAAGAGAACATAAGGGAGGAGAGATATGTGAACGGGTGTGGAGTCTGAATGAATGCTAATGTGTCTTTGTATGCTTACCAACAGGTATTTGGTGGTAAAGCAGGGGCCAAGTGGCTTGCGCGGTCATGGTCCCTCTGACATTGTCAGTGAGGAGTGGTGGGGCTGTAGTGTGTAGAAAGTTGTTTGAACAGCAATACACAGGGGAATAGGAGTGGACTGAATCTCTTTCCCTTTCTGTACATTAATAATGAAAGAGCCTCTGGGGAGAGATACACAGATGCAGGCTATCATAGCTCCAGTAGCTCAGTGATAATACCCAACAGACAGTTATAAAGGACAATTGAAATTATGTTTTCACCTCTCCCTCTGGCTATATTGACGCCTCACCCTGCGCCCTGAGACATCAGACACACACAGGGTCAGGAGCCAAAGCCGCTTATCATACCGGAATTATTCCTAATTGTGGCCGATAATTCTGCGTTTTAAAATGGATGTAGCTTTTCAGAGCTGGTTAAATGTCTTCTCACTTTACAGAGCTGTTTTTTAAGGGAATGGAACTGGCTGACTGGCTGACATTAGCCAGAAATAAATGAAATGAAATCATAAAACGTTCAATGAAACAAAATTAGAATAATTATTTTCTATTACTGTCAGAATGTTCAGACTGGGTGGGTAGACATTAAGACTGTTCCGTCATTTGAATATGACTGTGTTTCTCTAATAGGGTGTGTTTGATTATACTGTCAACTGTTCCCGCGATGATCATTCAAAAACATCCCAGAAATAAAAGTGCAACTGCAAAACAAAAGGCTTCTTGTTATGGATCTACAGAGCTACAGTCTCCGACGCCTCCATAACATTCACAACAGGTTAGCAATTCCAGATACGCCAAATAACAAGTTATTAATCTCATAGTTTTGTACTTCAGACAAATATAGCAAAGTTTGACAAAAACTAAGTTTAAAAGAAAAAGTGGCAATTATTTTAGGTCTGTTTCCCTTGTAGAAGTCTTGGCAACAAACCCAACGATATAGCTGCCTATCCCACACAACCCCTAACTCCTCCACATAGACGAGGAATCTTTGACGCTACACTTCACAATACCGCTCCCTACTTTGTATTCCACCCACCACTCCATAGCTAAATCACAAACACAGAGACAATGAAATGTAAAGTACCAACAGCTGTAGCTGTATGCATTCATATGGCCAATGTTGTCTCCATTCATGTTTTCAGACAGACTCAGTCCTATATAGAGAAAAGGGTACCATTTGGGAGGCACCCTGAAATACCCTGCTGGAATAGAAGGAAGTTGGGACTCGCTGAACCGAGACTCTTGCAACCCTTCAATATTAAAACAATATGTATAACTTCTTTAAAAATGTTTTGAAGCATTGATACTTCAGAATGTGTTCTTTTGGCAGTGAGCAGCGAATGGAAATTTTAAATCAACTGTAACCAAAAAATAAATGAACATCTTTGAGGCTGAGATTGCCAATTTAAAATGAAGGACGGAGCGGGGTTGATTTTGAAAAGGCAAAGACTTATATGGAATTCTTCTGCTTTTAATTCCACACCACTGGATATGCCACATCGATTACTGTCTAAGGCTAAAATGAATGAAGGATGAATTAGAGGTAAAAAAGAACATATTGTAGCCCTATCATACAGTGGAGGCTGCTGAGGGGAGGATGGCTCATAATAACGACTGGAACAGAGCAAATGGAATGGCATCAAACCATGTGTTCAATGCATTTGATACCATTCCACTCGAACCATTACCACGAGCCCATCCTCCCCAATTAAGGTGCCACCAACCTCCTGTGCTATCATACTGTCATATTCCTTATAAATCTCTGTTTTGTGGTGGTTGAATGTTATCCTCAGTCCATCCACATCGATTGATAAACAGGACACAGACAACAGGAAATGGATTTAGTCATAGTTGTCCCCCACAATGAAATCGAGGAGGGGACTATGGATATGTCTCCGTCCGTTAGTACGTTTGTCCGTTCATCACACACGATATCTCAGACAGCACTGGCTCGATTTTGACGAAACACTGGCCTGATCTTGCCATAGAGAGCCAATATTTACAAAATTGCATAATTTATGGGGGAAAACATGTTTACTGTTACCTTTTAATAAGTTGTCTCAACTACATGTAAACCAATGGTCTAAATTCCTATAGGGATATGTACATATCATATGAATTGTTCCGAACACTGATCGCTGTGGAACACCAGCTGCTCTACTTTTATAGGGCCGAGCTACTGGCAGTCATCAGGAGTGTCTAGTCCTCACCGGAATACCACAAGAGTCTGAACTCAAGATGTCTTGGGCCCTTAACTATAGATCTCGGACCAGTCTCAGCTGGGTATAGTCTCTGAGCATTAATCAGTGCAGAAGAGAGGGTGCGAGAGACCACGGGTAACATAAACCACACTACTGTCTGTGACCACAACAGGGTTATATTTTAAAAGCTAAAGCTGTGCCAAAGCTCTCTCATCTCAGTTTAATCTTCCTGGGTGCCAGAGGGAAAGAGGGTGGGATGCTGCCAACACTGTTCCCTTCACAGTTCCCACCATATGGGCAGCCTCAGGCACCTTCTGTACACATCACCAAGATGTCATCAACCACCAACAACTAGAAGAGGAAAATGTATACTTTGAGGCCTGTGTCCGTTTACTGATCCTACAGTACAGACATCTCCATCTGACACAGCCTGGCTGTTGACAGTCGACACTGTGTCTACCTCCCAAATAGCACCCTATTACAGTGCACCACTCTGGGGAACCAGCCAGACTGTACACCACCTGTACTCTGGGGAACCAGCCAGACTGTACACCACCTGTACTCTGGGGGACCAGCCAGACTGTACACCACCTGTACTCTGGGGAACCAGCCAGACTGTACACCACCTGTACTCTGGGGGACCAGCCAGACTGTACACCACCTGTACTCTGGGGGACCAGCCAGACAGTACACCACCTGTACTCTGGGGAACCAGCCAGACTGTACACCACCTGTACTCTGGGGGACCAGCCAGACAGTACACCACCTGTACTCTGGGGACCAGCCAGACTGTACACCACCTGTACTCTGGGGACCAGCCAGACTGTACACCACCTGTACTCTGGGGACCAGCCAGACAGTACACCACCTGTACTCTGGGGGACCAGCCAGACTGTACACCACCTGTACTCTGGGGGACCAGCCAGACTGTACACCACCTGTACTCTGGGAGACCAGCCAGACAGTACACCACCTGTACTCTGGGGGACCAGCCAGACTGTACACCACCTGTACTCTGGGGGACCAGCCAGACAGTACACCACCTGTACTCTGGGGGACCAGCCAGACAGTACACCACCTGTACTCTGGGGGACCAGCCAGACAGTACACCACCTGTACTCTGGGGGACCAGCCAGACAGTACACCACCTGTACTCTGGGGGACCAGCCAGACTGTACACCACCTGTACTCTGGGGGACCCAGTGAATCTCATGAATAGTTAATGCAGTTCGCACAAATATGTATACGTATATATTCTATCTATTTACTCAAAAGGGTTTGAGGGGGAATGCTGTCTAGTTCTCGAAGCATTATTCATCATTCCACCTGAGTGGCTTTGTGATTAGCCTTTACTGGAAGGCTAGACATTCAGACAAAGAAGAGCTCTGCAAACAGAATGGCGCTCAGCTAACAGAGGAGAGAAACAAAGGTTCCTTCCCAAGTGGCACCCTAGTCCCTACATAGTGCACTACTTTTGACCAGGGCCTGGTTAAAAGTAGGACACTATGAAGGAAATAGGGTTCCATTTGGGATGCACCCACAGAGAGGAGGCCTGAAGCTTCGGATCCACTGACTTTATATTTCTACAGGCTCCAGACCTGCTGCTGTTCAAACCAGGAAAATGATGGAGAAATAGAGGTAGAGATAGTATGTCCTCTGTAATGTGCTCTGCTTACAAATTATATATGAACCTCCGCTTGACCCAGACAATGAATACCAGGCTGGGAGAGATAAAACAGTGGTTTTTAGAATTAGAATCAAAATAAATATTATATCTTAAAAAGTCTGTGAATCTAATTATTATATCTATTTGTTAAGAATGATGATCCATTAATGATCCTTAATGGATATGTAGGCATATCTGACCTCTTGACCTGGATGTAAATCTGACGCACTGATCTAGAGCTCTCTCCTATCCACTTCTTTCTCTTTCTATCTTGTGTTGTGTTGTAGCTCTACTCTACCAGTCAGCCTTACCTGTGCTGTAGAAGGTGAGGAAGAAGAGGAGGCAGCCGGTGACCAGGTTACCGAGGAAGGTGA
Organism: Brachymystax lenok tsinlingensis; assembly: GCA_030435695.1. Lineage (NCBI taxonomy): Eukaryota > Metazoa > Chordata > Actinopteri > Salmoniformes > Salmonidae > Brachymystax > Brachymystax lenok. The sequence continues at coordinate 26,829,015 of CM059781.1, read as the reverse complement.
CCATGCCACAGGTGATGCCCTCGGGCACAGGGTACACGGTCTCGATGAAGAGCTCAAGGAAGATGGGCACACTACTGTTGATGAAGATGCCCACCAGGATACAGGAGGTGTACAGGGTGGCTGGGGGGAAGAGGGGCGGGGCGTTAATCAATCAATCAATCATCACATTTTATAAAGCAGAGGACAGGGATTCATGGGTTAACCAATCAAATGTGACTTATAAAGCCCTTTTTACATCAACAGGTGTCAAAGTATTTTACATATGGCAATTGAACTAGTATGAAATGACACTAGTCTAGTGTGACCATAAGAACAGTGTCACCATGAGAAGGCCTCCAAGTTCTCATTGTTACATATCAAAGCTCACTCGTAATGTCATTCCAGCTAAGACAATGGTGGTTTAACAGTGGGTGGTGGATTGGGGGAAAAACACAGGCAAAACCACCTGCTGTGCAGCTTGTGTTTTCATGAGATTGACTACAGTTAGTTATTCTCAGGGCACAGGCAAATTGTGTTGGTAAGTGCCATATGCTGCTGGCCGATTCCCCCAGTGTGTGTGTTTGTATGTGTGTGCGGGTGCCCGTGTGTGTGTGTGTGCATCTCATCTAGTGTGCGTGTGTGTGTGTGTGTGTCCCGAATTTGCTTGCACGCGTTTGTGTGTGTGTATGTGTGCGCACAGTGTCTGTGCGTGTGTCCGTGCTTGTGTGCCTGTGTGTGTGTGTGTGTGTGTGTGTCTTGGCCACCACTGATCGAGGTCTCAGCTGTTCTGAGGCCGAGCCCGGGGGCCCTGGGCTGGGGGAGGAGATTAAGCCATCACCGTGGAGCAGAGCATTGCTACATCCCAAATGGCACCCTATTCCCTATAAAGGGCACTACTTTTGACCAGAGTATTATGGTAGTGCACTATATAAGGAATAGGGTACCATTTGGGACAGAACATGGCTCAGTCTCCTCCGTCTCCTTTATCACTGCAGATTGGGCCAAATCAACTCCTCATTAGCCAGCACCGCTCTAAATCACACTGCTGCCTCAGAGGACCCAGCCTGCCTGCCGCTGTCACAGAGGAACTGAGGCGATGCCACTGCACCAACGACACAGTCATCAAATCCTGAATGAATATCCCCTCTTCCCTCTCATCATCCCTTTGTTCAACCACCCCCGTCCTGCTCTAATGACAGGCTGGTATCAAACACAGACAACCTCTAGTGTCCCACGGTCCCACAGCTGCTCTGTTCTTCCCACTATGTCTCAGTCTCTCCCAGGTTGTAGCTAGTTGATCCCCAGGGGCTGGTGCTGCTTCATCACACCATTTTAGACTTTTCATTAGAAGAAGTATGGTACTAGAACCGTGGAGAATGTGTCCAAGGGGAGACCCCAGGGTGTCAGCGACCCCCCCCCCCAAAAAAAATGTGACGATCTTTTCTCATCGCTCGAGAGAGGCAAAGGTGGAGTCATGCGTCCTCCGAAACATGACCCGTCTAACCATGCTCTTTAAACACCCGCCAGCTTAACCCAGAAGCCAGCTGCACTATTGTGTCGGAGGAAACCGTTCCAATGGCTACCGGGGTCAGCCTGCAGGCACCCGGCCCGCCACAAGGAGTCGCTAGGATGCGATGAGCGAATTAAAGCCCCCTCGGCCAAACCAGGAATGAACCCGGGTCTGTAGTAACGTCTCTAGCACTGCGACGCAGTGCCTTAAGACCGCTGTGCCACTCGGGAGGACAGCGAATCACTATTACATGAATGATAATAGACGTCGTTGAAGAACAAAACCAGTGAAGAAGTTGTGTAAAAAACAGACACATTATTATGAATTTAATAAGTGCGCAAGCTGGGGATTTCAAAAAAGGGATAACAAAGAGAGGCATGTAATGTGGAAGAGGCTGCTACCAGAGCTATGTAAAATGGCACCCATGCACAGTACACCAGGTGGATGGGCAATCCTGGGGTCTGTTAGCTTGGCACTGTCAGCCAGTAGTGAGAGGAGTAAAAAAAATACTGATGACAAGCATGAAAATTATGATGGATGAGAATGCTAGAGCTGGTGACTGTGAAGTTCATGTGTTTGTTTGTTTCAAGGGGAACTGCTAATGTGCTACTGCATCTCAGTCCATATCTGCCCTGAGATTGGAGGGTTGGGAGTTCGATCCCCGGGCCGAGTCATACCAAAGACTGTACAAATGGGACCGGTGCGTCTATGCTTGGCCCTGCGATAGACAAGCGTCCTGTCCAGGCGGTGTACTTGTACATCATTCTGCCTCAAGCGACAGAAACAAGAGATGTACTTGCTTTACTCGGTCCATGTGCCCCTTCCTCAATCTAAAGGACAAGTCTGCTATTGAAGTATCCATTGTGGCTCTATTGAAGTATCCATTGTGGCTCTACGATTCTCTGGAAACCATGCTCTACTAGGCCTACCTGCAGTGGAGGGTAGGTGTGTGAGCCTGGTCAGGCAGGTTAGTGTGAACCAGGTGGAGGCCAGGGAAGCCCCAGCCATCATGAGGACCAGGATGAGCTTCAGCATGCCACGGATAGAGTCTGCAAACCTGGTTAGAGACAGAGATGGAGGTAGTAAACCTGGGGAGAGACAGAGATGGAGGTAGTAAACCTGGTTAGAGACAGAGATGGAGGTAGTAAACCTGGTTAGAGACCGAGATGGAGGTAGTAAACCTGGTTAGAGACCGAGATGGAGGTAGTAAACCTGGGGAGAGACCGAGATGGAGGTAGTAAACCTGGGGAGAGACCGAGATGGAGGTAGTAAACCTGGGGAGAGACCGAGATGGAGGTAGTAAACCTGGGGAGAGACAGATGGAGGTAGTAAACCTGGGGAGAGACCGAGATGGAGGTAGTAAACCTGGGGAGAGACCGAGATGGAGGTAGTAAACCTGGGGAGAGACAGATGGAGGTAGTAAACCTGGTTAGAGACAGAGATGGAGGTAGTAAACCTGGTTAGAGACAGAGATGGAGGTAGTAAACCTGGGGAGAGACAGATGGAGGTAGTAAACCTGGTTAGAGACAGAGATGGAGGTAGTAAACCTGGGGAGAGACAGATGGAGGTAGTAAACCTGGTTAGAGACAGAGATGGAGGTAGTAAACCTGGAGAGAGGTAGTAAACCTGGGGAGAGACAGATGGAGGTAGTAAACCTGGTTAGAGACAGATGGAGGTAGTAAACCTGGTTAGAGACAGATGGAGGTAGTAAACCTGGGGAGAGACAGATGGAGGTAGTAAACCTGGTTAGAGACAGATGGAGGTAGTAAACATGGAGCACACAGATAGAAACAGGATTGATTTTAAAACAACAACAAAACAACAACGCATACAACATTGCCTAATTTGGTATGCTTCAAAAATGTCTTAAAGGAAAACTCCACTCAAAAACTATATTTTGGTATTTTCTACCATTAGACCACTGTTGATACGGTCCCAAAATGTTTTGAATGTCAGGAGTCAAGTTTTCAAGATAATGGACATTCAAGAAGCAATGTGTCACCTGCCACATCCTCATGATGATGCAAATCATGACATGCTTCAAACCACAACAAAGAGTGTAAACAAGTCTCAGGGTGACTTATGTGCCTCCATGTCATGATAAAAGGGAAGCAGTCATGGTGTCAGGAGAGTGTAGCCGTCCCTGGGTTACAACTGGTGACAGCTTACAGCGATACAACATGATATGAGTTGATGTAATTGAGATCACCAGTGACTGAGGCAAGCAGGCAGATATTTGATGTCTGCTACTCCCTATCCATCCAGACACGCTTTCTAAACAAAGCCTCGTCTTATAGCGAAAATCGAATCAAATTGTATTTGTCACATGCGCCGAATACAACAGGTGTAGACCTTACAGTGAAATACTTACTTACAGGCTCTAACCAACAGTGCAGTTAAAAATAATAATAATAATATAATACCCCCCCCCAAAAATAAGAAATAAAATAAACAAATAATAAAAAAGCAGCAGTAAAATAACAATAGTCTATATACAGGGGGTACCGGTACAGAGTCAATGTGCGGGTGGGCACCGGTTAGTCGAGATAATATGTACATGTACACTACCGTTCAAAAGTTTGGGATCACTTAGAAATGGCCTTGTTTTTTAAAGAAAAGCAAATTTTTTGTCCATTAAAATAACATCAAATTCAAAGTCAAAGTCACCATTATTAGTCAGTTGTACAACCGAATGCCTTCAACCGAAATGTGTCTTCCGCATTTAACCCAACCCCTCTGAATCAGAGAGGTGCGGGGGGCTGCCTTAATCGACTTCCACGTCTTGGCGCCCGGGAACAGTGGGTTAACTGCCTTGTTCAGGGCAGAACGCCAGATTTTTTTTTTTTTTCCTTGTCAGCTCGGGGATTCGAACTTGCAACCCTCCGGTTACAAGTCCAACGCTCTAACCACTAGGCTACCTGCCGCCCTTGATCAGAAATGCAGTGTAGACATTGTTAATGTTGTAAATGACTAGCATCCTGGAGTCGTCTCTTCACTGTTGATGTTGAGACTGGTGTTTTGCGGGTACTATTTAATGAAGCTGCCAGTTGAGGACTTGTGAAGGGTCTGTTTCTCAAACTAGACACTAATGTACTTGTCCTCTTGCTCAGTTGTGCACCGGGCCTCCCACTCCTCTTTCTATTCTGGTTAGAGCCAGTTTGCGCAGTTCTGTTAAGGGAGTAATACACAGCGTTGTACGAGATCTTCAGTTTCTTGGCAATTTTTCGCATGGAATAGCTATCATTTCTCAGAACAAGAATAGACTCATGATTTTCAAAAGAAAGTCCTTTGTTTCTGGCCATTTTGAGGCTGTAATCGAACCCACAAATGCTGATGCTCCAGATACTCAACTAGTCTAATGAAGGCCAGTTTAATTGCTTCTTTAATCAAAACAACAGTTTTCAGCTGTGCTAACATAATTGCAAAAGGGTTTTCTAATGATCAATTAGCCTTTTTAAAATGATAAACTTGGATTAGCTAACAACGTGCCTTTGAAACACTGGAGTGATGGTTGCTGATAATGTGCCTCTGTACGCCTATGTAGATATTCCATTACAAATCAATAATAACATTGAATTGAAGCCACTGAATAAAGCGCCAATCCAATAAGTAAATACCGTCAGAGAGAGACAAGGACTCAAAGGCAAGGGAGGACTACCTCAGTGCTCCACTCTCTTTCCCCAATAGACATGACTGCAAGGACTCCTAACTGTCTGACATCGCACATATTGAAGCTCGTAGTGGAAAGAAACTAATTGCCTTTGTTTTGTTGTGCTCAGACAAGATGCTTCAGAAAAATAGTTCAATCCGACAAATAACTATTTGTGAAAAAACACCCGCAGGAAATGTTGAATTTGTCAAAGTCTCTCAGAGTTCAATAAAACTGTAGTAGGGGAACATAAGGGAAATCTGTTTTGGACAGCCTCACAGACAACAAAACTATTTCACTTCAAACCATTTATTTTCCGTGCGTTCATTTTAGACATTCATAGATGCACTGTCTGTGTGTGGCTAGGAATCATATGTCACTCAGACTGTCTGATAGTATGACCCCCACAGTGTTCTGTCTGAGTGAAGAATACATCTAGGATCAACTTTCTATTCATGAATGGACAGAGCAGTCTGCCTAACATACTATTACGTACCTTTTGGAAGAATACACTACAGGGATGCTGGGCCATGGAAGAAGGTGCTTTGGCAGGGAGAGGCAAGCACTGCCCAGCCCAGTCTGCTCTCTCTTTCCCCAGCCAAAGCCAGCCTCTGCTCCTACCCATCTGCTACTAGCTCCCCTCAGCTCCAACTCTCCCCTGGCTGAGCCAGAGACTACAGCCCTGCACCTACCCAGCCAACCCCTCTCCTCTCTGGGTAGAGGACCACAGCTAAGTCCTCTACCCAACCAGCACCAGTATCATATTCTATACTACACCGACACCCAGCCAAACCCTAGTCTCACTGGGTAGAGGAGCACAGTTAATGGTCCACTACACCAGTGGCTCCCAAACCTCTCCTCAGGGACCTGCAGCCATTCCATGTATTTGATCTATTCCAGAGCTAGCACACCTGATTCAACTTGTCAACTATCATCAAGCCATTGAATAAATAAGCCAGGTGAGTTAGTTCGGGGCTACTACAAAGTTGTGAAACGTCTGGGGTCCCCGAGGAGAGGTTTGAGAACCACTACCCTACACCACCACCAGTATCATAATTACTATCACCCCTCTCACAACTAATTTGTTTACTGACACCTGCAATAAATGCAGCATGCATCTAAGCAGTATATTTCAAGACTCCTTTATGCCCTACAATGTCAGCTGACAAGACTGGAGCATACTGTACGCCTATCTTGTTGTGAGGTAATGTCAAAATTAAAAGCACATCAATAACAGTTGTGTCAGATTTATTAGCTAGAAGATAGTGACGCTTAAATCTCCTCTGGCATCAGATTTCATTTTGTGCATTCTCCTCTGGCTAACTGCAGGAATAATTCAATTGTGATTCCATTTGGTATTATCATTATTAGGTCTATTTGTCTCCATTCTGTGCCAAGACAAGGGCATGTACTGAATGAACAAACCAGTCTGATAGATGGTGGTAATGATATCACTGACAGAAAAGGGCCAAAACAAATTCAGTTATTTCCATTTCCCATTTTAAATATCTTGTTTATCCCTCATTTATCTAAAGATAAATACCTGATCATCTCTCAGGTCTCTAGTGGCAGTTAATGTGGTTAAAAACTCTTCAACCTCCCTCCCACCCTCCCTCCCTTCCCCCCTGCCTCTCCTCAGGTTGATAATGGGACTTGGCTTATAATGGTGGGGATAATGTTTGATGAAGGATAATGGGAGGTGGTTATTATTATTAATTTCCACCAGTTCTGTTCTGTTCCAGGTCTGGTCTTAAAGCAGCAGTTTCACCCCGACCACAAGCTGCTGGCCGACAATTAAACGGTGCAGGCTCATTTGTCAAACGTGTCTCTGACGCACGACACACACACAGACAGACACACAGACAGACACAGAGACAGACACAGAGACAGACACAGAGACAGACACAGAGACAGACACAGAGACAGACACAGAGACAGACACCTCTGAACGCCTGTCGCTAATTGCCCCCACAGTGACAAATACTGACATCCATCTAGTGGTCTCAGGGGGAAGAAATATTAGGAAGCGTGTGTGTGTGTGTGTGTGTGTTGGGGAGTGAGTGTTTGGCTATCACAAAGCCCTCCCGGGAAGCAAACCACTTAGTATTTGCAACCATAACACCTGCAGCATAACTTCTTGAATTTTCTGCTGCCCATGGCAAGCTGCTCTCTGATGTGTGTGTGGCATAAGGTGAGACAGAGGTGTGTTTTAACTTACGTTCAGGCACGAGAGGGTGTGTGTGTGTGTGGGTGTGTGCTCTGTAATGTAACTCAGCAGCTCCATCAACACCAAACCGTCAGGCAAATGATCATTAATGGTTCCACAAAGGACCCAGTTCTATAGAGGTAAACAGGGCATCTGCTTCTGCGCTTCCCAAACACAACACCAATCACAGCAAAAATCCAAACAAAACACATACACGGAACGCAACCCCACCCGAAGCACCGCTCTGCTCAGATCAGCTCCCCAAGCTAACCGCCAACAGACGTCCAATTAAGTCAGACGTGAGAAGGAAGCCAATCAACTGGCTGACTGAGACTCTAATGAGTTTGTTTCTGTTTCTCTGCCATGACATCAACATCTACTGAGGTTGCAAACATAAGCAAATCTTATCCAACCCTGATTAAACCTGGATCTATACTTAACACACAATAGTTTGTTAAATACCTCCAGTCCACTCCAGCCTATACCAAGAACAGAACAGTTCCATGAATCAAGGCTAGAGTTATGGCCTAGTTATCCTAATGACAGTGTTGTGAGACTTTGGCCCTGCCTGGAAGTGCTGATTGGACCGGGCGATGAACATATATATGTCAGCTGGACGACGGATCCTTTCCTTTTGCAGAGTCCACAGTTTGGGGCCTACGGTGCATCAGTCTATCCATCAGCTAGAGAGATGTGGCCCATTGCATTAGCATTCACTTACTCACCTCAGTCTATCACAACAACCATGGATTTAATACACTAAGAGAGATGGAGGGAAGGAGTGGATGAGGTGAGCTAAGGGGTTTGAGACGGCGGATGCATCCCAAATTGCACCCTTTTCCCTATGTAGTGGACAACTTTTGACCAGAGCTCATAGACATTTAGGACACAACCGGAGACTCCTATACACTCCAATATCACTAAACACAGTAATGTTTCAAGAAAGTGAGAGAACCAGACTGGAATGCAGCACAAGCAGACAGAGTAATAGACCCATTTATTCCTGTGAACATGCTTAGTAATGGGTTTCTAGTTGCTAATCTTGTTGACAGGCCTTGGAGGCAGAGCCAAAGCTATTACGTCCAAACATGGGCCGTATATTTTCATGCATACTTAATCTGAAGATACTAAGCGAGTGTATGGAGTTCACGATAAATGCTTATCCTCCAATTTGACGGCTCACCTGGTCCAAGGAGATGGTTTAGGACTGAAATGATGAGACAGGCTTATTAATGGGAGGACCTCTCCTCACACATCGCTGGACAGAGCTACCTGTTGGTAGTCAGGCTCAGTCCAAGCCCAGCCTACCTTCAGACTGCACTGGGTCTACTCCAGACAACCTCTAACTAGAAGCCGGATTCACAGTTGAGATAAGCACTCAACTCAGACTTTCACAAAATTCATTCAGTGACGTCAATAGGAGAAAATCTGAGTTAAGCGCACGAATCTCAAGTCAGAAAACTGTCCGGGGCCTTTTAGGACATCAAATATCTGACACCCCATTAGGGGTTATCTGTGGGCACATTCAGGTTAAGTCACGCTACAATTCTAAACCACATGGAAATGGTCTGCTGTTTCTGTTGCTTACCTGGCCATGGCCACTCCAAACACACAGCCGCCCACGATGGACCAGAACCCGATCCAGCCAGCATCCACCTTGAGAGACAGACAGAGACAGAGAGAGAGAGAGCGCGAGAGATAGATAGATAGATAGATAGATAGATACAAAAAAAGAGATTGAGATTGACAGAGAAAGGGAGAGCAAGGAAGAGAGTGTGGAAGCGAGAACGAGAGACAGAAAGAGAGGAGCATTATTCCATGTTCAGCATGCCATACACGGCTCAGAGGACCGAGGATAAACAGGCACTGTGTCTGAAGACTGGGGAAACCGGTCAATCTAGCCCAGGTTAAATTGCAACCCTGTATTCTGATAGTGGTGGAAGTCAATGGCTGGTGGTGTCAATGTGACGATTCATCACAGACAAATGCCTGCTCTGACAGATGGAGAAGAAAAAAACAAACATTATGACCAGGGTCGTGTTCCGTAGTGAGAAAACAGAGTAAAGCAGGGAAACTACCACAACTTGCCCAATAGGAAGAGAGATGTTAGATCTGAACTAGACCCAGGGTCTACTGCTGCAGAATCAGCATGAGAGACTGACTGCATCACAGACGGAGGCCAATGTGTCATCCACATACACACAACACACACGCCTCTTTGGGGAAGCTGAGTGCCAATGAAGGTGTGCTGCGGTTCACATCAATCTACCTTGCGCTATAACTCAGGTAGAAAAAAAGAGGAGCCACGTTGAAAGAGGCCAGATGTGAGTATAAACAAGATGAGAGCAGAATGTAAATAAAGCAGATCCGTGGTCTAGAGGCCTTTTCTGAAACTTTCTTCAAAAGGTACAAAGGTTGTGAAGCTGAATGCAAATCGTTCTGCATGCTGTTTGAGTGTCAGAGAAGAGATCATAGCATTTTGCGTGTGTGTGTGTGTGTGTGGTTAATTAACTGCAATATGCTCAGTGCTAGATGCAGCCGTACAGGCCTGATTTGTCCGTGCTCAGCTTAATAATCATGCGCGTTGTTACTACTGTGTCAATAACCAGGAAATGGTTTCCGTGCCAAAGTTATGCATGGTGTGGAAGCCAGGGCTTCAGGCTCCTGGCACATTCACTTATTTGTCTTTCTTACATTTTTTCATGTTTCCGAGCCTTTTAAGCCAGTAATCATGGCACTTACCCGTGGGTGTCGCACGACACGATGGCATTGCCATGCTAATTCATTCAGAGGTAACCACGGATAGCATCAAAAGACACCACGGAGGTTAGTTGGTATACTGTCTGCCTGCCTGTCTGTCTGCCTGTCTGGAGGCATAACCAACCACCACACAAATCAGTTAAGAGTAGGAGTGCTAATCTAGGATCAGGTTTACTCTCTTATACATTATTATTTAAAAGTCAAAATCAATCCTAGCTTAACACTCCTTCTCTGAGATGCATAAAGGTTACAGTTCACCGTCTGTCTGGAGGCAGCAGAATTAACTACCACAGCTAGACGTAACTCTAGATCAGGAAAAGTACCAGGAGTTCCAACAGGGGTGTAATCAGAAAGCTGAAGCCACTACTGTGCTTTCAGGTGAAGTATCAATTTTCAGAGTTTTTTTCTTCTTCTTCGTGGCGACTTAATGGCTACTCTCCATTAACGGAGCAATTACATATGTGTGATTAACGCAGTGTGGGACCTTGTTCTTAAAGCGATGCTAATTACGTACAGCGACATAGAGCTACGTGCCTCAGGACACTGTCTTGTCTAGCACTGGGCTGGGTGTCTGGGGCTCCTGCAGAGTTCAGACAATAGTCCAGGCTTATCTCAGGCTCATCTCCTCCACCCATCCCAAGCCACGTCCCAAACTCCAGACCCTTCAACCATCCCATCCCCTCCACCTGTCCCCAGCATACTACTCTCTCATGACATATCACCAGCTGCTGCCCCATACTTGTCTCTGTGCAAAATGCTATTATTTATAGGATCACTTCCCTTTCCCCGTGGGGAGAGGAGACACCGGTTGTGTCCCAAATAGCACCCTATTCCGTACATAGTGCACTACTTTTTACCAGATGCCTATGGGAATAGGGTGCCATTTGGGATGCACCCACTGTGTGGAGAGGGACGCTATGGGATGTCACAGTATGCATTCTGTCAGCAGGAAGAAAGGGTCACCTTAGAGACACTGCAAACGGCCACTACTCATCAGCTTGGCAGTGTGGTGGTTGACACTGTTATTGCCAATGGTGGGTGAACCACCTTAGGTAGGACAGGTACAAAATGAACAGGAAACAATCTCAGAAGGCTGGGAGGAAGGTGGGGACGGTGGAGGTGAGGGTTTGTGTGTTCTGGGAAAGACAGGATGACGCAGAGAGGTGAAAAACAAAGTAGACACCTTCACAGATTTCTTTGTATAAAAAAAAAAAAAATGCTCTGACCGCTTTGTCTGCACGCACACACACCCCTCCCCTGTGGGTGGATGTACTACATGGCGGCAGATTGAAACCAGTGTTTGATATCTGCAGAACAGAGCCTGTTAATGGGAATGCAGAGAACAGCAGGGCCGCTTCAATGGCTGGAGGGACACGGCAGCAGTAAGATTGGCAAGTGGCATTTGAGTGGAGAAGTGGAGAGCAGCTGGGAGGTGATTGGAAGGCAGTGAAGGGGGACGAGGGGCTAAAGCAGCGCCTCTGTATTGATCGCCTCGCTGCAGAGAGAGAGAGAGAAAGCTGTGTCTGGGATGACAGTGGGACTGCACAGTGTGTAGCGTAGAGGGAGAGTGTGTGTGTGTGTGTGTGTGTGTATCACATCACCCACTTTGTCAGCACTGTTTTCCTCTTGATCCCTGACCTAAATACGTTTAGTATGTGTGTCAGACTGTCACATCTATAGAGATATCATTTCACACCTTATATCTACCCTCATTGTATTCCGCAATGGATGTTGCTGCTGATAGCATCTTATCAGAATATGGTCATGGTTTGTTGGTGCCAAGGCACCTTGCAGGCTGTATGGGATCTTAAGTTAGGTAGGCTAATGTGTTTTACAGTAGTGTGTGGTTTGCAATGTGAAACTCTAAAATCAAGATCAAACATAAAACATACTAAAAGTCAAACTTACACTCCTTACATTCTGAGGAGTGAATGCTGCCATAGTGATGGATTGTAACAACTCTGTTTCTAAGTTTTGAGCCTGGGAAAAACTCTGTACAGAGTTTAGGTAAGGCAGCATCTTTGTGACGCCATCTTAAGGCAACCAGATAAAGGCAACTTGGATGAGAAAAGTTCCTTAACATTTCCTTTTGACGACAAATGAAACTGTAAGGCGTAAAGAGTATAAAGAATTGATGATACTCCCTGTGAGTTCTGACAGAGAGGAAAGATAGCGAAGCGAAGGTGTGTGTGTTATCCCACAGCTTTGTGATTTCTTCTCAAGTACCTGTCTGATGGTAACCTTGAAAAGAATCCTCTTTTGTCTCCTTTGAGCCACTACTATCGTGTTAAAAGTAGAGGGTGCTCTGCTCTGCTCTGCATCCCAACATCTCTCCTCTTGTTCTCTCTCATCCGGGATCTCTGATGCTAATCCTGTACCGTTGAAGGGTCTGAGATGCAGCCGGTCTAATTAAGCTAAGAATCTAAAGTGTTAAGTGCCTCGCTTTCTTGACATGCTCCACATTTCCCCATATGCAAATAATGAGCTGTGGATTCCACACATGTTTGATTAGACCCTTAAAAAGTTAGCTACACTTAGAGAAGTAGATGGTCCGATAGAAGAGAGAAGAGGACGGACCAACCAACCAAACAAGCCTATGTGGAATGAAGGATAGTTTTAAAAAGTTGTAATTAGGTATTTTTTGAGGGTGGGTTTTGAAGTTCAAAGTGGTATTCACAAGGGCCTGCTGCTTTTTAATGAGTCCAGGATGGGAAAGTAAAAAGGAAATTGTAAAAAATATATTTTGAGTTGCCATGCTGGGCTCGAAGTTATGTCAATACTGTATGGCATGGGCCACTGGGGTTAATTATGAGTCAACATCCATTTCCGTCTGGGAAATTACATAGCTTGAATCCCAAATGGCATCCTACTCCCTAGATAGTGCACTACTTTTGACCAGGGTCCATAGTGCACTATGCAGGGAATACAGTGTTATTTGGCATGTAAACGTTCACTTCAGAAAGGGAAATTACACTCTGTGTGTTTGCCTCCGCCAAAATTCGCTACATCACAGGCCCTTTTAGAATGATGGGGATGTTTTCAGGAAGGCTAGCAGGCCCGTTTCAGTGCTTCAATAGGTGAGCACCAACACTGAACGTTTTTCATTGTGTGTTGTACCAGCGCAGATAATTTGGAGGAAAATGGCAGCAGATGTTATAAATACTCTGTTGTAATAAATGCCCTCTAAATTGTCTTCCAGAACAGCTATTACTGTACTACCATTCAGAGTGAATAAAGTGAGTAATGCTAGGATAATTGGGAATAGACTCCGGACATGTTATGGGTGTTGGGTCAGGTGTGTGTTCCTTACCTGGCTGACTCTGGCAGGGGTGAGGATCATGTCCAGAACTCCTGACCAGCCTGCCACCACCCCTGTAGGCACCGCGTAGGCCAATGCTATCATCAGGAACCGGAAGTTACTGGAAGGAAAGAGAGAGAAACAAAGGCTTTTTAACAGCAAGTCCTACAGTATCCCTACCTAGCACAGTCTTACAGTATCCCTACCTAGCAAAGTCCTACAGTATCCCTACCTAGCACAGTCTTACAGTATCCCTACCTAGCAAAGTCCTACAGTATCCCTACCTAGCAAAGTCCTACAGTATCCCTGCCTAGCAAAGTCCTACAGTATCTCTGCCTAGCAAAGTCCTACAGTATCTCTACCTAGCAAAGTCCTACAGTATCTCTACCTAGCAAAGTCCTACAGTATCTCTATCCAGCAAAGTCCTACAGTATCCCTACCTAGCAAAGTCCTACAGTATCCCTACCTAGCAAAGTCCTACAGTATCCCTACCTAGCAAAGTCCTACAGTATCCCTACCTAGCAAAGTCCTACAGTATCTCTACCTAGCAAAGTCCTACAGTATCTCTGCCTAGCAAAGTCCTACAGTATCTCTACCTAGCAAAGTCCTACAGTATCTCTACCTAGCAAAGTCCTACAGTATCCCTACCTAGCAAAGTCCTACAGTATCCCTACCTAGCAAAGTCTTACAGTATCCCTACCTAGCAAAGTCCTACAGTATCTCTGCCTAGCAAAGTCCTACAGTATCCCTATCTAGCAAAGTCCTACAGTATCCCTATCTAGCAAAGTCCTACAGTATCTCTACCTAGCAAAGTCCTACAGTATCCCTACCTAGCAAAGTCCTACAGTATCCCTATCTAGCAAAGTCCTACAGTATCCCTATCTAGCAAAGTCCTACAGTATCCCTACCTAGCAAAGTCCTACAGTATCCCTATCTAGCAAAGTCCTACAGTATCCCTATCTAGCAAAGTCCTACAGTATCCCTACCTAGCAAAGTCCTACAGTATCCCTATCTAGCAAAGTCCTACAGTATCTCTACCTAGCAAAGTCCTACAGTATCTCTACCTAGCAAAGTCCTACAGTATCTCTACCTAGCAAAGTCCTACAGTATCCCTACCTAGCAAAGTCCTACAGTATCCCTATCTAGCAAAGTCCTACAGTATCCCTATCTAGCAAAGTCCTACAGTATCCCTACCTAGCAAAGTCCTACAGTATCCCTATCTAGCAAAGTCCTACAGTATCCCTATCTAGCAAAGTCCTACAGTATCCCTACCTAGCAAAGTCCTACAGTATCCCTATCTAGCAAAGTCCTACAGTATCTCTACCTAGCAAAGTCCTACAGTATCTCTACCTAGCAAAGTCCTACAGTATCTCTACCTAGCAAAGTCCTACAGTATCCCTACCTAGCAAAGTCCTACAGTATCCCTACCTAGCAAAGTCTTACAGTATCCCTACCTAGCAAAGTCCTACAGTATCTCTGCCTAGCAAAGTCCTACAGTATCCCTATCTAGCAAAGTCCTACAGTATCTCTACCTAGCAAAGTCCTACAGTATCTCTACCTAGCAAAGTCCTACAGTATCCCTACCTAGCAAAGTCCTACAGTATCCCTATCTAGCAAAGTCCTACAGTATCCCTACCTAGCAAAGTCCTACAGTATCCCTATCTAGCAAAGTCCTACAGTATCTCTACCTAGCAAAGTCCTACAGTATCTCTACCTAGCAAAGTCCTACAGTATCTCTACCTAGCAAAGTCCTACAGTATCTCTACCTAGCAAACTTCCTTCTCTCTGGTTGACAGTGCATGGAGACCTGCCACCAGACAGCCACTTGCTTTCCTATCCTGTCAGCTCACACCACACAGCATCTCTTATTGTCAGGGAGGATCAATCCCACCTCAGTGTAGTGACAGAGAGATAAACACCTGGTCAGGAACCAGGATGAGAAGAGCTGCCTAGCAGGCTGGCAGGGCTAGGCCGGAGGTGACACCATGATGAGGTTTGAATACAGGGGAAAACAACAGCTATGAAAAAGAGATTGAGATGAAGAACCAGGATCCTTTGATGAGGTGACACCAACCACACACAGACACACTAAACTGATAAATCAGCCGAGGCTCAGAACAATAGGATTAACTGATCTACTTAATCATGTATTTATTCATATTAATGGGTTTGGCAATAGTAGCAAACAAAGTCATTTCACATGACAGACTATTTATTTCCCACATCTGAGATGATGATCCGAGACAATGACTTCCTCTGATTGTTCTGTGAATCAAAAGATCCCTGGAAGGAAGGTCATTCCAAAGTCAAAAACTATTTAGCTCCATCTAATGCCCCATCTAACGTCGCCCACAGGCATACTTTCCCAGACCAGATAGTGGCATTATCGCTTTTGCTTTCAAGTAGATTAAGCCAATCCCATTTAAATCAATTCCCCAGCCCTGATTCTTCTCTGTGGGTCAACAAACGACACATTTACCACCTGCTGTAAACAGTTTGTTGATGGTTATGAGAACGTTCTAGGTTTATGCTCTGCCATTGAGACATTATGAGGGTGTATCGGATAGAACCATTATGAGGGTGTGTCGGATAGTCTTTGTAAACACTGACACCACTAAGAGGTTGGTTATTCTCAAGCATGAATTTTACAAGATGCTAATCACGATCATGACCACGATGCTGGTTGTTTGTCCATCAAAGCAGGCCATGGTTAGTAGCCAGGAACAATGTCCCATCTGGGGAGTGTGCAAGTGTACACTTCGGGTGCTGCTTTGGGAGAATACGAAGTATCATATGACAGACCATGGGTGGATGCTCCATGAATCTGTATCTCTATGGAGGTTATCTTCAAGGAGAATAAAACTGCAACATTTCTGTCTAAAGTGCCAGAGGAATACATTGATGTCATATAGTGCTATGCAGCAACTTGGGACAAGTTTCCTCCTCAACTTAGCTTGAAACAAAACAATAGACTTTCAAGTCTGAGTCTATGTAGCTGTGAACTAGATTTTCCTCAGAGTGGCTTTTCATTCCCCCTCCCTCCCTGAGGATGAGGAACGCCTTAAGCATTCGCCAGATGTCCCTCCGAGATACATACAGGACGCAGCCGGCATTTCAATGGATGTCATGAACAAATGCATGAGTAAACGCCAGCCGTCCATCCTGAACAGAAGCTAGGAAAACAAACAGTCCTCAGAGAGAGAGAGCGAGAGATTTCCCCTTCTATGACGGCTGCTGTCACTGTCAGAGCAGACGCCTGGAGATTTAATGGTGCTGTTAGAGAGGGGTGAAGCGATGGTCTTCAAATTAAATCAGCGACATGGCAGGGACAGGGTTTTGGGGTGGAGGCGGCAGTGATGAGAACAAGGTGTTATGGATGATTGTAATTGGGCAGAGAGTGATTGGATGGGTGCCAGACAGACAGTGTTAGCAGCTAGTTGAGAAGGAGGGCTGGGGGGGCTCCTCTGTTGGGAGTCTTCTCTCTGTGTTCGGATACACAGACAAACACAGACACACTCCTGGCTAAACTGGCCTGATGATTGGCGAGACACTCGTATAAATGCTAATAAAGCATAATGGGCTGGCACCACTCTTACATCTCTCAGCTGATTACCTCAGTCTGTGCTGAGATGAAACTGGGATAAACAAACTAAGGAGACAGACACAGACAGACAGACACAGACAGAGAGACAGAGAGAGGACACAGAGAGGGAGGCAGAGAGAGAGACAGAGAGAGAGAGAGACACAGAGAGAGAGAGAGAGAGAGAGAGAGAGAGAGAGAGAGAGCGCATTATAGACTCATAAAAGTGACTTACCCCCTCTCTCCAGCTACCAGCTGCTACTGTATTATTAACCTTGCTGTGATGGCGGCCGGAGGGAAATCAATATCCTTGCACCTTTTTCCGGCCCACAGCTTATTTAGATTACCGTATAGTAAGGTTTTGTCCCAAATGGCACCCTATTCTCTATGTAATGCACTATAGCCCATAGGGCTCTGGTCAAAAGTAGTGCACTATATAGGGAATAGGGTGCTATTTGGGACTCAGCCTAAGTAAGCACAGCACAGGGCGAAGGGTGAAATATTCCGGGGAGCCACGAAGCCAGCGGCATCATCAGCTAAGTGCCATTTGTCCTTGGCAGGTCTTGGCTGGAGTTCAATGCATCAGAATGAGCAGGATAGAACTTTCCTAGGCAAAAGGGTTCCTACAACTCACTCAGACAGCCGTGCCAGTTCCTTTCCATAGCCTTCAAATCCTCTAGATATATGACATCAACCAACTTCAATTCTGTCTGTTTGTAATTAAATTACAAAACAAATCTACTCCCTGTTTCTTTTCAAATTGCTATTCACATTTAGTACTTAGGTCCACCACTACTCCACTAGAACTGCCACTGATCTCCACAGCCCTTTTTCCCATAGAAGACAAGGCCACTTTTCCATCTCCTACAGGAGGTCCTACAGGAGGTCCATCTCCTACAGGAGGTCCTACAGGAGGTCCATCTCCTACAGGAGGTCCATCTCTTACAGAGGTTTTTGGAACAGGTTCCCGGAACACCTTCAACTCCACAATGAAAAATGATCTGCTGGACATTCCACTAACGCTTCATCCCAATAACTTCTCCGCCGATTAGCTTTTTATTTTGATTACGCACTGTACTTGAATTTTCTTTGTACTTCTTTACCCGCTTATTCACCATCTGTTTTGCTACTTATTTTTGTAACGTTTTGTTTTCCAAACATTGAAAGGGGAGGTGCCTACAAGCCCGTCTGGGTTTCTTACCTCTCCTGCATATTCTTTTAGTTGACCTAATCATATTGTTTTGTATTTTATTTGTTTACCTTTTAAACCTTCATCATATTGTTTTGTATTTTCTTGTGTAAATACATAATTGTAAAATAATTATAGTTGGACCATCATCAATACTAATGCTGCTAGCTAACATAATTAATATTCCAAGAGCAGTAGTCAGGTAGTACTGATAACCTTTCTAAATGTGTGGAGAGCTGGGTTGCGTCCCAAATGACGAAGGTTGGCATTTATTGTCATGACTCATGTACTGGAGGCAGCTCTGCAGAGTGGTCACTAGCTGGCACAGCCACAGTCATAAAATCAGATTTTAAACCAAATCATCACTTTAACCACGCTGCTAACCCTAAATTAAGACCAAAAAGCTAAGTTTGGTTTTCATGAATTTCTACAATATAGACAATTTAGATTTTGCAGCTGCACCATCTAGCAGAAATCACTAAATTCTGCCTCCAGGGCAAGATTCGCACACTCCCAGAAGCCCTGGTCAAAAGTAATGCTCTATAAAGGGAATAGGGTGCCATTTGGGACACACCCCTGCTCTGTGTTGTGATGAGGCTCTGCATCAGACCTAAACAGACGGGGTAACCTATCAAGCTCCAGATAATTAACTATGGCTCAAACTCTCTCACCAACAGGAGTGGAAGAAAGGGCAAAAGTGGTGGCTTAGGATACGGCTCAAGACATGTCTAACTCTGGGAAACACTGGTACAACAGAAGTGGAAAGGCTGGCTTAGAAGGAAGGATACGACTCAAGACCTAGCTAACTCTGGGGAAAACTGGTACAACAGAAGTGGATAGGCTGGTTTAGAAGGAAGGATACGACTCAAGACCTAGCTAACTTTAGAAAACAGAATTTTGCTGCTAACCCAAGTTCATCTTTCTTTGAAGAGTGGAACTTACACACATAAGGCCCAGCTTTTATTTTTTCCCTTTCTACAATCCTCAGCCAGACAGCTACTGATGCTGCTTGAGTGTGAAATAGTTCAGACTGGCCACTGGAAGGCTGCCTATCAGTGGGACTCCAGATGTGTGTGTGTATGCATGCGTGCATCAGACAGTGTGTTCATTGGGTTTATGTCAGCTTGACTGGTATTATCCCTCTCTTGAAGCTGTGTGCTTTGCAGGGAGTTTGTTATTGTTTATCAGAGAGAGTCAGTGAGAACTAGGGAGAGAGAAAGAGAGAGAGAAAGTGAGTGAGTAAGTGATAGAGGGAGAGAAAAATACAGAGCAAGAGAGAACCAGAAAAATAGAAAGAATGAGAGAGAGAGAGAGAGAGAGAGAGAGAGAGAGAGAGAGAGAGAGAGAGAGAGAGAGAGAGAGAGAGAGAGGGAGAGAAAGAAAGAGAAAGAAAGAGCGAAAGAAAGAGCGAAAGAAAGAGCGAAAGAAAGAGCGAAAGAGAGCTCTGTCTGGCTGGTAGGGGTTGACTGTAGTGAGTTTAACCCGCCTGTTCATTGGCGGTCTGTCCACAGCCCAGCACTTGATCCCCGGCCCACAAACAGTACATTCTGAATGCAGGCTGTATGAGCATGTTACATGACCGTGGACTCTAGAGAACCCTGGCTATGTGAGCATGTTACATGACCATGGACTCCGGAGAACCCTGGCTATGTGTGGATGTTACATGACCATGGACTCTAGAGAACCCTGGCTATGTGAGCATGTTACATGACCATGGACTCCAGAGAACCCTGGCTATGTGTGGATGTTACATGACCATGGACTCCAGAGAACCCTGGCTATGTGTGGATGTTACATGACCATGGACTCCAGAGAACCCTGGCTATGTGTGGATGTTACATGACCATGGACTCCAGAGAACCCTGGCTATGTGTGGATTAGGAAAAGAGGATGATGATGATCTACTTATCAGGGCCAGGGAATGCCAGTGCCATCTTATGACTGTGTAATTAATCTAGGGGGATAGGGGATGTCTTTGATGCACATGAACTAGCAGGCCCAACAGATGGCGCGTGGCAGAGCAACAAGACCCCTTCATTTAGTTTCTCCATACTCACTAATCAAACAGACCCCTTGATTCCTTCCTCATCTCAAAGTTAAAACAGGAAAATGATGATGGCAAAGGACTCGACAGTACATACCTGAGTAGTCTGCAGATGCTGCTCCTGTAGCTGAGTCTCTGGCTGGCAGCAGCCACACTGGGAGGCATGGGGGGTCGGGAGGGGAAGTAGAGCAGCACCGCAGCAAACAGCACCGCCACCACACCAAACTCTTTACGTCAGGAGGGACACAGAGACACAGGAAAAGACAGATCAGTAGCTTATTAACACAGTCAAATAGAAGGGTTATTATGAGTTTACTACCTACCTGAACTCAATCAATGTGTCACTAACAAAATCATTCCACCCAGAATCACGTCTCTGATTCCACCCTACTTTGAGACAGAACTGTGTAGGACTGGCAGAGCACAGAACCTGAGGACATACGGTGCCTTCAGAAACTATTCCAACCTCTTAACTTTTTACACATTTTATTGTGTTACAGCCTGAATTCAAAATTGATTAAATTGAGATGTTTTGTTACTGGCCTACACACAATACCCAATAAAGTCAAAGTAGAATTATGTTTTTAGAAATTTCAAAAAAATGAAAAGCTGAAATGTCTTGAATCAATAAGAATTCAGACCCTTTGTTACGGCAAGACTAAATAAGTTCAGGAATAGAAATGTGCTTAACATGTCACATAATAAGGCTTGCAAACTATTTCAGACTACAAAGGGAAGCACAGCCGAGAGCTGCCCAGTGACACGAGCCTACCAGACGAGCTAAATAACTTATATGCTCGCTTCAAGGCAACACTGAAACATGCACGAGGCAATCAGCTGTTCCGGACGACCGTG
The DNA here is from genome assembly GCA_030435695.1 of Brachymystax lenok tsinlingensis. Classification (NCBI taxonomy): domain Eukaryota; kingdom Metazoa; phylum Chordata; class Actinopteri; order Salmoniformes; family Salmonidae; genus Brachymystax; species Brachymystax lenok. The sequence continues at coordinate 26,807,945 of CM059781.1, read as the reverse complement.
TGATCACAATCTCCGCAGCCAATGTGAGTAAGACCTTTAACTTCTTAGGGAGCAGCTCCCGAAGTGACGGTTTTGGAGAGCCTGGCGTGCCCAAAGTAAAATGCCTCCCACTCAGGCCCAGAAAATAGGATATGCACATAATTAGTACCATTGGATAGGAAACACTCTGAAGTTTCTAAGAGTGTTAAAATATTGTCTGTGAGTATAACAGAACGGATATGGCAGGCGAAAGCCCGAGGAATCTCTGTCCTGGAAAAAGTGATTTTGACACATTGCCTCATTTTGAACCCCTCCCTTATGAAAATACCCATATAAGGGAGTAAGATTTCAGTACCTATTGCTTCCACTGGATGTCAACAGTCTCTAGACAGTGTTTTGATTCTGTTTAGTTGCTCTAGATGGTAATAGAAGAAGAATTAGGAAGTGGTCACAGAGAAGTAAACAGAAGAGAATGCGCGTTCACCGGCTTGCGCGTGCTGTGGTTTTTTCCTTTCCTATCGCCCAGTTTATATTCCGGTTGAAATATTATACTAAATATACATAAAAGTGTTCCTAAGGATACATTATCAATGATGTTTGATTGTTCTTGGACAAGTTTATAGGTATAGGTTGAACGAGTTCTCTTCACGTTTCAATGGGCGAGTGGACGCTGTATTTTTTTAATCATAACGCACCAACCAAACAGACATTTATGGATATAATACATGACTTTTTCTAACAAAAGAACCATGGATTGTCTTCGTTGGACACTTGGGAAGCCCTCAGCAGAAGTTCTTCAAAAGGTAATTGATTTGTTTTCGCTGTGAAATGTGTTTTGTGTGAACCGCATGGTTTATGAATTTACAGCCCAACACCGTGCAGGACGTTTGGCATTTGCCAGAGAACACCAAGATTGGCAAATTCGCCACTGGCGCCCTGTGCTCTTCACAGATGAAAGCAGGTTCACACTGAGCACGTGACAGACGTGACAGAGTCTGGAGACGCCGTGGAGAACGTTCTGCTGCCTGCAACATCCTCCAGCATGACCGGTTTGGCGGTGGGTCAGTCATGGTGTGGGGTGGCATTTCTTTGGGGGGCCGCACAGCCCTCCATGTGCTCGCCAGAGGTAGCCTGACTGCCATTAGGTACCGAGATGAGATCCTCAGACCCCTTGTGAGACCATATGCTGGTGCGGTTGGCCCTGGGTTCCTCCTAATGCAAGACAATGCTAGACCTCATGTGGCTGGAGTGTGTCAGCAGTTCCTGCAAGAGGAAGGCATTGATGCTAAGGACTGGCCCGCCTGTTCCCCAGACCTGAATCCAATTGAGCACATCTGGGACATCATGTCTCGCTCCATCCACCAACGCCACGTTGCACCACAGACTGTCCAGGAGTTGGCGGATGCTTTAGTCCAGGTCTGGGAGGAGATCCCTCAGGAGACCATCCGCCACCTCATCAGGAGCATGCCCAGGCGTTGTAGGGAGGTCATTCAGGCACGTGGAGGCCACACACACTACTGAGCCTCATTTTGACTTGTTTTAAGGACATTACATCAAAGTTGGATCAGGCTGTAGTGTGGTTTTCCACTTTAATTTTGAGTGTGACTCCAAATCCAGACCTCCATGGGTTGATAAATTTGATTTCCATTGATAATTTCTGTGTGATTTTGTTGTCAGCACATTCAACTATGTAAAGAAAAAAAGTATTTAATAAGATTATTTCATTCATTCAGATCTATGATGTGTTATTTTAGTGTTCCCTGTATTTTTTTGAGCAGTGTATATTTAATCCATTTTGAATTCAGGCTGTAACAACAAAAAAATGGAATAAATCAAGGGGTATGAACACTTCCTGAAGGCACTGTAGAGTTCCAGGCCTGCTCTATTGCAGATGCCCAGATTAGTCAATTAAGAGACAAGCGGCTTATCAGAGAGCTGGGCCTGGGACTACATCACTCAGCTGGCACAGAGACTGTAGAGGTCTCTGATACTCTCTCTGTCAGCGTGCCCTAACAGCCCTGCCTTCCAGACAAGCTCCTAAATCCCCCAACCCCTTTCACTGGGCTTGGCCTGGCATGGGCAACCGAACAGGACCCATTTCTCTTTGAAAATCCATTTCCCAAAAAGTACCACCAGAATCATAAATCATGCTTTTTCCTATCATAATGTGCAGTTTGATTGGACAGCAGCTGCATTTTTACTCTCTGGCTGGCACAGGACAGGGTCCATGCCAGCTCACATTGATTTTTCAAACCAAAACACTTGGCACAACTGTTGATTTCTGCTTTTCTGTAGTGCAGGTGTGACTGTGGAAGTGTATAATTTATTCTCCTCAGAGGAGCAGGAGGAAAACGTCAATGAATTTAATTCCATCTAAATGCTTTCTGACCTCTAAAGCTCTCAGTTCAGGAAATGTGTCAGTTTTGTCCTTTGAAATGTAATACTAATAGTTAACATAAAGCCTCAATCTATTATTGTTGGGAATAATGTTTTTTTCTTTCTTTAAATGCTTTAATTATCTGAATCAGTTAAGCAGAACAGGCTAGGCCTCCATCTTTTTATGGCAGCCAGTTCTGTTCTGAATGTTATACTGTTTGCGTGAAGAGACAGTCGGATCACTTTCAGCTGATTGTATTTCTCTCCCTGGACTAGACAGGGCAGACATGATCCAGAGATGATCTGCTATTGATTCCTGTTGGGTAACGATGAATGACTGAGAGGCTGCCGTGATGTCAGTACCTACCTGCATACATAACATGAGAAGATACTCAGCAACTCTTGGTAGGACAATTGTGCTATAGAGTTGCTGAATATCTTCTCATCTTCACTATGCTCCAGTGTTTAAAAGTAAGGTAGAGACAGCATTTCTTTTTCTCAGTACCTACCTGCATACATAACCATTTGGATCTTGTCTCTTATGTATCTGAATAACACTTCACAGTATGCCTCCTTTTAAAGCTTTATGAATGCATGCATAACAGCTACATAAGATATTATAACATCAGTACCTGCATACAAAACCAGTTGGATTCTGTCTCGTATGTGGTTCATCTGGGTGTCTGTCGAGACGACGGCTCGGTTCACCATGGCACGTGTGGTGTCGTTGGGGGCGGGCACAAGCAGCGGGCCGACAATGAAGGAGCACGCCGCCCCCAGGTAGCTCACCAATGAGGCGACAGCGGTGGCTGTGGCTCGTTGGTCCGGAGCGAACCATGTGGTGGAGAGGAGGGGGCCGGCACTCATTATGGTTGGACCAGCCAAACCATTCAGTAGCTGACCGCCGTGTATTAACCTGCAGAGAGGATAGGGAGGGAAGCATGAAACATTAATATATTAATACATTAATATGCATATAGACAACAGATGCAATGTAGCCAGACAGTGTAACCAGAGAGATGCCATTCACTAGAAAGAATCCATTTCCTTCAGCATGTTTCTATGTGAGAAACCAGTGTTAACCTATAGGGAAAATGAGTTTAAAAAAATGAATAAATATAATTATAACAATATATTAAATTTATCTCTATGGGTATGGTTATTTATGACCATATTTCTTATTCTTTCTATTTACTCCTGTCTGAGTCAGGATTCTCTCATGAAGTCAGAGTCCTGCTGGCGCAGTGTGAGATCGGAGTCGTCCCCTGTGCCCTGCCAGCCCTTCCAAAACCAGTGTGTCTGAGTGGCAATAGACAACATCATCTAAACAGGGGTGGAAAAACAACGGATCTGGCAATCAAACCCATTCAATCAGAACCAAGGGAGGTTAGACGTAATTTCTTTTTTGAAATATATATTATTTGGGTAAAAAAAAAAAAAAAAAAACACTCAAAAAACACTCTAAAACTATGTCGGATTTACAATGGACCTATATATTTTCAAATAACTTCCCCTTTTCTGGCCAAATTGCTTTTGACAACAAACAAAAAAAAATCAACCCCCCCAAAAAAATAATTGCGACCCTCCACTGAATTTTGAAGCCCGATGAGGCCCTCGAGCCAAAATTTCCCAACTCTGGTGTAAATCCCTTAACGATTTTTATTATTAGCATTAATGTGGGTATGATTTATGATAAAATGATTATCTTTCCAGATAGAAGCTCTTTTATTCACATCAGCATGGTAAATGTACAATAACTCTTCTAAAAGATTATAAGGCAGACAACAAAGAAGGGACTAAAAATAACTATTAAGAACCTGTGCATCTTCTTTGCTGAGTCTTATCTCGAGAAATAGAACACAGCACTAATATTGACAGACATTCTGCTACAGTTCTGGCACTCGTAAACCAGTCGAACACTGCTGTCTGCCTTGAGTTCAAACCAGATAAGCACATAGCAGAAGACAAAGAGCTGTGAACGCTGGCAAGACAGATCGATGGAAGTGTAGCTATCCCATATCTCCTCCTGAGATCTTCTCAAACGACGGTTAATTCCCTCCTCCCTCCATCTCCTACAATACTCTCCCTCACGTCTCTCTCTCTCTCCCACTGCTTTCCCTCGATCCCTTTCACCTTCCTCCGGTCTCTCTCCCTCCCCCCACTTTCCACACTCCTCCATCTCCCTCTTCCTCCATCTCACACCCGTCCCGTCTCTCTCCCTCTCATGCTGTGATCACTCATTCCATTCAAGTCAAACAGAATTATCAAAATAATGAAATGATTTATGGCGCCCGCTTGTCCACAAATCTATCTTCCATCTTAAAACTGACCTGCTGATAATTCTAAATATTTTGGATTACTTTCCCTTTAAGAGGCATTAGAAGACAAAAAGGATCCATCAGATGCATTCGGTGTGTCATCATAGTAGTCTCCAACTTGTGGTCAGACTCGCTCAGATGGAACAAATTAAAACTGGCACCTTTTTTCAATGCTGAATTTAATGTATTTTTTTTCACAAACATATTTTCTGAATCCAAAAAGTAATCTAGTTTTTCAATAGTATCTGTAATAGTAAGTAATTTTTTTTTGTAATCAGATCACATGTAACTGATTACATGTAATCAGTAACTCTCCAATCCAGGGAGTGGAAGAGTGGATGAAGGAGAGGAAAAGGGGAGGACGGAGGGAGGGCAGTCGTTCTGCGAGAAATGATTCACTTAATGTATATTGATGAACCCTGTCAGAGAAAATCTCATTGCTCTGAGACCAAGCCAGCTCAGCGTGCGAGAGTCAGTCAGTTAGATATACGGTATGCTCGTGTCTCTAACCTGGCACAGTGCGACAGAAATGATACCACTGCCACTTCCAGATACCCGATCCAATCTAACGTGTCAGAGGGTGGCACAATCAGAGAGGCCATGGCAGTATCATTGGCACAGTGGCAAAGTTTGCAGTTGGTACAGGGACACAACATGATTGTGTGTGTGTGTGTGTAGTCAATCAACAAGACGTGAAGATATTTCTGAGAGAGAACCTTTGCATCAGTGTTCTCTGTACTTGCACACATTTGAGCATTGCCTGCTTTAATTCAAGAGTTATCATATTGGTGCTCTGACCTCTGTCAAGTTAGTGACCATTGTAATGGTGTCTTGTCTTTTATCCTCCTCCCCTGCCCTGGCCTCTCTTCAGATATTCTGACTCACACCAAGAACGCCTTCAGGCACGTTTCCTTACTTGAACTACACCAGAGAGGAGCTCTGACAACAGGAAGGTGTTTCAATCTCACAACCCACTCCCTTTGATTCTCATAAATGAGCTCCAAACTGAAAACAAAGTTTAAGAAATATGCCCATTGAACATGAAACGATTGTTCTCCCTCTTTAAAAAAATATGATCTAGTGCGTGCTGTCAGGGAAGCCATCCTGTTTCTAAATCAATCTTTAGGAGGGGGTGAAAATCAAATACTCGGTTTGATCGCTGGCTGCGATGCACTTGAACTCACTCAGCTCCTTTCAGATTCTAAATTTTTCACCTCTCAGCACATGTCCTCCCCTCAGCTTCCTTCCTCTCCTCCTCTAGCTTCTCCTCTCAGCTCCTGTCCTCCCCTCAGCTTCCTTCCTCTCCTCCTCTAGCTTCTCCTCTCAGCTCCTGTTCTCCTCTCAGCTTCCTTCCTCTCCTTTTCTATCTTCACCTCTCAGTACCTGTCCTCCTCTCTTCTCCTGGTCCTCCTCTCAGCTTCCTTCCTCTCCTCTTCTCTCAGCTCCTCTTCTCCTCCTTTCCTTTCCTCTCCCATCCGCTCCGCTTTCCTTTACTTTCCTAACCTCTCCCCTCTTCTCTTCTACCCGTCTTTTCCGCTCCCCGTTCATCTCCTCTTATTCTCACTGTCCTCTCAACAGATGAGCAGAACCTCTTAACATTGGGCGTATCTAAATCACCATCGTTGCCCCAGCAGCACCCACACTCTGGATGTTTCAAGAGAGACATAAATGGCATATTTTAGTGCGTGTGAGACAAGTACATGGAAGCAGCATGGGTAAAAATAACAAACCCCATGTCTCAGAACTTGAACTGTGCTCACTGTGCAGCCATAGACCTGTGGGCAGCAGCAGCAAACACAATGCAATGACTGACACCTGCTGGTGACTTGGGGAACTGTTTCTGAATGGATCATAGGCTGTTAGATACACAGCTCAACAAGGCTTTACTGTTCAGTGGAAATATTAAGGAATCATATACGCCTGAGTGAAAGTGTCAGAGGTTACCTCAGGTTCTGTTCTGATCTCCAAAAGGTCAGAACAATTTTAAGCCCTCTGAGAAACTTAAGCCCTCTGAGAAACTTGGTTTAAAACACACAGAAGCTGCGTGCTCAGGAACCGCACAACAGAACAGTACGGTTGCCATGGTATGAGGGAGGTATTCCACTCGCATGGCATAAGGATCCCTCTACATTGACATCACTAACGGGTTTTCATAAAACGCACAAAGTTGATCATAAAATCCTCACTTACTGGCATTACAACTGTTACGTACTCTTAAATACTACAACTCTAAACATAGATTAACAGGAATGAATTAGTAAGCATGTCTTGAATTGTTTGTCCCGTATAGGCTAGATGTATAATGTAATCCCAGGAACTGTGAGAGGAGACGCCTTCTCAGGGATAGTGTTTTACAAAGATGGGTGTTAAACCTTTACGTATTGGCACTTTATCACCTCGATAGCAACACTGTCTGGGTCTCAGTTGGATGCTGAGATCTTATAATACAAGACCTCACAACAGCACTCCGCAGAGTATTTCGTCTGCGGAGTGCTGTTGTGTCGGCATCCTTACTGCCTGCAATGTAACGCTCCTCCACGAGAACCGCCTCTCTTGTTTGATGGCGTACGCCTCAGTGTGACCCTGTACTTCTCATCATGACAAAGTACAACAGCATATGCCCTCTTCAGCCATGTAGGCATAGTCACTGTAAAAACGTCCACACCAACACCATATATATTATGTCATGCTTATGGATGACCCTAGGCCAAGGACATGTATACTGTCAAGTCAGCTTTATGCAGGTCTCTAGTGTAGTGCGTGCGCGCACACACACATTCTGTTGTTCCATACTCAGCTGCCCTCTGAAGCATAGAGGTGACAGGGAGAATGAAGACTTGTGGGGCATGAAGTGGTTGTTGTCAGTTAAATGCAGTTAAGGCTCATAGTAAAGGCTCATTTAGTCTGGTCCCAGATCTGTGTTGCACAATAAACAGATTTGGGACCAGACTTTACAAAGCCGGGGGCAAGCGCATTATAAGTTTATACTTTCTTCAAACACCTTTAATTAATTAGAGGAATATAATTTTCTACAATGAAGGAATCATTCATGAGGCTCATTTCCTAAGCATCTCTCCTAAAACAAGAGCCAATCTTTCCAATTTATTTGAGACTTTTTAGTCTGTATTAATATTGCAATAAACTTATTTCATTTTACAGAACCAATCAGACTCAGAGAAAATGTGCAGTTAGAATACAATTAGTTTTTACCTAACCTTTGGGAGTGAAATTAACAAACCTAACATCATAAATTCAGTTGGTGAAAGTGCTATACACCTCATTAAGGGAATACAATTTCCTTCCTCAATTGAAATACCCTTCATGTATCACCTGAATCGAACTCATTGTAGAGCCTAATAAGAAATATGTGGCAGATTAACTATAGAGAAGGTAGGATAATAAAAGTACCTTTATACCTAAAGTAATCCAGAAAACCTTACCTAGGCCTCCTTTAAAACACACAGGTGATTTGTTTTTAGAAGGTGGAGGAAATATTGACTACATTTTTTAAAAGAGCAACGGAAGAAAGGACATGGTTTCCTTCTGGGGGTTTTTCAGCTGGTGGAAATAAGGATGACAGAAATGAAAGTGTGAATGAAAACAGTAGTCAATAAGAGCAACAAAAAAGAAGCATCCACACAATTCAACTATTAAAATAGAATTCTACTTTTTAGGAGGAAATGGTGTGCGCCTCATTCCCATTCCAGGTCTCTGCTATTGTGAGGCATTCAAAACGAGCAGGAACTATTTCAATGCGACAGTTCAATATGAGTGGAAAACAATAATTTCACAACGTTATGGGGCATGATCTTGTATTGAAAGTCATGCCAGAGTACAGTGCATTCGGGAAAGTATTCAGACCTTTTGACTTTTTCCACATTTTGTTACTTTACAGACTTATTCTAAAATTGATTAAATAAGTTTAAAAAATCCTCAATCTACACACAATACAAATCAAATTGTATTTGTCACATACACATGGTTAGCAGATGTTAATGCGAGTGTAGCGAAATGCTTGTGCTTCTAGTTCCGACCATGCAGTAGTATCTAACAAGTAATCTAACAAATTCACAACAACTACCTTATACACACACAAGAGTATGGGAATGAATACGAGTATGTACATACAAATATGTGGATAAGCGATGGCTGACCGGCGTAGGCAAGATGCAGTAGATGGTATGGAGTACAGTATATACAGTGGGGCAAAAAAGTATTTAGTCAGCCACCAATTGTGCAAGTTCTCCAACTTAAAAAGATGAGAGAGGCCTGTAATTTTCATCATAGGTACACTTCAACTATGACAGATGAAATGAGAAAAAGAAATCCAGAAAATCACATTGTAGGATTTTTTATTTATTTATTTGCAAATTATGGTGGAAAATAAGTATTTGGTCAATAACAAAAGTTTATCTCAATACTTTGTTATATACCCTTTGTTGGCAATGACAGAGGTCAAACGTTTTCTGTAAGTCTTCACAAGGTTTTCACACACTGTTGCTGGTATTTTGGCCCATTCCTCCATGCAGATCTCCTCTAGAGCAGTGATGTTTTGGGGCTGTCGCTGGGCAACACGGACTTTCAACTCCCTCCAAAGATTTTCTATGGGGTTGAGATCTGGAGACTGGCTAGGCCACTCCAGGACCTTGAAATGCTTCTTACGGCCACTCCTTCGTTGCCCGGGCGGTGTGTTTGGGATCATTGTCATGCTGAAAGACCCAGCCACGTTTCATCTTCAATGCCCTTGCTGATGGAAGGAGGTTTTCACTCAAAATCTCACGATACATGGCCCCATTCATTCTTTCCTTTACACGGATCAGTCGTCCTGGTCCCTTTGCAGAAAAACAGCCCCAAAGCATGATGTTTCCACCCCATGCTTCACAGTAGGTATGGTGTTCTTTGGATGCAACTCAGCATTCTTTGTCCTCCAAACACGACGAGTTGAGTTTTTACCAAAAAGTTATATTTTGGTTTCATCTGACCATATGACATTCTCCCAATCCTCATCTGGATCATCCAAATGCTCTCTAGCAAACTTCAGACGGCCTGAACATGTACTGGCTTAAGCAGGGGGACACGTCTGGCACTGCAGGATTTGAGTCCCTGGCGGCGTAGTGTGTTACTGATGGTAGGCTTTGTTACTTTGGTCCCAGCTCTCTGCAGGTCATTCACTAGGTCCCCGTGTGGTTCTGGGATTTTTGCTCACCGTTCTTGTGATCATTTTGACCCCACGGGTGAGATCTTGCGTGGAGCCCCAGATCGAGGAAGATTATCAGTGGTCTTGTATGTCTTCCATTTCCTAATAATTGCTCCCACAGTTGATTTCTTCAAACCAAGCTGCTTACCTATTGCAGATTCAGTCTTCCCAACCTGGTGCAGGTCTACAATTATGTTTCTGGTGTCCTTTGACAGCTCTTTGGTCTTGGCCATAGTGGAGTTTGGAGTGTGACTGTTTGAGGTTGTGGACAGGTGTCTTTTATACTGATAACAAGTTCAAACAGGTGCCATTAATACAGGTAACGAGTGGAGGACAGAGGAGCCTCTTAAAGAAGAAGTTACAGGTCTGTGAGAGCCAGAAATCTTGCTTGTTTGTATGTGACCAAATACTTATTTTCCACCATAATTTGCAAATAAATTCATTAAAAATCCTACAATGTGATTTTCTGGATTTTTTTTCCTCATTTTGTCTGTCATAGTTGAAGTGTACCTATGATGAAAATTACAGGCCTCTCATCTTTTTAAGTGAGAGAACTTGCACAATTGGTGGCTGACTAAATACTTTTTTGCCCCACTGTACATATGAGATGAGTAATGTAGGATATGTAAACATTATATAACTGGCATCGTTTAAAGTGGCTAGTGATACATTTATTACATCCAATTATAATTATTAAAGTGGCTAGAGATTTGAGTCGATGGCAGAACGGCATAGGCAAGATTCAGTAGATGGTTTAGAGTACAGTGTATACATTTGATATGAGTAATGTCGGATATGTAAACATTATATACAAAATTGTTTAAAGAGGCTAGTGATACATTTGTTACATCCAATTCCTATTATTTAAAGTGGCTAGAGATTTAAGTCAGTATGTTGGCAGCAGCCACTCAATGTTAGTGATGGCTGTTTAACAGTCTGATGGCCTTGAGATAGAAGCTGTTTTTCAGTCTCTCGGTCCCAGCTTTGATGCACCTGTACTGACCTCGCCTTCTGGATGATAGTGGGGTGAACAGGCAGTGGATCGGGTGGTTGTTGTCCTTGATGATCTTTTTGGCCTTCCTGTGACATCGGGTGGTGTAGGTGTCCTGGAGGGCAGGTAGTTTACCCCCGGTGATGCGTTGTGTAGACCTCACTACCCTCTGGAGATTTCTTCAGCCTCCTGAGGTTGAAGAGGCGCTGTTGCTGGCGCTGTTGCGCCTTCTTCACCATGCTGTCTGTGTGGGTGGACCATTTCAGTTTGTCCATGATGTGTACGCCGAGGAACTTAAAACTTTCCACCTTCTCCACTACTGTCCCATCGATGTGGATAGGGGGGTGCTCCCTCTGCTGTTTCTCTCCTTTGTTTTGTTGACGTTGAGTGAGAGGTTATTTTCCTGACATCACACTCCGAGGGCCCTCACCTCTTCCCTGTAGGCCGTCTCGTCGTTATTGGTAATCAAGCCTACCACTGTAGTGTAGTCTGCAAACTTGATGATTGAGTTGGATGCGTGCTTGGCCACGCAGTCATGGGTAAACAGGGAGTACAGGAGAGGGCTGAGAACGCACCCTTGTGGAGCTGTAGTCGATGAACAGCATTCTTACATAGGTATTCCTCTTGTCCAGATGGGTTAGGGCAGTATGCAGTGTGATTGCGATTGCGTCGTCTGTGGACCTATTGGGACGGTAAGCAAATTGGAGTGGGTCCAGGGTGTCTGGCAGGATGGAGGTGATATGATCCTTGACTAGTCTCTCAAAGCACTTCATGATGACGGAAGTGAGTGCTACGGGGCGATAGTCATTTAGCTCAGTTACCTTAGCTTTCTTGGGAACAGGAACAGTGGTGGCCCTCTTGAAGCATGTGGGAACAGCAGACTGGGATAGGGACTGATTGAATATGTCCGTAAAACACACCAGCCAGCTGGTCTGCACATGCTCTGAGGACACGGCCAGGGATGCCATCTGGGCCAGCAGCCTTGCGAGGGTTAATACATTTAAATGTTTTACTCACGTTGGCTGCGGTGAAGGTGAGCCCGCAGGTTTTGGTAGCGGGCCGTGTCGGTGGCACTGTATTGTCCTCAAAGCGAGCAAAGAAGTTGTTTAGTTTGTCTGGGAGCAGGACATCGTGGTCTGTGACGGGGCTGGTTTTCTTTTTGTAATCCGTGATTGACTGTAGACCCTGCCACATTCCTCTCGTGTCTGAGCCGTTGAATTGTGACTCTACTTTGTCTCTATATTGACGCTTAGCTTGTTTGATTGCCTTGCGGAGGGAATAGCTACACTGTTTGTATTCAGTCATGTTTCCGGTAGCCTTACCCTGGTTAAAAGCAGTGGTTCACACTTTCAGTTTTGCACAAATGCTGCCATCAATCCACGGTTTCTGGTTGGGGAAGGTTTTAATAGTTGCTATGGGTACAACATCACCAATGCACTTGCTAATAAACTCGCTCACCGAATCAGCGTATATATCAATGTTGTTGTCAGATGCTATCCGGAACATATCCCAATCCACATGCTCGAAGCAATCTTGCAGCGTGGAATCAGATTGGTCGGACCAGCGTTGAACAGACCTGAGAACGGGCGTTTCCTGTTTTAGTTTCTGTCTGTAGGCTGGGAGAAACAAAATGGAGTCATGGTCAGACTTGCAGAAAGGAGGGCGGAGAATAGCCTTGTATGCATCACGGAAGTTCGAATAACAATGATCAAGGATTATACCAGCCCGGGTGGCACATTTGATATGCTGATAAAATTTAGGGAGCCTTGTTTTCAAATTAGCCTTATTAAAATCCCAAGCCACAATAAAATGCAGCCTCAGGATATGTGGTTTCCAGTTTACATAGAGTCCAATGGATTTCTTTCAGTGCTGTCGATGTGTCAGCTTGAGGGGGGATGTACACGGCTGGGATTATAATCGAGGAGAATTCTCTTGGTAGATAATGCGGTCGGCATTTGATTGTAAGGAATTCTATGTCAGGTGAACAGAAGGACTTGAGTTCCTGTATGTTGTTATGATCACACCACGTCTCGTTAATCATAAGACACACACCCCCGCCCTTCTTCTTACCAGATAGATGTTTGTTTCTGTCGGCGCGATGAGTGGAGAAACCATGTGGCTGTACTGACTCAGATAACGTGTCCTGAGTGAGCCATGTTTCTGTGAAGCAAAGAACGTTGCAGTCGCCGATGTCTCTCTGGAAGGCAACTCTTGCTCGTATTTCAGCCACCTTGTTGTCCAGAGACTGGACATTGGCAAGTAAAATACTCGGGAGAGGTGCACGATGTGCCCGTCTACGTAGCCTGACCAAAAGACCACCGCGTTTCCCCCTTCTCCTGCGCCGCCGTTGTTGTTTTGAGTCGCCGGCTGGGATCCAGTCTATTGTCCTGGTTGGTGGATCAAACAGAGGATCCGCTTCGGGAAAGTCGTATTCCTGGTCATAGTGTTGGTAAGTTGACGTTGCTCTTATATCCAATAGTTCCTCCCGGTTGTATGTAATAAAACGTAATATTTCCCGGGGTAACAATGTAAGAAGTAATACATAAAAAAACAAAATACTGCATAGTTTCCTGAGAGCGTGAAGCGAGGCGACCATCTCTGTCGGCGCCGGAAGTTGTGTATACCCCATAATGACAAAGCAAAAACTGGTTTTTCAAATCTATTTCAAATTTATTACAGAAAAAAAACAGAAATACCTTATTTACATAAGTATTCAGACCCTTTGCAATGAGACTCGAAATTGAGCTTAGAGGCATCCTGTTTCCGTTGATCATCCTTGAGATGTTTCTACAACTTGATTGGGCATGATTTGGAAAGGCACATACCAGTCACAGTTGACAGTGCATGTCAGAGCAAAAATCAAGCCATGAGGTCGAAGGAATTGTCCGTAGAGCTCTGAGACAGGATTGTGTCGACACACAGATCTGGGGAAGGTCTCCAAGAACACAGTGGCCATTATTCTTAAATGGAAGAAGTTTGAACCACCAAGATTCTTCCTAGAGCTGGCCACCCGGCCAAACTGAGCAATCGGGAGAGAAGGGCCTTGGTCAGGGATGTGACCAAGAACACGATGGTTACTCTGACAGAGCTCCAGAGTTCCTCTGTGAAGATGGGAGAACCTTCCAGAAGGACAACCTTCTCCACCAATCAGGCCTTTGTGGTAAACTGGCCAGACGGAAGCTACTCCTCAGTAAAAGGCACATGAGTTTAGAGTTTGCCAAAAGGCACCTAAAGGACTCTCAGACCATGAGAAACAAGATTCTCTGGTCTGATGAAACCAAGATTGAACTCTTTGGCTTGAATACCAAGCGTCACGTCTGGAGGAAACCTTGCACCATCCCTACGATGATGCTTGGTGGTGGCAGAATCATGCTTTGGGCATGTTTTTCAGTAGCAGGGACTGTGAGACTAGTCAGGATCGAGGGAAAGATGAACAGAGCAAAGTACAGAGAGATCCTTGATGAAAACATGTTCCACTGAGCTCAGGACCTCAGACTGGGGCGAAGGTTCACCTTCCAACAGGACAACGAACCTAAGCACACAGCCAAGACAATGCAGGAGTAGCTTCGGGACAAGTCTCTGAATGTCCTTGAGTGGCCCAGCCAGAGCCTGGACTTGAACCCCATCTAACATCTATGGAGACCTGAAAAAAGCTGTGCAGTGACACTCCCCATCCAACCTGACAAGAGCTTGAGAGGATCTGCAGAGAAGAATGGGAGAAACTCCCCAAATACAGGTGTGCCAAGCTTGTAGCGTCATACCCAAGAAGACTCAAGGCTGTAATCGCTGCCAAAAGTGCTTCAACAAAGTACTGAGTAAAGGGTCTGAATACTTATGTAAATGTAATATTTCAGTGTTTATTTCACCGGATGCCTGGTGCGTGGAGCCGGAACAGGAGTCACCGGGCTGGGGAGGAGCACTGGCATCCTGGTGCGTGGAGCCGGAACAGGATTCACCGGACTGGGGAGGCGCACTGGCATCCTGGTGCATGGAGCCAGAACAGGAGTCACTGGACTGATCTCACGCACCTCTGAGTGAGTGCGGGGAGTTGGCACTGGACGCACCGAGCTGGGGAGGTGCACTGGACACCTGGTACATGGAGCCGGCGTAGGTCCCACCCGGACTGGTCTCCCGCACATCTGGGCGAGTGCGGGGAGCTGGCACTGGACGCACCGGGCTGGGGAGGCACACTGGACACCTGGTACATGGAGCCGGCATAGGTCTCACGCACCTCTGGGCGAGTGCGGGACAGAATAACCCACCAAACCAGGACAAAGCAACGTGCCATGGAGGAGAAGCAGATCTGGACCTGGGAGGAGATAAAGGGGGGTTGGGAGACCCTGCCAGGGCGAGAGTTCATGAGGGGTTTACAGTACCCCCCCCCCCAAAGGTGCGGACTCCAACCTCAACCCAGAAGTCAATGGGGAAGGTTCGGGTGGGCATTTGGTGTCGGTGTCGGCTCCGGTGCGGGCCGTACCGGGCTGAGAAGGCACACTGGAGGCACACTGGAGGCGTGGAGCCGGAACAGGAGTCACTGGACTGATCTCGCGCACCTCTGGGCGAGTGCGGGGAGCTGGTACTGGACGTACTGGGCTAGAGAGGCGCACTGAGGGTCTGGTGCGTGGAGCCGGGCGTAGGTCTCACCGGACTGGTCTCACGCACCTCTGGGCGAGTGCGGGGAGCTGGTACTGGACGTACTGGGCTGGAGATGCGCACTGGACGCCTAATGCGTGGAGCCAGAACAGGATGTACCGGACTGGGACGACGCACTGGACGCCTGATGAGTGGAGCCGGAACAGGACGTAGCGGACTGGGACGACGCACTGGAGGCCTGATGCGTGGAGCCGGAACAGGACGTACCGGGCTGGTCTCACGCACCTCTGGGCGTGTGCGGGAAACTGGTACTGGACGTACTGGGCTGGGCTGGAGAGGCGCACTGCAGGTCTGGAGCACTGAACACACCGGGCTCTGGAGGCGCACTGGACACCTGGTACGTGGAGCTGGCGTAGGTCCCACCGGACTGGTCTCACGCACCTCTGGGCGAGTGTGGGACAGAATAACCCACCAAACCAGGACAAAGCAACGTGCCATGGAGGAGAAGCAGATCTGGACCTGGGAGGAGATAAAGGGGGGTTGGGAGACCCTGCCAGGGCGAGAGTTCCTGAGGGGTTCGCGGCCACAACAGCCCCAAGATTTTGGGGGGGGCACATGGGGCTATCGGTCGGTGTTACGTTCCCCAGTTTCTGTGTTGTGCTTTTGCTTGTATGTGTGTGTTTCAGGATGGCTTCCTGAATTCCCCCCATTGCTAATTGGAGCTGATCCCGCCCCCTCGTCAGGATACAGCTGTATCCCATTAGACTCCTTCTCCAGCTATATAAGCCAGTGTTGTGTTGCTCAGAAGAAGAGAAGGCTGGGAGAAGGCTGAGAGAGGAGGCTGATTGATGAGGTTTATGGCTGAGGATGAAGTGTTTGTTTGGTTAAACCCAAGTGTTGATTGTTTTCTGATAGAGCTGATAGTTGTTGCTCAGACAGGTTCTTTTTGTAGTATTTTGTAACCGGTCCTGCTGGTGTGTTCTATCAAAAGGTCCGTATTGATTATTTGAAATTGTTTGTATTTTTCTGTGTTTGTTCCCAGGGGGGGGAAGGGGAAGGCACCTAGGCAGTGCTTAGGCAAGAGGCCTGCGGGCATACATAACCCGTAGTATTTTACTGTCTATGCACACTAGGTAAGACCTGGACGGACCACCCCCTGTATTTTGGTTAGTGCGCCAGGTGGTGCTAAGTTAGGTAAGTTGTGGGTAGGCAGGTAAGGTAGGAGAGGGGGCTTTGATTTTTACTTTCTCTGCTTTGGTTCCGTTCAGCCCCTTTTCCCCAAAATTACCGTGTGACGGAATAAATTCCTTGTTAACGGTACCGATTACTGCTTTTGTCATCCTTACTCGCACCTACAGTCCCATACCGCTTTCACTCCGCGGGGAATTTAGAGCAGCAGGGAGTTGCGCTCCCTCCTCCAAGAGGCGTAACGTAACATAGTGGGGGCTCATCTGGGATTTTAACCCACCGGACCCTGCTGCTCTGAGCTCTCTGTGATTGGTGATTGAGGTGTGGTGATAGGTTGTGAGTTAGTTTGTGTGTGTTTAGTTTGTGTGTGTTAGTAGGCAGCAGTGTACAAAATGGCTGCCTCAGCCATCTCCCAGTTTATTGAAGCGACCTCTGTTGAACGGTTGGTGGGGTTGCGGAAAGTAGATCTTTGCGCTATAGCTAACCATTATGGACTCTTCGTCCCTGAGAGAGCCCTAAAGGCTGAGCTTTTAGTACTAGTCAGGGAGGACTTAATGAGGAAACAAATTTTCTTGTTGAAAGATGACGAGGGAGGCTTCAGGAGAGGAGATGGGTAAACCTTCCGGTGCCAAGTCGGAGGACGGCGCGGAGAAAGGGGTTGCTCGTACCCCCTTTACATTGCCCCGATTTGACCCTTTATCTTCTACTTCGGGTCGTTCAGACGCTAGGCTAAAGGTGAGGCTGGCCCATTTAGAAATGGAGCAAAAAGATAAAGGAGAGAGCCAGAGCGGAGGACGTACAAGGAGTTCCAGGAAGGATATGAGAGAGAGGTCGTGGCACGAAGGGAGGTGCAGCGCAAGCGCCCGAGAGTAGCGTCTGCCCAGCCAGGTGCGTCCTGTGTTAGCTCCCCGCACTCGCCCAGAGGTGTTTGAGACCAGTCTGGTGAGACCTACGCCGGCTCCACGTACCGGGCCTCCAGTGCGCCTTTTCAGCCCAGTACGTCCCGCACCGGAGCCGCCACCGATGCTAGTGGCCCACGTCGGGATTTCAAAATTCAACAGAGTGCCACACAGATCATTTTTCTGACTGGCCAGTAAAAGGGCAGTTATATATATATATATATATATATATATCCATTATAATATCTACATACAACAATTGTTCTACTCAAACCTCTCGGTGTCCGTTTGAATGAGCTCGGGCCGTAATTTGCCCACCCCTGATATATACCGTACGGACCGGGTTGATCGCCAGCCACCAGTAACTCACTGGCCACCTATGAGGAGCTCACCAAACATTTCTGAAAGTACATGAAATTTTCACGTGTTCTACCTCACAAGTATCAGACTCCGCAACCTCCCAGCAACATAACATTGACATTATTTCACCCCTGGTTAGCCTTTAAAAGCCAAACCTAACACGTTATCTTCCAATTAACTTCCAGCAATATTGCCCGTCTGTCTCTGTGGTGCGCGTGTTTGTCTATAACTCCGTGTGTAGCCAGTTGATGTGATAACCGCCTTGTGGATTGACAGAAATACTTTCACCAAAACCTTCTCAATGAAATGTTAACTGCAAAGTAGGCTTACCTGGCAGACGTACAGTACCAGTCAAAAGTTTGGACACACCTACTCATTCAAGAATTTTTCTTTATTTTTACTATTTTCAACATTGTAGAATAATAGTGAACACATCAAAACTATGAAATAACACATATGGTATCATGTAGTAACCAATAAAAGTGTAAACATATCAAAATATATTTTATATTTGAGATTCTTCAAAGTAGCCAACCGTTGCCTTGACAACTTTGCACACTCTTGGCATTCTCTCAACCAGCTTCATGAGGTAGTCACCTGGAATACATTTAACAGGTGTGCCTTGTTAAAAAAGTTAATTTGTGGAATGTCTTTCCTTCTTAATGCGTTTGAGCCAATCAGTTGTGTTGTGACAAGGTAGGGGTGGTATACAGAATATTTGGTAAAAGACCAAGTCCATATTATGGCAAGAACAGCTCAAATAGTCAATGCGGAAAATTCAAGTGCAGTCGCAAAAACCATCAAACGCTATGATGAAACTGTCTCTCATGAGGACCGCCACAGGAAAGGAAGACCCAGAGTTACCTCTGCCGCAGAGAAGAAGTTCATTAGAGTTAAATGCCTCAGAAATTGCAGCCCAAATAAATGCTTCACAGAGTTCAAGTAACATACACATCTCAACATCAACTGCTCAGAGGAGACTGTGAATCAGGCCTTCATGGTCGAATTGCTGCAAAGAAACCACTACTAAAGGACACCAATAAGAAGAAGAGACTTGATTGGGCCAAGAAACCCGGTCTGAGGAGTGCAAATTAAGAGATTTTTGGTTCCAACCGCCGTGTCTTTGTGAGACACAGAGTAGGTGAACGGATGATCTCTGCATGTGTGGTTCCCACCGTGAAGCATGGAGGAGGATGTGTGATGGTGTGGGGGTGCTTTGCTGGTGACACTGTCTGTGATTTATTTAGAATTCAAGGCACACTTGAGCAGCATGGCTACCACAGAATTCTGCAGCAATACACCATCCCATCTGGTTTGAGCTTAGTGAGACTATCATTTGTTTTTCAACAGGACAATGACCCAACACACCTCCAGGCTGTTTAAGGGCTATTTGACCAAGGAGAGTGATGGAGTGCTGCATCAGATTACCTGGCCTCCACAATCACCTGACCTCAACCCAAATAAGATGGTTTGAGATGAGTTGGACCGCAAAGTGAAAGAAAAGCAGCCAACGAGTGCTCAGCATATGTGGGAACTCCTTCAAGACTGTTGGAAAAGCATTCCAGATGAAGCTGGTTGAGAGAATGCCAAGAGTGTGCAAAGCTGCCATCAAGGCAAAGGGTGGCTACATTGAAGAATTTAAAATATTTGGATTTGTTTAACACTTTTTTGGATACTACATGATTCCATATGTGTTATTTCATAGTTGTGATGTCTTCACTATTATTCTACAATGTAGAAAAAAGTTTAACAAATATATATATATATATATATATATAGAATGAGTAGGTGTCCAAACTTTTGACTGGTACTGTATATCATGAGGAAGTATACAGTATCATTTGTATCTAATATTTGTTATTTGCAAACTAAGCCATGAAAGGAGCAGCAGCAGTACAGAACCATCACTAGACAGGCACATTAGATGGCACATTCCTCACTCACTAGATGCGCAATAAAAAACAAATAATCTACTTGTTAGTTTTCTTTCAGACCTCCCCCCAAAAATTGGCTTCTGTTGTAATTTAAGCATTTACATGAACATCCAATTTCATTGTTTCTCTATAAACAATTGTAATTTTGAGAATGAAAAACAAAACAATATCTAAAACCAGGAAAAATACAACTGAGAAAACATAATTTGGGAAAATATAAAACATGATTTGGAGAGAAAAAAAATCACAGATTTTATAGGGCCATCCTTAAGAGTTGTTTATTTACCATTATTTTTACCAGGTATATTGACAGAAAACGTTCTTGTGTACAGTAAGGACTAGTGGAAGAGTTGCAGGCCAGAGGAAAAGAGAAGAATTTTAAAGTTTGAAAAAAAATTAGTAGCTCTCATGCTAGAAAAGGTTGGAGACCCCTGGTATGGACTATATATAAAGTAAGGGTTCTTACCATCGCCTTAGTTGTTGTTCTGGTACAGAGACACTTCACAGCGCTGCCCCAATCACCATGAAGAAGGCTGACAGTAGAAGAGACACCCGCAGACCTGCAGCACAGGAGGGGAGAGATGTAGCAAGAAAGGGGCGAGGTGGAGAAAGAGGGGAGAGATGGGAGAGGTGGGGTTTAAGTAGGTTAGGTTGGGGAGTTGAGAGAGAAAAATAAGGTTATTCTACAGTGGGGCAAAAAAGTATTTAGTCAGCCACCAATTGTGCAAGTTCTCCAACTTAAAAAGATGAGAGAGGCCTGTAATTTTCATCATAGGTACACTTCAACTATGACAGACGAAATGAGAAAAAGAAATCCAGAAAATCACATTGTAGGATTTTTAATTTATTTATTTGCAAATTATGGTGGAAAATAAGTATTTGGTCAATAACAAAAGTTTATCTCAATACTTTGTTATATACCCTTTGTTGGCAATGACAGAGGTCAAACGTTTTCTGTAAGTCTTCACAAGGTTTTCACACACTGTTGCTGGTATTTTGGCCCATTCCTCCATGCAGATCTCCTCTAGAGCAGTGATGTTTTGGGGCTGTCGCTGGGCAACACGGACTTTCAACTCCCTCCAAAGATTTTCTATGGGGTTGAGATCTGGAGACTGGCTAGGCCACTCCAGGACCTTGAAATGCTTCTTCTGAAGCCACTCCTTCGTTGCCCGGGCGGTGTGTTTGGGATCATTGTCATGCTGAAAGACCCAGCCACGTTTCATCTTCAATGCCCTTGCTGATGGAAGGAGGTTTTCACTCAAAATCTCACGATACATGGCCCCATTCATTCTTTCCTTTACACGGATCAGTCGTCCTGGTCCCTTTGCAGAAAAACAGCCCCAAAGCATGATGTTTCCACCCCATGCTTCACAGTAGGTATGGTGTTCTTTGGATGCAACTCAGCATTCTTTGTCCTCCAAACACGACGAGTTGAGTTTTTACCAAAAAGTTATATTTTGGTTTCATCTGACCATATGACATTCTCCCAATCCTCATCTGGATCATCCAAATGCTCTCTAGCAAACTTCAGACGGGCCTGAACATGTACTGGCTTAAGCAGGGGGACACGTCTGGCACTGCAGGATTTGAGTCCCTGGCGGCGTAGTGTGTTACTGATGGTAGGCTTTGTTACTTTGGTCCCAGCTCTCTGCAGGTCATTCACTAGGTCCCCCGTGTGGTTCTGGGATTTTTGCTCACCGTTCTTGTGATCATTTTGACCCCACGGGTGAGATCTTGCGTGGAGCCCCAGATCGAGGAAGATTATCAGTGGTCTTGTATGTCTTCCATTTCCTAATAATTGCTCCCACAGTTGATTTCTTCAAACCAAGCTGCTTACCTATTGCAGATTCAGTCTTCCCAACCTGGTGCAGGTCTACAATTATGTTTCTGGTGTCCTTTGACAGCTCTTTGGTCTTGGCCATAGTGGAGTTTGGAGTGTGACTGTTTGAGGTTGTGGACAGGTGTCTTTTATACTGATAACAAGTTCAAACAGGTGCCATTAATACAGGTAACGAGTGGAGGACAGAGGAGCCTCTTAAAGAAGAAGTTACAGGTCTGTGAGAGCCAGAAATCTTGCTTGTTTGTATGTGACCAAATACTTATTTTCCACCATAATTTGCAAATAAATTCATTAAACATCCTACAATGTGATTTTCTGGATTTTTTTTCCTAATTTTGTCTGTCATAGTTGAAGTGTACCTATTATGAAAATTACAGGCCTCTCTCATCTTTTTAAGTGAGAGAACTTGCACAATTGGTGGCTGACTAAATACTTTTTTGCCCCACTGTATATAATTGTTCCAAATGTTACAGTACTAATACACAATGCATTCAGAAAGTATTCAGACCCCTTTACTTTTTCCACTTTGTTATGTTACAGCCTTATTCTAAAATGGATTTTGTTTTTAAATCATCAATCTACACACAATATCCCATAATGACTAAGTGAGAACAGGTTTAGAAATTCTTGCTAATTTATAAAAAATGTAAAACACAAATACCTTATTTACATAAGTATTCAGACCCTTCGCTATGAGACTTGAAATTGAGCTCAGGTGGATCCTGTTCCCATTGATCATCCTTGAGATGTTTCTACAACTTGATTGGAGTCCACCTGTGGTAAATTCAATTGATTGGACATGATTTGGAAAGGCACACACCTGTCTATAAGGTCCCACAGTTGACAGTGAATGTCAGAGCAAAACCAAGCCAGGAGGTCGAAGGAATTGTCCGTAGAGCTCTGAGACAGAATTGTGTCAAGGCACAGATCTGGTCTCCAACAACACAGTGGCCTCAATAATTCTTAAATGGAAGAAGTTTGTAACCACCAAGATTCTTCCTAGAGCTGGCCGCCCGGCCAAACTGAGCAATCGGGAGAGAAGGGCCTTGGTCAGGGAGGTGACCAAGAACCCAATGGTCACTCTGACAGAGCTCCAGAGTTCCTCTGTGAAGATGGGAGAACATTCCTGAAGGACAACCATATCTGCAGCACTCCACCAAACAGGCCTTTATGCTATACTGGCCAGCAAGAGCCACTCAGTAAAAGGCACATGACAGCCCGCTTGGAGTTTGCCAAAGGCACCTAAAGACTCTCAGACCATGAGAAACAAGATTCTCTGGTCTGATGAAACCAAGATTGAACTCTTTGCCCTGAATGCCAAGTGTCATGTCTGGAGGAAACCTGGCATCATCCCTTCGGTGAAGCAGGGTGTTGGTAGCATCATGCTTTGGGCATGTTTTTCAGCAGCAGGGACAGAGATTAGTCAGGATCAAGGGAAAGATGAACGGAGCAAAGTACAATCCTTGATGAAAACCTGCTCCAGAGCGTTCAGGACCTCAGACTGGGTGAAGGTTCCCCTTCCAACATGACAACAACCATAAGCACACAGCCAAGACAATGCAGGAGTGGCTTCAGGACAAGTCTCTGAATGTCCTTGAGTGGCCCAGCCAGAGCCTGGACTTGAACCCGATCGAACATCTCTGGACTGGAGAGACCTGAAAATAGCAGTGCAGCGACACTCCCCATCCAACCTGACAGAGCTTGAGAGGATCTGCAGAGAAGAATGGGAGAAACTCCCCAAATACAGGTGTGCCAAGCTTGTGGCGTCTTACCCAAGACGACTCAAGGCTGTAAACGCTGCCAAAGGTGCTTCAAGAAAGTACTGAGTAAAGGGTCTGAATATTTATGTAAACGTGATATGTTTTTTATTTTTAATCTATTGGCAAAAATGTCCCAAAAAACTGTTTTTGCTTCGTCATTATGGGGGTATTGTGTGTAGAATGAGGGAAAAAAACTATTTAATCAATTTTAGAATAAGGCTGTAATGTAACAAAATGTGGAAAAAATCAAGGGGTCTGAATACTTTCCGAATGCACTGTATATACAAAAGTATGTGGACACCCCTTCAAATTAGTGGACTAGGCTATTTCATCCACACCCTTTGCTTACAGGTCAGTCAGGTGTATAAAGTCAGGTGTATAAAATCGAGCAAACAGCCATGCAATTTCCATAGACAAACATTGGCAGTAGAATGGCCTTACTGAATAGCTCAGTGAATTTCAACATGGCACCATCATAGAATGCCACCTTCCCAACAAGTCAGTTCGTCAAATTTCTGCCCTGCTAGAGCTGCCCCAGTCAACTGTAAGTGCTGTTATTGTGAAGTGGAAACATCTAGGGGCAACAACGGCTCAGCCACAAAGTGGTAAGCCACACAAGCTCACAGAACGGGACTGTCAAGTGCTGAAGCGTGTAAAAATTGTCTGTCCACGGTTCCAACACTCACTACTGAGTTCCAAACTGCCTCTGGAAGCAATGTCAGGACAAGAACTGTTGTCGGGAGCTTCATTAAATTAATTTCCATGGCCGAGCAGCCGCACACATGCCTATGATCACCATGCGCAATGCCAAGCGTCGGCTGGAGTGGCCATTGGACTCTGGAGCAGTGGAAACGCATTCTCTGGAGTGATGAGTCACGCTTCACCATCTGTCAGTCCGACGGACGAATTTGGGTTTGGCGAATGCCAGGAGAACGCTACCTGCCCGAATGCATAGTGCCAACTGTAAAGTTTGGTGGAGGAAGAATAATGGTATGGGGTTGTTTTTCATGGTTCGGGCTATGCCCGTAAGTTCCAATGAAGGCAAATCTTAATGCTACAGCATACAATGACATTCTAGACGATTCTGTGCTTCCAACTTTGCGGCAACAGTTTGAGGAAGGCCCTTTCCTGTTTCAGCACAATAATGCCCCAGTGCAAAGCGAGGTCCATACAGAAATGGTTTGTCGTAGTCGGTGTGGAAGAACTTGACTGGCCTGCACAGAGCCCTGACCGCCACCCCATCGATCACCTTTGGGATGAATTGGAACACCGACTACGAGCCAGGCCTAATCGCCCAACATCAGTGCCCGACCTCACTAATGCTCTTGTGGCTGAATGGAAGACGTTCGACGAGCACGTGTCCACATACCTTTGGTCACGTAGTGTATTATGTATAATTTTTTATCATTCTAAACATTATCCCAAATATGAATCACTAGTCCCCAGTCAACTCCCCCCAAACCACAACATCCCAGTTCTCTTCCTCATATACACACCCAGAGAAATGCAGCTTCCTTTCTGACATATGTCTACATTTTCAGTTTCCACCACATGACCATCATTTAAGAGAACTTCTGTTCCCCTACAGTCATTATCTGTTCCCCAATTTCCACTTGGTAGTGATGAGTGAGAGTCACTAGCTGAGAAAGTACACAATTTGTGACAAATTGATAGTAGAAATAGGCCTAATCCTATCATCAGATAAACTAAATGTGATTTTGATCACTGCCTAGTTAAATAAAGGTTAAATAAATAAAAATAAAATAAAGAAATGTTAGGGAAACCTAAATTCTGTATCTCTGAATGTTTCTGCGGGTTCCCTTTAGGAACTCTCGGTTCCTGTCTGTCAGATCTCCATGTACTAAAGATGGCACAACTAAACAATGGCAGACGCTGGTATGTGGATCCTGTGTACAAAATACATTTCATTATAATCTCTACCAGACAGTCATTGGAGCTGAATTTCATCAGGGTTGGCCTACATACTACAGTAGCAAAAACCTGAAGCATCAAACTTTGATATAAGAGTGTACTAGGTGGAAATAGGAGAAGTGTGACTTATGCCTGATTATAACTCGATTACGAAATCATCTCCTTCATTTTAGAGTCAGGCATACCATCTTTTGAAAAACAGCAACATGGAACTAACAACCCCTGCCTGCATTTCAGAGAAGGGGTCTCTGAAAATCAACATCTGATTTGAGTGCTTTAAAATGTTGAAATCAGACAGACCGCTGCACAGCTCTAACACAAACTGATACTGAGTGATCTCTGTTTACGTACTTCTCCAATTCTAGAAACCCCTGACTCAGAGGGGAAACTTTACAAACACTTTCCTCTTTAGGGCCATTTTTAATTAACAGTCAGTTCTGGGATACTGCAGCCATGATATCGCTGACATTCTAAATGTTTTATTACACTGTATGACCCGTTTTGATTATGTAACACCCATAGCCAGGTCATCATTTTGTTTTAGAGAGACAGTCATGTCCCTAGATGACAAACTTAGGACAAATGCCCTTTGCTTTAAATGTTATTTGCTTTTATGTTTCCTGGGGGATAAATGAACTTTGTCACCTGATAGTGTGTTCCGGGTGTTAGATGGGTGTTAGCTAACGGTTTCAATCAGGTGATGTGGAGGAACTGGTTTGGTTGTTAGCCAGCCTGTATGGGAGCACTTGTCGAGACACTTATACATGGCTCCTTCTAAGTGTTACTTTAACTGCCTGTAAATTACACTTGACTGGACTGTGTTGTTTGAGAGCTTGGTGAAAGAGATTTCAGAGACTAACACATAAGTGGGTCCTAGCAAAAATTCCACAGAGGCAGTAAGTCAGTCACCATTTCTTACAGGAACATGTTATTCTATGGCAGCTGGATTGTAATGGTTAGTCAAAAGACTCGGTGAAGAGAGCATACTGAAAAGACAGAGACATTATGTTATTTATGGCCGTGTTATGGCCGCATGGTGCCAGGACAACAACCTCTCCCTCAACGAGATCAAGACAAAGGAGATGATTGTGGACTACAGGAAAAAGAGGACAGAGAACACCCCCATTCCCATCAACAGGGCTGCAGTGGAGCAGGTTGAGAGCTTCAAGTTCCTTGATGTCCACATCACCAACAAACTTACATGGTCCAAGCACACCAAGACAGTCGTGAAGAGGGCACGACAAAACCTATTCCCCCTTAGGAGATTGAAAAGATTTGGCATGGGTCCTCAAAAGGTTCTACAGCTGCACCATTGAAAGCATCCTGACTGGTTGCATCACTGCCTGGTATGGTAACTGATCGGCCTCCGACCGCAAGGCACTACAGAGGGTAGTGCGAACGGCCCAGTACATCACTGGGGCCAAGCTTCCTGTCATCCAGGACCTCTATACCAGCCGGTGTCAAAGGAAGGCCCTAAAAATTGTCAAAGACCCCAGCCACCCTAGTCATAGACTGTTCTCTCTGCTACCGCACGGCAAGCGGTAATGGAGCGCCAAGTCTAGATCCAAGAGGCTTCTAAACAGCTTCTAGCCCCAACCCATAAGAAAGGGAAAGGGGGGTACCTAGTCAGTTGTACAACTGAATGCCTTCAACTGAAATGTGTCTTCCGCATTGAACCCAACCCCTCTGAATCAGAGGTGCAGGGGCTGCCGTCTTGAACATCTAACCAAATGGCTATCCAGACTATTTGTATTGCCCTCCTCCCCTCTTTTACACCTCTGCTACTCTGTTGTCATCATCTATGCAGTCACTTTAATAACTCTACCTACATGTACATATTACCTCAACTAACCGGTACACCCCTGTATATAGTCTCGCTATTGTTATTTTACTGCTGCTCTTTAATTACTTGTTACTTTTATTTTTTTTAACTGCATTGTTGGTTAGGGGCTCGTAAGTAAGCATTTCACTGTAAGGTCTACACCTGTTGTATTCGGCGCATGTCAAATCAAATCAAATCGTATTTGTCACATACACATGGTTAGCAGATGTTAATGCGAGTGTAGCGAAATGCTTGTGCTTCTAGTTCCGACCATGCAGTAGTATCTAACAAGTAATCTAACAAATTCACAACAACTACCTTATACACACAAGAGTAAAGGAATGAATACGAGTATGTACATATAAATATATGGATGAGCGATGGCTGACCGGCATAGGCAAGATGCAGTAGATGGTATGGAGTACAGTATACACACATATATATATGAGATGAGTAATGTAGGATATGTAAACATTATATAAATGGCATTGTTTAAAGTGGCTAGTGATACATTATTTCATCCAATTATAATTATTAAAGTGGCTAGAGATTTGGGTCGATGGCCGAACGGCATAGGCAAGATACAGTAGATGGTTTAGAGTACAGTGTATACATTTGATATGAGTATGTCGGATACGTAAACATTATATACAAAATTGTTTAAAGTGGCTTGTGATACATTGTTACATCCAATTCCTATGTTTAAAGTGGCTAGAGATTTAAGTCAGTATGTTGGCAGCAGCCACTCAATGTAAGTGATGGCTGTTTAACAGTCTGATGGCCTTGAGGTAGAAGCTGTTTTTCAGTCTCTCGGTCCCAGCTTTGATGCACCTGTACTGACCTCGCCTTCTGGATGATAGCGGGGTGAACAGGCAGTGGCTCGGGTGGTTGTTGTCCTTGATAATCTTTTTGGCCTTCCTGTGACATCGGGTGGTGTAGGTGTCCTGAAGAGCAGGTAGTTTACCCCCGGTGATGCGCTGTGCAGTCCTCACTACCCTCTGGAGAGCCTTACGGTTGTGGGCGGAGCAGTTGCCGTACCAGGTGGTGATACAGCCCGACAGGATGCTCTCGATTGTGCATCTGTAAAAGTTTGAGAGTGATTTTGGTGACAAGCCAAATTTCTTCAGCCTCCTGAGGTTGAAGAGGCGCTGTTGCGCCTTCTTCACCACGCTGTCTGTGTGGGATGGACCAATTCAGTTTGTCCTGATGTGTACGCCGAGGAACTTAAAACTTTCCACCTTCTCCACTACTGTCCCTCGATGTGGATAGGGGGGTGCTCCCTCTCCTGTTTCCTGAAGTCCACGATCATCTCCTTTGTTTTGCTGACATTGAGTGAGAGGTTATTTTCCTGACACCACACTCCGAGGGCCCTCACCTCCTCTCGTCAGCAAACTTGATGATTGAGTTGGATGCGTGCTTGGCCAAGCATGTGACTAATATAATTTGATTTGAACAACAACATTGAAACTAGGTCAGTCTGAGGGAAAATGTTTAAATGTTTCTTTGTTTCCCTTTCTTGTGGTTGATTTGGTTTGGGGGTGGAGGGTAGCTTAGCTGATCAACTTTGATCTACGATTTCTCAGCAATATCTTCTCTTGGAAGTTTTATCGGGATTTATGTGTCAACAATTCACAACTTCCTGCACTGGAATAAAACTATATAATTTTGGAATGGAGACAAACACTTTTTTTTTTAAATTACATAGGAGGAAAGTACATTGTGTTCAGTACAGTATTGTCAACTGCCATTTAGAACAAAACAACTCACCCTTTTTGTCCATTAGCCATATAAATAGCAGCCAAGGCGCGAACCCCACTGGCCCCCAAAGAACCAGCACGGCAATGTCAGATTTTGTGAAATCGTAAGCATGCATGGCAGAGTTCTGAATTGGGCCCCATGTGTTCCATACTATCCCTTGCATGAACGCCAACAAGGAAAACAGAGTCAGAACCAGCCATCTTCTCCCGTAGACTTGGCTGTAAACTGGCTGAATGCTCGTCTCGCGGTCAGGAGGAAGAAGAGGTTCCCTTTCACCCTCTATGCTCGATGCAGCACCCATCGCATTTGATACAATGTCGCGTTCGTTCAGCAGCGATTTAGTCCGCGCGCGATGTCCAATATTCGATTACACAATGGAAACAAATGTACCGGTACCTAACTTCAATATCAGTTGCCCAGAGAAACAATAACAATCGATGTCATTGCTACTTCACTGCGCATGCCTGGACGGTCACGGAAATGGTCACAATTTTTAAACAGAAACCTGGGATGTAGGCATTACTATTAGTTGGATTCCGTTGAAAAACGTTTCGTCTGTTGCAAAAGTTTTGCAACGACAAATGAATGTAGGTCCCGGCCCGGTTGGTTCCTTTAGCTAGTGTTGCTTCCGTTTGGTTCCTAAAGTTAACGGTAAACGATTTCCTTTGCAAAACATTTTGCAATAGATGAAATGTTTTCCAGCAGAATCCGACTAAATCAAATAAAATTTGATTGGTCACATTCACGTGATTAGCATATGTTATTATACACGTGATTAGCATGTTATTGAGGGTGTATCGAAATGCTTGTGCTTCTAGCTCCGACAGTGCAGTAATTTCTAACAAGTAATATTTAACAAATTACACGACATGTACCCAATATACACAAATCTAAGTAGGAATGAATTAAGACTATATACATATGGACGAGCGATGTCAGAGCGGAACGGACTAAGATACAGTAGAATAGTATAGAAAACAGTATATAGATATGAGATGAGTAATGCAAGATATGTAAACATTATTAAGTGAATGAGATACCGTGGAATAGCATGGAAAACAGTATTCGGTACAGTTCTAAAACAGTACAGCGACTAGTGTTTCATTCCTTAAAGTGGCCAGTGATTTCTAGTCTATGCCTAGTTGATGTCCTTGATGATCTTTTTGGCCTTCCTGTGACATCAGGTGCTGTAGGTGTCCTGGAGGGCGGGTAGTTTGCCCCCGGTAATGCGTTGGGCGGACCGCAGCACCCTCTGGAGAGCCTTGCCGTTGCGGGCGGTGCAGTTGCTGTACTAGGCGGTGATACAGCCTGACAGGATGCTTTCAATTGTGTATCTGTAAAAGTTTGTGAGGATTTTCGGTGACAATCTGTCTGTGTGGGTGGTCCATTTCAGTTTGTCAGTGATATGTATGCCAAGGAACTTGAAGCTGTCCACCTTCTCCACTGCGGTCCCGTCGATATAGGGGGGTACACCCTCTGCTGTTTCCTGAAGTTCACTAACATCTCCTTAGTTTTGTTGACGTTGAGTGAGAGGTTGTTTTCCAGACACCACACTCGCAGAGCCCTCACCTCCTCCCTGTAGGCTGTCTCGTCATTGTTGGTAATCAAGCCTACTACTGTTGTGTCGTCTGCAAACTTGATGATTGAGTTGGAGGCGTGCTTGGCCACGCAGTCATGGGTGAACAGGGAGCTCGCACCCTTGTGGGGCCCCAGTGTCTGAGGATCAGCGGAGTGGAGGTGATGTTTCCAGGACTCAGTTGCACAGGGTGGGGTTCAGACCCAGGGCCTCGAGCTTAATGATGAGCTTGGAGGGTACTATGGTGTTGAATGCTGAGCTATAGTCAATAAACAGCATTCTTACATAGGTATTCCTCTTGTCCAGATGGGTTAGGGCAGTGTGCAGAGTGATGACGATTGCACCGTCTGTGGATCTATTGGGGCGGTAAGCAAATTGAAGTGAGCCTACGGTGGCAGGTAAGGTAGAGGTGATATGATCCGTGACTAGTCTCTCAAAGAACTTCATGATGACAGAGGTGAGTGCTACGGGGAAATAGTCATTAAGTTCAGTTACCTTTGCCTTCTTGGGTACAGGAACAATGGTGGCCATCTTGAAGCATGCTGGGACAGCAGACTGGGATAGGGAGAGATTGAATATGCCGTAAGCACACCAGCCAGCTGGTCTGCGCATGCTCTGAGGACGCGGCTAGAGATGCCGTCTGGGCTGGCAGCCTTGCAAGGGTTAACACGTTTAATTGTTTTACTCACGTCGACCACGGAGAAGAAGAGCCCACAGTCCTTGGTAGCGGGCCGCGTCGTTGGCACTGTGTTATCCTCAAAGAGTGCAAAGAATGTGTTTAGCCTGTCCGGAAACAAGACGTCGGTCTCGGTGACGTAGCTGGTTTTCCTTTTGTAGTCCTTGATTGTCTGTAGTCCCTGCCACATACGTCTCGTGTCTGAGCAGTTGAATTGCAACTCAACTTTATCTCTATACTGACGTTTAGCTTGTTTGATTGCCTTGCGGAGTGAATAACAACACTGTTTATATTATGCCATATTACAAATGCGGTGGTTCACGCTTTCAGTTTCACGCGAATGCTACCATCTATCCATGGTTTTTGGTTAGGGTAGGTTTTAATAGTCACTGTGGGTACTGCATCTCCTATACTCAGTCACTGTGTCCATGTATTTTCGCAAGCTACCCGGAACGAATCCCAGTCCACATGATCAAAACAATCCTGAAGCGTGGATTCCGATTGGTCAGACCAGCGTTGAATAGTTCGAAGCACGAGTACTTCCTGTTTGAGTTTTTGCGTATAGGACGGGAGGAGCAAGATGGAGTCGTGGTCAGATTTGCCAAAAGGAGGGAGGGGGAGGGCCTTGTAAGCATTCTGGAAGTTTTAATAGCAATGGTCGAGAGTCTTAGCAGCGCGGGTAGGACAGTCGATACGTTGATAGAACTTCGGCAGCCTAGTCCTCAGATTTGCTTTGTTAAAATCTCCAGCTACAATAAATACAGCCTCGGGATATGTGGTTTCCAGTTTGCATAAAGTCCAGTGAAGTTCTTTGATGGCTGTTGAGATATCGGCGTGGCAATGAAGGAAGAGAATTCTCTTGGAAGATAATATGGTCGGCATTTAATTGTGAGGTATTCTAGGTTAGGTGAACAAAAGGACTTGAGTTCCTGTATGTTCCTAGAATTACACCATGAGTCGTTAATCATGAAACACACCCCTCCGCCCTTCTGCTTCCCGGAGAGATATTTATTCCTGTCTGTGTATTGTACTGCGAATCCTGCTGGCTTTACCGACTCTGACAGAGTATCCGAGAGAGCCATGTTTCCGTGAAACAAAGTATGTTACAGGCCCCGATGTCTCTCTGGAAAGCAACTTTGTTATCCAAAGACTGAACATTAGCGAGTAATATACTTCTGAAGCGGTGGGTGGTGTGCACGCCTCCTAAGTCGAACCAGCAGGCCGCCTTGAGTGCCTCTCCTCCGCCGGCGATGTTTTGGGTCGGCCTCTGGAATAAGTTAAATTGCTCTGGGGAGAGTGAACAAAGAATCTGCTCCAGGGAAGTCATATTCCTGGTCGTAATGCTGGTAGTTCTGGTGAGTTACCGCCACTCTAATATCAAATAGTACTTCCCGGCTGTTGTCATCAATGTTGGTCCCTTCCTCAATAGATGTGAACTGGATTTTCAGCCCTTGTTGAGTCGGAATGGCCCCCTTAATTTCACTTTACCCTATCCATGAAAAAACAACAACATAGAGATAGATAGATAACTCATCTTTGTATCTGTGCCATTATAGCACATGTGACAATACGGCAGCGCCATTGAGGCAATCTCCATCTTGAAGTAGTCCATTTTCTTCTGCATGATTGGCTGATCCCTCCTGATGACCTGGTTGGACGTGACTCCAACAGGGCCACCAGGATGGATCAGCCAATGAAGTTGGAAGTCCCACACAGTTGAATACATTAAAATGGTGGAAGCTCTCAATGGCGCTGCCCTCGCTAAAACGGCCCTTTTGCACTAGAGACCTCTATCATTCTCTATGGGGGAAAATAACCTCTGAGAAGCCAGCAAGAATAAGCAAGACCTAGCATGAATTAGACCATGACCTCAGTGATTTCTCTTCATAATAAAAGTCACGCAATAAAGATGTTTAAAAAAAATAATAACAATGGTTGAAATGTGTAATGTTTTTACAGTTAACTATGGAAGCCCATTCCCGCTACCAAAAAAATATACAAATGATGATACTTACGCAAAATTTAGTGATCGTTTTAGAAAATTTGACTTATCTAAACATGATTGTTTAGACTGATATCAGTGGTTGGAACCAAAATTATTTTCCAATCGTTTCTTTCTGAACAGAACAATTCTTTTTTTTTCGTTCCGTTCTACTGTTCCGACCAGCAAAATAAAGTTCTGAACTGGTTCGAACCAAAATAATTATGGTTTATATTGTTCCTTTCTTAACCCTCTGATTTGAATTTTTTTTTTTAGCTCAAAATTAAATTACTTCACCAATGGATACAGAAGCTTGCTATGGCGCAGGAAAGCTATGCATTGGACACAGGTGTAGTGTAGGGTGCGACATGTGCCTGAAATTTTGCGGGTGAGGAGAGCGTGCTGGGCATCTTGCTGTTATGACATGCATTATCTGAATTAGCTAGGCCCACAGAATTATACCTACGGAGGAGCGTCTTCTATGAAGGAACTTGAGTTGGCTTAACTAACGTTGGACCAGAGCTAGCCCTTTATCATGACTCTCAGTTCCATTACATTACACATACTGCCGCCTAGAGATTGAGAGCTAGACCAGAGCTAGCTAAAGTGCTAGCTAGGTAACAAGCTTGTGTATGCAGAGCGGCTCCAGAATTAAAATAAAAACATGTCTTACCTTTTTGTAGTTAATACATCCAATGTAAAATGTGATAACTATAGCATTGAAAAAGTTAATCCATTGTTCTCTAATTAAAATTCTCTGACCCTAATTTCTGAATCATGCCTGTAATGCGCATGCTTCTGAGAGGGTAGCCTACACACACACTGGCAAAGATTTTCAGCTGGCAGGCAGGCAGACACTGGTATAAGTTCCTGAATGACAGTCAGGGCTTTGCATAGGCGCTTTGTGTAAAATAACATAACCGGTTCCCATGCTTTTAAAAGAATGGTTCTGTTCCAGAACAGTATAGATCACTTTCGTTCTCAGTTAATGCATATATATTTTACCTTTATTTAACTAAGCAAGTCAGTTAAGAACAAATTCTTATTTACAATGACAACCTACCCGGTCAAACCCTAACCCAGACGACGCTGTGCGCTGCTCTATGGGACTCCCAATCACGGCCGTGGTACAGCCTGGAATCGAACCAGGGTCTGTAGTGACACCTCTAGCACTGAGATGCAGTGCCTTAGACCACTGCGCCACTCGAGAGCCCATACATAGGCCTACACCAATCACCCATACCCACCTGACTCTCTTACCCCTTCCCAGTCCTTGCAGGTATCTAACAGTAGAATGGGCCCCTCTTTTACTGTGACACAATGTAAAATATATTGATAATTGTGCACATTTTACATAGTTTTTGCCCATAGCTACCGACGTGAGTGCTACGGGGCGGTAATCATTTAGGCAGGTTACCTTTGCTTTCTTGGGCACAGGGACTATGGTGGTCTGAAACATGTAGGTATTACAGACTCGGTCAGGGCAAGGTTGAAAATGTCAGTGAAGACACTTGCCAGTTGGTCCACGCATGCTTTGTGTACACGTCCTGGCAATCCGTCTGGCCCCGTGGCTTTGTGAATATTGACTTGTTTAAAGGTCTTGCTCACATCGGCTACGGAGAGCGTGATCACAGAGTCGTCCGGAACAGCTGGTGCTCTCATGCATGCTTCAGTGTTGCTTGCCTCGAAGCGAGCATAAAATACATTTAGCTCGTCTGGTAGGCTCGTGTCACTGGGCAGCTCGAGGCTGGGTTTCCCTTTGTAGTCCGTAATATTTTTCAAGCCCTGCCACATCCGACGAGCATCAGAGTAGGATTCAATCTTAGTCCTGTATTGACGCTTTGCCTGTTTGATGGTTTATCTGAGGGCATAGCGGAATTTCTTATAAGCGTCCGGATTAGTGTCCCACTCTTTGAAAGCGGGAGCTCTAGCCTTTAGCTCAGTGCGGATGTTGCCTGTAATCCATGGCTTCTGGTTGGGAAATGTACATACGGTCACTGTGGGGACGACGTTGTCAAAGCACTTTTTGATGAAGCCGGTGACTGAGGTGGTATACTCCTCAATGCCATTGGATGAATCTCGGGAACATATTCCAGTCTGTGCTAGCAAAACAGTCCTGTAGCATAGCATCCATTATGTACAAAATTTGTTACAAACAATGTGAAAAAACTAACAAAATAGCGCAGTTGGTTAGGAGCCCATAAAACGGCAGCCATCCCCTCCGGTGCCATTCATTTTTAGGGGCGGTACATCCTATATAAACACAATCTCACTTCCTTGACAACTTCCTTCACAATAGCTCTGCTCTGCTAAGCGCAAGAAGTATGTAAGCCCAGACGTCTGTGGAGGCTGGCGTCAGATTGACCATGCAGAGCCTTTTCTACACACACACACACACTACACACACATACTTTTACACTCATCATTTGCTGCTACTCTGTTCTTTATTTTACTCTTATTATTATCTGTCCTGATGCCTATTCACTATACCCTACCTTCATGTTCATAGCTACATCAAATACCTCGTACCTTTACACATTGATCTGGTACTGGTACTCCCAGTATATGCATGTAGTTTTGTCATGACATCACCCGACATCAGTTCAATTATTTGAATTTAGTAAAAAAAAATCTGTAAGCTCGATATGCAGTTTCTGTAGCGACAAATCAGAACAAGCCTGAACTGTGTGATGTAGTAGGGAGTTGTAGTTTCCAACAGACCAATATTTTACATAGTTTAGCGCAGAAAACTTTGGAATTAACTACAATAACCATAATCCATGCCTGCTGTCAGAGTATTTCGTATTATTCTGATTGTAAACCCAAGACACTCCTTTTAGTATGATATGTTACATTTTGTATGGTATGTATTAGTAGATGTCATCACCCATTTTGTATATGATATGTTATGAATTACAATTTGTATTATGTTACAAATTTGCACAATAGCTCTGCTCTGCTAAGTGCAAGAAGTATGAATTCTAACTAGAGTGTGCAAAGCTGTCATCAAGGCAAAGGGTGGCTACTTTGAAGAATCTAAAATCTAAAATATATTTTGATTTGTTTAACACTTCTTTGGTTACTACATGATTCCATATGCGTTATTTCATAGTTTTGATGTGTTCACTACTATTCTACAATGTAGAAAATAGTAAAAATAAAGAAAAACCCTTGAATTAGTATGTGTGTCCAAACTTTTGACTGGTACTGTATACTGAACCTCCCGCCCCCACCTACCGTCAACCAATCATGTCAATGCGAAGCTATACGAAGCCCTCCGCAATGGTACAAAGTGTGGGTCGGTGCACAGCGATGCGGTACAGAGCTGACCTCTGCAGAGGCCAGTAGGGTAGACTAGTTGAACATGCATACATGTACATAGGCACATAGATTATATTTAGAACAATATCTAGCATAATAGAAGGAAATATGGCTTTACCCTCAACTTTTGCACAGTGACCAGACCATACAAATGTACCTACAGTAGGTAGGTAGGCAGACAGCATTTGGGTACAGCCAAGTCAAACAGGCATGCTTAGGCAAATATTTTTATAGTAAAACCAGCTTATCAGTTTTAGAGATTTACAACAGTTAAATCGTTGTATTATTGTTTCTTCTCATTGTTCACCAGTAAACTTAGCTAGATAACTTGCTTGATAGACAATAATTGATATTTACATCTGTTTGGAATCCTATCTTGCATCATGCCTATAATTTTGTGATTTTTAAAATCCTCCACGGTCATGATCATAACCAATGTCAGCCCTTGTCAATGATGTTACATAGCTAGCTGGTAAAACTATACTGAACAAAAATAAACGCAAAATGCAACATTTTCAAAGATTTTACTGTTACAGTTCATAGAAGAAAGTCAGTCAATTTTAATACATTCATTAGGCCCTAATCTATGGATTTCGCATCACTAGGAATACAGATATGCATCTGATGGTCACATATACCTTAAAAAAAAGATAGAGGCGTGGATCAGAAATCCAGTCAGTATCTGGTGTGACCACCATTTGCCTCATGTAGCGTAGCACATCTCCTTTGCATAGAGTTGATCAGGCTGTTTATTGTGGCCTTTGGAATGTTGTCCCAGTCCTCTTTAATGGCTGTGCGAAGTTTCTGGATATTATCGGGAACTGGACATGCCGTCGAACCAGAGCATCCCAAACATGCTCACTGGGTGGCATTTCTGGTGAGTATGCAGGCCATGGAAGAACTGGAACGTTTTCAGTTTTCAGGAAATGTGTACACATCCTTGCAACATGGGGCCATGCATTATCACGCTGAAACATGAGGTGATGGTGGCGGATAAATGGTACGACAATGGGCCTCAGAATCTCATCACGGTATTGCAGTGCATTCAAATTGCCATCGATAAAATGCAATTGTATTTGTTTTCCGTATCTTATGCTTGCCTATACCATACCCCACCGCCACCATGGGGCACTCTGTTCACAACGTTGAGATCAGCAACGGGGGCTCCCGAGTGATGCAGCGTTCTAAGGCACTTCATCTCAGTGCTAGAGGCATCAGTACAGACCCTAGTTCGATTCCAGGCTGTATCACAACCGGCCATGATTGGGAGTCCCATAGGGCAGCGCACAATTGGCCCAGCGTCATCCGGGTTAGAGTTTGGCCGGGGTAGACTGTCATTGTAAAAAAATATATGTTTTTAGCTGACTTGTCTAGTCTAAATAACGGTTAAATAAAAAAACTATAAAATAGAAAACGCTCGCACACATGACACAATCTGTTATCTACCTGGGACAGTTGAAACTGGGATTTATCCGTGAAGAGCACACCAAAATGTGCACCTGTGTAATATAAACATGGGACCAACACTGCATGTTGCGTTTATATTTTTGTTCAGTATTTACAGTTGCTGATGTTTGCAAGTTTGCTAAAAAGTTATAAATGGTAGGCCTAGCATATAGTAACAAGTTAGCAGGTGCCAGCTTAACTAGCTAGCCAACTCCAGTCATGTGCTCACGTTTGCTGGTAAACCTAGCTTAGGTGGCTGGTTGTAAGTTAAGCTTGCTGTTTACTAGCCATATCTACGACTAAAAAGAGAAGATGTTTTTCAATCGAGATAGAAGAGGTTTTACAATCGGAGGTCTATTGTATCTCGATTGTAAAACCTCTTCTATTTTTTGTCACAGGTATAGCTATCTGTAGTTGATTAGCTAATTTAGGTAGCTAGCTACCTACCTAACTACGTAAGTTAGCAAACAGAACAATTACTTGATTTCCCCCCACTGTAACAAAGTAGTATGTTAGCTAGCAATACACAATATTGGTTTCATTAGATAAACTAAAGTTAGCTAGCTAACTTGGTGGCTTGCAAGAAAAATTACTTAGTTAGCCACCATATTTGTCACCTGCCGTCTTGGTGCTGGCATTGGCTGAAGCTGAGCTTCTAGCTAAATCCAATGCTTTGTTTTTGAATTCTCTTTGCTATATTCCGGTTGAAACATGTATGGTTGAATGTCGCCATGTAGCAACAACAACAAAAAATGCTCCATCTGAATTCGTGTTGTTGAGAGGAATCACTTGAAGCCATTGTGGTCTGGTCAGTTCTTTCAGTTTTGCCCAAAATATTAGGTTGTTAGTGTCTCCCTTTCAAAAAAGCCTGCTTTGGGGAGGGACAGGGCCAGAGCGCAAAGCACCGCCCCACACAAGTTGTAGTCTTTCAGAGACTGGAAAGAATGTGCCAGCTTATATATTTAGGAATAAATCAGCTGACAGGAACATTGCTGAAAGACATCCAATGGCTCTATCGAACAAGGACAACCATATCAACAAGCACAAAAACATATAGTGTGATCAGTATCACATAGAGCCTTCGTGAAATGCCACAAAGCAGGACTACATTGAATTTCAGATTTCACCCACCAGATCAATACACCAGAAGCCATAGTAGGGTGTATATTCAGCATGCGAAGCCCAGACCTGCCTTCCTACTGGGCAATTATGTGTGAAACATCTCACTGACCTAGAAATGCCTTGGACATGATGAAAACAAGCCCAGATTCTCCCAGGGTGAAATTCCCCGTTAAGAGAAGAGAGAAAGGGTGATCGAAAGCAGTTGCATCACAAGGCTGAAAATACATGATCTTAAGTGATTGATAGTTGGTATTTCGCAGTCATAAAAGTATGTCTTATTTACTTTGCATAACTACTAAAATAGTGATTTTGTCGGACAGCATAGGCAGCAGCTCTATAGAAATGAGATGATATGATTTGGAATTAAATAATATAGTCTTCAAATAAAACAAATATTTTATTAAAGTAATGTAAATAAATGATGCAGTAATGGGCATTCACTACCATCATGGGACTTTTCTTAATTGTTTTATTCGGTGTTGCTACAGCATTCAATCCACATAATGCATAGTGCATTTAATGTTGAAAAGAAAAATGGAAATCGAAAACTGTGATCATTTTTTTATACTCGCACAGCACTAATATAGCTCCATTGTTGTATTTGATTTCATTACATGTGTTACTATTTAATTTGAATTATTATTATTAAACTCTGCATCATTGGGAAGGGCTCGTAAGTAAGCATTTCACGGTAAAGTCTTCACCAGTTGTATTCGGCACAAAATGTATTTGATTAATATTGGCTATGTGTGTCAGACTGTGGACCACCTGTCACGATGCCTAGGAGGGAAGGCTGTCAGATTCAGAATGGGAGACGGCATGAGAAAAAGAGTAAGAGAACGGTCCAGTGCAGAAACAACTCTAACCCCTAGGCTCTTTATGTATCCACTGCCCCTTAGCCACTTCATATACTGAACAAAAATATAAACGCAACATGCAACAATTTCAACGATTTTACTGAGTTACAGTTCATATAAGGAAATCAGTCAATTTCATTAGGCCCTAATCTATGGATTTCACATGACTGAGCAGTGGTGAAGCCATGGGTGGGCGTGGGTGGGCCTGGGAGGGCCTAGACCCACCCCCATGGGAGCCAGGCCCAGCCAATCATGAGTTTATCCACACAAAAGGGCTTTGTTAAAGACAGAAATACTCCTCAGGGCCTCCCGAGTGGCGCAGTGGTCTAAGGCACTGCATCGCAGTGCTAGCTGTGCCACTAGAGAACCTGGTTAGAGTCCAGGCTCTGTCGCAGCTGTCTGCGACCGGGAGACCCATGGGGCGGTGCACAATTGGCCCAGCGTTGTCCGGGTTAGGGGAGGGTTTGGCCGGCAGGGATGTTCCTGTCCCATCGCGCACTAGCGACTTCTGTGGTGGGCCGGGCACAGTGTATGCTGACACGGTCACCAGGTGTACGGTGTTTCTACCGACACATTGGTGCTTCGCCTCTCCCGAGTCCGTACACGAGCGGCGATGGGACAGGACTGTAACTATCAATTGGATACCATGAAATTGGAGAGAAAAAGGGGTAAAATAACAAACATTTTTGTTGTAAAAAAATAAATACTCCTCAATTTCATCAGCTGTCTGGGTGGCTGGTCTCAGATGATCCAACAGGTGAAGAAGCCGGATGGGGAAGTCCTGGGATGGCGTGGTTACACGTGGTCTGCGATTGTGAGGCCGGTTGGACATACTGGAAAATTCTCTAAAACGACGTTGGAGGAGGCTTATGGTAGAGCAATGAACATTGAATTATCTGGCAACAGCTATTGTGGACATTCCTGCAGTCGGTATGCCAATTGCAGGCTCCCTCAAAACTTGAGACATCTGTGGCATTGTGTTGTGTGACAAAACTGCACATTTTAAAGTGGCCTTTTATTGTACCCAGCACCAGCGTAACGATCATGCTGTTTAATCAGCTTCTTGATATGCCACACCTGTCAGGTGGGTGGATTATTTTAGTAAACAAGAAATGTTCACTTACAGGGATGTAAACAACATTTCAGATAAATAAGCTTTTTGTGGGTATGGAAAAATTCTGCGATCTTTTATTTCAGCTCATGAAACATGGGACCAGCACTTTACATGTTGCGTTGATAATTTTGTTCATTATATATCTGAAAGCATTGAATAGGTATCAGCAGTGACAGGCCGACTGGCTAGGTGGATCTTTTTTGCCATTTTGCTTCTACCCATCCAATGTCATGACTCTCTCTCCTTGGTGAGGATCAAAAGGACCCATCGGCTAGGCAAAGTGTCACGCCCTGATCTGTTTCACCTGTCCTTGTGCTTGTCTCCACCCCCTCCAGGTGTCGCCCATCTTCCCCATTATCCCCTGTGTATTTATACCTGTGTTTTCTGTCTGTCTGTTGCCAGTTCGCCTTGTTTGTTCAAGCCTACCAGCGTTTTGTCTCAGCTCCTGGTTTTCCCTAGTCTCTCTTTTTCTCGTCCTCCTGGTTTTGACCTTTGCCTGTCCTGACCCTTTACCTGCCCGCCTGACCACAACCTGTCTCTGACCCTGAGCCTGCCTGCCTTCCTGTACCTTTTCTCCACCTCTGGATTACCGACCTCTGCCTGACCCTGAGCCTGCCTGCTGTCCTGTACCTTGGCTCTGCTCTGGATTATCGACCCCTGCCTGCCTTGACCTGTCATTTGCCTGCCCCTGTAGTTACAATAAACATTGTTACTTCACACAGTCTGCACTTGGGTCTTACTTTGATTCCTAAAACAAAGGTTTGAAGATGGCCTGACCCCCATCTCCTGGGGGAGTTGGGCCGGTTTTATGACTTAACGGACTGGTCGTAAACTTTCTCTCTCTTGCCCCTGCAGTATGGAGAAGTAAAAAATCCCTTTGTTACAACAAAGAGAGACTTTGCCAAAACGTCAAACAATGAACATTGGTACAATAATATTTCAATATCCAAATGTTGGGAATTATGACAGATGGAATACGGAAAATTAATGTATATTTTGTGATGTCATTAAAATTATCAGGAAGACGTGATAACATATATATGAGATTTACATCTAAATGTTGTAAAACTTATATGATTAAATGTGAAAGTATTTGTGAAAAGATAGCAATGTGATTTTAGCCTTCTAAATGAGAATTGTTTCTCTTGCAAAACTTGCCAGTCAGTAGCCAAGTGAGCACAGAGTTCGTGTCAACATGATGGAACCGCCTTTCAAGTCAGAGTGCTTAAAAGGACTCGTAACGAAATTTACATTAGATCAAGCAGGCGGACGGTGTAAGCCAGACTTCACAAAATGGTTAAAACTACAAGACCAGAAAATGGTAAGACCCTCTGAAACTCTCGACGTGTGAAGAAGGTGAAGACTAGACGAAAACATGCCCGGTCTGCAGCTCTGCATATAAAGTAGTCTAGGACAATTGACCAAAGATTAGAGGGAAGGACAAATCTCTCTCACCATCATATGCACCTCTGAAGTATCTAGTCTAACAAACAAAGGGATCCCTCTGAACACCACGTGGTACACTTCTGATGTATACATCCTAAGAACAGTCCAGAACAAAAGAAGCCTACAACTACAAAGGACATTGTGACCTCTGGTGGACAAACCAGTCTTACATCCCTCGATAACTTCACCATAGGACCCATCGAGTTCAACAGAGAGACGACAAAGACATCTACGCGTAAATATATACATTGGATTCCTTTCCTGAATGAGCGGTCGTTCATGTGAAAAGTATTCATATTCCCGTGAGCCTAGCTTCCAACTGTTTGTACGATAAGTCCACTCTCTTTGTCTCTCCCGCTCCTTATCTTTCCACACCCCCTTTCCATTGTGTAACAAGCCGTCATATTGGGTTGGTCCACTAGGGACTTTTCATTGCATTATGTTAGTGATCAATGTAACCTAAACCGTGTGTGTGTGTTTATGTAATTCTGTGTGATTGTTTAGTTAGTTAGTAAATAAATAATTAAGACAATTTGTCACTTAGGCTAGGGTTCGTGCAGATATCCAAGGATTATGCAACGTTCAGAATGAGACTGATATGAGGAAATGATTGATTGATGACTTGTATGATTAATTTAATCAAGTAATAATTATGTCTTTCTACACAATACCACAATAAATTTTTCCAATCTGGGAGGTGAACTTGAACTTTCAATCATTTCGTTATGTATTTCAGATGGAATCAAGGCATTAGAATGTACCAGGCCACCAAAATAGAAATTGTTCTGCAAAATGTTTTGAACTCTCTGGGGCAATTCAGTTCAAAAGGCTTTATCAGCATGGGAAACATATGTTCTCTCCCTCTCCCTTTCTATCTTTTC
Organism: Brachymystax lenok tsinlingensis; assembly: GCA_030435695.1. Lineage (NCBI taxonomy): Eukaryota > Metazoa > Chordata > Actinopteri > Salmoniformes > Salmonidae > Brachymystax > Brachymystax lenok. The sequence continues at coordinate 26,764,578 of CM059781.1, read as the reverse complement.
ATTGTCAAAGCACTTATTTTTTAGACTCAGTGCTCATATGTGGAGGCCAGACATGAGTAGTTTCAGTCCTGGACAGAGGGTCAGACTGGTGCAGAAGATGTTGGGTATTTTTCTGACTACCACCTCTCACAGTACTGGGCCTATGCAGACTGCAAGTACATGGCACTGCTGCTCCAAGACAAGCCCTACATGTTTGAGGTAAACTACTCTCTATTTCAGATATACACACCCTCCTCAATCAATCTCATGATGCTACACAGTCACATCTATCTTATATAATCAAGGAAACTGAAAACATAATTAAGAATTATTCATCTTTTCAGAAGTGACAATGTTGAGCTGGATTACATGTTGTCACTGCAATTTGTCTGCCTGTGATTTCTTACTTTTTGTATGCTATTTCTGTTCTCAATCACTAACTTTCTGTTTTCAGGTTGCCAGGTGTGATGAGTAACTTGTAGGGCGGTTGAGGACAGGGCTCACATAAAGTGCTCAGCATTAGACAGATTCAGGCCATGGGGCTAGTTCTATGGAATGTTCAAGTGGTTCTGTCACAATCAGTAGCCTGTCCCTTGAATCACTCTGCTGAATTATAGCCATTTTGGTTGACACATGGGCTGCTCTGATCTGTTATATTCAAAGCACAGCATTTTCCTCAGTCAATTCAGGTCAAGAGATGTATTTGAAATTCCATTCTTTAATAAAGTTGTACTCAGAGAAAATAATGGCCGATTATCAATTCGTGCCATGATTTTTTATTTATCCATCAATTGAATTTAAATGAAATGGAGTCCAGTTCTGACAGTATCACACCAGCATGTAAATGTCAAACAGATGCATGGATATCTTTAATGAATTCCTTTGCCCCATCAGCGATCCTGGAGAAGCTAACTAGCCTAAGCCTGAATTGATAAGGAAACGTACAAATCAAAAGTGACAACTTTAGCAATCAGTAGACATTCTCTCTCTTTTTGATGATATCCTGTTGTGATAGGACAGACATTTTCAGTGGAACTTTTCAATGGCAGCCCTATTCCTTTTGAGTCCTCGGGCAGTCAAGGACTTGAAAGTCCACTCTAGTTCGAGCTGGCCGCTCCATTATTTCATTTTCCTTGAACGATAATAGATGCTTAAGGGGGGCGGCCTGCATTTTTGCACAGATCTGACGAAATTCATGCCTTAAAGACAGGCAGTCAGATGCCTTTTTAAATGATGAATAGCGGAATTTAAAAGTTGCTGAAAGCCAAGATTGGGAAGTCTATCATTTACAGTTGCCTGAATATGGTAATGGTTTCATTATCCAGGGTGCTGGGCAGAACCCACCCCCCCCGTTTTTTTTTTTTTGCTTTTGACAGGAAATGATTGACAGCCCAAATGGTTTGACAAAGAGCCTACAGACAACAAACATCTTGTTTCCTCTAGAGTCGTTTTTGTCCCAAATGGCACCCTATTCCTATATAGTGCAGTACTTTTGACCATAGGGGTCTGGTCAAAAGTAGTACACTATATAGGGCATAGGGTGTCATTTGGGGTTCAGCCTTTGTTGCCAGTCATTGCACTGCCTATTAAGCAACCAATTAGATGGTGAATGGGGATGCATTTTCACCTGTGCTTCGTGACAATGGAGGTTTCCCCCGGGATGTATTGCTGCCATACCGTAATATTGAAACTGCTCATGGCACATTGTCATATTTGTTCCATGAATATGAATTGTTTTGTTTACAATTACATATTTAAATGTTATATGAGATTATTTAAATTTATAGCAACCCCATGAATACACAGTAGGATTGGTAATTACAGTGTTAGTAATTGGAAATGTATTGTGTGCATTACAGGACGTGGTGTGGTCTCAGTTTGGGTTCCCGGGTCGTAACGGGAAAGACAGCACATTGTGGATTGATACAGAAGGTGCCAATACTCTCTGCCACCTGGACTCCTATGGGTAGAACATGGTACTACAGGTGCAAGGAAGGTAATTGTACAGAACTGGGTTGTGTTCAATAGGCACAAAACAAAACAAACAAAATTGTGAAATGGAGAGGGACTACCTGGATATGTCCAATAAGAAGCGCTTTTTGTTTTCTGTTGCAAATTGTTTTGCTTCGATGAGCCCTAATGAACAAAACATACCTCACTGGCAAGTGGTAGTGGTGCACGCAGACGATGGATGTTTTTTTTATTTCCTGGGAGGGGAGTGGGGTGAGAGTCAGGAGAGGGAAGTGGAGTGAGGGGTTGAGAGGAGGGTAGAGAGGTTGAGAGGGGAAGGGGATGAAACTCACTTGGGGACAGAATCAGATGGGTTCTCTAGCTCCTGAAAAGTAATTTATTGAGGTCTCATGAGAGAGTGAGAGAGATGGGGGTATGAGGTGAGGCTCTTTAGAACAGAGAGATATTAGTTCTGTGGAGCACCGAGTCTGACAAAAGATACAAATATCCTTTTGTATGTTATCTTCTCACCGCTTTCACACATGAAGATCACTATTCTTGTTTCCTTAAATTGGCTGTTGAAACCTTTCACATTGAGATGAGTTTCCTGGACACAGATTCTCCCTTGAGCATGCTTTTTAATTCCAGGACTAGGCTTAATCTCTGTCGAGGGAGTCAGGAAGGTGAGTTTAATAATAAGAAACATGAAGATAATCAAAACAGGGGTAGCGTATTCAACGTAAACCATACCAATACTGCATGAAGACTGAGGCTACTGAGGGCTAAATAAAGGGAAAGTAATCAAGGTGATGATGAAGTCCAGGTGTGCGTAACAATGGGGAGCAGGTGTGCGCAATGCTGGTTGCCAGGTGTGCGTAATGTGGGTTGCCAGGACCAATGGTTAGTAGACTGGCGACGTCGAGCCCCGGAATGGGGTAGCGGGACGATGGTATGTTTGTTTTATCGGTTAATAATTGAGTAATCGTGACAGAATAGAAGCTTTAATGTTCAACATTGACTCTCAAAAGGAGAATGTTTCTCTGCCTCAGCGCTCAGCCTCTCATCTGTTAGGATTCAGGATTGGTGATAAGGACTTGGGTTAAATCCAATTAAGACCTAGCAATAATCTATAACACTGGCTGCTGAGGATTGTTCTGGCAGAACAGAGCAGAGATTCTTTATGGATAAAGAGGACAGGTATGCGGCATGAAAGTACAATTGTGCCATCAGCCACCCAGACTTCTAGGAGTTCCAACTAGCATGCTATTCCCTATATAATCCACTTATATTGACCAGATTCAGCACTTCAGACGCAGCAGCCCTAGTCAATGGAATATTAATCAATGGAAAGTTCAGCCTTACTCAACCCCACATTGCTGCTGCACAGGTCTGAGTTTGCAGCAGGTCAAAGATATTTAAATACTTTTTATTTTTTCTTTGTCTCATCATTGATACTTTGGTTTGTGACCACTGGCCTTTTCCTGTCTTGATACTGACTCCAGAAGCTAATTAGGAGAGGGGTTGTTGTTGTCTTTTGTCTCTGTGATACCCACCACTCTTTCACCCTTCAGATTCCAGCAGCATCAGCCGGCGCATCCACACGCTCTCTCTGTGTCAAGACAGTGGCAAAGCAAAGAGCGTCTGTCCCACTTACTATCTCTGAGAGCATAGTGCTCCTGCAGAATACTAATGAAGTTAGTGGTAGCACTTGTAACTAAGAAACAAAACAGTGGGGGCTGTTCATTTGGTTTATAAGTTAAACCTATTGTGTAGGTACATGACCTAGTATTAAGGGGACTTCAAAGATTTAAGTCTTGAGGTTATACACTTATAACAGACGTATGTTGCTCAAAGCTGTGGATGGGAAACCAAGCATTATCGTACAAGTTATCCTGCACTATTATCTGTGATTAACTTTCAGATTGTTAGCTTCTTGTTTCAGTTGTTTTCCACAAGTCCATGTCTGTAGGGTTGAACTGGGACATATCGTCTGTTGTGTCAAGACTAAGCCCAGTTACCCCCTAGAATAAAACACTTAGCAATATTTCAATAAATCACATAGTGTTAAGTCTGTACAAATAAAACAAAGCACGCAGCAGACCACTCTCTAGGCTGAATGAATTAAGACTGCAGTGGAACCAGAGGATCAATATGGCCTGTTCACTTGAATAAAGACCAGAGCCACATTATGAATTGGATAGAAGCATCTTGGAGGGAGGTCACAAGCTTCCATCTAGTGGCTAGTGTCCCCCACTGTGTTGAACTAGTCTCAAATGTATGTTTCAGATGTCACAAATGGGCTCGAAGCCCATAACAACGTGGAGATACGTGGAGATAAGGAATAACAAAAATATATTCAACTGAGGTAACCTATATACAAATAAAACCAGGGACCAGCAAGGACCACAGAACACCACACCAATCACACAAACAAAATACTGCCCTGGATCCTAGTCCCACTGCCCCAGCCAACCTCATCCTCCCCAGGCCTGGGCAACCTTAGCACACAGGAAGCAACCTTTAAGAGGAAAGAACACTAGACCAGAAGGGAAAAGACAGGAGCGACAGAACAGGACAATAACAAACAAAATAAACAACTATCAGTCATGTAGACATTCAGGGTGCACGAGAGAGCGCGTCAGCAACAAGTCCCAACGAAAAGAACGTCTCAGGGTCCTTCCATTAAATTTTGGCAACAACCGTAAGTTTACAACAATATCAAATGAGTCCAGGGCACGACCGAGAGAGCGACCCCTAGGTAAATCTGGGTCACCTTCCCAGAGCAAACTCTCCGAGAGCTTTCCTTCCCTAACCAACTCTAGCTGCTCTTGTTGAAACTTAATTTTAGCAAGCTCCAAATCCTGTTTAAATGCCAATTCCTTTACATACAACTAGAGCGTGATCGTGTAAAGTAACAGAAGCAGTTCTTTCTGGAGTTCAAAAGAAAGACTACTAGGGCTAACAGATGGAGCGGCCATTGAAATGGAGAGACTGCGAGGCCTCGGCAGACGCTGCCCCAGTGGTAACTTCAAGAATACCACTCCATCAGATTGGCCCTTCAATATCAACCTAACAGAATTGTTTACATTTATCACTAATTCCAACCTGGTAGTGATCAGCAATCTTAAACAGCTGTTCCTTAGTACATAATTCTAACAGTTCCTCTGATGGAAAGCGAATGAACTTGTCAACATTAGACACCAGTCACAAGTAAATACCAAAAAAAGATATGGAGCTTCCCAAAATCCTACAATAAGTCAACCCTAGTCTTCATGCGAATTTGCGGTGGGTAATTACACACTGTAGCACGCTAGCACACTGGCAGATTCCCCCCAAGCCACAGATGTGCCCCCGAGACAACGGCTCAGTCCACAGACACCACACAAAAACAAAATAACCATGCCCGACATATTCCAAAATGAAACACGTCACTAAAAAAGGGAGACAATGTGGAGATATGGAATAACAACAATATATTTATTAACTGAGGTAACCTATATACAAATAAATAATGGTGTTGCATGTATAGCTGTGATAATGAGGCGTGTTGAACGATACCAGCCACAACCAAAATCAAACAGCATGTCTGCATGGAGATCGTCTCCTCAATGAATGGGGAAGAGGTCTATTTATCCCGGGACACACCCGGGCCCAGGTGTGTCCCATTTTGCTGATGACCCTCCCAGCTCCGCCCACCAACATCCTAATAAGGAAAACAAGAATTTTGCAGACAGAGTGGGAGGGTCATCACACAGAGCACTCAGCATTCTAATCCTTCCAGTCCTTGACTCCTTCAGCTCTACTACTTATTGACTGGCTCTGCTCTGCTATCTGACCCCTGGACTGTGATCTGTGGTGCTAGCAGACAATTCCAGACATTTTTGGCTCCTTCAGTGTTCCTATTAAGAAATACGTTCCTTATCCATATTCCTACCTATCACATTGCGTTTCTTCTGACATCTGACCCTGTTGCCCTCCTACTCCAATAGGAGTAGGAGGGGGAACCATGTGGCACTGGGGGCACCATGTGGAGTCTGTCGACCCTGTTAACATCTCCGTCAACTCCTGGATTGAGTTGGTAAGTACAGTAAAGTCACCTCATATGCTTCAGAGGAAATTAAACGTTTGAGATGAGGGACATATTTACAGCTTGATGTGGTTTTCCCACCACAAGCTACCCCTACCACCCATAGGGCCCTGGTCAAAAGTAGTGCACTATATAGCGAATAGGGTGTCATTTGGGACGCAGCCTCACGGGGGATGGATGGGACAGGTGTTGAGACTCCCTGATGATGGCTGTGGGTTTTTGAGTAATGAACAGGCCTCAGAGTAAAGCTACCGCTGTCATAATGATTTGTGGGTGTGCATGTAAAGGAGTGGTGCGCTGCATAACACATTGATATATCTAGATGAGAGGAATGTGTATTCAGGTAGTGTGTCACCTCTGGTTCCTCCTGATAACTGGCTCTGAGACAACGTCACAGACACAATCAATTACGCCTGCTGCACATAATGTCTTTATCAGTGACTTCTTTCCCATGATAGGAGTTTTTCTTTCTTCTTCCTGGTCTGATACAGGAAGTTGATGATGAGGCAAGAGTAGGCGAGGCCCTCACCAAAGCCATTGTCTGTGCTCTGAGGACGACAATGATGATGACTGGTTAAATCCCACTGAGGTACAGTATCCTGACCCTTGGTCCCAGATCTGTTTGTGCTGTCTTACCAATTGTCAATGACAATGACTGTAGGAGTTGGGAAGACGGCATAAACAGATCTTGGACCAGGCTACCTTGACCCAGACTTATCCTCTTCACACTCTACTGTATGTCAAAAGATTGACAGTTCAGTTGGCACTGCCACAAGCCACAACGAACCCCCTGTACCTTGCAGAATCTGATGGTACACTTGTCATGCACACTCAGGGTCATTCTCAGTGCAGTCCGACCATTTGTTGTCCTTATAAGAACATAGATCACAGGGAGGAATTTGTCCCGTTTGGCTGAGGTCCAGGGAAAGACAAAAGTCCCAGGAATGCAGCACAGAACAACAGAGAGATGACTGAATTCCAACCCACCCATATTGACCAATCTGTCTAGCTCCAATTAGCATTCAAGCATTTGAGTTGTTGACTGACCTTATGCTAGAGTCTGCCTTGCCTAAAACTTGGCTTTTTAGGTAAGAAATTAAGAGCTCGAAAGAGGCTACAGAACAAAGGATTACGTGTGTGAGACTAGTTAAGAGACAGAGACCTTGTAAACATACAGTACTGACCAAAGTCCAGGTATGTCAACCCTGAGTAAGGTGGATAATGCCGAAACATTGGTTCTTTTGGTTTCGACTTTATTTATTTTTCTGAAGGAGGGGTTGGTGGTACTGATGTGAACATGCAGTACCTGAAGCTGGCTGTGAGGGCCTGAATAGAGAAGAGAGGGACAACAAGTCACCATGACCAACAGACCCAGGATACCCCAGCAGGGGGCCATCCAGGGACCCGTCCAGGGGCATATCGTGACTCCAAGGGCCAAGCTAAGAACACTAGCCCTTCATCACCACCAGCAGAGAACTCCTACTCACCCTCCTCTTCCTCACAATCTACTGTGCCCTTCAGCCCCCACCTCAACACTCACAGAAGAAGTAGATTGACTGTTAAAAGAGTAGTTAACTATTTTACAACTTGATGTTAGATGGTTAATTGCCTGGAAAGTAGGCTATGGGCCAGGAGAAACTGTAATCCATGGTTCAGTTTTCTTTAAACATCCACTACAAACTCCAGCTAACTTTAGCCACCACAAGCTAACAATCAATGGAAGTGATGGGGCATGTGAGCATGTTTTTTTCAATGGCCAAATCACCTTTAAGTAACATAAAACCAAATGTGGAGTTAATTTTAATTGATTTCAGGGGGATTTTGACTTTCTACATGCTCACATGCCCCCATCACTTCCGTTGATTGTTAGCTTGTGGTGGCTAAGGTTAGCTGGCATTTGTAGTGGCTGTTTAGAGAAAACTGGACCCTGGATTATAGTTTATCTTGGCCCATCGACTAATTTACGGGTTAAGAAACATCTAACATCAAGTTGTAAAATAGGGAACTACTCCTTTAATTACGTTCCCTCAATTGTTAAAAAGGGTGAAAACAAGTCAGTAAGTAATCTGTAAGTATATCGTTTTGGACTTAGTTGAGTAACACTTGAAAGGCACCACAACACTCATAGAAGAAGTAGATTGTAAATAAGTTCCCTTAAGTGTTAAAAAAGGGGGAAGGAGATCAGTAAGACAGGTGACTTGAGTACCTGAGGTAGTGAAGGTAGATCATAGTAGTAATACCTCTGACAGCAGTGGCTCTTATGTCCTCTAATATTGCTGCTGAGATTCTCTCTGTGGAGTTAGCAATGTTTTAGAGATTTAGAAACCACGGAATGAACTTCTGTGCTCTGCAGTGGCCACATGGGAAATCCTGCCTGGCTCATAGTTATTCCAGTGTCAGAGAAGGAAAAAGGAAAGAGATGCTCCTTCTTTTTCTACCTCCATAGATATGGTTTATTGTAGTCTGTTATAATGATTTATATGACTATTATAATTCTGGGGACTCAGTTCCATGAGGTCAAATCCAAGACAAGATTATTTCTTACATTCTTACCATGTTTTGTTGTCTTGTGCTATTAGTTTAATTTATTTAATTCTATACACGCCGAGCAAATAGCACTTGGAATTACTTTGTATGATTTTAATCTTTGTAATAATAGTGATATCTCTCAGATGTCGGCTACATTTTCTGCATTACATTTCCCAACTGTTTGCAGCCCAAATGGCACCCTATTATCTATTTAGTGCACTACTTTTGACCAGAGCCCTATAGTTGCCATTTGGAACTCAGAGAGAATGGTAGAATGGCAACCTGTTATGAAACAGTGATTAATGAAGGTTGTCTAAGGAGTGATGGATGTAATATGACCATTACTAGGAAGTGGTGTGATTGCTTTCTGTCGGTAGTCATGGATCTGTGATAAGGGAAGGAAATCCCACGTGCCAAAGCCATGAATGATTAAAGACGATAAATGTGCATACCGATTCCACCAACCGTGAGCTAGTCCTGCAAAGCCATAAGAGTAGTAAGCTTTCTAGTGACACCATCAGAAATAAAAGTATATAATATTAAACTAGAGAAATGTACACCTTCTAATTTAGCATTGTATTTTTTATTTACAGTAAAATTACAGTAAAATGTTACTCAGGATTAGAAAATGTTATGCCGATGAGTAGGAGCAGCATGTCTTCTCTAGAGTGTCTTGAGACTTTTCCCTGACTCCATGGTTGTCCCCCACGATGAAATCGGGGAAGGGACTGTGGATTTGTCTCCATCCTTCCTTTTGTTTGTACGTTAGTCACACACAATATCTCAGACACCACTGGGCCGATTCTGACGAAACTTGGGTGAATGATGCGTCTTGCCACAGAGATCCGGCTTTTACAAAATTACATTGATTGGCCAATTCGTGGAGCTATAGTAATTAACCGAAATTTGCTAGTCACACGCAACATCTAAATTAGCCCAATTAGCTGCATCATTTGTGCGGGACTACATGTTTACTGTTGCCTTTGTCATCTGTACTTTAGTTTAGTCAAGTATTACTGGACTTCAGTCTACTCCAGTTTTGTCTCAAGTAGCCAGTATGAAGAGGGACCATTTTTACAATGTTCTGTTATTGTGTTGTTTTTGGATAGGTTCCCTTTCATTTATCATTAACTATAAGAGACAGTTGTGTTCCTTGTCTACTTTGAACAGCATTATAAATTATGTACAGAACTGCAAAATTCTGTAAAATGTTATAAATTCACAAAAATTCTATATATTTTGCCATAAAGTATTTCAACAATGTTGTTTTGTTCCTAGTGGTCCTGGTTTCACCTGTGGATTTTGAGGTGTCCAGGTTGGAGTGCTAACTCTGGTTAGTACATAAGATCACACAGACAGGCTGTGACAACAACAAACTACATACAGTAAGGCTCAGTGAAAATATATTCAAACACCATTCACCAAATTGTAATACTTTGCTTCGATTTACCAATGCATAAAAACATTATACAATAGGGGCTTACAAGTCTATCGAGGGGGAAGTCGTAACACAGTACGTCAGTCACCAAGCTACATATTTGTGCTCTTCACTATTGGGTTCAAGTACATACTGTCGTCTGTCTGTTCCATGTGGTATTTCTGGTTCTTTTTCAAGTTGTCTTCATCGTCGTCATTGACTGTCTTGTCTGGGAACAGCTTGTCTAGCTCGTCAGGGTCTACGTAGGTGTAGAAGTAAGCCATGATGGAGAAGATGATGCAGACTGCCACCAGGAGGCCAGCGAACAGCAGGAACTCCATCCACTGGGAATTAGAAGTTCGACTCAACGTTAAACACATTGAACACAAGCCTATGTTGTTATTTGAAAGCCATATTTATTACCCTGGTGTACTCGAGAAAGGGACCAAGACAGTAATGACATTGTGATTGGTTGCCCTCTAGTGGACTACCACAGACATTTGGTTCTGTTTTACTGTTTGAACTGTTTTATGCAGTCTATGGGTTCAATGGTGCTATGACAAGATTTCTAAACGGCACAGTGAAAACAAAAGCACTCTTCTACTACTGAGACTGGGACTTACCTGATCCAGACCTGCCCCCTCTGCGACAATCAGCACAATGACATTGCCAAAGGCTACAGTCAGCAGCCAGCCGGCCTGCAGCACTGACTTCATGTTAGCTGGGGCCTGTATTGAACATAGACCTATATATTGTTTATCATTGGTGGGGAAAAGCAGGGACAGATCACACAGCTCTGGGGGATAACAATGATGATGCACATGTTCTTTACTCAAACATTATATTCTCTCCTTGTAGAGGCAGAATTCCAAATAACCAACCCATAACCTTGTAATCCCCCTATGCATTTCATGTAGATCTGAAAGGGTTCAGGTTGGTATAAGCAATATGGTTTTAGCTTCATCTTGCCCTCTGAAAGGCTAGGTAGATTTTCATCATATTGGACACACCAATTCTTTCAGATATTCAGAGGTACCTACAGTATGTAGGCATTTTAGGCGTATTATCAATACACAACCAATAACCAATTACTACTGACCTGTGAGTAGGAGAACTCGAGGCCTGTGATGGAGAACATGACTTCTCCTGCTGTGATCAGGACGTATTGTGGAATCTGCCAGGCTATGTGGACATTGTTGGCCTTCACATCCTCCATTTTATGGAGAATAATCTGTCCAGGGTCCTGGAGAAAGTAAAGGAGGTTAGTACTGTATGCCAGTGCAGGCACTGAGAATGCTAACAATGCCAATGTTGTGGGTTCAATTATCGCAGGGATCACATACACTTACTAGTTAAATTACCAGGTAGCTAGTACTGGAGGTAGCTAGTACTGTGCTAGTCCAGGTATTTGTAGTTATACTGGCTTCAGGCTGTAGCAGGAAACACATATAGTATCTACAATATGGTATTTTGTGGTCTCATGTAAAGCCAGTGGCCTGACTCACCCCTTTGAGAATGACAGTGTACGAGGCTCCAAAGTCAAGCAGGCCCAGGGTGATGGGGAAATCCTGTGAGCCTGATGTACACTTATCCGTTGTGTACCTGTGAGAGATGGGATAGGTGAAGGATTTAGAGAAAGCAGAGGTAAAAGTGATCTGTGGATACTGAGATATGATCTAGTACTGTATCTATTACCGATGTGTTACTATATCAGTCAGATTTTCAATGTTAGAAAATTAGGAATATCAATTATAGGATATTCTGTCAGTGGACTGGGATGAGATACTTTAATATTTGTTAAGATTAATTGCAATGGAAAGGATTTATGTAAGTCATACTCACTCTTTTCTTTCCACACTGTTATGGGGAGATATGCCATAGTCAGCAGGTACGTAAAATTCCACAGCACCCACTGTTATGTTCACAGCCTCGCTCCGTGTGTTGATGAATCTGTTCGAGACAGTGTACATGTTAAATGCTTCAGCTCCAATACATTTCTAATGAAGGTATGCAGAGATGGGATAACATGTATTCATTGATCTGTAGCTGAGAGTCATGGGGAACATGTCTTTTTCCATTGTATAAGATGATTCACAAGACGATGAACTCGTATTCTTTCCCCCAGTTAAATTCAGACATAAAAACATAATTACCTCAGGTATGCTTCCATTTTTTCACTTTTATGTATGTTGTCTGTCGCCTATATTATGAAAAAAATTATAAAAAATCAACAGAAAAGATCATGAACGTTGGAAATACAGAAATCATTTCTGTAGTAATCTATTAAGAAGAGCTACTGGTCATTCAATAACTTTTGTAATTATTATGGTGCTTCAGATCAGACTTCAGACTCACTAGTTGACACACAATCCCAGAACCATTGCTGTGCAGGACGAGAGTGTAGGCTTTCTGTTCTGTGAAGGTCTGGACACACTGGTAAGGGATTTCATTTTGGGTGACCGCCATATTGATGGTCTTGTTGTGTCCCCCTAGTTGAATATGCTGATATGCTGGTGGATCCTAATGGACAGACACAGTGGCAGAGTGAATTGACTAGGTTTATGTTCAGCTATATAGCCAAAACAAAAGACACACTGACCCCAGAAGAACACACTCCTATCTTATAGGACTGCTTTCTGTAAGAGCCTCTGTCAACGTTCATAAATACATGATGTGTTATACGCATAGCATTATCAACATAAGTTAGGTTCATAGAAATAGAATTACAGGAATGTACAAAGCCACTCTGACCACAGCAATTTGACCGCACCCTCATGGGTACATTAATTCTATGGTTAGGTTACAGTAAAACATCCTGTTTGGTATTATCCTGTAATGTGCTTTACTGTTGTATTGTTTTACAAATCTGCCAATCTAGTTTACCTCATAGGATTTGATGGGTTGTGAGAAGAGGTTACTCCCGGGGATGTTCAGTTTGACGTCACTGACAGCCAGATTGTAGACCTGTAGCAGACATTGTCCCTGTGGCGCAGGCTCCACCACCGTTTTCTACCATAGGCAAAGAGAAGATAGAGGGGACATTAGAATCAAGGTAGTGTAATCCCACAGCTACAGCTGCTATAGGTAGGGAAGAACGCCATGAATCTGCCACTATGTATTTAAAGAGGTCGTTCCAGAAGTTATTGAGAATTATGATAATCTTGCAAAAACACGATTAAGGATTGTTCTGGCCTTTGGCAAGTTATACAAACAAAATCTGAAGTGAAATTGAGCCAGAGATGTATAGTCTTACCGTGACATTGACCTCCACCAAGGTGGCAGAACCAAAGGCCAGCGCTGCAAAGACCATACCCACAGCCATCTTCTTCAGCGGCCTGAGAAGAGATAGAAGAATCTGATAATCAAACAACCTGACCCCACACTACCCTTAGATACCTTACACTACACTCTTATAGACTTTTAAAGATGCGCTTTAGGATCTTAAGCACAACAAATTCGTAACATATAGTACGAATGGAATACTTTTTTTTGCATGACATACTATAGCATATGAAATGGATGACGTAGTATATACGATTTGATGACGTAGTACACAAAACACGGGGAACACTTTTGGCTTGTGAGCACCACTTTCAAAACTACTGGCTGAATTTATATCTACGTTCGAGAGTGCATCTTTAACAGACTGCTTGACGGTTACTCACATTGGTCAACATTGTCCCTAACACAGTTGTTACCACGCACTACTACACAGTACTAACCAGTAGTATACAGTTGCTACTACACAGTACTAACCAGTAGTATACAGTTGCTACTACACAGTAACAACAATTTCTGTTCTCAGAAATTATTAATTTGGTAAGTTGTTTTATATCTCTGTAGGAGGAGACGTTTGCACAACATTGTTTCCACGTATCTTTCGCCCATCTCTATGACATGATAAGATCACGAGGTTTGGTGGAGCAGCTACAAATGTTTTCTTTATGGCCAACAGGCAGCTGTGTAAGCCACATGATGCCTGTTCCTGCACCATTCCTTACTCTCTTAGTTTCATTATAAAAGATGACTGTGGAACGCTGTAGTGTCCACCGTCAGCTAAAGCTCCTGCTCGTTTAGAGACGGGCTGTATCTGAAAACGTAGCCTTGCTTCCTTCATCCTTGTTTCCCCAATTATCCTTAAAACGCATTGGAGAAGAGGATCCAAGGTCCCTCCTCCAATGAGCTTTGATAGGAAAGGCAAGGAATTGAGGAAACAAGGACGTTGGAAGAAAGGATGAGACAGCTAGTGTTCAGACACACAAAGTCCACTCACGTGAGATTGATCCTACACAGGCCTATGAGTGGGTACACAACCATGTCAAAGATAGGCACAAACACGAGGATCAGCAGAGCGTTTAACATCTGAAAGAACAAGCAAGAACAAAACACACCTATAAATGACAATAAAAAATTCCCCAAAAAGATCATAAAATCATAAAGGTTAATGCAGCATATAAAAGACACCAGTAAATATTTGTGCTCAATGTTCTCAATAAAAAGATAGCATTATGGTGGTAATGTCCATTATAAAAGGGTTTGGGTTCAGGAGAAAACAAGTGTGATCTTAGTGAAGGCCATGAGAGAGATAACCAATGGTTACAGTTCTAAACTCAGCAAAAAAAGAAACGTCTTCTCACTGTAAACTGCGTTTATTTTCAGAAAACTTGTGTAAATATTTGTATGAACATAATAAGATTCAACAACTGAGACATAAAGTGAACAAGTTCTACAGACATGTGACTAACAGAAATGGAATAATGTGTCCCTGAACAAAGGTGGGGTCAAAATCAAAAGTAACAGTCAGTAACTGGTGTGGCCACCAGCTGCATTAAGTACTGCAGTGCATCTCCTCCTCATGGACTGCACCAGATTTGCCAGTTCTTGCTGTGAGATGTTACCACACTCTTCCCCCGAGGCACCTGCAAGTTCCCAGACATTGCTGGGGGGAATGGCCCTAGCCCTCACCCTCCGATCCAACAGGTCCCAGACATGCTCAATGGGATTGAGATTCGGGCTCTTCGCTGGCCATGGCAAAACACTGACATTCCTATCTTGCAGGAAATCATGCACAGAACGAGCAGTATGGCTGGGGGCATTGTCATGCTGGAGGGTCATGTCAGGATGAGCTTGCGGGAAGGGTACCACATGAGGAAGGAGGATGTCTTCCCTTTAACGCACAGCGTTGAGATTGCCTGCAATGACAACAAGCTCAGTCCGATGATGCTGTGACACACCGCCCCAGACCATGATGGAGCCTCCACCTCCAAATCGATCCCGCTCCAGAGTACAGGCCTCGGTGTAACGCTCATTCCTTCGACAATAAACGCGAATCCGACCATCTCTCCTGGTGAGACAAAACCGCGACTCGTCAGTGGTCCAGCAACGGTGGGTTTGTGCCCATAGGCGACGTTGTTGCCGGTGATGTCTGGTGAGGACCTGCCTTACAACAGGCCTACAAGCCCTCAGTCCAGCCTCTCTCAGCCTATTGCGGACAGTCTGAGCACTGATGGAGGGATTGTGCGTTCCTGGTGTAACTCGGGCAGTTGCTGTTGCCATCCTGTACCTGTCCCGCAGGTGTGATGTTCGGATGTATCGATCCTGTGCAGGGGTTGTTACAAGTGGTCGATCAGCTGTCCATCCTGTCTCCCTGTAGCACTGTCTTAGGCGTCGTTCACGCATCTTTCTTTCTGTGTTTTTCAGAGTCAGTAGAAAGGCCTCTTTAGTGTCCTAAGTTTTCATAACTGTGACCTTAATTGCCTACCGTCTGTAAGTTGTTAGTGTCTTAACGACCGTTCCACAGATGCATGTTCATTAATTCTTCATGATTCATTGAACAAGCTTTGGGAAACAGTGTTTAAACTCTTTACAATGAAGATCTGTGAAGTTTTGGGATTTTTACGAATTATCTTTCAAAGACAGGGTCCTGAAAAAGGGATGTTTCTTCTTTTGCTGAGTTTAGTATGAAGATTATAAGCAGTAGTAATGTATTATGTACTGTTAGGAAGTGAGTAACCTAACGTAGCAGGCATAAAAAACTATTGAGTGGAGACCCCATATCCATTTTTCAGGGGAAGCGGAAGTTAGGTTGAAAATACTGTATCCCTGAAAACTGGAAACATCCGCTTTCTGTCGACCCCACAGAGAGTGGGAAGAGAGTAAGGAACTGCAGGTACCTGCATTTGATCAGGCTTCAGGACAAATGTTGATCCCTGTAACATGGAGACAGATTTTACAACAAGATCTCAATTTCAGATTACAATCAACGATAATAAAACAATTCAGAATACTATGAAATCATAAATATTGTACAATCATCTTTTACCACAGTTGTAAAGCACATTGCTACACAAGGAAATAAACTTACGAAGGCCATTCACTACGAGACTCATACCACTGTTGTTGTGTACTGTACATTGAAAGAAAGAAAAAGGAACTTACGAAGGCCATGTTCATCCGGGTGGCCTGGAGAGTCCAGCGGGATCCCTACAGCATCACAAAACAAAGATGGCTGAATGTTTTCTGGTCCATTCATTGTATTCTATGGCACTGGATAGCTGGTTCGCCGTCACCATTCACTTCAATGGCATAATCAGACCTCATTAATCCAAAATGTCCTTGGCTTCTAACATGCCTAACAGAAAGCCAAACAAAATGTTCTTGCCTATAAACAACATAAATTCCCTTCATTTAAAACTAAGATGAACGTTTTTGTTCTACTTGTTGGTTTGAATCACTGTGTTTTATAAGAGGAATGTGCCCAGGAAGTTTGGGTTCAGGAATGTTGGATAGATGTGGGTTTGGAGTTTGCAGTTTTCCCTAATCAGATGGTAGTGTGGTGTTGTTTGTTGTTGGCCAGAGGAGAGGAGAGGAGCCTTAAGATCAAGCAGTGAGGAACGCAGAACTTGGGGTCCCAGAGGGCAAAGCTGGTTGAAATTACTGTCTTAACTCAGTCCATACCCACTGTATTGGACTGCATCCCGGGTTCGGAACCATGAAAGGTATTGCTTAGGCCGGGGCTTTTTAACAGCGAGGGTGGTGATTACTGTTCTTGTGAGGCTGGTTAGGGTAAGGGTAAGCGTTGGGTCGGGGGCGGCAGGTAGCCTAGTGGTTAGAGCGTTGGACTTGTAACCGGAGGGCTGCAAGTTCAAATCCCCGAGCTGACAAGGTAAAAATCTGTCGTTCTGCCCTGAACAAGGCAGTTAACCCACTGTTCCCGGGCGCCGAAGACGTGGATGTCGATTAAAGGCAGCCCCCCGCACCTCTCTGATTCAGAGGGGTTGGGTTAAATGCGGAAGACACATTTCGGTTGAAGGCATTCGGTTGTACAACTGACTAATAATGGTGACTTTGACTAGGGTCCTTACCTGCTGGTCAAACAGAGCCCAGAACATGGGCAGAGGGATGTATAGCACCAGAACCCTTAGGACCATCTTAATCTCATGGATCAGACGTCTCTGCAGAGAAACACACAGCAAACCATACATTATGGGTCACTATCAGGAGAGACATCTTTATACATACACATATACCTTTTCCTGTAGACGTTCACCTGTAGGCCGGATCGCCAAAGACAAAATGCAATTTTATGAAAATGTTAGGGGCAATAATGGGGGCAATTAAAAGTTCTATGTAGTCATTCTAGTCGTCACTGGAGTTAATCAGAAAAGGTTATTTCATTCTTGATAATCATACCGGATACTTCTCCTCCGCCCAGTCTAGCCAGTGTTTCTTCTTAGGGTCATACTTAGAGCTCTTCCAGCGGTTCTTGATGGCCAACTGTAGGATGGAGGGAACAGGATCAGTCATGATACAATATTAAGCCCAGGGACAGAATTTCTCAGTGGTTTATCTTTCTGTAATCTCAGAACCCAGAACCAAATCTTGAGTGTGCTGACCAGCAATGTTAACAGTCTGCCACGAGAGACATGTTTCTATGGAAGTATATGACTGCTGAGAGAGTGAGAGATGGATGACTTACCCCCATGCACTTACACACGTCCAACAAGACGTTCCCTTCCGGTGGACTCTTCTTATACATCCCATTTCCAGAGATGAACACAACTACAAAGACATAAACATATAAAGAGTGGAGTTTGAGTAGATGTTGAGTAGAAGTTGTGCTAAACCAAAAGAAAGATGCCCAGGGTCCCTGCTCATCTGCGTGAACGTGCCTTAGGCATGCTGAAAGGAGGCATGAGGACAGCAGATGTGGCCAGGGCAATAAATGACAATGTCTGTACTATGAGACGCCTAAGACAGCACTACAGGGAGACAGGACAGACAGCTGATCGTCCTCGCAGTGGCCACCCACGTGTAACAACACCTGCACAGGATCGGTACATCCGAACATCACACCTGCGGGACAGGTACAGGATGGCAACAACAACTGCCCTAGTTACACCAGGAACGCACAATCCCTCCATCAGTGCTTAGACTGTCCGCAATAGGCTGAGAGAGGCTGGACTGAGGGCTTTGCAGGCAATCTCAACGCTGTGTGTTACAGAGAAGACATCCTCCTCCCTCATGTGGTACCCTTCCTGCAGGCTCATCCTGACATGACCCTCCAGCATGACAATGCCACCAGCCATACTGCTCGTTCCGTGAGTGATTTCATGTAAGACAGGAATGTCAGTGTTCTGCCATGGCCAGCGAAGAGCCCGGATCTTAATTCCATTGAGCACGTCTGGGACCTGTTGGATCGGAGGGTGAGGGCTAGGGCCATTCCACCCAGAAATGTCTGGGAACTTGCAGGTGCCTTAGTGGAAGAGTGGCGTAACATCTCACAGCAAGAACTGGCATATCTGGTGCAGTCCATGAGGAGGAGATGCACTGCAGTACATAATGCAGCTGGTGGCCACACCAGATACTGACTGTTACTTTTGATTTTGACCCCACCTTTGTTCAGGGACACATTATTCCATTTCTGTTAGTCACATGTCTGTGGAACTTGTTCAGTTTATGTCTCAGTTGTTGAATCTTGTTAGGTTCATACAAATATTTACACATGTTAAGTTTTCTGAAGATAAACGCAGTTTACAGTGAGAAGACGTTTCTTTTTTTGCTGAGTTTATTTTACATTGGTTATGAAACATTTGTGTCCTGTTTGTATTGTTACTGTAACCCACCTACCGCTAAATCAAGCATATGTTATAATGGACAAGACCAGCAAGTAGCCAATACCAGCTGTGTGTGTGTGTGTGTGTGTGTGTGTGTGTGTGTGTGTGTGTGTGTGTGTGTGTGTGTGTGTGTGTGTGTGTGTGTGTGTGTGTGTGTGTGTGCGTATGCATGTTTGTGTGTGTCTAACACAGTTCCGTGTTGTTTTGACTGGCGAGGCTCCATGTTTACCAGGCCCTACACACACATCAGTGTTCCTGCCATTAGGGTCTTTCTGCTGACTGCCTCAGAATCCCATTCTTCTTTAGGGTTCACTGCCTCTGCCAGGCTAAAGCATGCGCTATCAAAACAAACTCTGTTTTCCAACTCGGGGGCCACAGCCCCCCACTGTGACACATAATGGTAGCTTGGCTATGTGAAAAGTAGCTTATGTATACACGTCTGCTGCACAACCAGGTCTGTGCTGAATGCATTCAAGACATACTTTACCCAGCAGGCAAGGTTGTAATCTGGTAATGTAATAACATCCGTTCTACCAGGTTTACCGCCTGGGTATATTCTAGTCTTAAGTAGAAATCCAGACTGGCTTCATAAGAAGAGGTGTGAAGAAGAGAGTACACTCACCTAGAGCAATGACCATCAAAATCGCTGGTACTCCGAAGGCAAGAGCATAGCAGTCACCACCAAAACACTGCACATCTCCTGCAAGTGTAAGAACACACATACAGTACAGTTAAGCTGTGCTGTCTATGCAGCAGCCATACTCAATTTCAGAGGCCAAAGCCCTCACTATTAAGGTTAGGATTAAGGTTAATGTTGAAACGAACCTCGCAATATTGGTGTGATGAGTGTCGATAAGACACTCCCACCATTGATGGACATGTAGAAAATGGAGAAGAATTTCCTCCGTTCATTTGTCTGAGGTGAGAGGGGAGAAAACCAATGATGGTGAACACTGTTTAATATCAGAAAATCTATTTAGATTAGTTCTTTTACAGGTCAATAAAGTTGTTTTCTTCCATTCATGGCTGAATTTCTATCATATTTCTACTTCAATAGGCCTTCAACAAAACACATTTTAGTAATCACAGATGTTAGATTGAACCATCCCTCACATATTGCAGTGACGGTATAAAAGCAGGGGTTGGAACCAAAAATATTTTCTAATTATTTTGTTCTGAACAGAAGCATTATTTTTTTCTTCTTCGTTCCACTGTTCTGACCCGCAAAATAAAGTTCTGAACTGGTTCGGGCACCAAAAATGTACCGATATACACTACTGTTCAAAATGTTGGGGTCACTTAGAAATGTCCTTGTTTTTGAAAGAAAAGCACATTTCTTGTCCATTAAAATCCATAAAATTGATCAGAAATACAGTGTAGACATTGTTAATGTTGTAAATTACTATTGTAGCTGGAAACGGCAGATTTTTTATGGAATATCTACAAAGGCATACAGAGGCCCATTATCAACAACCATCACTCCTGTGTTCCAATGGCACGTTGTGTTAGCTAATCCAAGTTTATCATTTTAAAAGGCAAACTGATCATTAGAAAACGCTTTTGCAATGATGTTAGCACAGCTGAAAACTGTTGTGCTTATTATTAAAGAAGCAATAAAGCTGCCTTTCTTTAGACTAGTTGAGTATCTGGAGCATCAGCATTTGTGGGTTCGATTACAGGGCTCAAAATGGCCAGAAACAAATAACTTTCTTCTGAAACTCGTCAGTCTATTCTTGGTCTGAGAAATGAAGGCTATTCCATGCGAGAAATTGCCAAGAAACTGAAGCTCTCGTACAACGCTGTGTACTACTCCCTTCACAGAACAGCGCAAATTGGCTCTAACCAGAATAGAAAGAGGAATGAGAGGCCCCAGGGCACAACTGAGCAAGAGGACAAGTACATTAGAGTATCTAGTTTGAGCAACAGACGCCTCACAAGTCTTCAACTGGCAGCTTCATTAAATAGTACTAGCAAAACACCAGTCTCAACGTCAACAGTGAAGAGGCAACTCCAGGATGCTGGCCTTCTAGGCATGGTTTTTTACATTTAGCTTTTCATTAAATTGCTTCACCAATCAGTGTGGTTAGAACAGCTTGCTTTGGAGCGGGTAAGCGATTTAGTATGTATAGGAAAGTCATTAAGAGCAAATTGTATTTTGCTGTAACAGCATAGTTTTAATCATAGTGAAAGAAAAACACACACTGTGTTGCCAGTCACAGTGTAGGGCGCAAGATGCAACTGATTGGTGAGCGGCTTCTATGGAGGAACGTCTATGATCTTCAGAATTGGTTTAAAGTTGGACCAGAGCAAACATTAGCTAGCTAACAAGCTTCAGAGGGGAGGGGCAGCCTACACATAAACGTGTACCCACTGGCAAAGATTTCCAGCTGGCAGCAATACAATTAAAATCCCATCTTATCTTTTGTAGTTAATAAATCCACTGTGAAACGTGATAACTATAGTATCCTTAACGAGCATTGAAAAAGCTAATCCATTCTTTTAAACAGCTCTTCCTCCTTTCTGGATCATGCTTGTAATGGGCGGCAGGTAGCCTAGTGGTTAGAGCGTTAGACTAGTAACCAGAAGGTTGCAAGATTGAATCCCTGAACTGACAAGGTAAAAATATGTTGTTCTTCCCTTGAACAAGGCAGTTAACTCACTGTTCCTAGGCCGTCATTTAAAATAAGAATTTGTTCTTAACTCACTTGCCAAGTTAAGTAAAGGAAAAAAAAAATGTCAGTAGGCTACACAGTAACCTATGCTTCAGAGGGGAGGGGCAGCCTACACATAAATGCATACCCACTGGCAAAGATTTCCAGCTGGCTGGAATGAGTGACAGAGTGAGGGCTTTGCATAGGCTCTTTGTTGCAATTTTTGTGGGACTGGAAATGCTTTTAAAATAAAGTTATTGTTTCGTAACAGTATAGGTCACTTTCGTTTCCGGTTTGGGTTCTGTTCCTCAAATAACTTTGTTATTTTCCGTTCTTTTGTATCTGTTCCCTGAAAAGTTCCAACCCTTGTATAAATGTTGGATATAATAGTCTCTTACATGCTCTTCATCAAACTGGTCACCTCCGAACGCTGCTACACAGGGTTTGATACCTCCTGTACCAAAGGCTATGAGGATCAGACCCACCATAGACAGTACTCTAGAACACACACACATACACATACAGAGCACAGCGTTAGGTGTCAGATTGGTCAACACATGTACAGGGTAACAATTCTAGCTCTTAACCAATCAGTGATCAACTACTCACATGTGTATGGTTGAGTCCCCCACACTCGGTATGGCCCCAACAGACTTGACGATGTGACCGAGCACATAGACAACAGAGAGGTAGACAATGGTCCTGTGGATGACATGACACACAGTAGTTACTTTCACAACTAACTTAGCATAGAATAGAATACTTGAAAACACAATTGATCAAACAAAGTATATTTCCCTTAGAGGGATGAAAGTGGCTTCTACATCTAACTCACTTGAACTTGCCCAGCCAGGAGTCAGCGATGAGGGCCCCTAGCACAGGGGTGAAGTAGCAGAGGCTGGAGAAGGCATGGTACACTGCTGTGGATAGGTTCTGGTCCCAATGCAGGTAGTTGATGAAGTACAGTGTTAGCACCGCTACACAGAAACACAGTAAGCACCAGGTTAGGGATCCGAGTTTTGCAATATCATAATGTGGCTACACTGTCTTATTTTTTCAGTATTATTTGATATAATATGTATATATTTACATATTTTCAATTAGCGTACAATACAATTCACCAAATCAATTTTGAGACTCACTATCTCACTGACAACTACAATGTATTTTTATACGTGAGACTACGTAAACTCTTTACTACTAAAAATAAGGATGAGATTACGTAAACTCTTTACTACTGAAAATAAGGATGAGATTACGTAAACTCTTTACTACTGAAAATAAGGATGAGATTACGTAAACTCTTTACTACTGAAAATAAGAATGAGATTACGTAAACTCTTTACTACTGAAAATAAGGATGAGATTACGTAAACTCTTTACTACTGAAAATAAGGATGAGATTACGTAAACTCTTTACTACTGAAAATAAGGATGAGATTACGTAAACTCTTTACTACTGAAAATAAGGATGAGATTACGTAAACTCTTTACTACTGAAAATAAGGATGAGATTACGTAAACTCTTTACTACTGAAAATAAGGAAACACACTTAAAACCTTTAAAACATTAAGTCCCCTAATTAGGAGACTTTCGTTATAATGTAATTGTTTTATCAAGGCATATCAAGGTAATTGGCTTATTAATCAATTTCTGTTACAGTGGGTTTTCACCAACAACGATTTTGACTGCTTCAATTGATTTAGCCTCAAATTACTCTGGGGTATCCGGTCACATATCCACAGCCATTGGAGACTTGGGAGTACCACCTTAACGCTCATTCACTGATTGGACTGTCTGTCAATTTGTGTCGGAACGGTACATCACAGGCACATAAGCTGCATATAGCTGCAAAACTGAAAGTCTACTGGAGCGTTAGAAAGTAGTTCCATTGTTCTATGACAAACACACATCGATTTATATAGAATTTAATAAAACAATTGAACAGTTTTAAGATGTGAAACAAAACCACTTTGTTCATCAAAGAGGGACAAACTTAATAATAGATAAAAGATGAGATTGTGATGAATCAGTAGAGTTGCTGGCCAACTCTGTGGTACGTTCACAGGGAGAGAGAGACTACAATGAATGAGAGCAGTCCACCAGGAAATGAGTCAGATTTTCCCTGACCAGTAGTTACAGTATATAAAACATTATTAGGCAGCTCAAATCTTATAGCATGTAAATTGTGAAAATATATAGTGCACTACTTATTAATACACTACATAGGCAATAGGGTGTCATTTGGGATGCATCATATCTCTTTTTTCTTTAAGTGTGTTTCACAGGAGAGGATGCAAGTCAGACAGACAGAAAGTCAGACAGTCAGACAGTCAGACAGTCAGACATACAGACAGACAGTCAGACAGAAAGACAGAGAGACAGACAGACAGGGGGTCTAGATCAAGTGAAATTAAGTTCAGGTTTGAGGCCAAAATGGATACATAGAGTGGTCCCTCTGTCTAAATGGACTCATTGACTTAATGTATTTGACATGGGCGTTTGCTGCTTCTCATGACCAGGGCCATGCACAGACATGCTCAAAATAACAAAGGACACATGTCAGATCCAAATTAAAATGTCCACAGCCAGTGGCCACTGCATGCAAGTCAAACGAGTGTGCTCTTGGGGCGGGGGAAGGGATTCAAGAGCATATGAAAGTATCTAGCTTGATGTGCAATTCGTTACATTTAAAATGAAAAGAGATTCAAAATAAAATGTACGTAATAACATTTAAAAAAGCCATGGAGCTGTGAGGGCACTTTCATAGGAGGGCAAAAGGGCCGGTGCTCAGGCACTGGTTGAGCCCCAGTGGCAGCCACTGATTGGCTGAATACCGGTAGTATCTTTGAAAAGATATATCAAGTGATCTGTGCATTTGAACAACGGCATAAATACACCTACTTCAACCGAATGGCCGCTGCTGCACATGCTGCCACTGTTTTGAATAGATTAGATTCTACTACTTAGAATGAGCAGCCAGCTCACGTCACAAATGAATAAGTGCACCAGGAAAAACACAACAAGCATTATTTAACTGGGGATATATAGCTAACACAATGTCACAAAGCATGACGCACTAGCCAACTTTGTCACGACTTCCGCCGAAGTTGGTCCCTCTCCTTGTTCGGGCGGTTTTCGGCGGTCGACGTCACCGGCTTTCTAGCCATCGCCGATCCATTTTTCATGTTCCATTTGTTTTGTCTTTGTTTTACACACCTGGTTTCTATTCCCCAATTACATGTTCATTATTTAACCCCCCTGTTTCCCCCATGGTTTTTGTGCGTGTTTGTTTGTTGATCTTTGTTGGTATTATTACGGCTGGTTATGTCGCCCGGTGTGTTTTAAGGGCACATTGGATTTGTTATCCTGTTTTTTTCCGTATTTTATTAAATATGTTGGTCACTCATCTCTGCTTTCCTGCGCCTGACTTTTACACCAGCTACACACACCGGCTTTGACAAACTTACATTCTGAAATAACTTCATATTTTCGAGTTGGTCAGATATTTGTTAAGAAAGACTTGAAATTGGCATGGGAGCTAACTAGCTAGCAAGTTACTAGCAGCTATAGCTAGCTAGCTGCTTATCAAAGTTAGTTAATTTGAAACAATAAAATTGGTCATGCTTTTTTGTGTTACCAGATACGCTATGAGAAAGTTCTAGCTAGTGTATCCCCTGGCCTTTGACTCTTGTTGGATGTAGTTGTCCGGTTTATCAGGTCCCAGGCTACCATGACTGTTATGATTATTTATTTAAATGTTAATTACAATTATCTTTTTGCTTTAGGGCCATCTGTACCTGATAGAGCAGATCTAGTCTCACATGCGGAAGTAAGCCGTCTGATGCAAGAGAATCATTGAGAGGGAGACTAGAGCAGAACCAGAAGTTGGACCAGAAAATGGACGCACATTTGATGGTCCATTTACTTTTTGCTGTTATAATTTATGCTATTTATGCTGCTGCGATTTCATTGGGTCAGTTCGCCCTCATAGCAAATAGGTGGCAAAACAATCCATGTTTGCACGGCCTATGCGCCCACAGAGGTGCAGCTGCTGCTGCTGCTGGCAGTTACTGAGGGGCAGAGTAGTAACTGAACAGCTTGTTTTGAACAATATATTTTTGAAACATGAAAATGTACACATTTACCACACTTTTATGAGGATTTAAAACATAATCCATGAATTAAATATATTTTATTTACACTGAACAAAAATATAAGCTGAAATAAAAGATCCCAGAAATGTTCCATACGCAGAAAAATATTATATATCTCAAATTACATCCCTGTTAGTGAGCATTTCTCATTTGCCAAGATAATCCATCCACCTGACAGGTGTGGCATATCAAGAAGCTGGCCTACATTCCCATTGAGCATGTTTGGGATGCGCTGGATCGACATGAATGATAGTGTGGTCCAGTTCCCACTAATATCCCGAAATTGTGGTCACACCAGATACTGACTGGTTTTCTGATCCACGCCTTACCTTTTTTTTATGTATCTGTGACCAACAGATGCATATCTGTATTCCCAGTTAAGTGAAATCCATAGATTAGACCTAATGAATTTATTTTCATTGACTGATTTACTTATATGAACTTATATGTAACTCAGTAAAACAAAAATCTTTTTGCATGTTACATTCATATTTTTGTTCAGTATGATTAAAAATATTTTTTGGGGGGACCAGTCATAAGTGGGGCGCTGCCCCTAATGTCCTAATGGGAGGGCCACCGCTGTTGAGCCCTATCTGTGTGTAACCAACTTCACATAGCCCCCCAGAAGAAAGGCACATGGACACCCACACTTCAGGTTGACTCGGTTTTTATCTGCAGTAAAAGATATCGAACAGTGATGACAGGCATTGACAGGACGGTCACAGCCACACTCACTGCTCTCAGAATATCTCTCTCAGACTCAATCCACAAAGTGATTTTACAGTATACATGCGTTGTGTTTAGAAAATAACAAAAATACAGAAAAGCATACCTGCAGTAAAAGATATCAAACAGTGATCACAGGCATTGACAGGACGGTCACAGCCACACGTTCACTGGTTAGGTAGGACACAATATATATTTTAGATAAGAGCAACAGTAGTGATACATAATCTCAATGTGAAGTGATATTAATCCATAAATACAGAGCACAAGTACAACCCTTTTTATATAAACCTTTTAAGGTAGTAAGAAAATAAATATTCACTTAATATTTCAATAAACCACCTGCTAGCAAATCACCTGCTAGCAATAGCTAGCGTGACATTCTAGTGCAGTGACCAACGGTGCTAGTTAGCTCGTCATTAATATGGGTAGCTAAGCGAGCAAAAACTTGGTTAACTTGCAGAAATAGGTCTTACATACATTAACGGCAAAATAAATATATACACAGTCCACATTCTTTTGGAGAGATTGGGAACCCAAATTGGTCTACACGGACAAGTTCTGGCCTGGTTTAGATCTTATCTGTTGGAAAGATATAAGTTTGTCTCTGTGGATGGTTTGTTCTCTGACAAATCAACTGCACATTTCTTTGTTCCTCAAGGCTCTGTTTTAGGACCACTATCGTTTTCCCTATATGTTTTACCTCTTCGTGATGTCATTGGAAACATAATGTTAACATTCACTGCTATGTGGATGAGACACAGCTGTACATTTCGTGGAAACATGGTGAAGGCCCAAAATTGCCCTCCCTGGAAGCCTGTGTTTCAGACATAAGGAAGTGGATGGCGGCAAATGTTCTACTTTTAAACCCAGACTAAACAGAGATGCTTGTTCTAGGTCCCAAGAAACAAAGAGATCTTCTGTTGAATCTGACAATTAATCTTGATGGTTGTACAGTCGTCTCAAAAAAACTGTGAAGGACCTCGGCGTTACTCCGGACCCTGATCTCTCTTTTCACAAACATATCAATACTGTTTCAAGGACAGCTTTTTTCCATCTACGTAACATTGCAAAAATCTGAAACTTTCTGTCCAAAAAATTATGCAGAAAAATGTATCCATGCTTTTGTCACTTCTAGGTTAGACTACTGCAATGCTCTACTTTCCGGCTACCCGGATGAAGCACTAAATAAACTTCAGTTAGTGCTAAACATGGCTGCTAGAATCTTGACTAGAACCAAAAAAACTTGATCATATTACTCCAGTGCTAGCCTCTCTACACTGGCTTCCTGTTAAGGCAAGGGCTATTTCAAGGTTTTACTGCTAACCTACAAAGCATTACATGGGCTTGTTCCTACCTATCTTTCCAATTTGGTCCTGCCGTACATACCTACACATACGCTACGGTCACAAGACGCAGGCCTCCTTACTGTCCCTAGAATACTCTTCCATGCCCATTGACGGCATGGAAGAGCACTCTGCCTTGTCTCAGGATGGTAAGTTGGTGGTTGGAAATGTCCCTCTAGTTATATCCTGCCTGTTTGGCCCTGTCCGAGGGTATCATTGGACGGGGCCACAGTGTCTCCCGACCCCTCCTGTCTCAGCCTCCAGAATTTATGCTGCAGTAGTTTATGTGTCGGGGGGCTAGGGTCAGTCTGTTATATCTGGAGTATTTCTCCTCTCTTATCCGGTGTCCTGTGTGAATTTAAGTATTCTCTCTCTAATTCTCTCTCTCTTTTTCTGTCTTTCTTTCTTTCTCTCTCTCAGAGGACCTGAGCCTTAGGACTTAGGACATTCCTCAGGACTACCTGGCCTGATGACTCCTTGCTGTCCCCAGTCCACCTGGCATTGCTGCTGCTCCAGTTTCAACTGTTCTGCCTGCGGCTATGGAACCCTGACCTGTTCACCAGACATGCTACCTGTCCCAGACCTGCTGTTTTCAGCTATCTAGAGACAGCAGGAGCGGTAGAGATACTCTGAATGATCGGCTATGAAAAGCCAACTGACATTTACTCCTGAGGTGCTGACCTGTTGCACCCTCGACAACCACTGTGATTATCATTATTTGACCCTGCTGGTCATATATGAACATTTTAAAATCTTGTCCATGTCCTGTTAGAATCTGCACCCGGCACAGCCAGAAGAGGACTGGCCACCCCTCACAGCCTAGTTCCTCTCTAGGTTTCTTCCTAGGTTCTGGCCTTTCTAGAGAGTTTTTCCTAACCACTGTGCTTTTACACCTGCATTGCTTGCTGTTTGGGGTTTTAGGCTGAGTTTCTGTACAGCACTCTGTGACATCAGCTGATGTAAGAAGGGCTTTATAAATAAATTTGATTGATAGTCACATTCGCTATTGACTTTAGGATATATGAACCCGTTTTCCAAAGACACTATTGTGTTATACAGTTATACAGTTATACAGTTTTTATATACAGAGGAAAGAGACACAAACATGCTCTCAGAATATCTCTCTCAGACTAAGGAGCAGGCAGACCAACTTCCAAAATAGGGGAGAAGCACTCAAAACCCACTAGTTGTTCTTTCAAAGAAAATAATACAAAAATGTTAAGTCCGAAGACCTCTCATATTGCCAACCTTACTACAATGGCAGCAAATATTCTTATGAATTCAGCAACACATAATGAAAGGAAAGTGTATTTATATCACCCCTTTTCCTGAAGTGAATGGTTTCACCCACTACTCCGGGAACTGCAGCGTTCTTTGATATCTACATTGCCCGCAAGGTTGATGGAAACTCTAAATGTTCACTTTGTCACATGTACACTTGCCTGCTCATGTCGCCTGTTTGTGTCTTAGTTAGGTTACCTATCTTTCAAGCCATTGTAGGATCACCATTCTTAGTAATGTTCTTAGTCAGGTTCTTACTTAAGAGAACCATTCTTTATTAGATTCTTAGTTCGGTTCTTAGTTAGGAGAAACATTCTTAATTATAGGTTACTATACCTTTCATGCCATAGTAGGAGAAGCGTTCACAGAACTCATTCACCACTATAAAGGAGATGCTGACAGGGTAGTTGGTCCCACATAGTTTCTGAGGAGAAAGGAGAAAGAGAGACAGAGAGACAGAGAGAGGGGAGAAGGGAGAGAGAAATGGAGAGAGAGAGAGAGAGAGAGAGAGAGAGAGAGAGAGAGGGGGAGAGAAAAAAGAGAGAGGGTACATAAAGACTGTATGCACTGTTTACTGGAGTAGCCAATATCCATTCTAACAACAATCAGTTAAACAATACAATTATGACATTGTCCATTCTAGGTACAAAGAAATTACAAGTACTAGTAAGGTCTGAAGAAGAAGTGAAAGTTGAAATGTTGCTCAACTAAGAAACCCAGACAACTATAATGCCACTTGCCAAGAATCATCCAATCGATATCCATTGTGCCTGTTCAAGGCACTTTCCAAAGACAGGACCATGGATATAGTGCAATGAAACATGAAAGTAGAGAAATTTCAAAAATTACCGGTGATTTGCTTGTCTTTCCATTTTCATGAATTTTCAACTCATGTTCTGTAAGGCAATCACAAAATAATTTGCATTTACAAGATGCATGTACATGACATGACATACTGTATCTACCATTAAAGAAACTGTCCAGTGTTTCCAGATTTCTGTGAAATATGACCTATAATTAATTACAATATGAGTGAAATCGTTTTAAGTATGATTAAAAAAGCAGCTTTTCTGTGTTGGAATGGTGTGGGTGTACCCCAACAACAGAATGGTGTGGGTGTACCCCAACAACAAAATGGTGTGGGTGTATACTGGTCCAGCTCCTCCTCGTCGGGAAATAGTAAGCATTTTTTTAAATGTCTGTTTTGAGATATAGGTTTGAGGTGGGTTTTTTTAAGTGTTTTTTTTCTACAATTTATGCCAGTATAGGATAGGACAACATTATTTGAGTATGAGTTAACAGAATATGAAATTTAAACGTGAGATTTTCACTGGACAGTTACTTTAAGCATAATCTATAATAAATGCAGGTCTTCTGTCAAATGCAATTAAATCGAACCCGTATTGCAGTATTCACGCAGTGGCAAATACTAGTCAATTAGGTGCATCATTTCAGGGAATTGCCATACTGACTAATAATAATTATATAATAATTAATGCCAGACTACTCATTATTATTACGCTATATGGCCTATGAGATGCGCCTGTTGACTCAGTTCCATTGCAAATAGACAGATGTGATGTAAAGGCAAAATGACAAATTCCACATATTTCAGCATTACACATTTGCCTACATCCATCCATCTTGTCAAGCATTGGAATGCATAACGATAGTCATTCACCATTTGTCACTCTACAAAAAACGGTCAACTATTGATAACAAAGTTTGTGTGTAAAACTCTTTCCTTCAAATATGCATGGACCATGGATCTAATAAAAAGACATGCATTACCCTTTCGTTTCTCCATTTCTTCTGTTTTATCTGGAGTGTTTTTGGCACACTAGCGTCGCGTCGATCGGTGGAACTCTTGACGTGCGTCCAAGTCAGTTCCTCTCTTGTCTGTGACTCTGAGCGCACTGCGCAGTAATGGAAAACGCAGCTCTCTTATAACATATGTTCAACCCGTTAGTTAATATTCGACTCCAGATCAATGAATTTGTGACTTCGAGGGCTGTTTAGTACAGATCTGCTACTGTCAGTAGAATAACAGATCTTACTTTACTTTCATATAGCCCAGCAGAGACTGGCTGTGTGGGAACATGCCTGTGAACCAGATTCTGGATGCACAATAGAGTTCTTGTTTGGGTTTTTGAACCCGCAAACCTGAGCATGGAATGCCTGTTGTATATTGGCCTGAAGTGATCATAGCCTGTGAGTTCCATGAATCCCATTGGTGGATAGTAGACTAACTAGTGTTTGCTCACGCAAAATAGGGTATCTTCTGATAATAAAATGATTGACACAAAGTTTATAGAACATTTATCCCTCATCATTTTCTTATCAAATCATTTGTCTGCCTATTTAACTGACTAAACTGTGGTAGTAGTTGGCTTGATGTGAATTCATAATTCGTAACTTGTAACTTCGTTAGTCAACTCTCTGACGAAGTCCATGCTGCTGAAACGCGTCGGAGTATTAACATCTTTGTCCCATTAACAATACCGTACAAATGAAATAATTTCTTATATGATGAGTGCCTCAGGTGCTCCTTGTTTTTTTGATGACCTTATGAATTGGACAACTTCCATATGTTCTTTTAACTGAGACATTTTTGGACAAGTTGTCATGCATGTCTAGGGTTTTGTTATCATGCATTTTTTATTTATTTCTCATGGAGAGTACTATTGTTGAAGTGACTGAATAAAACAAATTGTTCACACAAAAATGTTTTCGTGTAGTTCATCTCTAGTATTTCCTGATTTCCACACACACAGGTTGAGGATCTTAATTTGCCCTGTATTGTCACAGCAAAATAATCATGCAGCAACAATATTTCAATGTAATGTTACTTGATCAGGGGTCAGGCTATTAGCTGGCCAAAATTAGGCTACATGAAAAGTGCAATACTGTTAATATAACCATGTTAGTGTGGTTTTCAGTGAATGTATGTAAATCGCGAAGCTCACTTGCATTCCCTGCAGTGCAGGACAATTCTCAGAAACAAACTAAGATCCTACACCTGTAGGTGACAAAGAACACTCTACAAATGCCACTGCATTGTAAAACTCAATAGTATATACAGTTATATTAGCATATAACTCTTTCCCCCATGAAACCCCTGCCCTGCTGTTTGGTTGTATTTGCCATGTCAATAGTCTCCAATTGTAAATAAGTGAATGGTCAGCATGTTACATTTACATTCTCCTTTGATGTGCTATGATGTTCCACCCTGCTGCCAGTGACCATCCCCTATGCATGAGCACCA
Organism: Brachymystax lenok tsinlingensis; assembly: GCA_030435695.1. Taxonomy (NCBI): domain Eukaryota; kingdom Metazoa; phylum Chordata; class Actinopteri; order Salmoniformes; family Salmonidae; genus Brachymystax; species Brachymystax lenok. The sequence goes on along the minus strand of CM059781.1, from coordinate 26,732,073 downwards.
CAGGCGGCAGTAGAGACACTGACTACATAACAGTGTGACTTTTAAATTGGTTCTTGAGTGTGTGTGCTGAGAGAAAGAGTTCATTTTATTTTTTTGTTTTAACCTTTATTTAACTAGGCAAGTCAGTTAAGAACAAATTCTTATTTACAATGACAGCCAAACCCGGACAACGCTGGACCAATTGTGCGCCGCCCTATGGGACTCCCAATCATGGACGGTTGTGAAACAGCCTGGATTCTGTCCACAAAATGAGGTGGAAACCAAGTGTGCACTTTCTAACTTCTTAACAAAGTAAGACCATATAAGAGACATATATTTACCTCAAATTACACAAATCCGCAAAGAACTTGAACACAAATACAATTTTGACAAAACCCCGTATCTGTTAGGGGGAAATACCTCAGTGTGCAATCCCAGAAGCAAGATTTGTGACTTGCTGCCACAAGAAAAGGTCAGCCAGTGAGTCAAAAACACCAATGTAAATAAATATAACATATTTTTATCTGCCTATTTATTTCCCCTCGGTCAATCATTCATTCTACTAGTTGCACGTTGTCACAATAGCTTACTAATAGCCACTATGGCCTATGTATTGCCTTACCTACCTAATCTTACCTCATTTTCACACACTGTATATGGATTTTTTTTCTATTGTGTTATTGACTGTACATTTGTTTATTCCATGTGTAACTCTGTTGTTGTGTGTGTCACACTGCATTGCTTTATCTTGACCAGGTCACAGTTGTAAATGAGAACTTGTTCTCAACTGGCCTACCTGGTTAAATAAAGGTGAAATAAATAATTATGTAACATTTTAAATGTTATAGTACATTTTTAATCGCTAACAATATAATATTTTGAACATTATTATTCTCTTGAAACTTTTTTGTGTGTATTGTTTGCTGTTATCTCTGATTGTTTTTGTCTTTGTTTTGTTTAATTTGCTTTGTTGGTTTTTGGCGTAAACGCAACATGCAACAATTTCTAAGATTTTACTGAGTTACAGTTGATATAGGGAAATCCGTCAATTTAAATTAATTCATTAGGCCCTAATCTATGGATTTCACATGACTGGCAATACAGATATGCATCTGTTGGTCAAAGACACCTTAAAAAAACATGAGGGGCAAGGATCAGAAAAACAGTCAGTATCTGGTGTGACCATCATTTGCCTCATGCAGCATGACACCTCCTTCGCATTGAGTTGATCAGGCTGTTGATTGTGGCCTGTGGAATGTTGACCCACTCCTCTTCAATGGCTGTGCGAAGTTTCTGGATATTGGCGGGAACTGGAACACGCTGTCGTACACGTCAATCCAGAGCATCCCAAACATGCCAAATGGTTGACATGTCTGGTGAGTATGCAGGGCATGGAAGAACTGGGACATTTTCAGCTTCCAGGAATTGTATACAGATCCTTGCAACATGGGCCCGTGCATTATCATGCTGAAACACGAGGTGATGGCGGCGGATGAATGGCACAACAATGGGCCTCAGGATCTCGTCATGGTATCTCTGTGCATTCAAATTTCCTTCAATAAAACACAATTGTGTTCGTTGTCTGTAGCTTATGCCTGCCCACACCATAACCCCACCACCACAACTAGGGGCACTCTGTTCACAACGTTGACATCAGCAAACCACTTGCCCACACGATGCCATAAACATGGTATGCGGTTGTAAGGCTGGTTGGACGTACTGCCACATTTTTTTTTATTACGTTGGAGGGGGCTTATGGTAGAGAAATGAGCATTAAATTATCTGGCAACAGCTCTGGTGGACATTCCTGCAATCAGCATGCCAACTGCACGCTCCCTCAAAACTTGAGACATCTGTGGCATTGAGTTGTGTGACAAAGCTGTACATTTTAGAGTGGCCTTTTATTGTAGAGAAATAATATTTTGTGCTTATGGAACATTTCTGGTATCTTTTATTTCAGCTCATGAAACATGGGACCAACACTTTACATATTGTGTTTATATTTTGTTCAGTGTAAAAACATGTTTCCCATGCCATGAAGCCCATTTGAATTGAACTGAATTTAGAGAAAGAGAGAGAGAGAGAGAGAGAGAGAGAGAGAGAGAGAGAGAGAAAGAAAGAAAGAGAGAAATAGAGAGCGAGAGAGAGGGGGGGGGAGCAAGAGAGCTAGGGTAACCCTGGGCCATTGAAACCAGCAACCCATACAAGAACCTGTACTCAGTCATCTAATTCACTGAAAGACTTCAATTGCTGCTTTGAAATTCTGACCATAGGACCCTTCTAGCACAGTCTCAGATATAGGCTATGTTAAAACTGTGATGTGAAAATGAAATTGAGCCTGCAAGTTCAATGTGGAACCACTTCCAAAAGGGTTATCAGTTTCAAACATTGGTTGTTTTCTAAACATAATTTTGTGCCATCTGAATAGCTGCATCTATGGTAACTAAAATAAGCAAATAGATCTGATAGTGATATCATCCTTACCATCCAATGACCTCACTCTAAATCCACAACACTGATTTGTCAAGTGCATTTTAAGTCACAGTTAACTCCAAATAATGCCATACGGTGTAAAGGTCCCCTGTTTTATATTGCAATTTTATGCCAACACCTTTCTTTTATTCCTTTATGATATTTGAATGAGGACAGAAACTGCACCATTTGGCTTGATGGTTATCTAGGGATGAGGATGCACTTGAAGCTATGCTGTTTGAAGGGGAGATTAACAGCCAGATCATTGAGTAGGTGGAGGACTATAAATACCTAGGAAATATCATTCACAACAAGCTCTCCTTCAAAAGGAACACTGAACAGATTCACTATAAATGTCAACAATGGCTGTTCTATTTACAAAAATGGAGGCAGTTTAATGTACACCCATCCATCCTCCAAGCATTTTATAAATGCTTTTATAGAATCCATCCTAGCTTTTAATATTGTGTGGTGGTTTGGTGCTCTGTGGAACACTATTTAGAGCCCATTGTAATACAAATCAGTGGGAAGGTCATTGGAGAAAGCCAGAAACCCCCTAGTGACATCTATGAAAAAACATGGGGGAACAAATAGCCTTGAACATTATGCACATATTCCATGACCAGTACAGTCTCCTACCCTCCGGACGCAGAAATACTGTAGATCTGACATACAATTCTAAGAGAGCAGCTTCTCGTTTTAAAATATATATATTTTTATGTGTATATATAACCTGTGATTGCATAGATTGCTTCTAATCTAATCTGTTATACTGTTAATGTTTCTGTGTTCTATTTTGTTATGTTGGTAAGTGTCTTGTATGTATCACCCCGTCACCGCTCATGAAGTTCCCTCTCAGGAAATAAACCTTTTTTGAATTGAATACTAGGGAAACATGAATGACAGGACTGTTACTGAATATATTTTCGACTGGAAGTGACTTCTTCGTAGCAGGTAAGGATAATTAACGTGGCAGGTTAGGAGATGTAGGTTAAGGTTAGGAAAAGGGTTAGGGTTAGCTAAAATGCTCTGCTAACCTGCTATGAAAAGTCACTTCCGGCCATGGCTGTACTCTCTCTAGTCACAACCCTTTTCTGTGGCACTTTATATTACAGTAGCTTTCTGCCAGTGTAACAACAGTGTAGTATCATACTGTTACAGATTGGTGAGTAAAGTAGTAAAACAAATAGTAGAACTGTGGAACCACATAATTGAAGATTCCCAGCAGTACAAGCTGTTATTCCACAGTAGCATCTCTAGTAGTGTTGAGGCTAAAGGTCTGCGTCCCAAATGGCACCCTATCCACTATGGGCCCTGGTCAAAATCAGTGCAAACTGTCTTATCAATCATTGTAATACTAGAGAATGTCCTCAAAAGGAATCTCTGTGAAAAGTACACCAATACATCACAAAACTGTCTAAAAGGCTATTTTATTGTGTTACATTAATTTAGAACGTCTTCAATACTGAATCAACAACATAACTTTGTAGGTAATTATACATCTATAATATTATGTGCATTGTCATATAACATAAAATACATTTTAAAATCATATAACTTTTAAAAAGAACATACAAAAACAGTGTTTATTAGCGACAAATAACACATAGCCTCACCTGGAGCAAGACAGTTGTTGCTAAATTAAACTAAACCTATCTACAGAAATAAATGTTAAAATAATGACAACACACTGTCAACAACAGGGTCTTACTGTGGTCTCGCTGCGTTGTGGTCATGATGTTACACATTTGTGGGTCACTTATTAAGGCATGGGAAAGTTAACTGAGGTAAAGTAGTACACTTAGTGACTTGTCCATTAACAAGTGCTTGGTGACAGGAAGACTTACACACTGTGTATACTAACAGAGATGAAGCCCAAAATCTGTCCATGAAAATAAGCACACAAAGTGAGGAATGTTTGTATGGAGGCCAATGAGAGTGTCTAATTTTGTCATCAAAAACATTTATTGCTAATTTGCCATGTGATGCTTATTTGATTAAATATATGTTTCTTAATTCTTAGGTTATTACGAATGCACTGATATAAATGGATGCACGTGGCATTTCGGGACACTTGGAGTTGTGCCTGTTGTCATAGAGATAGATAGAGGACTCATCATGGCATATATTATACGCTTTAGCATGGACATTGCCTTTGAGGGCTTTCACCATTTTAAAGTACTCAATTGGGTGGGAATGACTATTAGTTGGGAGCAATCAGCCAATGAAGAAGAAAATGTACTACTTTAAAATGGAGATAGCATCAATGGCACTGCCCATGCTGTCACAGACACTATAATAGCACAGATATTGGGGCCTGTGGCGCAGTGGTCTAGCACTGCATCCCAGTGCTAGCTGTGCCACTAGAGATTCTGGGTTAGAGTCCATGCTCTGTCGCAGCCGGCCGCGACCGGGAGACCCATGGGGCGGCGCACAAATGGCCCAGCGTCGTCTGGGTTACGGGAGGGTTTGGCCGGCAGGGATGTCCTTGTCCCATCGCGCACCAGCGACTCCTGTGGCGGGCTGGGTGCAGTGCATGCTGACACGGTCGCCAGCTGTACGGTGTTTCCTCCGACACGTTGGTGCGGCTGGCTTCCGGGTTAAGTGGGCATTGTGTCAACAAGCAGTGTGGCTTGGTTGGGTTGTGTTTCGTAGGATGCACGGCTCTCGACCTTCACCTCTCCCGAGTCCGTACATGTGTTGCAGCGATGGGACAAGACTGTAACTACCAATTGGATACCACGAAATTGGGGAGAAAAAATAAATATATAATAGCAGATACAAAGATGAGTCCTGTATCTATCTCTTTGGCCTGTTGTTCACACACATATCTGCCCTTTCATTGGCTAGAATGGCCTTACCTGATCCTCCTCCATCTTTGAGGACATTATTTTTCATTGTCACAGCGGTCACTTGTCTATCTCGTCAATTTAATATACAATCTTTGATACTAATGTGGTTCATATGGAAATTCCTTCTGCTGCCATTGGTTCCTCTTGCTACTGGACTGTCCTATTAATAAACTGCAGGTTGATTGGGGTAGCAGGGACAAGAAGGGTTCTTGTGATTGGCTTAACTGTGGCTCCGGCAGGATCTGCGCGTATTTCATAGTGTTTTATCAACTGGGAGGACAGAGAGAGGAAAACATGTTGACATTAATATGTTATTGTCCTAATCTGAGAGAATATCAGCTATCCACGTGTTCAATGGAAAGATATATACTGTACATAATAGATAAAAGGAACAAAAACAAAAACTCATGAATTGCACAATAACCTAGAAATATGAACTCTCCTAATTGGGAAATGAATGTCAATGTTTTTGCACAATGTGTCGTGACAGTTTAAACATTTACAGTAAATAGATCATGTTGAAAGTCATTGTTTTATCCTATTATTGAACCGTGTCTCTGAATCAATGAAACATATTAGAACACTATACAGGATCTTAAAGGTTTGAAAGTACAACTCCTTCCAACAATCCAAGTTAAGTTAATGATTACATATTCCTTGTCGACAGACAGATTTATGGTATAACCATGTATCCAGATGGGATGAATCAGACCAAAGGCAAAGGTCTGGTCTGGCATGTTTTCCTTCCAATGCCAAAGCTAACAGAGGAACACCACAACCAGTTGAACCAGATTCTATAAGACTGTTACTACAGACTAGAGCAACACTAACTAACTTACTCAGTGTCCTGGTTTTGGGGCTAAACAGTAGGTTAAACTTACTGTAGCTTTAACCTCTCAACCCTCTAGAGTCACTGTCAAATGAAATATGAAAATTGGTGTAGGAAATGTATTATAGACAGAGGATGCTGTATTGACTATTACCAGATGCAGAAAATCTAGCTTTGTACCAAGTGGTCAGAATCCTAAGCTACTATTACAGATCTACATAACAACAGAAGAATGCTGTTTAATGAAGGGTAGCTGATGCTATAACAGTACTATACAACTACAGAACAGGTCTGGAAGTCTTACCCTTGAGAGGATGAGGTACATCTCCAGCTCGGCCACCCTCCGGCCCAGGCAGGCCCGGACCCCGAAACCGAAGGGCACTGATCCGAAGGGGTGCTGGTTCTTCTTGTCTTCCCCCCGGCCTCCACGAAGCCAGCGCTCTGGCAGGAAGGCATGGGGCTCCGGGAACACTGTCTGGTCATAGGACACGGCATAGTGACACAGGTGGAACAGGGTCTGGAACAGAGAGATGGATAGAAAGGAGGAGAGAGAAGTGACGGAGGGAGAGGACAGAAGAGAGGAGAACAGTCAAACATAGCCGCTCTCTAACTCTGATTAGTGGTATACGGTAATACTATTTGGTATGAGCGATATTGACAAACCAAAACTCTACACTGGATTTGAACTAAATAAAATTGAATGGTGAAAGGGCATGTATATCTCTGGATAAAACTGAATATACAAGTATGATCTGATCTCCTCTACATACAGGATGAAAATAAAAGTAATTAAGTTTACCAATAGCAACCATTTCCAACAGTACAAGATGACAAAAGTAAAACTCACATTTTTGGGGAAAAGGTGGTCCCCCACAACAATCTCATTTTCCACATTGATGCGGGCATTTCCTGGTACTACTGGGTACATCCTGAGGAGGGAGTATACAAAAAAAGTCACTAGGGGTAGAGAGTGTAGTGGAGTTTGTTTGACTGCAGAGTTCATGCTAAAATTAAGCGCTATGTGGTACATCTTCGAGAGAGAAAGGGAATGGCTCCATTTGACTAATTAACAATAAATAAATTATTTAAAAAAAACTACACATAAGCACATTGGCGTATAATGAATTTAACAACTCATTATATTTCAATATGAAGACCTCATTATGAACATAATAACTTTAATAACCCATTATTGATTTTATTAATTAGTGAATTTTACTGAAAATGACGTGAGTGGGGATGACAGATGACTAATAACTTACCGTAGTGTCTCCCTGACAACAGTCTTAAGCCAGGGCATTCTGGCGATGTCATCACTAGTAGGCACCTTGTCCCCCGGGCAGACACTGATCACTTCCTGGTACAGCTTCTCCTGGATCTCTGGCTCCAGGGCCATGTGGTACAGAGACCACGAGATGGTGTTGGACGTCTGGAGCATACAAAAACAATTACAATAGGATTAGGTTGTAAGCTAATAATATTGTACTGATACTGTTATGCTGCTGTTGTAACTGTACATGACGTAGGTAGCTAATGTGGTTATGTTGCAAACGTTCATTCAACAAATCCCAATCTAAAATGGCTGAAATTAAGAAAAGAAACATGCCCCCCACCAGGCCATCACCCCTTTCCCCACCTGTTTCCACCCTACTGTGAAACAGCTTCTCACTGGTATTTTAAGACACACACACACAACCCTCCTCACCGTGTCGACCCCAGCCAGCAGTAGCTCAGTGATGGAGCCCAGTATCTCAGTGACAGACATCTGTTCGCTGACAAGGAGGTGTGTGAGGTACTCTCCCTGCACCGGCTGGCCCAGGCGCACCCTCTCCTGGATCTCCTCCATCTTCTGACGCACCTGCTCCTCCGCTGCATGGGGAGAGAGCAGAGGTCAGAGGATACAGCAACCAGCACTAAGACAATATAGATGCTTAGGGTGAATCTCAAGTCTTTTCTCAATTCCTTGTGTAGCAGATAGGGATCTGTGAAACTCACTCCTCAGCCTGAAGTGTCCCACTTGCTCTGCAGAATAGCTTGCTTTTCGGTGGTGCAACTGGGTAAGACGCTTCAGGAGGGCAGTTACAGGTGTTTGCAAGTGAGAGGTCCTGTGTTCAAGCCTCAGTATGAGCTGAATCAGGAGAAAGTAGGACTGGCTAAGCAAGCAGCGTGACATCCTTTACACTTGCATCCTCTATCCTCGCCTTCTTCTCAAACCATCAAACAAGAGCGAGGAGGGCATCGGATGTTCTTCTCCGCCCTCACTTCCCTCTGATGTTCTGAGGAGGAGGTAAGGAGAGGAAGCGAATAATCGAGGAAAGACTTCACCCTTGCTATGGACCTGAGTCATGATGGGATGTTATTTTTGCTCATGTAGGATATCTGCCACTAGATGGCAATATACTACAATGTAATCTGACTTAGCCTATCATGCACCCTGAGCTCAACCCAACAAGCCAAGGATTGTCAGTGTGAACTTTGCTTAGTGGGGCAAGTCTAGCCAGGAGCAGTGAACCTGTTTGATTTGCTTAGAGCTGAAACACAGCCATGAACTTTTGAAACCTCTGCTGAAACTAAAGGAGACAGTATTGTAGGGTATGTGAGGGCACTCACTCCTTTTACATGAGAAATCAAATCAAATGTTATGTCACATGCTTCGTAAACACAGTGTAGATTAACAGTGAAATGCTTATTATATTTACTGGTCCTTTTTCAACAATGCAGAGTTAAAGATGAAAAAAAAGATGTAAACAGTGACACAAGGAATAAATACACAGTGAATAACAATAACGAGTAAATATTAACATGGCTACATACAGGGAGTACCGGTACCAAGTCGATGTGCAGGGGTAGCTATGTACATTTAGGTAGGGTTAAACTTACTAGGCAACAGGATAGATAATAGACAGTAGCAGCAGCGGGTAGCCATTTAATTAGCTATTTAGCAGTCTTGTTTAGCAGTCTTATGGCTTTGGGGTATAATGCTGTTCGGGGTCCTGTTGGTTCCAAAGTCAGTGCACTGGTATCGCTTGCTGTGCGGTAGCATTGAGAACAGTCTATGGCTTGCTCGGCTGGAGTCTTTGACCATTTTTTGGGCCTCCCTCTGATATAAAGGTATAAAGGTCCTGGACGGCAGGGAGCTCGGCCCCAGTGATGTACTGGGCCGTACTCACCACCTTCTGTAGCGCCTTACGGTCGGGTGCCTTGCAGTTGCCGTACCAAACGGTGAGGCAGCCAGTCAAGATGCTCTCAATGGTGCAGCTGTAAAACTTTCTGAGGATCACTACAGCCCTGTTGATGTGGATGGGGGCGTGCTCACCCCTCCATTGCCTGTAGTCCACGATAAGCTCCTTTGTCTTGCTGACATTGAGGAAGAGGTTGTTGTCCTGGCACCACATTGCCAGGTCTCTGACCTCCTCCTTATAGGCTGCCTCATCGTTGTCAGTGATCAGTCCTACCACCATTGTGTCATCACCATTGTGTCAACTTGATATTGGTGTTGGAGTCATGCGCAGCCACGCAGTCGTGGGAGAACAGGGAGTACAGGAGGGGACTAAGCACACACCCCTTGGGGGCCTATTTAAAGGTCTTACTCACATCGGCTACAGAGAGCGAGATCACACAGTCATCTGGAACAGCTCATGCTCTTATGCATGGTTCAGTGTTGCTTGCCTTGAAGCGAACATAGAAGGCATGTAGCATATCTGGTAGGCTCGCGTCGCTGGGCAGCTCGCGGCTGGGTTTCCCTTTGTAATCCGTGATAGTTTGCAAGCCCCGCTACAGGCGTAGTAGGATTCGATCTTAGTCCCGTATTGATGGTTTTCCTGTTTGATGGCTTGTCGGAGGTTGTACGGGATTTCTTATAAGCATCCGGATTAGTGTCTCGCTCCTTGAAAGCAGCAGCTCTAGTCTTTAGCTTAGTGCGGATGTTGCCTGTAATCCATGGCTTCTGGTTGGGGTATGTACGTACGGTCACTGTGGGGATGACGTTCTCGATGAACTTATTAATGAAGCCAGTGACTGATGTGGTAAACTCCTCAATGTTATCGGATAAATCCCGGAAAATATTCCAGTTTGTGCTAGCGAAACAGTTCTGTAGCTTAGCATCCGCTTCATCAAACCTCTTCCGTATTGAGCGTGTCACTAGTACTTCCTGTTTGAGTTTTTGCTTGTAAGTAGGAAGTAGGAGGATAGAGTCTGATTTGCCAAAGGGAGAACGAGGGGAGGGTCTTGTGTACGTTTCTATGTGTGGAGTAAAGGTGATCTAGGGTTTTGTCACCTATAGTTACACAGGTGACATTCTGGTAAAAATGACGTAAAGCAGATTTTAGTTTCCCTGCATTAAATTCACCGGCCACGAGAAACGCTGCCTCTGAATGTGCACTTTCTTGTTTGCTTATGACCATTTACAGCTCGTTGAGAGCGGTCTTAGTGCCAACTTCGGAAAGTGTGCAATGTGTATGTTGTTCCTGTTAATGATGTAACATAACACCAACAACATTAACACATTGTACCATGTGCATGTTTCACATGCGAAACGAGTGAGTGAGTATACTCCAAATATACCGCCCCTCACTTGCTTGAATGTAGTAGAGGTTACTTCAAATCAAATCAAATTTTAAATCAAATCCTTAAGTTAAATACTTAAATACTTAAAAACTAAATACTTAAATACTTAAGTTCATGGCTATGTGATGATGTGTTATGTTGTGAAGTTTTACTGTGTACCTTTTTTAACTATTTTCTATACGTGATGGAGCATGTGATGCAAAACTAATTTCTGCGCAATTGTGAAACATAGCATGATTCATTCTGGAAATCAAGGCTTCTGGATCACTCACCAACTTTGAAGAGGTGATCCCAGACAGCCACAAAATGTTTCCAGAAGGGGAGGTAGGGCCAGGTGGACTTGGGGAAGAGAACGATGATGGGGGAGAGGCGAAACATCTCTCCTACTGAAACAATGAACTTCTGGGTCTCTTCAGGAACCTCCTCATTCAGACAACCCATACGGGTCTCAAACAGCACAGAACAGATCCCTGAGGACAGAGACAAACAACGGTAGCAGTTTATTTCATTGTATATAGATTAGATAGATTTATACTTTATTGATATCCAAAGGCATCAAATTCAATGCCGGTAGAGAAATTATCAGGTATTTAAATAGAAAGTGCATGGTAAAATGGTAATTACACAGTTATAACCTATGAATTTCCTGTTTGTTTCTTTAGGACCATGTTATGAGTATGATGACATTGTGGGAGGTTAAAGGGTACATTACAGCATCAGGATGGCAGTTTACAGAGTGTATGACGGTGATGATGTTTTCATTTAGGTTTTGTGGGTTATTGTTTAGACATAGCTTTGTTTGTATCGTCATATGTTACGATCTTCGTTTATGTTTGTTTTGCCCAGTTACGTGTATTTTGTTCGTATAATAAACATGTATCCTGGATGCCTTGCTGTGTCTTGGTCTGTCCCTACAGAAGATCGTGACACTACCTAACAAGGTAGTCAAACGATCAGCTATCTACTCAACTTCCAAGGCTAAAGATCACTGTGCAATTACTTCAAGGTCATCACTTTCTAACAGATATAGCCGTCCACAACCCTCAATGCACCTTGTCCTTTCACATTCACACGTTTCTCCCAATTCACAGAAAATAGATACCAAAGACACAGAAACACTTGCACCTGTGCCAGAACGTAGCATAAAAATGACATAATTATAAGATCATGATGAGGACAGCTTTTTATACTTCATGAAGCAGATATCAGTTCCTCGATTGTTCTAAGATTTTCCTTTTTAATGTCTAGACCAGGGGTATTCAAATCTTACCCTACGAGGTCTGGACTACGTCTGGTTCTCTGTTCAACCGTATAATTAATTGCACCCACTTGGTGTCCCAGGTCCCTGATTAGAACAGAATAATTTTTTAAAAAGCAGTGGAACTGGCTTAGAGGTCCAGATTTGAATCTGATGGGGACTAGAAAATTATTACAGACAGTCATTTCCTCTGTTTACCTTCAAAGGCGAACTTGTAGAGTTCTCCAGCCAGGTCGTTCACCATGACCCCTTCTCCCTTGGTCTCCCTGAGCCAGGCCACCTTGTCTATGAAGTCTGTGACCACGTCATTGATGGCGTTGGTGTAGGCTGAGACATGCTTGGGCTTCAGCATCCGCGGGTTCAGGATACTCCTGATCCGCTGCCACTGAGCACCCATCCTGTAGTATAGACACAAACAGAATCATGCTTTAACATGGAGAAGAGAGGTACTGTATAGTAATTTGAAACAAAGAAGAACTGTTTCAGAGAGAACATGCAAAACACCCATTGGTAGGCAGACCCTCTCATGTGTGCTGTTTGAAACTGAGCTGCATTTCCATTTAATCTAACATTTCTACCTTAGCCAACTTGTTATGTACAGAGGTAGGATCTTAATTTGATCACTCTTTTGTTGCTTAGAATTTTCCCCACCACAGGAAATGCAGATGAGCTTTGTGATTTAGATAAATTCACTGAAAACCCACACTTTATGCACATATGTGACGTAGTACACTATTTTTTGGGGACCACTTTTGGCTTGTGAGCGCTACTTTCAGAACTACTGGCTAAAAAGTATTCAAAAGTCCCAGAAAATCTCTTTAACCTATCCCCAGATGCACCACAATCCGTTGCTAGTACAACACTGGTTCAAGAACGACATGATGGATCATGCTGAGGTTTTATGTCCTAGGTTTTGTGTTTCATGTACAGTCTGGCTCATCTAGGCTCTGTATGCAGCCCATGGTTCAAGTGTTTGTGCTTGTCAAATTCTTGTGCATTGTCTTGTGCATGTTCCTACTACTACACTGATATTTCAGTGTGGTGTTGGGACAAGCAACACAGGAATAACTACATACCAGTGGAGTGACATTAATACTCCACATGACTTGCAACCAGAAGACTCTTCCCAGTCCCTATAACCAAAACGAATTCAAGGCAACGCACAGTAATGTATAGAGCCATGATAGCATTGAACTCCTTGCAATTTCAAATCACTCAAGCAAGCAGCAAAACCAGCAAAATCTGCTTTAAAAAACAAGTAAAACTGCATATCACAGCACAACGCCTCTGACCTAAATAGCATGTAGCATCTCCGTCCTGAGAATATTTGGTATTTGGGCTGAAGTTCAAGATAAGGTGTGCCCTTGGAATTAGGATATTAGGGCCTGCTCAGAAAAAGTAATTGTACGCAAAGCCTCAGTAGAGTAAAGATTTCAGTCATGCTCTGTATGATATGACTGATTAGCTGATGTCTTGAGAATCTCTCAGGATGTTTAAAGAACATTGGTGCAGTGACATTAGGATTTCAGGGCCTGCCTCAGTAGATCAAAGTATTATTGATGTATGGAATGTTAGGCTTAAGGGTATGAAGTGTGTATTCTTATTTTAAATGTAGGTAAGTAGTTCTGTCCTTGAGTTGTTTCCTACAGTGCATTTGGAAATTATTCAGACCCCTTGACTTTTCCACATTACGACACAGCCTTATGCTAAAATGTTTTTAAACGTTTTTTTCCCTCACCAATCTACATATAATACCCCATAATGACAAAGCGAAAACAAGTTTTTAGAAACGTTAGCAAATGTATTGAAAATAAAAAACTGCAAAATACATTTACATACAGTTGAAGTCAGAAGTTTACATACACCTTAGCCAAATACATTTAAACTCAGTTTTTCACAATTCCTGACATTTAATCCTAGTAAAAATTCCCTGTCTTAGGTCAGTTAGGATCACCACTTTATTTTAAGAACGTGAAATGTCAGAATAATAGTAGACAGAATTATTTATTTCAGCTTTTAAGTAAAGTAGATGTCCTAACCAACTTGCCAAAACTATAGTTCAAGAAATATGTGGAGTGGTTGAAAAACGAGTTTTAATGACTCCAACCTAAGTGTATGTAAACTTCCGACTTCAACTGTATTTCTTTCATCACATTCCCAGTGGGTCAAAAGTTTACATACACTCAATTAGTATTTGGTAGCATTGCCGTTAAATTGTTTAACTTCGGGTAGCCTTCCACAAGCTTCCCACAATAAGTTGGGTGAATTTTGGCCCATTCCTCCTGACAGAGCTGGTGTAACTGAGTCAGGTGTGTAGGCCTCCTTGCTCGCACATGCTTTTTCAGTTCTGCCCACAAATTTTCTATGGGATTGAGGTCAGGGCTTTGTGATGGCCACTCCAATACCTTGACATTGATGTCTATAAGTCATTTTGGCCACTTTGAAAGTATGCTTGGGATCAATGTCCATTTGGAAGACCCATTTGCGACCAATCTTTAACTTCCTTCCTCATGATGCCATCTATTTTGTGAAGTGCACCAGTCCCAGCTGCAGCAAAGCACCCCCACAACATGATGCTGCCACCCCTGTGCTTGCAAGCCTCCCCCTTTTTTCTCCAAACATAACGATGGTCATTATGGCCAAACAGTTGTATTTTTGTTTCATCAGACCAGAGGACATTTCTCAAAAAAGTACGATCTTTGTCCCCATGTGCAGTTGCAAACCGTAGTCTGGCTTTTTTTATGGCGGTTTTGGCGCAGTGGCTTCTTCCTCGCTGAGCAGCCTTTCAGGTTATGTCGATATAGGACTCGTCTTACTGTGGATATAGATACTTTCGTACCTGTTTCCCCCAAAAGTAAACAGCATTGTGGTTAAATTTTCCACAACAACTAAGAGCGTTGAAGCTCAACCTCCACTGTTTTGGTCCAGTGGCTACCACACTGTACACAGCGTGAAGCGAACCTGTGCACATATGCAGATACTGTATGTGGCTGTGTCAGAGCAAAGGCCTGTTCATGAATGTTGCATTTTACCTCTTGAAACCCATAGTGGGTGGTAACTGTAACAAAAGGCCTACAAGTTTACGAAATTACATGTTACCCCAGAAAACCCATTGCGGGCGGTAACTATAGAAACAAGGTAGCTCTATTCACTTTTAGCGAAACAAGGTGGCCATATTCACATCAGGGAAATTTAGAAAGAAGTGTCAGCCTATTTGCAACGCACCTCCTTGTTATTGCATTTCCATTTTCATGTTTGTGTGTTGCACTTGCATTCAGTAGTGTCTATGACTCACATGAATATGAAGGCATAGATGTAGGAAAGCATGTATAAAAAATATGTAGTTCTGTCCTTGTCTATTAATGTTATGTTTATGTCATGTTTTATGTTTTGTTTGGACCCCAGGAAGAGTAGCTGAAGCTTTATGGGATCGTAATAAAATACTAAATATCCTGGCTGTGCAATGACAGTAACCTGATCGTAGATTGTAAAGTATAGCCAGCTCCTACACTCTTAAAACAAAGTTCCAAAAGGGTTCTTCTGCAGTCCCCATAGGAGAACCCTTTTTGGTTCCAGGAAGGACCCTTTTTGGTTCCATGTAGAACCTCTGTGGAAAGGGTTCTACATGGAACCCAAAAGGTTTCTACCTGAAACCAAAAGCGTTCTACCTGGAACCAAAAAGGGTTCTTCAAAGGATTATCCTATTGGGACAGCCAAATAACGTTTTGGTTCTAGATAGCACCTTTTTGTGTATGGCCCTTGTCATTACCATAGGAGTTGGCACAGCCGCACAAACAGATCTGGGATCAGACTACAATGAAAGGGCCTGGGACTGGGTTTCCACTGTCTACTCACTCTGTGAGGGGCCCATAGGCGTGGTTCCTTAGCTCGCGGTAACTCCTCCAGTGGGGCATGTCCGTGCGGGTGGGATGGCGGCCCTCCTGTCTCAACACCTGCTCAATCAGCTCAGCACTGGCCACGTTCACTATCACCAAGGGCCCGTACTTTGATTTCCACAGAGGGCCATAGATCTTGCTGTGTTCAATCTGGGGGAGAGGGGAGAAGAGCATAATTGCAGCGGGAGGCCTACAGTAAATGCAAAACAATTTTATGGAATGGTTTTGATATGGCACATCTGGCTCTTCTGGAAAGTACAGCAAGACATAATAGTACAAGATGTGAAGATAATAGGTTGAAATTGTTTTGTCCAATAGATGTCTGCGATAACTTTATTATGATGATTACCTAGCAAAAAACGCAGTTCAGAGAGTTCAGACTGGTCAAAACATGACCTACATTTTTCAGGAATCCCATGCAAGGCTTTCTACAGTGTGGCAGGAATATGTGATACAGTGCCTTCAGAAAGTATTCACCCCCCTTGACTTTTTCCACATTTAGTTGTGTTACAGCCTGAATTTAAAATGGATTAAATTGAGATGTTGTGTCACTGACCTAGAACATATACACAATAATGTCGAAGTGGAATTATGTTTTTAGATTTTTTTTCAAATTAATAAAAAATGAAAAGATGAAATGTCTTGAGACAATAAGTATTCAACCCCTTTGTTATGGCAAGCCTAAATAAGTTCAGGAGTAAAAAAGTAACATAATAAGTTGCATTGACTGTGTTTAACATGATTTTTTGAATGACTACCTTATGACTAACTTAAATTTAAAAAAGCAGACATGTAATATCCCTTTGAGCATGGTGAAGTTATTAATTACACTTTGGATGGTGTATCAATACACCTAGTCACTAGAAAGATAATGGCGTCCTTTCTAACTCAGTTGCTGGAGAAGAGGAAGGACTTTAAAACAATTACAGAGTTTAATGGCTGTGATAGCAGAAAAATTAGGATGGATCAACAACATTGTATTTACTCCACAATACTAACCTAAATGACAGGGTGAAAAGAAGGAAGCCTGTACAGAATAAAAATATTCCAAAACATACATCCTGTTTGCAACAAGGCACGAAAGTAAAACTGCAAAGAATGTTGCAAAGAAATTAGCTTTATGTCCAGGATACAAAGCTTTATGTTTGGGGCAAATCCAACACAACACATCACTGAGTACCACTCTTCAGATTTTAAAGCATGGTGATGGCTGCATCATGTTATGAGTAGGCTTGTCATCGGCAAGGACTATTACGTTTTTTTAGGATTCAAATAAATGGAATAGAGAGAAGCACAGGCAAAATCCTAAAGTAAAACTTGGTTCAGTCTGCTTTCCAATAGACACTGGGAGACAAATTCACCTTTCAGCAGGACAATAACCTAAAACACAAGGCCAAATATACACTGGAGTTGCTTACCAAGACGACATTTAAAGTGGCATAGGTACAGTTGAAAACGGCAAGACTTGAAAATGGCTGTCTAGCAATGATCAACAACCAACTTAAAAGAGCTTGAATAATTGTTTATTTTGCAAATATCATACAATCCAGGTGTGCAAAGCTCTTAGAGATTTACCCAGAAAACACACAGCTGTAATCGCTGCCAAAGATGATTCAAACATGTATTGGGTGTTTTATTTTATTTTATTTAACCTTTATTTAACAAGGTAGGCTAGTTGAGAACAAGTTCTCATTTACAACTGCGACCTGGCCAAGATAAAGCACAGCAGTTTGATACATACTACAACAAAGAGTTACACATGGAATAAACATACAGCCAATAATACAGTAAAAAAATAAAATAATAAAATAAAAAATAAGTCTATATACAGTGCAAATGAGGTAAGATAAGGGAGGTAAGGCAATAAATAGGCCATGGTGGCGAGGTAATTACAATATAGCAATTAAATACTGAAATGGTAGATGTGCAGAAGATAAATGTGCAAGTTACTGATATGTCTGATATGTACTGATATGTACCCTAGAGGTCAAAGGTCAAAGTTGATTGACCTGAACATTGCGAAAATTAAACTGTATACGTGACAAATAACTTGTTGTATACTGACATTGTTTGTCAATGGATAAAATACCTATTGGAAAATGTTATGGGATGGAAGGAGGGAGAGATGAAAGCAATCAGACAAATCTGCCATTGCTACACTGCTATCACACATGTTCTAACTCTAGGGACATAGAGCTTCAAGAAAATCACTATGAAACATCGTCACACCACCCCAAATCAACCTGACTGAACCCCTGGCACATGGACTAGGAGATTAGGCATAATAATACGCAACCAGTGTGGTATAACGCTGGCAGCTAGGTTTCGCAATGCACTGTAATAACACTGTACATTACTTACTTGCATTTGATGTGTTGTCTGAAGTTACTGGGGTGCAAAGGAGCAAGATAAATAAATACAGTATGGGGATGAGGTAGTAGGATGGGCTGTTTACAGATGTGCTATGTGCAGGTGCAGAGATCTGTGAGCTGCACTGACAGCTGGTGCTTAAAGCTAGTGAGGGAGATATGAGTCTCCAGCTTCAGTGATTTTTGTAGTTCATTCCAGTCATTGGCAGCAGAGAACTGGAAGGAAAGGCGGCCAACGGAGGAATTGGCTTTGGGGGTGACCAGTGAGATATACCGGCTGGAGCGCGTGCTGTGGGTGGGTGCTGCTATGGTGACCAGTGAGCTGAGATAAGGCGGGGTTTTACCTATCAGAGACTTGTAGATGACCTGGAGCCAGTGGGATTGGCAATGAGTATGAAGCGAGGGCTAGCCAACAAAAGCGTACAGGTCGCAGTGGTGGGTAGTATATAGGGATTTGGTGACAAAACGGATCGCTCTGTGATAGACTGCATCAAATTTGTTGAGTAGAGTGTTGGAGGCTATTTTATAAATGGCATCGCCGAAGTCAAGGATCGGTAGGATGGTCAGTTTTACGAGGGTATGTTTGGCAGCATGAGTGAAGGATGCTTTGTTGCGAAATAGGAAGCCGATTCTGGATTTAATTTTGGATTGGAGATATTTAATGTGAGTCTGGAAGGAGAGTTTACAGTCTAGCCAGACATCTAGATATTTGTAGTTGTCCACATATTTTAAGTCAGAGCTGTCCAGGGTGTGAATACTTATGTAAATTTGATATTTATGTATTTAATTTCCATTAAATTTTCAAAAATGTATTTAAAAAAATATATATATCCCTTATGGGGATTTTGTGTAGATGGCCTTATTTTAATCCTTAATTGCAATGCTTCATCTTCAAACATGTCAAATTGATATATACATGTGAAATCTCAGTAAATATTGCAGTTAAGGATTTTCAGAAATCAGGGCATAGTCTTAGCACAATTTTGTGAATAATTTAACATCTTTATATATCTGGCACATCTGGATCATTTGGCTGTGTATTCTATATCACCGTGAACATTTATGATTTTATTGGTCATTATACAATTATATTTCATACAGGTATGGTCATGGGAATTTGATCCAATAAGACTCAATTAAATTGTTTGGCGGCCATATTAGAAAAAGGCTTCTCAGGGATTAACGCATGAATCCTGTGATGGCCCTGTATCTAAAAATATTTTTAAACCCTATACTAGCTGTGTGGGTGCAATTTGGTTCTTCTATCACTAAAGTTACAATCCATAAACATAGCTCTCCCACTACATGGAATTCTATGGCTAAACTTCTAATATTCTACTGTCATATAATTGCACAATATGGGCTATTTTTAAACAATAGTTGTAGGTGGTGCTTTGAAAGGTAATTTCATGACTGTTCAGAACCATAGAATGTATCAGGGTTTCTTTTTTAAAGCAATTTATACAGGTACATCTGATATGTACCCTAGAGGTCAAAGGTCAAAGTTGATTGACCTGAACATTGCGAAAATATGCCTAATGGATAGCTGTGAATCTAAGCTTTCCAATTATATATGATTAAACTGTATACGTGACAAATAACTTGTTGTATACTGACATTGTTTGTCAATGGATAAAATACCTATTGGAAAATGTTATGGGATGGAGGGAGGGAGGGATGAAAGCAATCAGACAAATCTGCCATTGTTACACTGCTATCACACATGTTCTAACTCTAGGGACATAGAGCTTCAAGAAAATCACTATGAAACATCGTCACACCACCCAAAATCAACCTGACCGAACCCCTGGCACATGGACTAGGAGATTAGGCATAATAATACGCAACCAGTGTGGTATAACGCTGGCAGCTAGGTTTCGCAATGCACTGTAATAACACTGTACATTACTTACTTGCATTTGATGTGTTGTCTGAAAATACCCTTTCCCGAAAAGCCAATATAAAGATCTCAAAAAACTAGGCCCATCCAAATCATCCATAGTTTTCTGCTTATTGTTGTCCCCCACGACAGTGGCAGTGGTAGAGGCATCGCGCCGCCTGTCACTAATGTAGGTTAATGTCGGTGTCACTCTTTTAATCACGTTCCTATTCTCCTGTGTACAAACACGCAGTCCGATCTGTAATAATGATCTGCTAAACATGTTGACGCATAAATTGTCCTTCCGACTGCTGGAAAGTGTAGTCTGTTATTCTTATCCGTACGACTGAGCTCTCTCCTGCCTATTATAATGGCCACTTGTTTTTATCTACTGAGTGAGAGCGCAGCCAGCCATCCAACTGCCACTGTTGTCCTAGTTTTTCAGAACGCTAGTGAACTTTGATACTGCTTATTGTCGGCTATCCATGTGAACTCCCCTTTCCTGTCAGAGGAAACCTTTCCCTACAGTCAAAGGTTACAGTCAGTGGCTAGAGCTCATGTTTTTTCACATCTCTAATGTCTCCCATTTATGAAATGGATGATTGTGAAAAAATATTTCACTGCAAAAGTGGTTAAATTGATAGATACTGTGACAACTCACACCCCTCCAACCACCTGGTTGGAGGGGTGTGAGACACATAAACTCATATATCCCAATATCAGAAGCTCTGATATTCCTAACATTTGTAGTACAAGTAGTCAATACACAAACAAACAACATTAGGGTATCTTAATGCATCTTGGAAATATAGACCTGTAAACACAGAGATACAATAGGTGGAAATATCTACCATGAACAGGCTATTGTTGTAAGAATGTTCCCAAAATGTCCAATTAAGGATACAAAAAAAGCTCACCCATCTACTCACAATACCCTATAAGTGGAAAAAAAATGGTTATACATTTTTGCTAATTTTACTAAAATGAAATACAGCAATATCTCATTTACATAAGTATTCACACCCCTGAGTCAATACATGTGTCACGGATTCCTCTGGAACTTTCATTGCGCACACCTGACCCTTATTCCCACTGATTGTATTTGTATATACGTGCCCTTTGTTCACCATGGTGCTGTCGATTACTGTTACTTATGTCCGTTGGTGCGTGTGGGTACCTGTGCTGTGTATTTTGGGTTTTCGTGCACCTGTGGATTGCGCAGATGATTACGGGTCTCGTCCCGTGTGTTAATCATTGTGTGCGTGTGTTATTTATTCTAGGTACTCCTCGTCTTTGTTTGGGTTTCAACCCTGTGTTTTTGTTACATGTTTGTTTGGTCTTCGTCCCCGTGCCTTTACAAGGCACGCCGTAATTTGGGTACAATAAAAAAAAAACTATTACGCATTCCTGCGCCTGTCTCCCGAATAATTTATGCCAGCGTGACAACAGGTTTTAATAACCTTTGGCAGCAATTACAGCTGTGAGTTTTCTGGGTAAATCTCTAACAGTTTTGCACACCTAGATTGTACAACATTTGCACATTTTTCTTAAAAAGTCTTCAAGCTCTTTCAAATTGGTTGTTTATAGTTGTTCGACAGCCATTTTCAAGTCTTGGCATACAGTTGAAGTCGGACGTTTACATGCACCTTAGCCAAATACATTTAAACTCTGTTTTTCACAATTCCTGACGTTTAATCCTTGTAAAAAAATCCCTGTTTTAGGTCAGTTAGGATCACCACTTTATTTTAAGGATGTGATATGTCAGAATAATAGTAGAGAGAATGATTTATTTCAGCTTTTATTTCTTTCATCACATTCCCAGTGGGTCAGAAGTTTACATACCCTCAATTAGTATTTGGTAGCATTGCCTTTAAATTGTTTA
Source organism: Brachymystax lenok tsinlingensis (assembly GCA_030435695.1). NCBI lineage: Eukaryota > Metazoa > Chordata > Actinopteri > Salmoniformes > Salmonidae > Brachymystax > Brachymystax lenok. The sequence continues at coordinate 26,710,091 of CM059781.1, read as the reverse complement.
ACTTGGGTCAAACGTTTCTGGTAGCCTTCCACAAGCTTCCCACAATAAATTGGGTGAATTTTTGCCCATTCCTCCTGACAGAGCTGGTGTAACTGAGTCAGGTTTGTAGGCCTCCTTGCTCGCACACGCTTTTTCAGTTTTGCTCACATATTTTTCATGGGATTGAGGTCAGGGCTTTGTGATGGCCACTCCAATACCTTGACTTTGTGGTCCTTAAGCCATTTTGACACAACTTTGTAAGTATGCTTGGGGTCAATGTCCAGTTGGAAGATCCATTTGGAAGACCCATTTGCGACCAAGCTTTTCCTCCTTCCTGACTGATGTCTTGAGATGTTGCTTCAATATATCCACATAATTTCCACTCCTCATGATGCCATCTATTTTGTGAAGTGCACCAGTCCCTCCTGCAGCAAAGCACTCCCACAACATGATGCTGCCACCCCCGTGCTTCAGGGTTGGGATGGTGTTCTTCAGCTTGCAAGCCACCGCTTTTTCCTCCAAACATAACGATGGTCATTATGGCCAAACAGTTCTATTTCTGTTTCATCAGACCAGAGGACCAAAAAGTATGATCTTTGTCCCCATGTGCAGTTGCAAACCGTAGTCTGGCTTTTTTATGGCGGTTTTGGAGCAGTGGCTTCTTCCTTGCTGAGCGGCCTTTCAGGTTATGTCGATATAGGACTTGTTTTACTGTGGTTATAGATACTTTCGTACCTGTTTCCTCCAGCATCTTCACAAGGTCCTTTGCTGTTGTTCTGGGATTGATTTTCACTTTTCGCACCAAAGTACATTCATCTCTAGGAGACAGAATGTGCTTCCTTCCTGAGCGGTATGATGGCTGTGTGGTCCCATGGTGTTTATACTTGTGTACTATTGTTTGTACAGATGAACGTGGTACCTTCAGGCATTTGGAAATTGCTCCCAAGGATGAACCAGACTTGTGGAGGTCTACCATTCTTTTTCTGAGGTCTTGGCTGATTTCTTTTGATTTTCCTATGATGTCAAGCAAAGAGGCACTGAGTTTGAAGGTAGGCCTTGAAATACATCCACAGGTACACATCCAATTGACTCAACTGATGTCAATTAGCCTATCAGAAGCTTCTACAGCCATGATATCATTTTCTGGAATTTTCCAAGCTGTTTAAAGGCACAGTCAACTTAGTGTATGTACATTTCTGACCCACAGGAATTGTGATACAGTGAATTATAAGTGAGATAATCTGTCTGTAAACAATTGTTGGAAAAATTACTTGTGTCATGCACAAAGTAGATGTCCTAACCGACTTGCCAAAACTATAACTTGTTAACAAGACATTTGTGGAGTGGTTGAAAAGCGAGTTTTAATTACTCCAACCTAAGTGTATGTAAACTTCCGACTTCAACTGTAGATTTTCATGCTCACAACCATACAGCACTGAATGACAGCAAATTGACTAGCAAAGTTATTCATCAGCTACCAAAAAGTAAAGTTTAATCTCTTTCTGGTAGCTGATTAATTAGTAACTTTCCATGTCAAATTTGCTGTCATTCAGTGCTGTACGGTCATGACTGACAAAAACACATATAGTGACACGTGTTTTTTGATGTTGTGGCTATTGTAATCTATGGGACTCCCAATCACGGCTTGATGTGATACAGCACAATAGCCCATAATGACAAAGTAAAAACATGTTTTAGACATTTTTGCTAATTTGTTGAGAATGAAATACAGAAATATATCATTCACATTAGTATTCAGACCCTGAGTCAATAATTCTTAGAAGCTCCTTTGGCAGCGATTACAGCTGTGAGTTTTCTGGGTAAATCTCTAAGAGCTTTACAAACCTGGATGTACAACATTTGCTCATTATTCTTTTCAAAATTCTTCAAGCTCTGTCAAATTGGTTGTTGATCATTGCTAGACAACCATTTTCAGGTCTTGCCATAGATTTGTGGTGAGTGCATAGTTCCGGTGCACTATTATGCTGCTTGGGTTGAGCTGGCACATTTATTTTGTCCAACAAATCATGTCCACCATCCTGGCTGTCTGCCCTGGAGTTGCCGTACGTGTTGACTTTGTGACATTATAGTGAATGGGGTGGATGCAAGCACACATAACACAGGTGTTCACTACAATGAACCAACACAACCTGACACTCTTTGAAAAGAAATGCCATCAACTTAGTGGGCCTTCACATGTCATAGGAATTGTGCCTATCCAATGTCATTGCCATCCTGAATCTCCCAGTCTGCCCTAGAGTTGATATACAGTACCAGTCAAAAGTTTGGACCCACCTACTCAATCAAGGGTTTTTCTTTATTTTTGCTATCTTCTACATTGTAGAATAATAGTGAAGACAGCAAAACTATGAAAAAACACATATGGAATCATGTAGTAACCCAAAAAGTGTTAAACAAATCAAAATATATTTTATATTTGAGATTCTTCAAAGTAGCCACCCTTTGCCTTGATGACAGCTTTGCAGACTCTTGGCATTCTCTAAACCAGCTTCACCTCAAATGCAGATGGAAGTGTTTAGTCCCATGGTCCTTAGCTTCGTGATGAACTTTGTCTGCACTATGGTGTTGAACGCTAAACTGTAGTCAATGAACAGCATTCTCACATAGGTGTTTGTTATGAATAAATTCATATGATTTATATGTTTAATGATGACTAAATGATGTATAAGTAATGATAAGACAATAACTAACAGTATTTTACCCTGTCTCTGTATAAACAACCTGAATGTTTGTGCGTAGGAAAGTAGGAACTGATAACAGGAACAGCTTGTGAAAGACAACTTGTGACCACTGTGAAACTAAGAACAGGAACTTCTTGTGAGAACAACTAGATAAGAAAGGCCTCCCTGTCCTCGGGAGGGGAGGAACAGCTAGGAGCTGTCCAGATTGACTTATGTTGCAAGATTGTGATAAGCCAATGAATGTGTATTTCCTAGAGAGGGTGGAGCATTTGTATCATTTGTGTTTAGCTTAAAGCTTGTACAATATAAAAAGACTGTGTTCACATTTGGAGTCCAGAGCTCTCGTGAATAAATATTTTGACATTTGACAATTGTAGACTGGGCTTCTGTCTGTTTCATTTCAACCAGTACCTTACAAATTCTGGTTTACAGATGGAGTAGTTTAATTGAAGTTCAGTTTATGAACATTGAGAACATAATTCTCGGCAATCAAACAAGCTAAGCGTCAATATAGAGACAAAGTAGAGTCACAATTCAACGGCTCAGACACGAGAGGAATGTGGCAGGGTCTACAGTCAATCACGGACTACAAAAAGAAAACCTGCCCTGTCGCGGACCATGACGTCCTGCTCCCAGACAAACTAAACAACTTCTTTGCTCGCTTTGAGGATAATACAGTGCCAGAGACACGGCCCGCTACCAAAACCTGCGGGCTCACCTTCACCGCAGCCAACGTAAGGAAAACATTTAAATGTGTTAACCCTCGCAAGGCTGCTGGCCCAGATGGCATCCCTGGCCGTGTCCTCAGAGCATGCGCAGACCAGCTGGCTGGTGTGTTTACGGACATATTCAATCAGTCCCTATCCCAGTCTGCTGTTCCCACATGCTTCAAGAGGGCCACCACTGTTCCTGTTTCCAAGAAAGCTAAGGTAATTGAGCTAAATGACTATCGCCCCGTAGCACTCACTTCCGTCATCATGAAGTGCTTTGAGAGACTAGTCAAGGATCATATCACCTCCATCCTGCCAGACACCCTGGACCCGCTCCAATTTGCTTACCGTCCCAATAGGTCCACAGACGACGCAATCGCAATCGCACTGCATACTGCCCTAACCCATCTGGACAAGAGGAATACCTATGTAAGAATGCTGTTCATCGACTACAGCTCAGCATTTAACACCATAGTTCCCTCCAAGCTCGTCATTAAGCTTGAGACCCTAGGTCTCGACCCAGCCCTGTGCAACTGGGTCCTGGACTTCCAGGACAGGCCGGCCCCAGGTGGTGAGGGTAGGAAACAACATCTCCACCCCGCTGATCCTCAACACAAGGGTGCGTTCTCAGCCCTCTCCTGTACTCCCTGTTTACCCATGACTGCGTGGCCAAGCACGCATCCAACTCAATCATCCAGTTTGCTGACGACACTACAGTGGTAGGCTTGATTACCAACAACGACGAGACGGCCTACAGGGAGGAGGTGAGGGCCCTCGGCGTGTGGTGTCAGGAAAATAACCTCTCACTCAATGTCAACAAAACAACGGAGATGATCGTGGACTTCAGGAAACAGGAGAGGGAGCACGCCCCTATCCACATCGACGGGACAGTAGTGGAGAAGGTGGAAAGTTTTAAGCTCCTCGGCGTACACATCACGGACAAACTGAATTGGTCCACCCACACAGACAGCGTGGTGAAGAAGGCGCAACAGCGCCTCTTCAACCTCAGGAGGCTGAAGAAATTCGGCTTGTCACCAAAATCACTCACAAACTTCTACAGATGCACAATCGAGAGCATCCTGTCGGGCTGTATCACTGCCTGGTATGGCAACTGCTCCGCCCACAACCGTAAGGCTCTCCAGAGGGTAGTGAGGACTGCCCAATGCATCACCGGGGGGTAAACTACCTGCCCTTCAGGACACCTACACCACCCGATGTCACAGAAAGGCCTGCCTGTTCACCCCACTAGGCGAGGTCAGTACAGGTGCATCAAAGCTGGGACCAAGAGACTGAAAAACAGCTTCTACCTCAAGGCCATCAGACTGTTAAACAGCCATCGCTAACATTGAGTGGCTGCTGCCAACATACTGACTTAAATCTCTAGCCACTTTAAAAATAGGAATCGGATGTAACAAATGTATCACTAGCCACTTTAAACAATTTTGTATATAATGTTTACATATCCGACATTACTCATATCAAATGTATACACTGTACTCTAAACCATCTACTGAATCTTGCCTATGCCGTTCGGCCATCGACTCAAATCTCTAGCCACTTTAATAATTATAATTGGATGAAATAGATGTATCACTAGCCACTTTAAACAATGCCATTTATATAATATTTACATATCCTACATTACTCATCTCATATGTATATACTGTACTCCATACCATCTACTGCATCTTGCCTACGCCGATCAGCCATCGCTCATCCATATATTTATATGTACATACTCGTATTCATTCCTTTACTCTTGTGTGTATAAGGTAGTTGTTGTGAATTTGTTAGATTACTTGTTAGATACTACTGCATGGTCGGAACTAGAAGCACAAGCATTTCGCTACACTCGCATTAACATCTGCTAACCATATGTATGTGACAAATAAAATTTTATTTGATTTGACTTGATTCGCCATCCTTACCTCCAAGTGTTCTCTTCAGGTTCGAAGTCGAGTCTCTGGATGTCGACAGCAGCTTTACCGTGGGCAAACATAGTTTGCATTGAACTGTTACATTCCTGCCCTTTTCTTCTTTAAAAACAAATTGTTCTTTGAAACAGCATCCAAAAAATGCACTGCATTGTGTGAGGGCATTTTCTGTTAAACCTTACTAATGCTTGTGTACTAAAATATATTTTTTTTCAGCCTAGGCATTGGGCTTGAGATAGAAAAGTGTGTGTGCATTAAGTGTGTGTGCATGTGTGTAGCATCACCCCATGATATCTGGGCGCTCAGCCAAGCGCTGACAGAAACTAACTGGTTCCTCTTAACTGGAGACAGGGCAAATTGAGCTATTGTTCTGTTTGGAGCCTGTTTCTGGGAGAAAGATTCATGTTTTGAGTGTGTGTGTGACCAGTACGACCATACATAAAAAAAAAAAAAATACTCCTTGCAAACTCAGAGAACCTTGGGTGTTTTAATCTTGTCAGAGATTTTATGGCATCTTATTCTGAAATAGATTTGTAAAGGAAACTGGCCTGGCCATTTTTGGGGGTTTTTGCCATGTGGTTTGCAAATATCCACTCACAACACATTTGTTATGAATATTTGTTAGTGGTGTTAATACCGTGTTTGACTTATTGAGTGGACTATTTCCTTTTGTCTAGTGAGTTTTCACGGGTTAGTGCCGAGGTATCTTAAAGGGGCACACACATGGAATTTTCTGAAGTTTTTATTTTCTGGGTTTAATTGAACACATGTAAATTCTTTTGTTAAGAAATGTACTGGAAATGTACTGGAAATGTACTGTAAACCTGGGATACGAAATGTTGTACTGTTTTTAATTAATTAGACATTAGACATGCACCTGTCTGGGGTTGGACACGACTGGTTATTCCTGTAACTATGTTATGGCCTACTATCTACTGTTGCTATGGTTACACCTCTTGGGTCTTTTCCAGAACACGGGTGTCCCTTTCAGAGGAGTTAGCAGGATGACATGTATGGTTATTTCTGTAAAGTGCCAAGTACTGTTACTATGGTCCTACATGTATGCACCTGTCTTAGTCGAGAACAGGTCTGTCTACTTCTGTGGCTCTATGGGTTCCATGCCCTAATATGAAACCAAATTAAACTTAGTGCAAGGCAATAAGATAACGCTGGCTAAATGCCAGAGGGGATGAGTCATTAAGAGGAGTTACTATGAGTGTGACGTAAGGAGGAATAATGTATAAAACGTGTGTGTCAAGACTGGAAAGGGAGTTGAATTCATGAACCAGCTCGGCTTTTGTTATGTGGTAATAAAAGTCTATTTGAACTCACATGCTCCGGTATTTGTGAAATATGATTGACCGAATATTTCCACGACAAGGTCTAACTTCCTGATCCCGTGGCTCTGCGATGAAGTTGACAGTGTGATGGGGAGTATAAGCCAATTTGGAGAAAAAATGCAACAGAATGTGTTGATATTCTCTTTGACATGTGTTTAGAGATTTGTATTAAGAATAATTGGTAAAAGTAATAAATTGTCATATAGTCAATGCTTGTCTGGATTTCCTGAATCAGAAATTGTTCTGATCTGTCCTCTCTCAAGGTTATCGTGAGGGTGACTTCGGTCGGTGTCTTAATGCATGGAGGGGATAATTTGACCAAGAGAACGGTGTGAACCTCAAAACCCCCTCTAACCGGCTGAAGAAGAGCGACAAAGGCATTCAATCTGGCCCTGTCTGCACCACTTCTATCAAGAGCTGTGTGTCCGAGCCCGCAACCGGTGTACAGCATCCAATCAAAGCTATCAACTGCCTTTGCTCTCAGGAGTGTGACAGGAGTCCACTTGAAGTAAAAAAGCATTTCGCTACACTCGCATTAACATCTGCTAACCATGTGTATGTGACAAATAAAATTTGATTTGATTTGAGATCCGTTCCAAAACTTCTCTCTTGTTGCTGGTATGCTGGTTGGCAAATGGTCAAGATATAATGGGTGGTAAAGGTGAGGGCGGCCCAGGTGAGACATTGAAATTGGGACATTATCATGGGCCATCCACTTGAACTATGAAGCTATCTGAAGAAGACTATGAAGAGACACCGGAAGATTGAGTGCCTGAAGGGGGGATAAGTCAACTATGCCCAGAATTGATTTAGGCTTGTTTTTCATTTGGTGTATCAAGTTGATTTTAGAGGTCTACACACTGCTACATTTATAGTAATTTAGATTAAGAATGTATTGGGATCCTGATCTATAATATAATCAAGAAAGTGAATACTATAATTATGTATAATTATACTGTATGTTAATATAAATGTACATTCTGCCAGTGTCAATCTGTGCTAAGCTGAGAGTTTTTAACTTTGAGTACTAGGACCAATGTGAATCACTGAAGCACTGTCATTCACATTTTGGGTTGGATAATTAACTGGGTTTTGATTATGATTTGGAAACTGAAAGATTTTTTGAAAACTGACCAATTGATTTGAGTAAATTAATTGAAGCAATTAATGCATTATGGATTAATTGTTTCGATTGATGTTATGCTAATTGTGACATGGGTAAGAAGTTGTGTACTAAAGATGTTGACACTATTCTCAGCATGCCCTGGTGAATGGAGAGGGTGAACTCTGATCCTGATAGTCAATCTAGTTGACCTATATCCATTACAAAATTACATTTTTGATGATATTGATCCAAACCCTGAGCACAGGGCCCAAATTGATCTGATGGCCCATTTGGTTTGTAAACGTTGTCCTAAGAGGGGCAACTGCAGATGGTGTTTAAAGGGAAGACGTGGTCCCAGAGTCAATGGTCATTTCCTAAATATTATTTGATATAGAAAAGTCTGTGCTGATGGCAGAAAGGGAATAAACTCAGTAACCCATGTATGGCAGTGCCGAGCACCATAAGTTTTTTTTTAATCGCTCTTTCTTTTATTTTCCTTTTAATGTTCTATGATTATTTTAACGCTGTAATGGTTTAACTGAAGGTTTAGAAGAAACGTTGTTTCTTGAGTGGGGAATGTGAGGGTATTTTCTGTTAAACCTTACTAATGCTTCTGTACTAAAATATCCTTCTTTAAGCCTAGGCATTGGGCTTGAGATTAAAGAAACAAACTCATATAAGATAGATAAGTGTGTGCGCATTAATAAGAGGCCTGTTCTAACTGTTCTGTGTGTGTAGCATCAACCCATGATATTTGGGCGCTCAGCCAAGAGCTGACAGAAACTAACTGGTTCCTCTTAGCTTAACTGGAGACAGGGCAAAGTGTTACATTCTACACACCAGTGATAGAGCTATTGTTCTGTTTGGAGCCTGTTTCTGGGATAAAGATTCATGTTTTGTGTGTGTGTGTGTGTGTGTGTGTGTGTGTGTGTGTGCGTGCGCGATCAGTACGACCATACATCATCTGGGCCGACAGTCAAAGGCGCTTGCTTGCCCAACTTGGGGGAACCGTTGAGCTACTGTTAGAGGACGTATGTCTGGAGTGACTTCCTGTCATTCTGGCCCCTGTTGTCCTCACTCAGTTGCGACAGACCGAGGCAACCTTTTCACCCATTTGTCTCCCTTCACACCCACATACACATACATAGGGTCACGTGTTTTGCAGATGCTTGCATGGGGTAGCTTGACTATATAAATGCTCCTGTACTTTTTGTACAGGAGGCTCTCGCTCCATTTCACCTGCGTGGGTGGTGCGACCAGCCTCCGTATTATAATACGTTTTTAATAAAAGTAATACCATGATTGATTATTGACTTTGCCTCTCCTCATTATCAGTTAAAGGTATAATTTCCACCTATAAATTGGTGCGCCATACCTTTTTCTTTTATGACCAAACATCCCTTCTAAATGTGAAAGTAATCCTAGAAGTAATATACTTTTTCAAAAGTATCGTTAATCTGATTACAATATTTTTGCTGGTAACGTAACGGATTACAGTTTTTTTGTAATCCATTACATGTAACGGATTGCATGTAATCCGTTACTACCCAACCCTGCTTGTGACTTAACTTGGACATCAGCTGTATGATTCGTGAGCAGTGGCGAACTGTCATCATAAATTATGATTGGCCTATTTTGCATGTTATTTTGGCATTTATTCTTGTTACATAACAGTTTGCAAACAAAGGGATACTATGTCACTGCATAATCTTCATGGAGAGCTAGGCAGTTCAAGCCCCCTTGGGTGCTGTCATACATTTACATTAAAAGTGCCCATCCAAGAAGGCTCAAGGTCATTGGCCACAAATAAAATGTCAAATCACATTATATCTACCATAGCGTTGATTGGACTGATCATGTCAACATCATACTTTCAAAATCTTAGCTAGCTAGTTAGCTAGACAAGCAGTCGTCATCAAGAATCATGTTGACAATTGTCGTGGAAATATTCAGTCAATAATATTTCTCAAATACCGGAGCTTGTGAGTTCAAATAGACTTTATTACAAAGTAATATAAGCCGAGCTGGTTCATGAAGCAACTCCCTTTCCACTTTTTATACAGTTTTCCACCTTACGTCACATAAAAACTCTTCTTTATTTTAATGATTCATCCCCTCTGGCATTTAGCCACCATTATATTTTTGCCTTGCACACATTTTAGCTTGGTTTCACATTAGGGCATAGATTATATTTGTGGCGTAACCATAGCAACAGTAAACATTAGGCCATAGCAATGGTACAAAAATAAACAGACATGCCCACTCCCAAGACAGGTGCATATCTAATGGTGCCTAATGACCTAGACACACATTTAGAGTGCACTTATCCTGCTGACTACTCTAAGATGTCACACAGGTACTGGAAAATTCCCAATACAATCTACTGGCAAATCCTTTTCAATCCTTGTCATATGAAGATAAATTGCGTATCTGGCGTTGGACATAAACATTACACAACGTCGGAAATCGCAAATTCAACAATGAGTGGCTAACTGCGATGTGAAGTAATCACTATTTTGCTTCCCTGCTATTCGGTGGAGAGGGTGTGTGGTCCAAGTCTGGGTTTAAGGACTTAAAACATGTCTGAAAGGGTCTATTTTTCAAGCTTAAAAGGATAAACATTCACACGCAACCCCATGGGCCAGAAAAGGTTGAATACATTGGCCATGCTGCCAATCTGCTTTGTTCAAAACAACTGGGAACTCTGAAAAAAACGACTGGGAAAATAGGTTTTCGGGGGCTGTCTTGTATGCTGCTGCATAAATTATGTAATATGCCAGGGAGATATGTATAATTCTAAGTGTATATTGTGTAGTAAGCTGTTAGTAGCCCGTGTGTCTCACCCTAATAATTTGGTCCCCCTCAGAACTTAGCCTACACTGTTCTGACTTAGTGGTGCACATGTAGCCTATATCCAGTTTTAGAGAAATATTGTAAAAGATTTCATTGTTTGCTTATATGGCCCCGTTATTTATCCTACGTTTCTGACTTGGTGTACAGGGAGAATACTGTAATAACGGCCCATGTTCTGAATTGTGTCGCTGTCCATATCAAAAGTGCTGAACAAATAAGGTTTTAGCTCGCTCATTATTGTCTTAATCGATATTACGGCTTGCCTCATCCGCTCATCGTTACCTTATACCATAGTTTGTACATCTCAATTGTTATATTGCTTACATAGGTCTCTCATTAGTATCTTATTCGTAATTTTAGGCAATGTTGGAATGGTGTATTTCTTTGTTTTGCTTACTTATAGCTCATGTTCTTTTCTCCACGAGGAGGGGATACTATAATGTTGTTGGGTCTGTAACCATGTTTGCCAGTGAAAGTTCAGTATTAAGACCCATGTAATTCCAGTTGATATTGCAAGGATTATTTTGTTTGCGCAATGCGCTGTCTGTGCATCGGTATAGGCCTATTGTCTATAAAAGTGGATCCTCATGGTTCTATTTTCCTTCCTTTTTAGACCACATACAGTGCCTTGGGAAAGTATTCAGACCCCTTGACTTTTCTACATTTTGTTACATTACAGACTTATTTTAAAATTGGTTAAATAAAACAAATCCTCAGCAATCTACATACAATACCCCATAATGACAAAGCGAAAACAGGCTTTTAGAATTTAGAACAGAAATACCTTATTTACATAAGCATTCAGACCCTTAGCAACGAGACTCGAAATTGAGCTCAGGTGCATCCTGTATCCATTGATCATCCTTGAGATGGATTGAAATCCATCTGTGGTAAATTCAATTGATTTGGCAGGTACACACCTGTCTATATAATGTCCCACAGTTGACAGTGCATGTCAGAGCAAAAACCAAGCCATGAGGTTGAAGGAATTGTCCGTGGCCGCCTGGCCAAACTGAGCAATCAGGGGAGAATGGCGTTGGTCAGGGAGGTGACCAAGAACCTGAGAATCACTCTGACAGAGCTCTAGAGTTCCTTTGTGGAAATGGGAGAACCTTCCAGAGGGACAACCATCTCTGCAGCACTCCACCAATCAGGCTTTTATGGTAGAGTGGCCAGACTGAAGCCACTCCTCAGTAAAAGGCGTGACAGTCCGCTTGGTGTTTGCCAAAAGCCACCTAAAGACTTTCAGACCATGAGAAACAAGATTCTCTAGTCTGACGAAACCAAGAATGAACTCTTTGGCCTGAATCGTGAGCGTCATGTCTGGAAGAAACCTGCCGCCATCCCTTCGGGGAAGCATGGTGGTGGCATCATCATGCTGTGGGGATGTTTTTCAGCGGCAGGAACTGGGAGACTAGTCAGGATCGAGGGAAACATGAACAGATCAAAGTACAGAGAGATCCCTTGAAGAAAATCTGCTCCAGAGCACTCAGGACCTCAGACTGGGGCAAAGGTTCACCTTCCAACAGGACAATGACCATAAGCACACAGCCAAGACAACGCAGGAGTGGCTTCGGGACAAGTCTCTGGATGTCCTTGTGTGTTCCAGCCAGAGCCCGGACTTGAACCAGATCAAACATCTCTGGAGAGACCTGAAAATAGCAGTGCAGCAACAGTCTGAATACAATCTGACAGAGCTTGAGAGGATCTGCAGAGAAGAATGGGATAAACTCCCCAAATATAGGTGTGCCAAGCTTGTACCCAAGAAGACTCGAGGCTGTAATCGCTTCCAAAGTTGCTTCAACAAAGTACTGAGTAAAGAGTCTGAATACTTATCTAAATGTGATATTTCAGTTTGTTTTTATATAAATTAGAAAAATATCTTAAAACCTGTTTTTACTTTGCCATTATGGGTATTGTGTGTAGATTTTTTTAACATTTTAAAATAAGGCTGTAACCTAAAAAAAATGTGGAAAAAGCCAAGAGGTCTGAATACTTTCCGAAGGCACTGTAGGGCAAATACAATTATTCTAATGGCAAGTTAACCGCATCTCTCTCTCTCGCTCTGTGGTGACTTAAATAAGAGTCAAGTTAAGTTCTCAACATTTTGCTAAATTTATCTGAACTAATGCCTATCTGAATTTCTGTCGGTGTCCATTTTGAAAGTGCTGAACGAAGACCTACCTCATCGCAGCTTGTTTGCTTGCACTTGCTTAAACTTAGAGATACTGTAAGTGTTAATGATATAAGAACAAACCTCATGAATTTACTGAAAATACATGTAATAATGTCTGTATGGTTAACAACTCAAAACTCATGTTGGCATTCGTTATTACTGAAGGATAATGCAGGTTACACAAATCCACAAGGAGTCAGTAGAAACCACATTTATTTAACCAAGTCAGCCATATCAGCTATGGTTTTTAAAAAGGTAGTTGAATGAAATGTTTTGCTGCCAGACGAGGCTCCGCAGATATCCAGGTGTAGCTGTGGTAAGGATTCACACCATGGTGCTGAAATGAAAGCTCTGATGTTGGGACAGCTTTATGTTGGCCCTAACAGTTTGTGAGCACTGTTTTTCACTGTTATAGTGGAATTAATGTATTGTTTAGTGTTGTGGTTTTGCTGGCATGCATCTAAAAAAAATGGTTGAGTTTGCCCCAACAAGATTTACATGCTAAAATCGCCACTGCTCGTGAGACTTGATTTTCATCTTGCGCACTGTGTAAGCATATCTGTCCTTTATTTCAGAGTGCTGCAGGTTATGTGCGTTCTGTTCTGTGTCTAGACCAATCAGATTCCCGGAAATCACAGGTTGTGCAGGCCGGGCACAAAGCACATTAACTAGCAAAACGCTCACCGCTCCACTTTCCTCCGGTAAATATATGCTGAACAAGAATATAAAGGCAACATGTAAAGTGTTGGACCCATGTTTCATGCTCTGAAATAAAAGATCCCAGAAATGTTCCATTTGCACAAAAAGCTAATTTCTCTCAGATGTTGTTAACAAATGTGTTTAGATCGCTATTAGTGAGCATTTTTCATTTGCCAAGATAATACATCCACCTGTGGCATATCAAGAAGCTGATTAAACAGCATGATCATTACACAGGTGCACCTTGTGCTGAGGACAATAAAAGGCCACTCTAAAATGAGCAGTTTTGTCACACAGCACAATTCCATAGATGGCTCAAGTTTTGAGGGAGCGTGCAATTGGCATGTTGACTGCATGAATGTCCACCAGAGCTGTTGCCAAATAATTTAATGTTCATTTCTCTACCATAAGCAGCCTTCAACGTCATTTTAGAGAATTTGGCAGTACGACCAATCGGCCTCACAACTGCAGACCACGTGTAAATTGGTAAACTGGTGTAAACTGCAGACCACACCAGCCCAGGACTTCCGTATCCGGCTTCTTCACCTGCGGGATTAGCTGAGACCAGCCACCAGGACAGCGGATGAAACTGTGGGTTTGTACATCCAAATTATTTCTGCACAAACTGTCAGAAAAACGTCAGCGTGCTTGACCTGACTGCAGTTTGGGTCGTAACTGAATTCAGTGGGCAAATGCTTACCTTCGATTGCCAGAACTGTGCTCTTATAGGATTAATCCCAGTCTCAACTGTACCAGGCAGATGGCAGTCAGCGTGTATGGCATTGTGTGGATGATGTCAACGTTGTGAACAGAGTGCCCCATGGTGGCAGTGGGGTTATTGTATGGGAAGCCATAAGCAACGGACAACAAACACAATTGCGTTTTATTCGATGGCAATTTGAATGCACAGAGATAACGTGACAAGATCCTGAAGCCCATTGTTGTGCCATTCATCTGCTGCCATCACTTCATGTTTCATCATGATAATGCACGGTCCCATGTCGCAAGGATCTGTACAACACAATTCCTGGAAGCTGAAAATGTCCCAGTTCTTTCATGGCCTGCATACTCACCAGACATGTCACCCACTGAGTATGTTTGGGATGCTCTGGATCGACATGTACGACAGCATATTCCATTTCCCACCAACTTCGCACAGCCATCGAAGAGGAGTGGGTCAACATTCCACAGGCCACAATCAACAGCCTGATCAACTCTATGCGAAGAAGATGTGTCGTGCTACATGAGGCAAATGATGGTCACACCAGATACTGACTGGTTTTCTGATCCACGCCCCTACTTTTTTTTCCTTCAGGTATCTGTGACCAACAGATGCATATCTGTATTCCTAGCCATGTGAAATCCATAGATTAGGACCTAATGAATTTATTCCCTTATATGAACTGTAACTGACATACAGAAGCAAGAACCCTTTACAGAAATGTATGTGAAGAAAACAAGATGATTTCTCAGTCTGCTCAACTGAGCTAATGATACCCACCGCAGCTACATAGGCTACAGCCAATGCGCTCTGTCCTTCTTGCTCTCTGGCCAGGGTAAACAAAGTGGTAATGTTATGTAGCCTATGGTATGTAGCCTATGTATAGCCCATTTATTTGTGTTTGGGTTAAATTAGTTTGTTTCCCACCCCAAGCCAGACATTATTCTGTACTTTTAGAGTTTAGGGGGTATGTCCCAATATCTATAAATTTAGCAGCTGGGTCCCCCCCCCCCACCTTGAGTAAGAAAATAGTGCATAATAAAGTATTCCAACATATAAGATTGTTAAATAAAATAGAACACAAACGCTGACAAACAATTTACTGTTTTATTTATCTAAAAATAAGTCTAAATAGTTACTTATTCATGACCACATACTGAATCCACAATTCTTCCAACATATTACTATTATTATTACCATTTCTCATTATTTATCCAGTCAGAATCTAAGGCTGTTTCCTCACTCTCTGCCCTTATTTCCCAGTTGCCCGAGTTTGTTATGAGGTGTCATGGTTGTTACATCCCAATAATCTCTCCTTTCTCCTGAAGTGTGCACTCACATTGGATTGGTGGAGGCATGGGCTAGGAGGAGTTTCCATATGCCAGTGATTTCCCTTTGAATCCATTAAGGGAAGTGAACAAGTGCACGCTTCGGAAGAAAGGAAAGATTATTGCGACGCACCACATGTTCTAACATAAACACAAATGTCCTGTTTACAGAGATGGTGCGGTAGCAGGATATGAGATATGACCTGGGCTCTTTCTCAGAAGTCTTTCCTGGATTCCTCACGTGTCTCATTAATTCCTTGATGAATCACCTTTTTCTTAAAATGCAATGGAGAAGATCCAAGCTTTATCCCCTCAAGCCTTCTCCTCCAATGCATTTTTTAGAATCAAATCAGCAAAGAAACCCTTTCGAGAATCGCCCCTGTAACAATAGCAACAGAAGAGATAGTAGTAAACGGAAAGGCAGTTCTAAAGGCAGCGCTGAAAAGTCACTGGCATCAGGCTCTAGGAGTTGACCTACACTCTCATTGAAAAGTCACTGGCATTAGGCTCTAGGAGTTGACCTACACTCTCATTGAAAAGTCACTGGCATCAGGCTCTAGGAGTTGACCTACACTCCCATTGCTCTGATGCCCATACAATATATTAAGCTGTTGGTCTTTATATGTTAAATATAAATAATCATAAGTCAGATTCAAGTATTGAAGGTTTAAAGCTACAAAGCCAAGTAATCTTTCAAATACATTACGTAGCAACACTGAGCAAAATCTTTAAGTTGCGTTTACCCCACACTAGGCTAGCTAAATTAATCAATTTCAAGTAGTGCACTAGTTTCCTCAAATACCCCCCAACTTGATATGTTGCTAGGCCATATATATTAAACAAAAGAAGTAACATGAAGATAATTCCTAATAAACTAAATGATATGATTGCTTCAACCTATTCCTTATACTTTAAGAGTAATTATTTCACAGCAGAAAGGCTAAGTACTACAACTAATGAAACACTGACTATGATGCTTGAAGTCCTTCCAAATGGGCGAATGCAGGGGAATCCATACTGATATTGATGTGGCTCATCCTTGATAACAGCAGTACCTTGTCTGTTTGAATCAGGAGTATGGTTCCCAGTTCAGTTTGGCCAACTAGTAGTAACACTAAACTAGTAGTAGCTAGTAAATACTAAAATGAACAGTGAAAATAATCCAGTTCAAATGTGTAGATAAGAGAATTGATCACAACGATTGGCCCATGTCTGTCAAAAAGGCACTAACAGACAACTCAGACTATTGATAGAATTATTAAGACACATTAAACTGAAATTCTGGTGGGGTGCTGAGCGGTGTTGCTTCCGGAGGTGTAGAGGTGCAGTCTTGTTTGGCATTGAGAAGATCACATCCATATTCCCTCTTCTTATTCCACTTATGTTGTGACCGTAAAGGACGCCCATCCATGTGGAGGTCAGTGCAGCTGTCCACAGACTGACCTCTTGAACACACCCGCAACATTATAGTGGTCACTCACTGGTCAGTCATCGTCACTTTCACTGCCAGACTCACTTAATTGCAGGTCATTCTCTGCAAAAAGTGGGAAAGTTATAAATCTGTTGAGTTCAAGTGGTGCATTTAACATCAACACCCCCATACCATGTCACAATATAGAACATTGGGAAAGCACGCTTCCAGCCTGATTAGGTTCTGTATAGGTCTTACACGTACAGTTTAGCCTACATTAGGGTTAGGCGATATTACGGTATAAATCGGAAGTCAACAATGTTTGACAGACATCAGATGACATCATAATGTGTCAGACAATAGTATATACACACACACACACACACACACACACACACACACTACCGTTCAAAAGGTTGGGGTCACTTAGCTTTTCTTTCAAAAACAAGGGGGAAAAAAAATGTCCATTAAAATAACATTAAATTGATCAGAAATACTGTGTAGACATTGTTAATGTTGTAAATGACAATTGTAGCTGGAAACGGCAGAATTTCTATGGAATATCTACATAGGCGTACAGAGGCCCATTATCAGCAACCATCACTCCTGTGTTCCAATGGCACGTTGTGTTAGCTAATCCAAGTTTATCATTTTAAAAAGGCTAATTGATCATTAGAAAACCCTTTTGCAATTATGAAAGCTATTCCATGCGAGAAATTGCCAAGAAACTGAGGCTCTCGTACAACGCTGTGTACTACTCCCTTCACAGAACAGCGCAAACTGGCTCTAACCAGATTAGAAAGAGGAGTGGGAGGCGCGCCCAGTGCACAAGTGAGCAAGAGGACAAGTACATTAGTGTGTAGTTTGAGAAACAGACGCCTCACAAGTCCTCAACTGGCAGATTCATTAAATAGCACCCGCAAAACACCAGTCTCAATGTCAACAGTAAAGAGGCGACTCCGGGATGCTGGCCTTCTAGGCAGTTTCTCTGTCCAGTCTCTGTGATAGGCAACTATGCCCAGAAGGCCAGCATCCCAGTCGCCTCTTCACTGTTGACATTGAGACTGGTGTCTTGCAGGTGCTATTTATTTAAGCTGCCAAATGAGGACTTGTGAGGCATAGACGTCTACAACATAGGCATTTACAACAATAATGTCTACACTGTATTTCTGATCAATTTAATATTATTTTAAAATGGACAAGAAAATTTGCTTGTCTTTCTAAAATGAGGAAATTTCTAAGTGACCCCAAACTTTATGACACACACCTCACTACTGTCATTGGTTACACTAATTGCACTGTGTGTCTACATAACCTGGTTCAAATATTCATGACATTACCCTGAGGAAGGCACAGTAATGCCGAAACATTGGTAAATACCCATTAAATTGCCTGGAGATTATACATGGAGTGTGCGACTTTATTTTGATAGTTTATTTGCCATTAGTCAGCACCTCCACACAAACTATTATTCTGGGTGTGCGCCAGCTCATGTTTTTTTAGGTAGGTAGACTTAGCCTACTATTCACATAATGCAAGAGTAGGTCTACAATGTAATTCGTAGATGGAGCGCAGCGCGCCAAAAGCTGATGATCAACTTCCAAATTAATCTAGGAGGCCAGTAACAGAGTTCTATCTCAAAAGGTTTTTGTTGTTGTTTGTGAATAGCCTACATAAAAACATGATATGGTAATAATGAGAAAGAGAGAACCAATAATTGCCAATAGAATAATCAAATGGGAAGTTTAAACAAACCTTAATTTTCTGGCCTCCACCTGACCAAAGCTTCAGGAAAAACTAATTGTGTGCAGCCGGAAAATCCTTGCAAACCAAACAGCCAATATTATAGGCCTACACTAGGCTTCTGTCAATGCAGTAAACATTACTTGTACAAGTTAACAGAAATATTCATTTATAAGTTTATTGTGCAAGTTTATTGTGCTTTGAAGATGCTAAATATTTGAGAGTGCATAACTATTCACCCCCCCAAAAGTCAATACTTCGTAGAGCCACCTTTTGCAGCAATTACAGCTGCAAGTATCTTGGGGTATGTCTCTATAAGCTTGGCACATCTAGCCACTGGGATTTTTGCCCATTCTTCAAGGCAAAATTGCTCCAGCTCCTTCTAGTTGGATGGGTTCCGCTGGTGTACAGCAATATTTAAGTCATACCACAGATTCTCAATCGGATTGAGGTCTGGGCTTTGACTAGGCCATTCCAGGACATTTAAATGTTTCCCCTTAACTTCTTAGGGAGCAGCGCATGAGGTGACCATTTTGGAGAGCCTGGCGTGCCCAAAGTAAAATGCCTCCCATTCAGGCCCAGAAAATAGGATATGCACATATTTGGTACCATTGGATAGGAAACACTCTGAATTTTCTAAAAGTGTTAACCATTTTTCTGTGAGTAAAACAGAACGGATATGGCAGGCGAAACCCCGAGGAATTTCTGTCCTGGAAAAAGTGGTTTTGACAGAGTGCCTCATTTGGAAACCCCTCCCTTATGAAAATGCCCATATAAGAGCATATGAATGCAGTACCGATCGCTTCCTCTGGATGTCAACAGTCTCGAGACAGTGTTCAGTTTTGTTTTGGATGCATTAGAGCAGAGAAGAAGAGAAAACAGAAAGTGTCCCCTTGGAAGTCAACAGAAGAGAACGCGCGCTCCCGAGAAGGCACGCTCTGTGTTTTTTTCCGTTCTTATAGCTCAGTTTATATTCCGGTTGATTTATTATAGTAAATATACGTAAAAGTGTTCCTAAGGATACATTTAAAATAATTTTTGATTGTTCTTGGACAAGTTTATAGGTATAAGATGAACGAGTTCTCTTCAGGTTTCAATGGAGGAGTGGAGGCTGTAGTTTCTGATTATAACGCGCGAACCAAACGGAGATTTATGGATAAAATACATTACTTTTTCTAACAAAAGAACCATGGATTGTCTTCGTTGGACACTTAGGAAGATCTCAGCAGAAGTTCTTCAACAGGTAATTGATTCGTTTTCGCTGTGAAATGTGTTATGTGTGAACCGTGATGGCTTATGAATTCATGGTAATGGCAAAAATATGTTAGGTGCTACCCTCAAACAATCAAATGTGCTGCTTTCGCCGTAAAGCCTTTTTGAAATCTGACAACGCTGTGATATTGCCAAGAAACAGAGCTTTTGAATATAAAATGGTTCTATACAAGTATTTAAAGCTGCGATGTGTAACTTTTTGGGCGACCAACCAAACTCTCATTGAAAGCAAGTCTAAGATGCTATGCTTCCTGTTCTTAAGTTTCGTCTTTGCATCTTTTACTTTCTGTTTTGTACACCAGCTTCAAACAGCTGAAAAAACAATATTTTTGGTAATTTAAATTATATTTCAGAGTGGTTTAGATGGTATAATGATTCTTCTTTTGGCACAAACTGAAAATAAGTGAACTATTAAGAGTTTTACAGGAGAGGAGAGAGACTGACACAGAGAGTAAGTGAGAGAAAGAGAGAACGGGAGAGATAGGGATGAACTTACTTAGTGTGCTCAATAGGTGTCCTCCACTGCGAGTTGGTGATGGTGGGGAGGTGGTGGTGACAGTGGTGAGGACAGGCATGCCCTGGTGGGGTGGTGGCCCTGTGGGGGGACCCCCAGGGGGTCTAGGGGAAGGGGGGCGCTTGGACTCGTCCTCAGAGTCACTACTGCTGGAACTGTCCCCACTACTGGAGGATGAGGAGCTGTGGGAGTCGGAGGACGAGTCCCCACTACTCATCTGATCCATGACCCGTGCCTCTGCCATTAGCTCTGTAGCACACACACACACACACACACACACACACACAGAGAGAAAACAATGACATCACCTCTGACCTTAAATCACAACACAAGAGGATTTACAAACACAGCAATTGTTTCATTTATATGACCATGGACTAGAATCTATACTGAACAAAAAATATAAAACCCAACATGCAACCATTTCAAAGATTTTACTGAGTTACAGGTCATATCAGGAAATCAGTCAATTGAAATAAATAAATCATGTCCTAATCTATGGATTTCACACAACTGGGAATACAGATATCTGTTGTATCTGTTGGTCACAAATAACTTTTAAAAATTGTCTCCAGCACAAGGTGTACCTGTGAAATGATCATGCTGTTTATTCAGTTTCTTGATATGCCACACCTGTCAGGTGGATGGATTATCTTGGCAAAGGAGAAATTCTCACTAACAGGTATGTAAACACATTTGTGCACAACATTTGAGAGTAATATGATTTTTGTGCAAATGGCAAATTACTGGGATCTTTTTTTTCAGCTCATTGAACATGGGACCAACACTTTACATGTTGCGTTTATATTTTTGTTCAGTGTAGATGGTTTGAGAGAAGGAAAGGTTTTACACATGATGCTCTACTGGTGGTCTACATACCTCTCTCAATATCATCCATGGGGGAGGCAGGGGACATATTCTCTTTGGGAGGTGAGCTCTTGGAGCCTGCTGGGGTCTTGCTGCTGCTGCCATTACCACTAGTCTTCATCTGCTGGCTCAGACGACAGGTCTGCTGCTCTATACGAGACTGGATCTTACTGCTGCCTTCAGCCCTGACAACACACACACACACACACACACACGATTATAGTTAACAACTAAATATGTAATGCAAATAAGAATGACAAGAGAATCTAGAAAGGAAGCAGTTCAAAATGGAGAGTTAGTGTCCAATAAGAAATGCTTATTGTTTTTCCATTGCAAAAATGTTTTGCTACAGTTTGCCCAAATAAACACAAGTCGACCGTAGTCTGTCCACCCACCTGGTCTTCTTGACAGCAATGTTGCTGTTGAGTTTCTCCAGACGGTACTCTCCGGTATCATGGTTTACGATGAGAATACATTCCTTCATATAAGGCCTCTTGGATCCTTTGAAGACTGTTACAGGGGCAGTGGATCCCTGGGTAAAAGGGGAAAATCAAGGTAATCAGTTGATCACTGGATATCGAGATTAAAAGGGGGGGAGGGTAATTTATGTGATTAATTCTTACCTCCAGATTGGGCAGTGTGATAGTAACTTGTTCTCCCTTTCCCACCTCCAGCTCCCCCTCACAGGTGGTGTCAATGGAGGCTGGTTTAAAGTCATCTGGATAAAAGAGATAAAAGAACAGTCTGAGCTCCAAACTACTGAATTATACAGCAAAGCATATGGGCAGACTGAAGGCTACGCACAAAAACATAATTGGTTTGGTCCATTCAAATATAATGAAGTTACCACAGTTCATCAACAGATGGTGCCACAAGGCCACCACTATTGTTGTAGCTACTCAAACGAATCAATGGATGCCAGAAGCAAGTGCGGCTAGCCAAAAGCCCAATTAAAAGTACAAACATGTAATAGTACGGTTTAAACTAAGGACTCTAAATGGATCACTAGATCACTTTTAATAAAGTGACATCGATTTAGACGAAGTGGCTAGCTATTTAATTTGAATCGTATGTTTGGGGGCTTAACGTTAACTAGCTAGCTATTATTATCATAGCAAGCTAGCTAGAAAGAAAGATCAAAATGTCACTTACATCTCACCGTGTGGTAAGCGCCTTTGGGTTGTTTCTCAAATGTTTCGCCTAATTTCAAAACATGTTCTTGATTATCAAAGTTTGAGTATGTTATTCCATTCATATTCTAGGTTTCAACCATATGTTAACAAACATGAAACTTTCCACGTCCATTCGATACCATCTATGACCGAACTATGGACTTCAAGAGCTAAGTTCTGCCCTTTCTTCGTTGTGATTGGTCAAACTGGTCTATTTGCGTTATTTGATTCGTTCAAAGACTTGTCAATCAACAATTGGGTAATTTCAGGCGGAAGTAGCTTCAGTGCTAATGTCACATGACCTGGGTTTGCTTCAAACAGTAGAGTACAGTAAGACGACAGGCTAAAACGGCTTCTCCAATAGAAATCCCCGATCACACTTATAGGCGATGTCATGGCGACGTTGGCTAGCTAAGCTCATGCGCAGAAACATGTCATAGGTCGTTCTTATGTCAGAAGATTTTGTTGTGAGTTAAAAGATTTTATTTTAGAAGAAACTACTATTAATGTTCATTTGAGAGACTGATATGTTTTATTTTGATCCAAATGATTTAACTTTCATTGTTAATTTGTTTATTTTTCATGGAAGATTCTTTATCCGTAAAATGAAGTGGGCGGAGAACAAACCCCTCTTCACATTATTTAAGATATAATTTCAAAATAATATTTCAATTCTCAGTAAATGTAAAAACAAAAAAGAAATATGCACCATAAAACTTTTAGACAAATTGAAATATATCTTGATATGTAATATCCCTGTCTGTTAGGTTTATGTACTCTTGTTTGTATATTTCTGTTTTTGTGTTTGTTTTGTTCATAATAATCAAAAATTAAAAAGTATAACGGTCGTCTCGGGCCTAAACGCGCATGTGCAGGCCGCCAAATCAAAGACACTCCTTCGATTTAAAGTCGATTTTTACGAAAATGAAACGTTTCATATGGTCACTTTCCTGACGTTGGAGTAATAACATGTTCAACTACTTAAGACATTGTGTCAAATCTAAGTTGTGCTTTTAGATTTTGAGAAAATTCACAACTAATGAAGAATCTTTCACTTCTCTCATTGACTTATCAAACCCCAAACACCGGCCTGGTCTGTTTCATAAACATTCCCGGGAGTCTCACAATGTTGCGCATCTGGGTTTTGAAACTCTGTGTCATAACCTTACAAGTGTTGTATATTTATGGAGCTTCTACACTATATATACACAAAATATATATACTATATATATATATATATTCAACGTGGCACCGTCATTGGATGCCGCCTTTCCAACAAATCAATTTCGACAAATTTCTGCCCTGCTAGAGCTG
Source organism: Brachymystax lenok tsinlingensis (assembly GCA_030435695.1). Classification (NCBI taxonomy): domain Eukaryota; kingdom Metazoa; phylum Chordata; class Actinopteri; order Salmoniformes; family Salmonidae; genus Brachymystax; species Brachymystax lenok. Next base: position 26,686,251 of record CM059781.1, on the reverse strand, counting down.
CCCCATCAACTGAAAGTGCTGTTACTGTGAAGTGGAAATGTCTAGGAGCAACACCTGCGAAGTGGTAGGCCACACAAGCTCACAGAACAGGACTGACGAGTGCTGAAGCGTGTAGCGTGTAAAAATCATCTGTCCTCGGTTGCAACACTCAATATCGAGTTCCAAACTGCCTTTGGCAGCAAGGTCAGCACAAGAACTGTTCATAGGAAGCTTCATGGAATGGGTTTCCTTGGCCAAGCAGCTGCACACAAGCCTAAGATCACCATGCGCAATGCCAAGCGTCAGCTGGACTGGTGTAAAGCTCTCCGCCATTGGACTCTGGAGCAGTGGAAACACGTTCTCTGGAGTGATGAATCACGCTTCACCATCTGGCAGTCCGACGGACGAAACTGGGTTTGGCGGATGCCTGGAGAATGCTACCTGCCCCAATGCATAGTGCCAACTGTAAAGTTTGGTGGAGGAAGAATAATGGTCTGGGGCTTTTTTTCATGGTTTGGGCTAGGTCAATTAGTTCCAGTTATGTGAAATCTTAACGCTATAGCATACAATGACATTCTAAACAATTCTGTGTTTCCAACTTTGTGGCAACAGTTTGGGGAAGTCCCTTTCCTGTTCCAGCATGAGAATGTCCCTTGTGCACAAAGCGAGGTCCATACAGAAATGCTTTGTTGAGATCGGTGTGGAAGAACTTGACTGGCCTGCACAGAGCCCTCACCTCAACCAAATCCATATTAATGCCCATGATTTTGGAATGAGATGTTTAACGAGCAGGTGTCCAACATACTTTTGGTCATGAAGTGTATATGACAACATCACACAGAACAGAGTGTGATGGAGAGGAGTCGTCGATGGCCTGCTCCAAAGTAGCGATGGGCCTATAATAAGTAGCCAAACAAACACAGCCAAACACTTAAAGGCCTAATGCAGACGTTTTTATATCAATATCAAATAATTTCTGGGTAACAATTAAGTAGGCTACCTTAATGTAATAGATTTCTATTAAAATGGGCAAAATAGCGGTTTAGAAAAAAACTCAAACTGAAAACCGCCCATGCAAATTTGCTGATTAGAAGGTACTGTGTAGATTGTATTTTCAACCAGCAACTATCAGGAAATAACACTACAAAATGTTTTTAATACTTTTACAGTGTTAGTTTCATCAGCTGTTGTAATATGAAATAAAACACAGAGAAAAATCATGTTTTTGACTGCACTGGGCTTTTAACCATTTTCAACTCTTAGAGCGTTTAATTTTTATTAAAGACAACATACAGCATATAGCCCAGTATTTCATAATACAGAACAGCATTGTTTGCATTGTTAAAAAGAATTGTGATTCTTAAGACAATGAGAGAGAGAGACAGTAGCCTAGTAGGCCAATACTTTGAACAGGTGGTCTAAGTAATTAATTAGTTACAGTCATTTGCTACTATGACGATGGAATAAATGAGCCTACGGGGCCGGGCTCTAACCCCAAAGCCTTGTTGTGGTAATAATAAGCTCTTTTCCTTTCCTAAACTGCTAATGAATCCTAATCCTTTAATGCCTGCTGTGTCTGTACTTTTGCTGTCTGCACAAGCCATAGCCTATGTACCCCATTTAAACAGTAGACTAGCTAGAGGATCAAATGTAGAGAAAGAGAATGTGAAGATTATGCAAGCCAAGACCACATTCATATGACAACATTGGTCACTGTAACTGTATATGCCCGAATCACCTCAAAGAGCTGAAAAGGTTGAAGTGCCAATCCCATCAGCTTCGTCTGGACCCTGTTGTTGGAGAATGACATCAAGTGTGGTGTGTTACTGTAAATGACAACCAGGTAGAGAGGGAGGGAGGGAGAGAGACAGAGAGGGAGGGAGGTAGAGAGACAGAGAGGGAGGGAATGAGAGAGACAATTGTCAATGTAATGAAAGAGAGGATGAGGCGAGGTAGAAGGGTAAAAGGCCTATAGAGATATAATGATAGGGTGGAGTGGAGAACACTGAAACGTAAATTAAAGAGGAGGGAAAGAGAGAGAGAGATTCTTTGCTAATTTATGGCGCAAATGTGTACAGTGCAGTACTTTTTGTAGACCCAACCAAAAACTTGGCATAGGCCTACTGCAACTTTACCATAGCAGTGTATGGTATCCATGACGAGAGCCCCATCCATGTGAAAGGAAAGCAGTAGGGGTTCTGTCAACATGAATGGAAGGAAACAAAGGCAATCCTATGGTGATATCAGTTTCCAGGGATTGCCCTTGAACTGTGGAAGGTTGAATTGACTCGTTTCCTAGCAGCAATGTTAAACTTTCCCTAATGATAATAGTGGGCCACAAAGGAGGATCCTCCATGTGCAGTAAGTTAATAGCCAGGCAGGGAGAGAGAGAATACCCCTGCCCCTTTTTTCACCATAGGATCCAGTGTCAGGCTGTGTAACAGGATATTGCAGGCTGAGCGGCTGACTTTACAACTAACATATGTCTATTCATGACCAGGTTTCATCTACTATTAAGAGCTGAATGGAGCGTAACCTGCTTATGGGCCTGGTGACAATCATGTCATTGTGATGAATTAAACAAAGCAACAACACAATGTAACAGTGTGATATACAGTATAACACATTTTTAATTGCCACTGGACATTATCTTACATGTGTTGGATTTTTGTGTAGCCTATGCAAAATCCCCCCTTCCCCGTCCTGTTTCCAAGGAGACTTCGTTTGTGAAGCATGCTGTATTATAGCGTTATACATCGGGGACACGAGTGATCCCCCAAATGCTCGCGCAACAAAAAAGATATATACCTATTATATCTGGTGAATTTTAAGAAGAAAAAACTAGAGCGTTAAAACGTCAGCAAATCGATGAAAGCCAAAGCGCAGACAAGCGAGTTTAGCTGCAAGTGACACTGTTGGTCCGGGATTCGGACCAGTTGGAAAGGAAATCTGCTCGTGATGCGATTCTCTGAGGAGGTGCTACTTTGAAAAGTAGCCTACTACTGAACATGTAAGTATGCCTATCAAATACACATACTTCTTTGAATGTAGCAATTTTGCAAGACGATGTCCCTTGCTGATTACAGTAGCGGTTTTCTGTTGAGGGATACGGAACGAAGCGAGCTGTGATTGTAGCCAATGTCGAAGTAAACGATAGGCTTTATATTATATTGTTTTGTGACTGAATGTGTCACATATTTGGGATGATTTTATTGCATTATGATTATATTGTTGGGAGGGCAACAATTATACAGCCGTTATGCATGCACTGTACAGTAGAGTAGCCTCACCTTTCCACTCATTAGTGCTCATTCCGAAAAAAGGTGACAACAGGAACAGTTTGCCTTTGTCCATGCCAAGATGAGAGTATAGAGCTCATTGGGCGGCTGACCAGTAGCTCTGTCTTGAATATTTTTATCAGATGAGTATAATTTGACTGGGGAGCTGTAGGACCATTTATAGGCTACTTTAATCGGTCTGTGTGGTCTCCGTGTTGTGTCTACGACCTATCTATCTCGCACACCCTATCTAGGTGAGGGAGAAGTGAGAGCTGCAGGAAAGGTCAGTACAAAGCAACTTATTCCGCCTGCGTGCCTGTAAATAGCTTAACCGCATTACCCGAATAAAACGTGTCAGAGATGGAAACAGCTGCCACACTGAGCTGTAATCTCACCTGGGGGAGTTCTGCTTTAGAGTAGGCTGCAGTCTGTCATCAATGGTACCAGGGCCGGTGTTGTGCCGAAAATCTCCCCCCATGTCAGAATTCTTCACCTCCCCTTCTAATTTCCTTAATTTTGTGGCTAGAGTCATATACTTTCTGTGGCACACATCAGAGTCAAATACTTTCTATAGAACAAACTTCACGTCAGGATAGGCAACCGAAATTAATAATGTATGTGTGTTATATTAAACATAGAGGAGGGAGTTTTCGGCACAACACCGGCTCTATCTTTTGGGGTGCTCATTCACGATTGAGTGATGATGACCTATTTTGAAATTCGGTATGATTAACTTGGGTTGGAGGGTATTACAAATATAACATTTTCTTGAGACAATATGTGTGGACATAGGCAGCCGTTGCAATTGGAGGATGCATTTTATGCATATTCTACTGAATGAAAATATAAACGCAGCATGTAAAGTGTTAGTCCCATTTTTCATGAGCTGAAATATATGATCCCAGAAATGTACCATCTGCACAAAACGCTTATTTCTCTCAAATGTTGTACACATATTAGTTTACATCCCTGTTAGTGAGCATTTCTCTTTTGCCTAGATAATCCATCCACCTGACAGGTGTGGCATATCAGGAAGCTGATTAAAAAGCATGATCATTACAGAGGTACACCAAGTGCTGAGGACAATAAACGGGCACTCTAAAATGTGAAGTTTTGTCACACAAAACAATGCCATAGATGTTTCAAGTTTTGAGGGAGCGTGAAATTGGCATGCTGACTGCAGGAATGTAACCAGAGCTGTTGCCAGATAAATTAATGTTCCTTTCTCTACCATAAGCCGTCTCCAATGTCGTTTTAGAGAATTTGGCAGTACATCCAACCGTCCTCACAACCGCAGACCACATATAACCACACCAGCCTATTAAACTGAGGAGTATTTCTGTCTTAAACTCATTCTGACTGGCTGTGCCCAGCTTCCCAGTGGGTGGGCCTGACCCCCAAGTGGGTGGGCCTGACCCCCAAGTGGGTGGGCCTATGCTGTCCCAGGCCGGCCCACCCATGGCTGCGCCCCTGCCAATTCATGCGAAATCCAAAGATTGTGGCCTAATCAAACAGGCAAAAAAGTGGAGTTTCAATTCAACGGCTCAGACACGAGACGAATGTGGCAGGGTCTACAGACAATCACGGATTACAAAGGGAAAACCAGCCAAGTCGCGGACACCGACGTCTTGCTCCCAGACAAGCTAAACACCTTCTTTGTCCGCTTTGAGGATAACACAGTGCCTTCGATGTGGCCCGCTCCCAAGGACTGTGGGCGCTCGTTCTTCGTGGCCGACGTGAGTAAGACATTTAAGCATGTTAACCCTCTCAAGGTTGCCGGCCCAGACGGCATCCCTAGCCGCGTCCTCAGAGCATGCGCAGACCAGCTGGCTGGAGTGTTTACGGACATATTCCATCTCTCTCTATCCCAGTCTGCTGTCCCAACTTGCTTCAAGATGTCCACCATTGTTCCTGTACTCAAGAAAGAAAAGGTAACTGAACTAAATGACTATCGCCCCATAGCATTTACTTCTGTCATCATGAAGTGCTTTGAGAGGCTAGTTAAGGATAATATCACCTAAACTTTACCCGACTCACTAGACCCACTTCAATTTGCTTACCGCCCCAATAGATCCACAGACCATGCTATCACCATTGCACTGCACATTGCCCTGTCCCACCTGGACAAGAGGAATACCTATGTAAGAATGCTGTTCAATGACTATAGCTCAGCCTTCAACACCATAGTACCTTCCAAGCTCATCATCAAGCTCAGAGCCCTGGGTCTGAACCCCGCCGTGTGCAATTGGGTCCTGGACTTCCTGACGGGCCACCCTCAGGTGGTGAAGGTAGGAAACAACACTTCCACTTCACTGATCCTCAACACAAGTGCCCATCAAGGGTGCGTACTCAGCCCCCTCCTGTACTCCCTGTTCACCCATGACCGTGTGGCCACACACGCCTCCAACTCAATCATCAAGTTTGCAGACGACACAACCATAGTAGGCCTGATTACCAACAATGACGAGACAGCCTACAGGGAGGAGCTGAGGGCCCTGGCAGAGTGGTGCCAGGAAAATAACCTAAGACCCTCACAAACTTTTACAGGTGCACAATTGAGAGTATCCTGTCTGGCTGTATCACCACCTGGTACGGCAACTGCACCGGCCGCAACCACAGGGCTCTCCAGAGGGTGGTGTGGTCTGCCCAATGCATTACCGGGGGCACACTGCCTGCCCTCGATGATACCCGATGTCACATGAGGAAATCAACCACACGAGCCACGGCCTGTTGACCCCGATATCATTCAGAAGGCGAGGTCAGTACAGGTGCATCAAAGATGTGACCGAGAGACTTAAAAACAGCTTCTATCTCAAGGCCATCAGACTTAAATAGCCATCACTAGCCGGCTACCACCCGGTTACCACCCTGCACCTTAGAGGCTGCTGCCCTATATACATAGACATGGGATCACTGGTCACTTTAATAATGTTAACATACTGCTTTACTAATTTCATATGTATATACTGTATTCTATTCTACTGTATTTTAGTCATTGCCACTCTGACATTGCCCGTCCTAATATTTATATATTTCTTAATTCCATTATTTTACTTTTAGATTTTTGTTTATTGTTGTGACTACTGCACTGTTGGAGCTAGAAACACAAGCATTTCACTACACCCGCAATAACATCTGCTAAATGTGTGTATGTGACCAATAAAATTTGATTTGAACTGTAACTCAGAAAAATTGTTGAAATTGTTGCGTTTATATTTTTGTTCAGTATATAATGATATACTACACCTAAACAAATAGCACTATACCACTCCTCAGGGGAAAAACATTTTAGTGCCCCCCCCCACCTCTCCTGCAGTTGTAAAAAGTTTGTAATTGGGCAGAGAGAAAACAAATTGCAGTTTTACAGCAAATCTTCTACAATGCTACCCATTTTTCCATGGGGTGGAGATCAGTTTTTTCCGTTTTAAAACTAATTTCCTCCAATTCTTTACCATGACTTATGCCATGTTAATGATATCTAAGTGAGAGTGACAAAAAAAAATAGATGGGGGCCCCCTGGAGGTCAGGGCCCCTGGATATGCGCCCTGCGTGCCAGGTTGGTATTCGGCCATGATTGCTACAAGTTTAGATAGCTGGCTAGACTAACTTACCAAAATAGTTTATGGCTAATTGAGTGACTGTCAGTGACTGACATGTCAAGAGAAAAATTGCAGAACCAAATTTTAAACTACTACCATTATAACTCTCAACAGTAAGTTGAGGCCCCAACTTCCTAAAAAAAGTTTGCCTTTAAAAACTTAAATGGGGGTGGGGTTTGAGGGCACCCTAGCGGCCTGGGGCCCTGAGCGACCGCTTATGTTGCTTATGCCTGGAGCAGCCCTGAGTGGTGCTAAATCTTAGAATCACATGTAGGGCTAAAGCCAAGTATCATGATTTTGGTTAGAGCAGGAGGAGCAGGTGCACTCCAGCCTTTAGGGAGCGGCACGGGTAAATGATGACTAAGCTCCTGGCGTTTCACTGGTTTGATAGGGCCCAAGAGCGGTAGAGGTATTATAGAGCCAGAAGTGCCTTTTTAAAGTTGCAATATGTAACTTTTTGGGCGATCCGAACAAAATCACATAGAAATGTGATTTATAGATCTGTCATTCCTTATTAAAAGCAAGTCTAAGAAGCTGTAGATCTGTTGTACGTGCGCTATTTTGTCATCAAACTTTGTCATCAAAGTCTGGCATTCTCTGGATGAAATCATGCTGGATTGACAGCATGGCCAATGTATTCAACCTTTTCTGGTCTATTGTGTTTTAAGCTTGGAAAAGAGACCCTTTCAGACAGACGCTATAAATCCTTAAACCCAGACTTTGACCACACACCCTCTCCACCAAATAGCAGGCAAGGGAAGCAAAATAGAGATTGCTTTGCAATGCTCGTAGTTAGGTACTGATTCCTTCCAAATTTTGGAATTTGCGATTTGCCTGTAGATTATCGATTGTGATTCATGAATGACTGCTTGTCTAGCTAGCTAGCTTGCTAGCTAAGATATTGAAAGTATGATGTTGACATGAGCTACTGTAGATAAAACGTGATTTGACATAATTTTATCTGTGGCCAATGACCTTGAGCCTTCTTGGACTGGCACTTCTACTGTAAATATATGGCAGTAGCCAAGGGGGCTTGAACTGCATAGCTCGCCTTGTAGATTTTGCGGTGACAGTGTCCCCATGAATGGCAGAACACTGAGCCAATCACGGCGCAACTAGAGAAGATTTCCAACGCTTTATGCTCTGTTCTTTCGCTGGCTGCCCCTCCACCACAGAAAGTACTGAGCTAGACTGACCTGCATTTTGGAGCTTCCTTACTGAAGAAAGAGACCATGTTTGTATGCGGCTTTATTAACTCAAGGATACATTTTCACATTGTGACACGAATTAATGCCGTAATATAAAAAAATATATATTTACAGTACCAGTCAAAGTTTTGGACACACACTCATTCATGGGTTGTTCTTTACTTTTACTATTTTCTACATTGTAGAATAATAGTGATGACATAAACTATGAAATAACACATATGGAATCATGTAGTAACCAAAAAAGTTGTAGTAACCAAAATGTAGTAACCAACAAATCAACATATATTTTATATTTGAGATTCTTCAAAGTAGGCTTCCTTTGCCTTGATGACAGCTTTGCACACTCTTGGCATTCTCTCAACCAGCTTCATTATGTGTCACCTGGAATGCATTTCAATTAACAGGTGTGCTTTGTTTAACTTCTTAGGGAGTGGCTCCCGAGGTGACGGTTTTGGAGAGCCTGGCGTGCCCAAAGTAAAATGCCTCCCATTTAGGCAGAGAAAATAGGATATGCACATATTTAGTACCATTGGATAGGAAACACTCTAAATTTTACAAACGTGTTAACCATTTGTCTGTGAGTAAAACAGAACGCATATGGCAGGCAAAACCCCAAGGAATTTCTGTCCTGGAAAAAGTGATTTTGACACATTGCTCATTTGGAACCCCTCCCTCATGAAAATGACCATATAAGGGCATATGAATGCAGTACCCATCGCTTCCTTTAGATGTCAACAGTCTCGAGACAGTGTAAATTTTCATTTTGGATGAATTAGACCAGAGAAGAAGAGCAAACCAGGAAGTGTACTTTTTATGTCAACAGTACCCAACGCAAGGCCTCCGACAAGGCGCCGCAGTGTCTTTTTACCGTCTTTATCGATCAGTTTATATTCCGGTTGATTTATAATAGTAAATATACGTAAAAGTGTTCCTAAGGATACATTTAAAACTATGTTTGATTGTTCTTGGACAAGTTTATAGGTATAAGATGAACGAAGTTCTCGCCACGTTTCAATGGAGGAGTGGAGGCTGTCGTTTCTGATTATAACGCTTGAACCAAATGGAGATTTATGGATAAAATACATTACTTTTTCTAACAAAAGAACCATGGATTGTCTTCGTTGGACACTTAGGATGACCTCAGCAGAAGTTCTTCAACAGGTAATTGATTTGTTTTCGCTGTGAAATGTGTTATGTGTGTGCCATGATGGCTAATGGATTCATGGCTATGGGAAAAATATGTGAGGTGCTACCCTCAAACAATCAAATGTGCTGCTTTCACCGTAAAGCCTTTTTGAAATCTGACAACGCTGTGATATTGCCAAGAAACAGAGCTTTTGATGAGTATGGAACACTTGTATATTGGTGGATGTTTAATAATTCAACTTTTGGATTTTGAATTTGGCGCCTTGCATTTCACCTGGTAGTGTCGGGATTGGGGCGCTAGCGCCTCAGCAATCCCTGAGAGGTTAAAGTTAATTTGTGGAGTTTCTTTCCTTCTTAATGCGTTTGAGCCAATCAGTTGTGTTGTGACCAGGTAAGGGTGGTATACAGAAGATAGCCCTATTTGGTAAAATACCAAGTCCATATTATGGCAAGAACACCTCAAATAAGCAAAGAGAAACAACAGTCCATTACTTTAAGACATAAAGGTCAGTCAATCTGGAAAATTTCAAGAACTTTGAAAGTTTCTTCAAGTGCAGTCGCAAAAACCATCAAGTGCTATGATGAATCTGTGGCTACCGCCACAGCAAAGGAAGACCCAGAGTTACCTCTGCTGTAGAGGATATGTTCATTAGAGTTACCAGCCCAAATAAATGCTTTACAGAGTTCAAGTAACAGACACATCTCAACATCAACTGTTCAGAGGAGACTGCGTGAATCAGGCCATGGTCGAATTGCTCCAAAGAAACCACTACTAAAGGATACCAATAAGAAATAGAGACTTGCTTGGGCCGAAGAAAAATGAGCAATGGACATTAGACCGGTGGAAATCTGTCCTTTGGTCTGATGAGTCCAAATTTGAGATTTTTGGTTCCAACCACTGTGTCTTTGTAAGACGCAGAGTAGGTGAACGAATGATCTCCGCATGTGTGGTTCCCACCGTGAAGCATGGAGGAAGAGGTGTGATGGTGCTTTGCTGGTGACACTGTCAGTGATTTATTTAGAATTCAAGGCACACTTAACCAAGATGGCTACCACATCTTTCTTTAGCAATACGCCATTCCCATCTGGTTTGCGCTTAGTGGGACTATCATTTGTTTTTCAATAGGACAATGACCCAACACACCTCCAGGCTGTGTAAGGGCTATTTGACCAAGGAGAGTGATGGAGTGTTGCATCAGATGACCTAGTCTACACAAACACCTGACATCAACCCAATTGAGATAGTTTGGGATGAGTTGGACCGCAGAGTGAAGGAAAAGCAGCCAACAAGTGCTCAGCATATTTGGGAACTCCTTGAAGACTGTTGGAAAAGCATTCCAGGTGAAGCTGGTTGAGAGAATGCCAAGAGTGTGCAAAGCTGTCATCAAGGCAAAGGAAGCCTACTTTGAAGAATCTCAAATATAAAATATATTTTGATTTGTTTAACACTTTTTTGGTTACTACATGATTCCATATGTGTTATTTCATAGTTTTGATGTCTTCACTATTATTCTACAATTTAGAAAATAGTAAAAAATAAAGAAAACCCTTGAATGAGTAGGGATGTCCAAACTTTTTACTACTCTGCCCCATTTACCCTGAATGACGGGTCACCACTGCATATAGCCTATAGTCAGTCCCAGGTGACTCTCAACACTTGATGGGACGGACATCTTAGTTTAGTTTATCATCTGTAATTTATGCTGTATAGATGAGGTAGGCGGCCGGTAGCCTAGTGGTTAGAGCAGTGGGCCACTAACCGAAAGTTTGCTGGTTTGATTATCTGAGCCGACAAGGTGAAAATCTGTGGACGTGCCCTTGAGCAAGGCATTTAACCATAATTTGCTCCAGGGGTGCCAGATTACTATGGCTGAGCCTGTAAAACAACACATTTCCCTGAAGCTCTCAAGTGTATGTGACAATAAAAAAACATCTATGTAAAGACCATATCTCTTCTGTGCGTGATGGAAGGATTGCAAAGGAAGGCATGCAAGGGCACTCTCACTCCATGCTTCCATGATTTTCTTTACACAACTGGATTTATATAGAATTCCCCCTGGTTTATAATATTATAGAACTCACTCTGCACTACTAAAGCATGAAACACACTGAGAATATCACTGCCAATAGGTAATTATCACAGTGAGAGGCCGTTTCTTCTCTTGCTAAAACAAAAGCAAAAGCGGTACCTGCTGCATGCCGACCTGGTAGCGACGAACCTAACATTTCTACTTGTAGAATCGCAATGCTCGTTAGTGGCCAACAACTTGACTTTGAGCCAATCAGCGAGCACGAACACCCACTTAGGGGAGCCAACAGGAGAGACAACAAAAAGGAAAAAATAGGGCATTTTCTCTGTACATCCACGGATGAGCCAACATATGCAATGCTGGCTATGGGACGGTAGCTAACTAAATGCACAGACGCAACACATACAACACTAAATACTTCCTACAAGCTAGCTAACTACTGCAGCTGACATTATAATTAAATCACAATGGATTAGCTAGTTTCCATGAAACTGCTGCCTGTGTTAGCCGCTGAGTTAGCGCAGAGTCCTTAGCTAGCTAGCTATCTATGTTGTGCTAACATTAGCTAGCTAGTATGGGATTATGGAGCGTGAATTAAATTGTTTCTTCGACATCTTGCTAGGTAGTTATCTAGCGGTGGCCATCTGGCTAGTACCAACAAGGGTTTTCTACAAAATAGTAACATTAGCGCAGCTAGCTAACATTAGAATCTAGACACACACAAACATGCATTGCCAAACAACAGTACTGCCACCTTCTGGTTTGGAGTATTTTATCAAGGCTGAGTGGCTGACTACTTCAAGGTCTTTGCTGTGTGAACATAAAAGAGATTGACTTGCAGGCAAACGTTTGAAAATCCTACTGGTGTGTCTGAGCTTTAAGACACAAGCTTGACATTGAACAACAAGAGTGGTCATAGCCTTAACAGGTGGATTATTCACACTGTGCCTCTCAGAGCTCAACAGGGATTTAATCAAGCGATGTGCTGTGGACAAAGGTCAGGAAATGTTGCTGTTGGTTCCTACACTACAGTATGTCCAACTCTCTCTCTCACACACACACACACACACACACACACACACACACACACACACACACACACACACACACACACACACACACACACACACACACACACACACACACACACACACACACACACTGTTGCTCACTTAAAAGAGTCAATAGCACTAGATGTAATTAGACAGACAGGCAGTTTACTCAGGCTGAAGCAGCAGATATCCCTGGCAGGCAGGTAGGTGAGGGGTCTTATGCTGGTGTACACTTGAGACAGCCATCCTAATGCCTATTGCTGATGCCTACTTGAAACAGTCATCGTACCGTAATGCAATCTGTTTTCATTTGGAGCATGTTGGCATTACTTTTCTGCTCTGAGTGTAATTGTGTTCATTCCATTAAGCTATTGGCTGAAATCAGGACTTTTAGGTCCAATGACTTCCAAATAGTTAAGTAAAAGCCATTAGAGAACAGTCATTAGGTGATTAACGGTAATAACTCATATTCTACTTTTGCGTAGTATACCAATCAAGATGCATTTACACCCCCATATTCACTGCATAACTGAGCAGACTCATGTACTGAATTTTACCGTAAGGTTTGAGGCTCCTTAATCTGTGTCCTTCTCAAAATGCTTAGGTTAAGCCTATTTACTGTAGCAAACACAGCTTGTGTTCCTGAGTGGATCTCGAACATACTGGCCTTTGGATTTCGGTATGAGTCATCAATTGGCTTCTTATTTGCACAATGTCCACTGCTGCTGTCCAACATATTTGTGACAGACAGGAGATATATTTTTATACTTGGATGAAAAATCATAGGGTGCCATGAATATTGCTTCATGTGTATCTTATTAGGAGATTGTCTGTGTCCCTCCTTCCTAATGCAGCAGCATTAGCTCTGACTGGACTGACTGATGGAGGGGAGGGTCTACCGTGTACCCCCCTGCACCTTGAAAGCACTGCCATCGAATCAGTTGCTTGGCACTTGCCCTTGATCAGAGGAATGCTGCCTTTCAAGAGCACCATTAACTCTCTAACGTAAAAAGAATGTGGAAAATGAAAAACTGATTAAATAACTCAATCTCCACTATCAAACTCCCATGATATGGCTTCCTCATAGCGTGAATCCGGAATAAGTGGGACACTTTTTGCATTTCTGTCTTCTGTAACCTCTTTTGACATTTATTCAACTTATTAGCCCAACACATTATACATTTCTGAAATCCTCAAGATGTTTCCTAATCACAAAAAAGAACAACAAAAATGTTGATATCGTATTCACAGGAGGCATGACACACCCATTTGTCAAAACCATATTTTCAGTTTGCATTTGAGACAGTAGGTTAGATAAACTGGGATACCCTTATTAAAGTCCTAATTGTACCCCAATGACAATTCAATTTTGTGTGATTAGGAAACATCTTAGGATTTCGTGAATTGACTAATATGCTGGATAGATCCCTGAAGAGGTTACAGAAGACGGAAATGCAAAAAGTGATACAATATATTTTTTTAAGGATTTAGGACTACAAAAACTAGAGCACTGCCTAACCTATGTACTGTACAGGTGGTTGCTAAAGTAAACTGGATCTCTTTCCTCCATTGGAAAAGCCTATATAAGACTGTCCCACTTTACCTACTCCATGCCTTCCTACTTTAGCTAGCAATGGTTGGTAAAGCGAGACAACAATGTTTTTTATTTATTACAAAATTTAAACACAATATTGGCAACTTATATGTATTTTAATGCACCAGTACATAGTATGCACATTTCCATCACACTATGGCACAGTGCATTATTTATGAAAGTTTTATAACTTTAACATCAAAACTGAAAAAAGCCACTGATCTTACCGTGTGCTTGGAGGGGTGAGCTTCCTGTTTGAAGTTTGCTCTGCCCCCCTCTATGATGTCACACCAATGAAGTGATGTGATTTTGATCATGTGGTTTCTCTGCAAGGGCTTAGTAACAATAGTTTTGATTTTCTCTTGTCAAACCAAGATAAAAACGTGTCAGGATTAAGCTGTCCCAGTTTATATGATGTCCCACTCTTTCCAAATTCACTATTGCTATAATTTATTGGTTACAGGTCAAGGTTTTAATGGAAAAACAGAACAATACAATTGCAATTTGATAGTGTCAGCCAGGTAAATAACGACTGCAGAAAGCCTGTTCATTTTAGAGGGCACCCCCGCCCCCCCTCCACCACAGTAACTTCTTCCCCAGGAACCTCAGAGCAACCTTTATTCCTGCCTGGTGGCTAAACAGATCCTATTGTGTCTTGTTAAAACATCAGTCACAGCTGCATGAAGAGGGGGAGAGAGAAAGAGAGAAGGAAAGGGAGATGAGAGGGAGAGGGGGATGAGAGGAGAGAGAGAGGGAGAGATATAAAGGCAGAGGAGGATCCCCCTCCCAGACAGACAATCAACAAAAGCGCATCAGGCTAGGCAGGCCCGGGGCGGTGGTGCAGAGGGCGCAGCAGAGCACACACAAACACACACACATGGCTGTTGTGGAGAGCCAATAATTACCATCACTGGGGTATTTAAAGACTATACAGCTGGGGCAACAACACACCACTAATGACTCACTGCACGCTGATCTATAGCTGTTTAGGATAGTGAAATGGTTAATTAACACACATGCACACACACACACACGCCCTCACGCACACTCACACACGCATAAGGCTTGTTTTCAGCTGTCATCAGTTGTCAGGGTTTCCATCCGCGAACAAGGAGAATAAAAAGCCAAGTGGAAAATCAATGGCACTTAGTCAAAGAGTAAAGCAGCAAGGTCACGAGTCAGTCACCACTAAATAACATGCTAATACCCCTGTGCTTACTGTACTACCCATGTTCTGCTGTGTCAAACAAAACATACCAGGCCTGTCTGTTGGGGCTTAGAGTGTCATTTGGTTCTGGGTTGCTGAGATTAGTTGGGGGTTAAACCTCTTAAAATGGGAATGGGTCTTTGACTACTGGTATGAATGAACTATACTGAGCGAAAATATAAACGCAACATTTAAAGTGTTGGTCCCATGTTTCATGAGCTGAGATAAAAGATCCCGGAAATGTTCCATACGTACAAAAAGCTTATTTCTTTCAAATTTTGTACACACATTTCTTTACACCCTTGTTAGTGAGTATTTATCCTTTGACATGATAATCCATCCACCTCACAGGTGTGGCATATCAAGAAGCTGATTAAACAGCATGATCATTCCACAGGTGCACTTTGTGCTGAGGACAATAAAAGGCCACTCTAAAATGTGCAGTTTTGTCACACAACATAGTGCCACACATGCAGTTGGCATGCTGACTGCAGGAATGTCCACCAGAACTGTTGCCAGAGAATTTTATGTTAATTTCTCTACCATAAACTGCCTCCAATATAGTTTT
Source organism: Brachymystax lenok tsinlingensis (assembly GCA_030435695.1). Classification (NCBI taxonomy): domain Eukaryota; kingdom Metazoa; phylum Chordata; class Actinopteri; order Salmoniformes; family Salmonidae; genus Brachymystax; species Brachymystax lenok. The sequence continues at coordinate 26,670,587 of CM059781.1, read as the reverse complement.
AGAAAATTTGTCAGTACGTCCAACTGGCCTCATAACCACGCCAGCCCAGGATCTCCACATCCGGCTTCTTCTGGAGGACCGAGTGGCGCACCGGTCTAAGGCACTGCATCGCAGTGCTAGAGGCGTCACTACAGACTCGGGTTTGATCCCGGCTGCATCACAACCGGCTGTGATCTGGAGTCCCATAGGGCAGTGCACAATTGGCCCAGCGTCATCCGGGTTAGTGGAGGGTTTGGCCAGTGTAGGCCGTCATTGTAAAAAATAATTGGTTCTTAACTGACTTGCCTAGTTAAATAAAGGTTAAATAAATAAAAAAGTACATTTACCTGCGGGATCGTCTAAGCTAGCCACCCAGACAGCTGATGACACTGAGGAGTAGTTCTGTCTGTAATAAAGCCCTTTTGTGGGGAAAACAGCCTGGCTCCACCCATGGCTGCGCCCCTGCCCAGTCATGTGAAATGAACTGTAACTCAGTAAAATCATTGAACTTGTTGCATGTTGCGTTAATATTTTTGTTCAGTCTAGTTACACATAGGCGTGGTCTTAATGGGTCAATCAATTCCTACTGTAGGCCTACAAACAGGCCCCACCTGTCATGTTGTATGTTGTTTCACCGTCCATCGGAATTCCACAATGGCATTCCCATGCACATGCTATAGATTATTTTGTCATCACAACAGGTCCACTGACAGCGTTTGAAATTATGTCAATACCTTTTCTCCACAAGATTCAACCTAGCCTACAGTACTAGGACCTGTTTGCGTTTATAACACGCTATTAGTAAGACCAGCGGGAAAATATGACCCAGAGCACCCATTGTTGGTGTCTGACTGAGCCACTGCTAAAATATTATCTCCCGTTAATTATCTCCCATTAATAAACCTGAGATTAGCCGTTGTGCTTTGTTCAATGCACGAATTAGCTATTTTCTTTGTTTCTTAAAGAACATTCAAGGTGGATGAAATCTATGGGTGTAGGCCTGTACCTGTGGTAGCCTATAGCTGTTCTGTCATAATGAAAGTCCCTCTTGTGCTAAAAGGCAGACACATCACAGTTCACAGCTCTCTGCTTGGTAAAAGCTCCTCCTGTGTGTTCTCTGTGTGCACACATCATTGGACTAGCCATGAGTAAATATATAGAGAGGCTCCAGCTGTGCTCTTTCCCACCTCTGTGCCTCAGCCTTCCCCCCCCACACCTCAGCCCTGCCTGGCTGGCTGGTCCTTCTCCCTGCCTATGGACTGGCTTTGGTTGAGTGGCTGGAAGGCTGAAAGGTAATGACTGATCACTCTTCTCTGTGGGGTGCCCATGCTAGCAGCCTAGCACACAAGACCCAGCCTACAGACTACAGCCAGCCACGTAACAGCAGTTCCAGTCCACAGCACTCTCTATTTTAGGACAGTAGCTCACCAGGAATTCCCATCAGCTCCTCTGGTGGAATTAGCCGCTAGCCACCATTCACTGTACCATTATGACTTGAGTGGTTTGAGGTTTGGCCTTAAGAACATTTTAGAGGAAAGAGCAAAGAAGAAAATCTCATACAAAGAGCTATTGTTATTTTATGCCTATACTCCATATTTTTCAACTGTTGTAGAATATCTCCAGTTTCTAAATGACTACAAAAGGTATTCCTCACAGAGGGAGAGACATGGAAGCATGCCGAGAGAGCAATCAGCACACAGATGTGGAATGGTAATGACCGTAACGGCATGCAGCGTATCTCATTTACCTGCATGGTTGAAGGCAGGCAGTGTATAACCTACAAGAAAAGGGATACGTTTCACGGCAAAGGAATACATTGTTGACTCCCAGTACAACAGGAGAACTATTGAGATTCAGGCCAGGCTTCAGACTCTGTCCATTTGTTGTTGAGTTGGGAGGATTATCCTCAAACGAGCTGAATCGTCATGCTTCTGGTTCTGAATCTCCACTGACTGTGTTTAGGTAAAAGGGTCTCAGTCGGTCAACGTCCCTCCCAATGATAAGAGAAGCATTCTGATTAAAGAATTCTAAGGCACTGTCTGGTTTAGTAGCATCCCTTGATAGTTGAAACTCACTGCATATGATTATTTTCAGGGACTGGTGAAGCAGTATAATCAAACGGCTGGTCTGACAGATTGTAATCTCGGTTTACCCGGAACTAAAGTCTCACATAATTGGTCAGCTGCTCGATTAAGTTCTGGGTCCATACATGTTAATAGAAGACATCAAGAAATGCTAGAATGAGGAGCAAAACCGGAACGAGGAGCTCCTCCCTCTCTCTTTGCGAGTTATGGGTAAATGTCCCCTCTCCTTCCGAAATACGAAATATGTGCCTAACACCTGCAAAATCGTGATTTTTCCAAATAACCAGAGACAAAAAACACCAGAACTACTGCTGGTCTTATTCTACACATCCCATTTAGTACCGACAGATTGTCTTGGTTTACACACAGAATCTTTCCACAAGCGATTAGACAGACTGAAACAATGTCATTTTCTTTCTTTCTCTGTGGCTGCCTGAGGCTACAGTGGCTTCTGTAGGATGGTAAATGACCATGCAGCCTCTCAGAGTGGGGCGTCCATGTTGGGTCTGTCTCTCCAAAACAAAAATGGAAGCTCTCCGGTGTGTCTGTGTGTGTCTTTTGTTCAGAAAAATGAAACCCCATAGGCACAATATAATTTTGTGATAATGTACTGCCTGTAAGCTTTCCCTGCCATAACAAAGGAATATCTGTCTAATGGTGTTGTATTGTTTCTGCAAATTAACATTATAACTTTTCAAACAATCATCGTTTTTATTCAGCTTCTACTCTCATGGATGCTGCTCTTAGTTTGAGCTGTCTGAGGTGGAATACATTGTTGATATTCAGTAGTCAAGATCTGTTTCTCAGGAATGCCCTTTTTTTCTCAGGTGCATTTCCTAGTAAACATCCTTGAGGGTTTTTTACTGTAATACTGAGGGTTCTGTGTTGAGTTCTAGAAGCAGGATGCTAGAGAGGTATGATCAAGTCATCAATGATACCTGTTGTCCTCTTTAGTATGACACATAATTTAGGGCTGAGAGTATGGTTTCAAAAGCAATAGGATGAACATGAGTGGGCATGGCCAATGGCCAACTTTTAGAGGCCCTCTTCTTGTCCGCAGAGACAAAATTGTGATGTTTTAAATCTAATTTCCTGATATTCTTCTCATTTTGCGATGAGGCGCAGAGTAAATTGTACAGCTTTAAATCTGGTTTTAGAAGTTTAAGTTTACACTGAAAACGTTTTACCATCCCGATTTAGGCGGACCGAGATAAAACGTAGACGGCCCGCCTAAGACTTTTCTATGCAGAAAAAACCCTGCAGTGTCTGTAATGGGCTCATCTTTGCCGTTGCCTTCATCAAACCGTTGTAAGCCCAGCACAATATCACTCAGGAGCCTTGAGCACTCTGAATATTCTGCATCATAATACTCCCATCTCGGTGGCTGGATCTGTGATGAAAGAACTTTTCAAGGCTCCCCTGACTTTGTTGTGCTAATATTGATGGAGCTTCCTTACTATTACCCTAAATACTCTGGGTTGGTTTGAGTTCCACCCCCTCAACACACACACACACACACACACACACAAACGGGTCAGTGGGTCCTTAAGGATGAGGGATTTGGATTGATTACTCAGAGAGTAACCAGCCAGGTCTATTTGCTGTGTAGTGAGACTCCTTTTGGGCGAGGGTGGAACAATATCGATCTGGCTGTGATGTGATGACCCTTGCCTGGGTATGAGGGGCTAAGCTACTCCTGGCTGTGAGAGGATGATCCATGGATGATTCCATTGACAGTTTGTCATCAGTATCGCCTATTCAAAGGTTGCTTCACCTCTGGTGTGTATGACTTGTTACTGCATGGACACACGTGAGCACGCGTGCACACACACAGACAGATGCACCATTCCATTCCTAGACATCATCAGTGGCTTGGGGCCAGTATTTAATATATATCTGGTGAGACAGTTGATTAGGCTTCCCAATGTAATTGTCAGCCAATTTGCAGATGAGTGAAACTCAATCATAATATTGTGGCCTGTAGAGAGGATTAACCATACCATGTCATTTCCCTGTAGAGATTGTCAGGTCTGGTTATATTCAGTATTCCTAGTCGTAGTAATAACAGGGCTTCTAGCCACCAGAGGATATGTATTTGTATTCAGATATAAGCCACTGGTAGCAACTAGCCTAGCCAGTGGTATTACCTGACTGTGGTATCAGCCAGCTACTGAATACTAGTATAGTGAAAGGTAAGCCATGAATGCTTCCTTTAGCGGGATCGTATTCCCAGACAGTGTACTGCAGAGAGATAGAGACAATGGATAGATAGGGAAATTGGATTTCATGGGTTCCCATCAGGAGAGTTGCTAAATTGATGTACTGTGCTGCTGCTGTTGCTAGCAGCGTGATTGTGTTAGCATGCTCCCTCGACATGCATAACATTTAATCAGGAACCCAGACCTGGCCGTGCTAGGGATCTGCTGTAGCTACAAGTATGCAGAGAGCCAGAGTCACATTATGCACAGAAAGACTCAGAGGCTGTGTCCCAAATGCCACCCTATTCCCTACATAGTGCACTACTTTTGACCAGGGCCCTATAGGGAATAGGGTGCCCTTTGGGATCAAGCCAGAGAGCTACAGTATGACCACTGGAGCCACCATGTTGCCAGGGGATATAGGTTACAATACTGTCTGTGGCTCTATGCAAAGGATGGCATGTCCCTCCGTCCTAGTAAATTGTGTTGTGTTGTTAGTGAAAGCCATCATCACCCACAGTAAGAGTAAAATGGAAAACGCTAACCTAACCTTTATTCTTATATTGACCTGTGTCAATAGATCATTTGAAGAGCTCAAACAATAATGTGACTATATAAATGTATGAGCCTGTCCTGTTTTGTATCTATGTGTGTCACTGTGTTCTTTGTGCATTGTGTCTGTCCATCTCTCAATCAATTGTCTCTCTCTAATTGACTGATCATAAAATACTTTAGCTGTTGCCAAGCACCAAGCCTCTGTTATCCCTGTCCTTCTCCACAAAACAAATCAGTAGAGGACATTTTTTACGACGTCCGGTGGTCCTGTATTTAGGTATCCCCCTCAGTAAACAAACGTTTAGCTTCAGCGAGGCTACAAACAATGCATTGTTCCTCTCTAGGGGGTATCACACAAGTAGCCATTGTGTGGTCCTGAAAGTAGCAGAATGCAGCGGAAGGGATGCTCTGTTAATTTACACAATGTGACTGTAAACACAGTGCCTGTATAATGGTTCCTCTTCCTCTCTGTAGTACGGAAAACGTCTATAGACGGTGGTGGTCTTCAGGAGACTCAAATATCCTGTGTGTGTGGTGGAATGGATGTATTTCCTGATGTGCTCATTTGTATTGTGTTGGGGGGAAATCCCTTTTTCCATGCTGCATTCTCACAGCATCATGGGCTGCTAACGTCATCCACCTGAGGTAAAGACGGGCCACCCATAATTCTGCATTGTTCTCACACTGTGCCAGTCCCTCCTTCACCCCCTGAGTCATGAGCCACACTAAATGTAGTATCCCTAAAGAAAGTGACAGCGGACTGTCACGCACTCTCTCTCTCTCTCTCTCTCTCTCTCTCTCTCTCTCTCTCTCTCTCTCTCTCTCTCTCTCTCTCTCTCTCTCTATCTATCCCTCCCTCCCTAAAAGACTGTCCGTGACTCAAGGCCCCATGCATTATTGAGTCTGGTGATGGAGCCCTCATAAATTATATATCTCTCAGTCGCTGGCCGGGCGGAGTGGGGCAGCGGACGCAACGTCCCTGGACTCAGCCGAGAGACCACATTCAGCCACCCACCAGCCACCCACCAGCCACCCACCAGCCACCTAACCAGCCACCCACCAGCCACCTAACCAGCCACCCACCAGCCACCTAACCAGCCACCTAACCAGCCACCCACCAGCCACCTAACCAGCCACCCACCAGCCACCCACCAGCCACCTAACCAGCCACCCACCAGCCACCCACCAGCCACCTAACCAGCCACCCACCAGCCACCTAACCAGCCACCCACCAGCCACCTAACCAGCCACCCACCAGCCACCTAACCAGCCACCCACCAGCCACCTAACCAGCCAGACCAGAGAAGATACATCTTTCTCACCCCAAAGCTGAAGGCCACACACGGGCATGTCGCCCTGCCAACCTTTCTCCTTTAGTGTCATGAACAGTGATGTGTTTGAATTTAGTGGGCAGATCAATAGGCATTTTATACAGATTTTTCAATGTCAAGCTTTTACACTGTATTGGCTATGCAAATGTTCACTGTGAATCATTTATCAGGCAATACACTTTGAGGTGTGGGACTACTGTGTGTGGATGGATGGTTGTGTTAAGTGATTTTTGATAGTATGAATCTCAGGTGATTATTTGCAATACATAATCCCTCTCTCCTCCTCCTCCATGCCACCATCGATCCCCTGACCTGTGACCTCGTAGAAGTACACCATAGAAGTATTTGAACAGTTCTGTATTATTTTAGTGTGTGTGTGTGCTCCCAGCCTGGCTTGGAATAACCGAGAGAGGAGGGAGTATTTTGTGTATGCAGCACCCCCTGGGAAGATAGAGGGAGGCCTGACCCTGTAGCTGTGTTGAGTGCTGATAATGGATAGGCTGGAGGCTGAAGCCAAGGCTTCTCCTCTCTACACCACTAATGTATTACTGAGAGACCAAACCAAAACAAGGAAGCAGAGTAATTGGTGTTTTAAAAAGGTCCGATGGTATTGAACAGGGCTTGTTCAGTAGAGATGCAGATCGTAATTTGATCACTCTTTTGTTGCTGAGAACTTTGCTACACAGCAGGAAATGCAAACTTGTAGTTTATTTGAGGTTTAAAAAGGCTTCTAAAGTTTGTAATTTACACTTTAGAATGTCAAACTTGATTTGCCCTAACAAAAAAATTATCAACGACTACAGAAAATGTCTATTAATTATAATCCACATAATAATTCACATTTCCTGTTGCTGTAGGATTATTTTCCTGCTGTAACAAACTGGCTCAAATGAAGGTCCTACATCTGTAGATTGGCATTGACTGGTAGGCAAGGGGGGCAGGGGCACTACAGTTGCTCTAATAGGTGTTGTGGTACCCCCGAACACACACCCCCCCACACACACACGGTCCCCCACCCCCTCACTATCACCCATTTGACCTTATGGCTGCTGTCTTTTTGCTGTTCAGTTTCACTGCAGGCTCTGGGAGCTGTTGTTCCCATAGGAAACAGGCCGGGTGCTTGGGTCATAGCTGCTGGAGGATTATCCCTGTGGTCCATATGCCCTGTAACTGTAATAGGCTGTAAATACCAAGCATTATCATAGAGTAATTACTAGAGCAACCTGCAGGCTAAATACCCTCAGTGAGCTGACACTGACCCCTGGGAATGCAATGCATCAGAATGCTGCAGCACCATCCCTTGATTTTGTATATTTTCATCTGAAAAGAGCAGTGAATTTATCCCTTCCGGGACATATGAGATGAATTCTACTGCATAACATTAGTCATCTGTGGCTCAGTGGGTAGAGCATGCCATTTGCAATGGCAGGATTGTAGGTTCAGTTCCTGGGACCACCCATATGTCAAATTAGGATAAAAACCCCTGCTGAAGGGCATGTATTTGATCAGTTCTAACTTCACCAATGTCATATTTGTACGATTAAGATAATAATTTATTTCAGAACAAATGTCCATGTAATTTAAATAATAAATGCTATTCATTTGTTTAGGTTAATTCTATTTTGGTTAATGGGACAGATTAGTGCTATTCAGGACACATTGTGAATGAACGGGCAGCTTTTATTTAGCAACGGTCATCAAAATTGTTAAAATGTTTTCAAAACAATTCTAATAAATGCAACAGTTCGACAATGAATGAAGATACATAAAAGATTTACTGGCACGGACAAATAATTAATGGATTTCAGAGATTTTGGTGGAAATTCATGTATTCAATTTATTGTAAAATATGACTTTCCTTTTCTTAGAATTCATTCATATATACATTTTGTGTTAAAATAAAGAAAATTACAGACCAGGGTCCCAGGCTGTGTCACAACCGGCCGTGACCCGGGAGTCCCATAGGGTGGCGCACAATTGGCCCAGCGTCGTCCGGGTTAGGGGAAGGTTTGTGGCGGACCGGGCACATGCCGGCTGACTTAGGTCATCAGTTGAATGGTGTTTCCTCCGACACATTACACATTACACATTGGTGCGGCCGGCAGGTCTTAAGAAGCGCGGTTTGGTGGGTCATGTTTCGGAGGACGCATGACTCGACCTTCACACTCTAGAGCCCGTTGGGGAGTTGCAGCGATGAGACAAGATCATAATTGATGGATATCACGAAATTGGGGAGAAAATAAGGTAACCCCCACACATTTTTATTTTTCGTATTATTTTTTATATGTGCCTAATTTGCGTAAACACACTGGGTGTACTTATGTATATGAATAAATTAATACTTGCTGTGTCTAGGCCTATCTGCACTCACCTGCGCTGTCAATACTGTTGTTGTCACGTTATGTTGCATAATTGAACAAGTGTGTCCATAGCAGGATACCCTCGGATTAAAAATCAACACCCATCTATACAAAGTGTTTGACAGGTCATTACAAATATTTCCGCAATCGTAACATTAACAGGAAGAAACGACAGGCGCAAGCAAGAGTATGAAAGAGTCGCAGGAGTAAAATGAAAACAATCAATCCAGACAGATTTAAGTGACAAGTGGATATTGCACCTCTCAAACACAGGAAATAGATTGCTGAAAAATACACATCCTCAGGTGGGCGGGGCATGCGTGATGCTACTTTATTAGTCAGGTCATTGTTACATCACTGCCAGGCTGTGTGATTAAGGAGAATGAATAACAGAATTAAAGGACCGTGACACAGTGCCCCTGCCTTATTGTGTGTGTGCAGGCATGTGTGTTTGTGTGAGAGAGAAAGAGAGAGAGAGAGACAGACAGACAGAGAGAGAATATGTGCACACTGGGGAATAGAGAAGAGGAAATAACATTTTAGCCCCCCCAGTGAGTTGAGCATGTGTGTTTCGGCGAGAAACAGAGAGAAAGAGAGACAGATAGAGAGAGAGAGGAGTAACAGAGAGGATAAAGAGGTTGAGTAGAAAGCACCTCAGCACTTGAACAGGGCTGCTGCCTGCCCCGCTTCCCGGTTTCCATGCCGACGGGGAGGGTTGTTCAGTTGGAGCATGCTCAGTAGGGCTCCCTTCCCTTGCCTGTGACAATAGCCAGGCAGAGAGAGGGCTGGAGTATTCACACACACATACACACACGCTGCTAGAGGAGAGAGCGGAGGAGAGGGTGTCTGCCTACCTGCTGTACTAAACTGATCTCGTAGGGACGGCTACACAAGCTTACTCACAAGCAAGGTGGGTCGGCAAAGCTTCATGTCTCTCATGTCTTATGCATGTTTACAATTTTGTTGTGTAGTATTTTTCTCTTTCATGGGAAAAGGACTGAAGAGAAAACTGATGACAGTTGTTGCTGATGAATGGGCATTTTGTGAAAGGGCATTTTGCTGAATACTCTGTCATGGTTAATGATTTGAGGAATGATTGTGTGAACTGTACTCATTATGTAGTAAAAAAAGATATATACTTTTTTGTGAGCAATCTGACTGTATGAGACAGTCAGACTTCTGCATCAGTAGGCTGTTGATGGTCTGTAGGGGCTGTACGAACATGCAGCTATGTAGAATATCCAGAGTGTTATTGTTGGCGTGAAGTGCACATTTAGATTTTATTCTGAATGGCTATAGTAAGCATAGCTTAGGGAAAGCATATCTTGCAAGGTGTTGCGTTTTTAAGGCTGTAAGTATTTGAGAGATACTTTAAATAAATTATTAATCGAGTAACGTTGAATAGGAAACTCCTCGGATGACACATGGTGAATTGTCTGCTCTGCATGTAACACAGTGCATCTTCTGTGTTCTGTACCGTACACACTTCTGACAGGACTGGAAACGAACACAATTTACATGTTTGCTTATTCAGAACAGACATCAGATGTCAGCCTTTGGTCCTGGGTTAGCTGTGTGTGTGTGTGTGTGTGTGTGTATGTGTGTGTGTGTGTGTGTGTGCGTGTGTGTGTGCGTGCGTGCGTGTTTCATGTCTTTCCACTCCGGTGAGCAGAAAAATGCTGAATATGAGGATCTGCATCCAACAGCCCTGTCACATGACTGGTGTAGGGTTGGGCGATATTTGGGGAGACCTCTTGCTACTCCAAATATCCTGATATTCGATATAATCGTTTTGTGCTGCTAATGACTAGATCATTCTAGACTGCCGTTTTGGTGCTTATTTACGGTATTATAGTTGCATTCTTATTTAATTAGTATGCTGAAAAACAAAGGTTTCGTTAATTCATTTAGACTTCATTTTAAACATATTGATACAGCCTAACAGATAAAACTGCACAGTTTTTTATTTGTGAAGTTCAAATAGAGTAGTCTTGCACATCACGATATATCGTCAATGTCAAATATCACAATATTCTATTTAATCATGTATCGGCCTAACCCTAGACTTGTGTGTCGTGAGAAGGAACTTGGCAGTCACTGACCCTCTCTGACCCACTGATGCTTATGTTGTGGCGGAGCAGTGCAGAGGCAGGGCCCAGGGTCATAACCATAGACATAGCAATAGAATTACCAGTCATTCAGTGTACCCAGGAGTCAAATTCCTGTGGTCTGAGGGGCATTTTCCGTTCTAGTAATTTTATGTTTATGGTCATAACACTGGAGGGCTGGTCTGTTATTCCATTATACTGTATGTAATCTCTCATCTCGCTCCATTTCCGTCTGACCCACATGGATTGGGATTAGTCACTCGGTCTCCCACCAGATGAATTGGGCAAGCTCGATGGGAGGATCGATGGTGTGTTCCTGTGCACTGGATCGTATCATGGTCTGATCTGGTCTCTGCTGCAGCCTGCAGAAGAGACAATGCTGTGTCTATGTGCTCTGGTCAAAGGTAGTGCACTACATAGGGGAATAGGGTGCCATTTGGGATGCAGAATTGACTGGCTCTGTCTTCTGACCTCAGTCGCACCAGGACGACCAGGCAGTAGGGAGCAGCCAGAGGAGAGGAGGGGAAGGGAGAGGAAGGAGGTAGCAGAGCAGCAGCAGTCAGAAGCGTTAGGTGTCAGCTACCAGCCATGTGGGTGGAAATAGCACAGCATGCCGGCTCCCCTGAATATTTCATCTGCTGAAAGAGAGACAGAGAGCAGGAGAGAGACAGGGAGAGACTGGGAGCAGGAGAGCGAGGGGGAGGGGGAGCGAGAGAGCGGTAGAGAGCGGTAGAGATGGAGAGAAAGTAAAAGAGAGGTGGAGATAGATGTAGAAGATGAGATGGGGAGTGGGGATTAAAAGTAGAGGGGAGAGTCACCTCCCAGGAAATTGGAAAATATTTATTTGACTTGTCCAGGTTTGTACAGTTTCTGTCAGAGTGAAGAAAATGTAGGTTGTGTAAAGGGTTCGGGACCAACCAGGTTCAGATGGGGGGTAATCATTTTGATTGCCACCAGTCAAGACTACTAACTAGAGGATATCCGAGGGTCATTCTCAAAATATGGCTCCCCCACTCACTACACTCACTGTAAAAGCAAAAATGGCACTTGAGCTACCTGCTAAAAAGGCCAATTTTTCAGTTGGCATATTATGTTTTTTATTCAATTATAATGGAAAACCCCTCTGATGTTAGCTACAATTGAAGAAATCAGACGCACTAATGCTGAACATGCTTCCAGGATGAGAAGGAGTTGTCACAGCTTCCAGGTAAAAATACTGTACTGCTATTTTTGGCTCAGTAGAATTAAAATAGTAGTAGACAGTTCAAGCTGCCAAATTTCATTCCTAAACGGTACAGCATGTTGTGTAGGACTTTATGTGGCTCTGAACTGGCAGATAGTATGACTGTCTGTCTCCCTGCAACCCAGATATGACAGCAGCTCCATATCCATACTGTGCTCTGCTGTGCTGGGTCTGTCTGAATGATAGTGATTGTAGAGCTGTGAGGAGTGATCGACAGCGATGTGTTCATCACACCAGCATGAGTGAGAGAGAAAGAAAAAGACAGGAGGAGAGAGAGAGTTATACCCTTTACAGACAGACTTTACGGTATGTTGTCTGTAAAAAAGAATAATCAGCCAATGTTTTTTAGAGCCCAATTCATACAGTCACATTTTTACCACATTCTTGTTAGTATAAGTCTTTTATATCTCCCGTGCACATGCTGGCACGTTTAGGATTGGGAGCAGATCAAGCTATTGAATAATCCTTTGGGCTTCCGAGTGGCGCAGCGGTCTAAGGCACTGCATCTCAGTGTAAGAGGCATCACTACAGTCCCTGGTTTGAATCCAGGCTGTATCACATCCGGAGGTGATTGGGAGTCCCATAGGGCAATTGGCAGGCCGATGTAAATAAGAATTTGTTCTTAACTGACTTGCCTAGTTAAATAAAGGTTACATTTCAAAACATCTATGTACACCATCACAAAGAAATCCATTATTCATTTGTTTTAGGCAGGTCCTAAGAAACATTATAAGACAAATAAAATATATTTTCCAAAGAATAGAATCACATATTTTGAATGTGATTATGTTACTGGTCTGTGCAGCCTAAATGCTAAATGGCTGCGCCATGCACATGAAATCAATACTTATTTTGTTCATTAAACAGACAAGACACACAAGATCACTGTCAACACACATACAGGCTATTTAATAGTAGGCTAAGAATATAATTAAATATATGGAATATAATACAAATCATATTTTTCTCACACAACTTGCGTCATGGCAACCCGGTGGAACCACTGCCATATAAAAAAGGCAAGCCCATGCTTTTTTTTAATCCACATTTCCTATTTTTCCGACCTTCACTCCACTTTGTTAGGGAGCTGGGGTAGGTCTTGCATTGAGAGTAGGCCTTTCTTCCTCATGATAATTATAGAAAATAATAGCAATCCATATTTTCAAAAGCATGTGAGTCTCGTGTTCATGTTTCACAACCTCCGGGGGCTTTTGCAGTTGCCTATACGCGATCGAGCTAAATAATAGGCCTTCACTTGATTTAGGCTACAGTATTGCATGCTAAATGTTTCTGATCATTGATAGATGAGCAAACAAATAGATGAGCTATACCTATACCACCTCCACTTATTTGCTCAGCCAGAAACCCATTAACCAAATAGCCTATACATATCACATTGATTGATTAAGTAAAGTCACTGGCTTTTGGTTGGGAGTTGGCCTAGGCTACTAAACGACTGTGAGCAAAGAGCTAAATAATCCACTTGTTAAGCTAAATAACATGCTGGCAAAATGTTTGGATCACTAGCCTGGTTTCCAACCAATTGGCAACTGTGACTATTCAAAAATCAGCATAAAAACAATGTTGCGGATAAAAGGCTGTGCGGGATGACATAGTGCACATAAAAATAACTTTTGTAGTTAAATTCCCATGTACTGAATCAAAAAATACAAGTTAAATGGGTTTCTGTCACATTTTCAACTCTACTGATGGTTTTGTCACAACAAAATGGCCTTATATAGTGAGTGTGCCTACTCTGGTATTGGAACAGAACTTATTTCATCTGTAGCCTAATAAACTGCATCCTTCCCGGACGAGTCGTAGTGGGAGGACCACACAACATGTCATCACGTGACTCCAAGTTTACTTCGATATGATGGTTATTATATAAATATTTGCGCATACATGTACAGTGCATTCGGAAAGTATTCAGACCCCTTCACTTTTTCCACATTTTGTTACATTACAGTCTTTTTCTAAAATTGATTAAATATTTTTTTCCCCTAATCAATCTACACAGAATACCCACAATGACAAAGCAAAAACTGTTTTTTAATTTTTTGGGCAAATTTATAAAACATAAAAAAATGAAAATCACATTTACTTAAGTATTCAGTACTTTACTCAATACTTTGCTGAAGCACCTTTGGCAGTGATTACAGCCTCGAGTGTTCTTGGGTATGACGCTGCAAGATTGGCATACCTGTATTTGGGGAGTTTCTCCCATTCTTCTCTGCAGATCCTCTCAAGCTCTGTCAGATTGGATGGGCAGCGTCGCTGCACATCTATTTTCAGGTCTCTCCAGAGATGTTCGATCGGGTTCTGGCTGGGCCAATCAAGGACATTCCGAGACTTGTCCCGAAGCCACTCCTGTGTTGTCTTGGCTGTGTGCTTAGGGTCATTGTCCTGTTTGAAGGTGAATCTTTGCCCCAGCGTGAGGACCCTGGAGTAGGTTTTCATCAAGGATCTCTCTGTACTTTGCTCTGTTCATCTTTCTCTCGATCCTGACTAGTCTCCCAGTCCCTGCCGCTGAAAAACATCCCCACAGCATGATGCTGCCGCCACCATATTGTTTATTGTTTCTCATGGTCTGAGAGTCTTTAGGTGCCTTTTGGCAAACTCCAAGCGGGCTGTCATGTGAGGAGTGGGTCAGTCTGGCCACTACCATGAAGGCCTGATTGGTGGAGTGCTGCAGAGATGGTTGTCCTTCTGGAAGATTCTCCCATCTCCACAGGGGAACTCTGGAGCTCTGTCAGAGTGACCATCGGGTTCTTGGTCACCTCCCTGACCAAAGCCCTTCTCCCCCGATTGCTCAGTTTGGCTGGGCGGCCAGATCCAGGAAGAGTCTTGGTGGTTCAAAATGTCTTCCATTTAAGAATGATGGAGGCCACTGTGTTCTTGGGGACCTTTGATGGTGCAGAAATGTTTTGGTACCCTTCCCCAGATCTGTGCCTCGACACAATCATGTCTCTACGGACAATTCCTTCTACCTCTTGGCTTGGTTTGTCAACTGTGGGACCTTACTGTATATAGACAGTTGTGTGTCTTTCCAAATCATGTCCAATCAATTGAATTTACCACAGGTGGACTCCAATCAAGTTGTAGAAACATCTCAAAGATGATCAACGGAAACAGGATGAACCTGAGCTCAATTTCGAGTCTCATAGCAAAGTGTCTGAATACTTATGTACCTTTTTTTATTTATACATTTGTAAAAATGTCTAAAAACCAGTTTTTCGCTTTGTCAATATGGGGTATTGTGTTTAGATTAATGAGGAAATATTTTTATTTAATACATTTTAGAATAAGACTGTAACGTAACAAAATGTGTAAAAAGTCATGGGGTCTGAATACTTTCCAAATGCACTGTATATAAAAGAAAGGTCGGCAAAACGTTGGAGGGATGCTCAAGTTGGCAGAAAAACGTATTGGTTTGAAAGGTGTAAAAGAGATGGGGGGGTACCTAGTCAGTTGTACATCTGAATGCCTTCAACTGAAATGTGTCTTCCACATTTAACCCTGAATCTGAATCAGAGAGGTGTTGGGGGCTGCTATAATCGACATCCACTTCTTCGGCGCCCGGGGAACAGTGGGTTAACTGCCTTGCTCAAGGGCAGAATGACAGATTTTTTACTTGTCAGGTCGGGGATTCAGTCCAGCAACCTTTTGAGAGAGAGAGGCGAGAGAGAGAGATGAGAGAGAGAGAGAGGACAGAGAGAGAGAGAGAGAGAGAGAGATGAGAGAGAGAGAGGAGAGAGAGAGGAAGGAAGAGAGAGAGAGAGAGGACAGAGAGAGAGAGAGAGAGAGAGAGAGAGAGAGAGAGCGAGAGAGGAGAGAGAGAGAGAGAGAGAGAGAGAGAGAGAGAGAGAGAGAGAGCGAGAGAGAGAGAGAGGTGGTGTTAGCTCCTCAGCAAACAGATGACAGCTGATCAATGACTCTCCTCCCCTTTTATTCCAAACCACGTCCCCTGACCTCTCCTCATCCCCTCCTTCTCTCCCCTCCTCCCATGTGTAAGCCCGTTTTGCTTGCCTGTCCTTGGCTTAGGGAGACGGGGAGTCCCAGGGAGCCCACCACTCCCCCGCTTTGATCTCTCCTCTCCCCCCTTTCCTCTCTTCTCTTCTGTGTTGGTTGTCACAGTTAGCTGTGTGATCTCTGTTCTGACACCAGACCCCAGAGCAATGAATGAAGGGCTCTGGGGGAGCGATCCTCTTTAGGTGTATGCCAATACTTTGATCAGCTCCTCATGGGGAAAAGTTACTACTGACATGACATTCTCAGGCAGCAGGGTGAAAGGGCCACATTGATCTGTTCTTTAAAAAGACAAAACCACGAGAGCATGTGGTTGTCTGATTGAATGTTTTGAATGCAAGTATTGGTTTGTAGTCTTATTTACTATGCATTTTTTATTACAATGGGATGTCTAACCGTTTTCTATTGTAAGAAGGTCCCATTATCTTCTTTGGTGTTCCGTCCCACTTTAACAGAGTGATTTCTCTGAGAAGAGAGCCTTTGAAACAGGAGGTTTATTAATAAGCAGACTAACATGGGTAGGATTTTCTATTCGTTTTTTTCCCCTTGTGTGAAGTCAAGGACAGAGCAGTCAGATACAGGGTGGTGATGGGATGGAAGACATGACTGATATCAATCACTCTAGATAGGATCTACTGTAGGCCTCCCCTCCTTCTCCCTCCCCTCCTTCTCCCTCACTGCCCCGATCTCTCTCCATCTTTCTCTCCTTTCTCCACACTCTCTCTCTCCATTCCCCTGTCAGTGATATGAATGAGTCATTCTGCCATCTGTTCCTGAGTAAATTCTCCCTTATTACCTCTCTTTGTTTATCGACAGCCCTCCTGGGATTAACTCTCTCATTCTCTCTCTTTATCTCTTGCTCCCTGATTCTCTCGCCTGTCTCTCTGTCTCTCTCTCTCACACTCTTGCTGTGTCTCTCTGTCTTGCTCAAATCCATCTCGCTCTCTGTTCCCCCCCGTCTCTCTTTCTCGATCTTTCTCCGCCCTCTCTCTCTCTCTCCCTCTATCGCTCTCTCTTTTTCTCTCTTTCATGCTTCCTCTCCCATGCTACCTACCGTCTTTAAGTCATGCTCCATCATTATTTGTTAGTATCTCTCTCGCTCTACCTCTCTCGCTTTCTCTCTTATCTCATTTCCTATGTCGCTCTCCTCCTCCTCCTCCTCCTCCTCCCCCTTCTCTGTTTCCTCAACACATATTCTTTCCCCAAAGCTTTTATGTTTCCCCCTTCCCCTCTGCCTCTCCACCTCTCTCTCTCACTCTATCCCAGCCTCTCTCTCTCTCTCACTCTCACTCTACCCCAGCCTCTCTCTCCTACTCTCTCTCTCTCTCTCTCTCTCTCTCTCTCTCTCTCTCTCTCTCTCTCTCTCTCTCTCTCTCTCTCTCTCTCTCTCTCTCTCTCTCTCACTCTACCCCAGCCTCTCTCTCTCTCTCTCTCTCTCTCTCTCTCTCTCTCTCTCTCTCTCTCTCTCTCTCTCTCTCTCTCTCTCTCTCTCTCTCTCTCTCTCTCTCTCAGGAGATTTATCGTGTAGGAATGAGGTCACACTCATCTCACAGAGGTCCCTAGGTTGTTTTTGTTATTGTTACCTTTGCCACGGTGGTGGCGGTGTTGATGTCATTACCCCCTGTAGCAGTAACAACAACAAAAATAGGAAAACACTGTAAGGCGACAGCTGAGCCAGGAAGCCTCACTACTACACTACACTGCCTGGGCTTACAGAGACCTCTACCTGAACCCAAATACTGTACTATACTGGATCAGATCAGGTTGTTTTGTTTCCATCCGCCTGGAAAACAACAACATTTTGTTTCCATTGCATTATACATTTCTATAAGGCATAAGGCGTATTTAAATGAGACAGCAAACATACATATTTGATTTCAAGTAGTTTATCAACAACAAGAAACATACAGATGTAGGATCGTATTTGATCACCCAGTTGCAGGAGAACTATCCTGCAATGCAGTGTATTTTAGGTTTAAAAAAGGCTTCTGAAGTTTGTAATTTCCACTTTGAAATGTCAGACTTGATTGTCCCTTAGGAAAAATGTATCCACATAATAATTCACATTTTCCTGCTGTAGCAAACTGGCTCAAATGAATTCCCAATGCTGGTTTCTGTTGGGGGTCTCAAGGTCTGGAGTTGGGAGCCACTGTGTGTAGCCTACATTTAGATTTTAAGTAGTTGTAATCAGACCTCTAAATTATCCTTTTTACTGTAGTCTACTGTCGGAAGCCACGTGTTTTTGTATCCATTACATTAAACATTTCTGTAGGGCTTATTATTTAAATGAGACAGGAAACATATTTGATTTGAGGTAGTTATCAACAATCAGGTCCTGTGCTTATACAACAAGCCATTGAATTGAGAGATACCTCTTGTGATACTCTTGTGTATAAACTAGGAATGAAATGCTAATTGACAGAGCGCCACCAACACTGAGCTAGCATAGCTTGCTTCATTTTAAAAATAGTGCAGCACTTTGTCACAGAAATGCCAATAGTGGGGACGGGAGCGCGACCACCGTCTCTGCCTCCTGTTGTCCATGCAGCTGAACAGACCTGGGTCCAAAAAGTGAACACTATCTAAAATCGTTCAAATACTTTTGATTTAGCCTGTCTGGAATGCCTGATACGCGGGTTTGATAATTTCGTGACAGTTCTATTGTTTCCTTTTTGCCAGGCAAGCTCAATACAACACAGCTGAAGCATTTGAAATGATGTAAAATAGTATTTGAACCCAGGTGTGCAGCGGACAGAGCCCAGGGTTTCATATTATGTTAGAAGGAGAAGAAGAACAGCCTTCAGGGATGGAAGAGAGATAGGACTGCTGCCTGCATGGCCAACATTGATTCATAAGTCTAAAAGAGAATTAGAATGCTGCTTCGTTTTCATTCAGAGTCCCGATGGGGAAATCAGCTTACTATTGGGTTATGTTACATGATCTACTGTACAGCAGCCATGCTCCCTCCATGCCTACTGTACTTTATTCATCAGATCAAATCATGCAGGAATTATTATATTACCAACAATACAGCAGCGTCTTCATCTCACTATGGGCTGTCTGTCTGCCTCTCTCCAGGCCTACTGTACTGTATTCATCAGCTTATGCACTGCCACGTGTGGTTAGCAATTATTAGGCTACTGTACAGTACAGTACCATATCATTAAGGTCTGGCTGGCACTCAATAGACTGTTTGATTGCGTAAGAGGGGAGAGCAGTCTGTAAATGGAAAAAAGTCACTCTGGGAACTCACCAATGTAAAATCCTTCAATTCACCATAAAAAAATAGTAACCCAGATTCCCTGTGTTCCCCCTATTTCCAACCCTGGGAGTCTGCTTTATTTTGGGCTGTGTCCATAGAAACTGGTGGTAGTGACAGATCCATGATGGATCTATAACCCTCCATGAGTCAATACCAGAGCCGGAATGGAGTGACAGATATCCACTCCTCTGATTGGCTCTATTACACTGCACGTGTCCCAAATTCCCTATATAGTACATTATTTTTGACATTTGGGACACAGACACTGTTATTGGGTTGGCTGCTATTTACATCATACCCTCACCTCTAGTGCATGTGTGATCATTGGGTGATTACTTTATGTGGGTGATTCTACAGAAGTGGTGCAAATTGCAGTGCCACAAAAAAAATATATATATATATATAAAAATAACTGTTAAGTCTCCAAACATAGGAAATGTCTTTACTATTTTCTAGTATTGAGATGCATAGCCAGCAAGGGGGCTCCAACCCTCCAAGATCCCAAGCATTGACATCTAGTTGGCCAAAACATAGACGTCTACAATGTGCTATACTGTACTGTACTGTACTGTACTGTACGGCGCTCTACTGTACTGTACTCTACTGTATACTACTGTACTCTACTATAATGTACTTTACTCGAGTTTACTCTTCTTGAGTTTCTTACAATTGAGGAAAGGGCCCATGGACTCTTGATCTAGTGGTCTTGCTCTTGAGACCACTCAAGACCACATACATTTGGCCTTTAACTTGCCATGGTCTCAACTCACTGTCTGGGTCTGGATCTTGGGACCAATGTCCTGGTATAAATCTTGGTCTTAGCTCCTGGATATTAACTTAGTCTTTGGTTTACAAACCATAGGCAACCCAATTTGAAGAAGATAATGCTTTCTGATCATTGGCTGATCACTCCCAACCCATAGGAACCCAGTTGACTACTTTTAAATGGTGGAAGCCCTCAATGACAATGTCTATACTAAAATGAGTTAAATCCGTCTATAGTCTATACTAAAACGAGTTATACCCATCTACAGTCTATACTAAAGAGTTATATCCATCTACAGTCTATACTAAAATTAGTTATATCCATCTACAGTCTATACTAAAATTAGTTATATCCATCTACAGTCTATACTAAAACAAGTTATATCCATCTACAGTCTATACTAAAAGTAGTTATATCCATCTACAGTCTATACTAAAATTAGTTATATCCATCTACAGTCTATACTAAAATTAGTTATATCCATCTACAGTCTATACTAAAATTTGTTATATCCATCTACAGTCTATACTAAAACAAGTTATATCCATCTACAGTTATATTTATCTCTATGATTGACACTTCACACAGGTGAAGCGATAATTTAAAATAATGAATTAGATGCATACGTAATTCAATCAATCAATAAGTTTCAGATTCATACAATCAACATTGAACATTTTACAGAGAACAATGGAGAATTCTCTAATGTCAAGGTTTTGAAAATCAGGTTAAAAAGCATGTATTTTGTTAATTTGGTATTCAAATACAATTTCTGTGCATGGTTCACTACCAATTTTACGGTAGTGACAAATGTTGTGGGGTGGTAAGGAATTCAGGTAAATATTTCAAATATGCAATACTGTGTCGATCTTCATGACCGGACCAAGGCGCCGCGTGATTTGAGTTCCACATAATTTTCATGAAAAGTGAAACTTACAAAAAACAATAAAGAAATAACAGATTGTAACATATAATGTGTAGCGCAACCAGCACATACAACATCACAAACAATAACCCACAACACAGGTGGGGAAAGGACACACTAAGTATGATCCCCAATTAGAGGTAACGACAATCAGCTGCCTCTAATTGGGAACCACACACAATCACCAACATAGAAAACACAAAACACCCCTGGTCACGTCCTGGCCATAGAGAGCCCTCAGGGTTCTCTATGGGGTTTTTGGGCCAGGACGTGACCAGGGGTGTTTTGTGTTTTCTGACAAATACAAACAAAGAGTGTGAGTAGTATATATGTCTACCCAGCATATGTTGGAAGACATGTGTGCTGAAAGTTTTGAAAAAATAGGATACAAATTTGAAACATTTTCCAAGCCCCCAATTTGCAAAACTTCTGTAGAATGACCCATAGCAGCATATGGCTTCTGAACCGTCAATTAACTATAACAACTAACTATGTTGACATGTTGATTCTGGTTGGTATCGACATCGTCCATCTGTCTCTTTGACTTTCACAGTGGCACCGCCGCCACCAGCACCCTATTAGGTACAGTATATTACTATTGCTAAACCAGCCAGGGGTGACATGTACCAATGCAAAGCTATATCTTGTACCCTAAAGGCACGGACACACTGGTAGCGCTGACCGAGAGTAGTCAGCACCTCTGAACAGAGTGCCAAACGTAATTTGAAAACCAATTGTACATGTAGGAACGACCGAAAACGTCCGCGGTCAGACACCTAACGGCGGGTGGCACCTTAACACCGAATGAGCGGTGAACAAACAGCAGATGAAAGGTGTGTGTGGTTCCTAACACCGTTACTGAGAAAGATGTATCCATCAGTCGCTGAAGAACATACCAATACATTAGGCTTGCCGTTTTCCACTCAATCAAATTGAAACATCCTATGTGCGTTACAACAAGCAAATATATGAAGAGGTCCACAGAACACGCACATAGTTATTGCTCTGTAATATGGGACATATTTGACATCGCTCATCATCCCTTCATTTAAACCATCATCCCAAGCTTCTTATCTTTATAGTCTTTTGTGATAGCCTTCCCTGGACATTATTTGCATGGATTGGTTGGACGTGCTCCTTTGAACAGTCTCTCTCTCTATTGAAGACTCTAGTCATTGTCTCTTTGAATAAATAGAGTGAAGCGGAGGTGCATTTGGCTACTCTGTGCTCATGGAAAAAATCATACAAAAGAAGAAAGGTGGCCGTGTCTGTGCTATCTATGAGTGCCCAAATGGCAGTTGCAGCCTATTCCCTATATAGTGCACTACTTTTAACCAGAGCCCTATGGGCTCTTGTCCAAAATAGTGCACTATATAAGAAAAAGGGTGCCCTTTGGAAGGTAACCTACATATCACCTCATTCCCTGTCTGTATTATTCATAGAGCCAGTTAACAACTCAGACTGGTGAAATATTCAGTGGAAAGTAATGAATGACCTCCGCCCACTCACCGTCCAGGAACACAACAGAGACATGCTCAGCCTTCACCTGAGCTGTAATCAGTGATGTGAAACGTTCTGCACAATGCAGATAGAAATAAAGAATAGAGATGACATGATTCCGTATTCTATCAATCATACAATCATATCTGTTCTACACAATACAGTTGTATGTGATCGTTCTGTAACGTTACATTCTCCTGAACAGGCCTGTGCACTACTAAACAGATAACCTTTTCACACTGGCCCGTACAGTGCTGTTCTAGCTCAGATATTTTCTTTTGTCCTTTCCAGCATGGTTCAAGCTATGGTGGATTTGTAACCAGACAAGCACAGCACTTGACTTGGCTTGGCTCAATAATTGTCTGAGCTCTCTCTTTATGTAGTGTTGTTGTCTTAGCTCTCTCTTTATGTAGTGTTGTTGTCTGAGCTCTCTCTTTATGTAGTGTTGTTGCCTTAGCTCTCTCTTTATGTAGTGTTGTTGCCTTAGCTCTCTTTATGTAGTGTTGTTGCCTTAGCTCTCTCTTTATGTAGTGTTGTTGCCTTAGCTCTCTCTTTATGTAGTGTTGTTGTCTTAGCTCTCTCTTTATGTAGTGTTGTTGCCTTAGCTCTCTCTTTATGTAGTGTTGTTGCCTTAGCTCTCTCTTTATGTAGTGTTGTTGTCTTAGCTCTCTCTTTATGTAGTGTTGTTGCCTTAGCTCTCTCTTTATGTAGTGTTGTTGCCTTAGCTCTCTCTTTATGTAGTGTTGTTGCCTTAGCTCTCTCTTTATGTAGTGTTGTTGCCTTAGCTCTCTTTATGTAGTGTTGTTGTCTTAGCTCTCTCTTTATGTAGTGTTGTGTCCCTCTTGTTGTGATGTGTGTTTTGTCCTATATTTATATTGTATTCATTTTTATTTTTTTTTATCCCAGGCCACCGTCCCCGCAGGAGGCCTTTTGCCTTTTGGTAGGCCGTCAATTGTAAATAATAATTTGTTCTTCACTGACTTGCCTAGTTAAATAAAGGTTAAATATAAATTTTTACAATAAACAAATAGTGAGAAAAGGGTAACACAGTATACTTCTTCTAAAAAAAAAAGGTGCTATTTAGAACCTTAAAGAGTTCTTCGGCTGTCCCCATAGAAGAACCCTTTGAAGAACCCTTTTTGGTTTCAGGTAAAACCCTTTTTGGTTCCATGTAGAACCCTTTCTACAGAGGGTTCTACATGGAACCTTAAAGGGTTCTACCTGGTACCAAAAAGGGTTCTCCTATGGGGACAGCCAAAAAAACATTTTGGAACCCTTTTTTCTAAGAATGTAGAGTGCCCTTCTCTGTGTTTTGAGTCTAAACTACACCCCCTCTACACAGCCTCTCCTCCCCATGGCCTTGTAGTTTGCACACATCCCAGGGACATGTTGCCTAATTAACTCAAGACTTCCACGTTAGACCTTTGATTTTGCCAGAACGCTACTATGCTAGTCGTCTATACCCTGGTGGTGCTCTGTAGAGAGACTCTGTAGAGAGTTGTAGTAGGAGTTGATGACTGCTGAGCACAGGATGATTCTTATTAACCCACATTTCTCTGACTGATGAGAAGGGAGAGAGGTGGGGAAATGGAGGTTATGCCTTTTTTTGTCTCCTGGCATCTCGCTCTCGTTCAGGCTCTCTCTCTCTCTCGTCTGGTTGAGTATTCTGTCTCCTACTTTGAAGTGTTCATCTGTCTGCACCTACAGTAAGGATCTCTTGTCAAGATCCACTCACCCCTTCCCTCCACTTCTCTCTCTGTACCCTCTCCTCCCTCCCACTTTCCCCTCCTTCCTCTCCTCTCCTCTCCCCTCCACTCTCTCATCTCCTCTCCACTCCCTGCTCTCCTCTCCTCTCCTCTCCTCTCCTCTCCTCTCCTCTCCTCTCCTCTCCTCTCCTCTCCTCTCCTCTCCTCTCCTCTCCTCTCCTCTCCCCTCCCCTCCTCTCCTCTCCTCTCCCCTCCACTCTCTCATCTCATCTCCTCTCCTTTCCTCTCCTCTCCCTCCACTCTCTCATCTCCTCTCATTCCCTTGCCTTCCCTTGCCTTCCCTCCTCTCTCTCCCCCCCCATCCACCTCTTCCCCTCCCCTCCTCTACTTTCAACTCCCCTCTGTCTACCCTCTCCTCCCCTCTCCTCCCCCCTCTCCTCTGCTCTACGGCTGACAGGAGACGGACAGATACTCCACTTCATCAGGATCCCAGCATCTTATTACCCTGCCTGCACCTACATCAGCCTCCTGTGTTTGACTATTTAGTCAGCCTCTCCTGTTTACATGTTAGTCATTTAGCAGACGCTCTTATCCAGAGCTACATACAGTTAGCCATTATACTCAGTGGACTTAGTGTCTGTGAAGGAGTTGTGTGCTCGTATTAGAAACAGAGAGGCCAGAGGAAGCAGCGATACACCTGTGTAATTTCAGTCCTTTCCAAGGGCAATTAGTGTTATTTCATATATAGACCTACATCAAGCTCACCATTTCATTGGTGTAAATTCAGCTATGCGAGGCCTAAAATTAAGCAATAAGATCCGAGGAGGTGTGGTATATGGCCAATATACCACGGCTAAGGGCTGTTCATATACACGACGCAACGCGGAGTGTCTGGACACAGCCCTTAGCCATTGTATATTGGCCATATACCACAAAGCCCTGAGGTGCCTTATTGCTTTTATAAACTGGTTACCAGCGTAATTAGAGTATCAAGGTATAAGACCCAGATACAGACTGTGTCGAAGTAACAATGTTTATTACAGCAACAGGGGCAAAGGTACAGGACGGCAGGCAGGCTCAGGGTCAGGTCAGGCAGAGGTCGGTAATCCAGAGGTGGGGCAAAGGTACAGGATGGCAGGCAGGGTCAGGGGCAGGCAGAGTGGTCAGGCGGGTGGGTACAGGGTCAGGACAGGCCAGGGTCAAAAACCAGGAGGACGAGAAAAGAGAGACTGGGGAAAAGCAGGAGCTGACACAAAAACGCTGGTTGGCTTGACAAACAAGACGAACTGGCAACAGACAAACAGAGAACACAGGCATAAATACACAGGGGATAATGGGGAAGATGCGCGACACCTGGAGGGGGGTGGAGACAATCACAAAGACAGGTGAAACAGATCAGGGTGTGAAAGAGAGCAGTAAAAATAAATGTTTTGTCGTACCCGTGATATACCACGGCTGTCAGCCAATCAGCATTCAGGGCTCGAACCACCCAGTTTATAATGCGTTTAAAGTATTAGATTCCATCAGTAATTATTTAGTGCATGTGGTTTGTTTTAGTGAAATTATCTGGAGATTGATTCCCTCAGTGAGACCAGTATTTCATTGAAGGGTCATGTGAATAAATAGTGGTGTTACATAAGTGATATTGGCAATGAGCGTCTCTAGTCGATAAATAAACCCTTGGTATCCAAGGCTTCCAGCCTATCGGATCGCTACATGATCAGATCAGATGCAATCTCTGGGATTAATAGTCACTGGATCCTTACCCACAGCCCGCAAGACAGTTTGTTGAATCTAATGCCACCATGGCCACTCTGTTTTGCTCTCTAAACTAAGGCAGGTCGCCTAGCGGTTAACAGTGTTGTACCAGTAACCAAAAGGTTGCTGGTTCGGATCCCAGAGCCGACTAGGTGAAAAGTCTGTCAATGTGCCCTTGAGCAATGCAGTTAACCCTAATTGCTCCTGTAATTTGCTCTGGATTAGAGTGTCCACTCTGCTTTTGTAGTGTCAGAGCTTTATTCAGACAGTATGGAAATAGAGGCAGTACACAGATCAGGAGGAAGCAACACATGTGAAGGTAGGGATTGAACCCAGGACTATATTGGGGATCTAATAATGTGCTTAATGCCAGGAGTGTTCCCACTTGACCAGACATGCTCTCTGAAACAGAGCTTGTCTGACTGACTGACTGACTGACTGTCTTGACTGACTGACTGACTGACTGCCAGTCTGCCACATACCAGCAGATCAGATCAGTCATCACAGGGAACCTGGTCTGAGTGAGTTAATTCCTAGTGCAGTGCATCTCCAGTGATCCTTGTTCTGGCCTTTTTTTTTACTTCAGTCCTGGCCTGGGTAGATTACTAGCTTAATTTACTGAAGGACACTGCTGTTACTGATGTTCCAGTGACAGACTAATGTTACTGCACCTGTATAATGGCAACTTCACC